>OZ012741.1:257882375-258482375 GCA_963859935.3 Lathyrus sativus
ATTAAAGAGAGAGGATTTAGTGTAGACTTCTTCCTCTCCGAGTATCAGGATACTCACTGTAGAGTGTGTGGTCTCGATACTCGTCTTTCAATACGAAGACGCAACTGTATTCGCCACACCTTTTCATAATAAAAACTTTGAGATAAAGAATTGGGTACTACTCGCAAGGGGTTACTACCCGAGGACCTATTTCGACCCTAAAAATACTCCCACAAATCAAATGTGATATCTTGCCTCGCATGGCAAAAATTAATCTTTCAAAAAGGATATGTTACGTCCGTTCTAACGCAAATATGTAATGTCTAAGTCTCTAACGAGCGAGCAACAATACACCTAAACTGGTATAATGCACACAATTGCATCATCCACAAAAACACCGGTTACCCGTTACACGAACTACGTTGCTCTAATTTCTCATGCCAGATGAGAATACATAGGCACAAGACGGCGATGTCTTGGCGAGCACTCTTCTTTCTTTTCCACCCTTTCCCAGAAGGACATGCTACGTCCGTTCTACCGCAACCAGGTAATGCCTAAGTCTCCAACGAGCGAGCAACAATACACCTAAACTGCTAGAATGCATATGTTAGCATCGTCTACCAGAACTTCCCCACAAACCGTAGGCCAAACTACGACTACTATGATTCTTTACTTCTTTAAAGTAAAGATACGTAGGCACAAGGGCCACAATCCTTGCCGAGCACACTTCCATCTTTTACCCGTAGTTTCCCAAACTACGTCAACTCTGAATTTCTCATATATGTTGAGAATACGTAGGCCTAGGACCGCAAAGTCCTACCGAGTCTCTTCTTCCCCTATTACCTCTCTTTCATGTGTTTCTAACCCTTCTCTTTACCCCGTTGGAACACTCTTTATAAGCAGTATATTTTAGCAGATACCTTCACACGTTGACAAACAAATGGTTCCCATCGAGTACGATGGATGCGAGGGGTGCTAATATCTTCCCTTCGCATAACCGGCTTCCGAACCTGTTCTTGGTTGCGATACCATCTTACCTGTTTCTTTATTAAGGTTTTCTCGATATTTTACTTTCCTCTCATGGGATAAATAAAGTTCAGTGGCGACTCTTCTATCTTTCTTTCTCGCCTCCCCATCGTTGCATTTTTCGAGTACCAACACCTGGCGACTCTCCTGGGGACCCTAGCAATCCAAACCTAGTTTGTTTGTCGCGTGTTTGATTTATTTGATTTTATTATTTATTATGTTGTGTTCTCTAACTTTTAGGTTTATTGGGATGGGTTGTAAGGATAAAAGGCTTTCTACCTGAGCTTTCTAGTATACACTAAGATTAGGAGGTGTTTCCTTCTAATTTGCGATACTTAGGACTCGTTTAGTTGGTTTGAATTCCACCGCTCATATGAGACCCCTTTGGGATGATTATGTCTTAGAGTAATCGTAATGGTGTCTTTATTTCCAACCTGGGAGTCTGTGATTTTAAGGATCTTTTGTAGAACCTTATTCTGAAGGTTACTAAGACATAACTCTGTGTTCATCCTTTGAAGGGATTACCCTCTTACAAATCGTTGTTATGATGGAAAACTTTTGAGGGTTAGTTCATAGGACTTTGTTTAAATCCTTCGGGATGTCCTCTTATAAAACCAGTAGATTACCCACCCGAGGGGAGAGGTATCTCGTTGTGTTGTCTTGCAGGATTTGTAACCTTGATCCTGTGTCTGTTGCATTTCCTATTGCATTGCATGGAATTTGCATTTCATTTGCATAGCAAGTCTTCGAGGCTGGGCTTTTGATATCCTGATCTGGTTTTCTTCAGAATTTCAAGACTTAACGATTCAAAGAAGACAAAAGTTGACTATGGAGCAGATTCAAACAGAGTTGAGGGAAGTCTGAAGCCAGATGGGACAATTCATAATGGACATGCAAGCTTTGTGTCAGGATCGGGAAATGCTCAGGGAGGAAGTTCATCAATTGAAGACTCAGATAGGCCTGATTATGGAAGTCATGTGAAGTGTGCTAAGAAAGGACGAAGATCTTATGCCTGAAGTCGCAGCAGAAATGATCGTTCAACCCTTACCTGTGGAATCTCTCCCAGAGCGCGATATGTCTCGTAGATCTTTTGCACATCCTGAGGTTCTAGAATTTCCCGTCAACAACTACCTCCTATTTCCCAGGATAATCTTAAGATTAAGAGGTATGCGCAGAGGCCGAAGCGGCCCGACAAAATCTTCGATCGGATCCCTATGACTTATACTCAGTTGTTGCAACTCTTGCTTCAACTTCAATTAGTTGAACTTCAGACTCTGGCTCCGTTTGTTGGTAAGCCACCACCAGGCTATGATGCAAGTTCCCATTGTGATTTCCATTCTGGGGCATAATGTGGAGGAATGCAAAGCTTTTAAACATAAAGTTTAAGACTTAATCGATTCGAAATCATTTGAGTTCACGCCAAGCAGTATGAGTGTGCCAGGTGGGCTTATTCCAGTTGATGTAAAAGAAGTGGATATCCCTGCTTTCTCCCCTGAAGTTGCATCAGGTCAGGAGCGTATCTTACAATCTTTGGTTTCAGAATCTCCATGCCCACAACTATTGCCTATTCCTGGGACAAATCTGAGGATGAAAGTGCCTGAACATGATGAATACCCTAATAGGTATCAACAATAAAACTATCAGCGCCAATATCAGAGTAGGCCTCGCAAATTTGGAAAGAAGGAATGCTCCTCTTCATCCAGTTCATATGTCGTATAGTCATCTTCTGCCACATTTGATTCAAAACTCATTAGTGGAGTCTAAGACTCTCAAGCCGTTGCCAGAGCGATACCCTCCTGGATATAATCCTAGTGCGTAATGTGGATATCATGGAGGATGCATGGGACACTCAATGGAAGATTGCAAAGCCTTCCAAGCCAAAGTGCAACAATTGATTGACAAAAAGTACATATCTTTTCCAGAAGGGAGTTTGGTTTTCCATGTCAACCTCTAAACTGTCTAAGCTCGAAGATTCCAAGGGTCATCTCCTAAAGCCAATGGTCTAGACAGGTACACGTTCTCAACATTGGCAGTCCTTGGGCGATTTTATTTGCATTTGTAGTTTATTTTCTGTCAATTGCTACTTGTTTTTAAACATTATTGTTTAAATGGTAATATTAATGAAGTGATTATGCATATTCTGAATCAATCATGTCGCATTCGCTCATTTTTATTTATTTATTTATCACAAAGCACATACAAATACACCTTTTATCCACTCCACCTTATCACTATTGTTATAGTAAAGATTGGAAGGAGGATGACGAAAACTGAATACCCATATTTGTGAATCGTATGCTTTCGGATAAAATCTTGCCGATGATGTATAGACATTGTTTCAATTCCCCAAACACCGGAGATATAAGGAGTTAATCCCTAGTCAACCACTTCGAGCCTAGAAGTAGGAGTTTCCTTTAGATATTTAAACTCTTAACACTTAACCTGGGGCAGGGTAGTGTTCAGTTAATCCAACTATGGACTCAAATCGCAAAGTAAAATCTAAAGAAAATACGGTTGTTCTTCAATAACCAATGACATGGTAGTCACTATGAGGACAAACCCTCATGTAACATATGGTATTGAGTTTCGATGATGACAAAATGCAACCATGGATGAATCGGTCTTATCGGCTCTACATCTACAAGACAACTGCAATATTTCACCACCATATCCTTCTTATATCCTTCTAACTAGGCATATTCAATTCAATATATGTGGAAGATCATTTGTTATGGTTAAATGTATTAAAATCACAAATATATGCATTTTTACATATTTGTAGGCTTTGAGTCGACCACAGGTCGGCGCATGAAGCAGTACAAACTCCCACTGGTCAGCGCACGCTGACCTATGGTCTACCACAGGGTCAGCTCATGAAGAAGTGCAATTCCTCACTGGTCGGCGCACGCCGACCTATGGTCGACGCATACAGTCAGGACTTTTCAAATTGCCTAAAACTGTAAGCTATGCGTCGATGCATAGTCCTGCTATGGTCGACCGTTCGCGCGTTTGTGCAGTTAGTGATGTGTTTCTACTTTGGTTGAAAAGTTGTTAAGTGTGTTGGTTAGTTGGTTACTAAATATAGAAGGTTTGTTCTTTTTTAACAACAAGAATTGAGATTTTGAGTCAATTGTGCAAGAAACAAGAAAAGTGAAACAGGTGCTACCAAATCTCTTCATCTTCATCCTCAGAAATTCACAACACAATAATTACATACAATAATTCTTGTTGTGGTTTGTGTCTCGTTCAAGGTGATAAGGTTTGAAGCCGTTGATTGGGAATCTGGTTCGGGTTGAGTTTGTAGCAGGTTTTTCTTGGATAAAACATTTAAGGTTTTACCCTCCAAGATTCTGAGAATTTCGGGGTTTTTGGTACGGATCGTCTTTACCAACTTCAACTGAGCGAAGGTGATTGAGAAGCGGAAGGTTTCATCAGTCTAGCAGCGGGAATCAGTGAAGTGTGCAAGAGAGTTGCAGGTTCGATTTGTGTGTGATTGAGATCAGCCGGGCCGAGGGTTTGAAGAATGAAAGGTTGTCAACAAAGGGGCTGGAATCGGAGGTCTCCTCACAATGATCAAAGAACTTGATTCGACTCGAATCAAGGAACAAGGAGAGAAAAGCATCATCAACATCAAGAAAACTTGTTTGTATATTTTTCTTATCTATCCTTGTATAAACACTTCAACTTTACAGGTAATATCTATTATATTGATCACAATTCTAGATTTAGAATTGAGGGCAGACGTACCCCGAAGCGAGGACGGCGGGGGGAACTGCCTCAACAAACCTTTGTCTCCTTTATTTTTCAGCACTTTCATTTTGGCTTTAGAATGTGAGGAATTTTAGTTTAAGCAATTCCATCAAAATTTGCATTGAATTGAGTAAGTGGTTTTTACTATTTTGAACTCTAGTACAATAATAGATTGTACAAGGAATTTGGAATTACTTACTCAAGTCAAAATACACTTGGAGTGTCTCGCACACCAAGTGTTTGATAAATTGCCTAAACCAAAATTCACTTGGATTATTTGCATATTTTGTGGTGATTGTGGAGCATTGGAACTAGTCCTACTTATTAGTGGTAAAATCAATTGATTAGTGTGACTAGTGTGTTGAATCTATTTTTTGCTTTTTATCACTTCCATAAGGCTAGACGCATATCCGGTCTTCTAATAACAGTTCGTTTTAGACGGTAATTTTCCACGGCCGCTTCCGCAAAAACAAATATTTTTTAAATCCAATTTTTAATTGGTAGCGCTTACTGGTTTTCAATTGGGATCTATTCAACCCCCCCCCCCCTTCTAGATCCAAGCCATCGTCTAACAAGTGGTATCAGGAGCACCGGTTCACTCCGTGCTTCAAGTATAACTTTGATAGAAAATGGAAAACAAAACTAAAGGGGCTTATAATAGAGCTCCCGTTTTTAATGGAGAAAATTACAGTTATTGGAAGGACTGTATGCGGGTGCACATGAATTCCATAGATATAAAAGTATGGAATGTTATTATCAATGGTCCAATGGAAATAACCATGACCAATGAAAATAATGATATTGTGCCTAAGCCCGAAGCACAATAGACTGATGATGATGAAAAGAAGTATAACTATGATTGGAAAGCCAAGAATATTTTGATCTCCTTATTAGGAGTTGATGAATATTATCGGGTTTCTCACTGTCTTACGGCAAAAGCTATGTGGGACTCATTACAAGTCGCCCATGAGGGGACTAATGATGTTAAGCTAGCTAGAATCAACACATTAACACAAGAGTTTGATCTCTTTTACATGGAGCAAGGGGAAACCATTGCGGACATGCAAAAGAGATTTACTCATCTCGTCAATAGATTGCATTCACTAGGTAGGCCAGTGGCTAATGATATTGCTACTAACAAAATTTTGAGATGTCTTAACAGGGAATGGCAGCTGAAGATGACCGACATCAAGGAAGCAAACGGTCTCACTATTTTGGACCTAACAACATTATTTGAAAAGCTGCAAGAGCACGAACAAGTGCTCCTAAGTCTAGACCAACATGAAAAGAAAGAAAAGAAGGACAAAACAAAGATAGTTGAAAATAAATCTATTGCTCTTAAGACTTCCTTCTCAAAGTTTAAATCTAAGGAGCAAAGTGATTATTCGTCAAGTGACGATGAAGAAGATGACAAGAGTTAGGATATGTGGCTGTTCGTAAAGCGCTACAATCGCTACGTGAGAAAGAATGGCATCCACACGCAAAATGAAAGGCTTAACAACTTTTCCACAAGGACGGATGCTAGGTTTGAGGCACTCGCTGCATCTAATGAAGTCCAAGAAACGACCATCACTCACAACATACGGTATTTAAATAGTGTTGTGGAGGCGTTCATCGACATGGCCGACCCATACCGCAATCCTATTTCGATGATAGGGGACGAGGACGAGGCCGAGGACATTAGGATCATGCGTGCATTTCTATGTTGTTTTTTTGTTCTTATGTTTTCTATTTTGTTTTGTGCACAATGTTTGTTTTGTTACTTGTTATGTCTTTTATGAGCTGTTCATTGTACTTTCTATAATTATCCTTTGAGTTATTTTTTCACTATCCATATTTTGTGTGAATATTGGTTAATGTTAGTTATTACCTGCTGAGTTTTTTTTGTTGAATTGAACATATTCTTCTTAACCTTTCTCTTTCTCTTTTTGATGTTGTCAAAGGGGGAGAAGAGAGTGTATCAAAGCCAAGAAGATCACACCACCAGTTCACCAGTTTTTTTTGTATAGGATTACAAAAGAAAGGGGGGTTTATATTACTATGTTATAAATATTGCATGTTGTTCTCATTGGCTTCGCATAGGTTGTCATCATCAAAAAGGGGGAGTATTTGAGGAAAAACCCTCATGTAACATATGGTATTGAGTTTCGATGATGACAAAATGCAACCATGGATGAATCGGTCTTATCGGCTCTACATCTACAAGACAAATGCAATATTTCACCACCATGTCCTTCTTATATCCTTCTAACTTGGCATATTCAATTCAATATATGTGGAAGATCATTTGTTATAGTTAAATGTATTAAAATCATAAATATATGCATTTTTACAGATTTGCAGGCTTTGAGTCGACCACAGGTCGGCGCATGAAGTAGTACAAACTCCCACTGGTCGGCGCACGCTGACCTATGGTCGACCACAAGGTCAGCGCATGAAGAAGTGCAATTCCTCACTGGTCGATGCACGCCGACCTATGGTCGACGCATGTAGTCAAAAACTTTTCAAATTTCCTAAAACTGCGGGCTATGCATCGACGCATAGTCCTGCTATGGTCGACTGTTCACACGTTTGTGTAGTTAGTGAAGTCTTTCTACTTTGGTTGAAAAGTTGTTAAGTGTGTTGGTTGGTTGGTTACTATATATAGAAGGTTTGTTCTTTTTTAACAACAACAATTGAGATTTTGAGTCAACTGTGCAAGAAACAAGAAAAGTGAAACAGGTGCTACTAAATCTCTTCATCTTCATCCTCAATAATTCACAACACAATAATTACACACAAAAATTCTTGTTGTGGTTCGTGTCTCGTTCAAGGTGATAAGGTCTGAAGTCGTTGATTGGGAATCCGGTTCGGATTGAGTTTGTAGCAGGTTTTTCTTAAATAAAACCTTTAAGGTTTTACCCTCCAAGATTCGGAGAATTTGGGGGTTTTTTGTACGGATCGTCTTTACCAACTTCAGCTGAGCGAAGGTGATTGAGAAGCGGAAGGTTTCATCAGTCTAGTAGTCGGAATCAGTGAAGTGTGCAAGAGAGTTCCGGGTTCGATTTGCGTGTGATTGAGATCAACTGGACCGAGGGTTTGAAGAACGGAAGGTTGTTCTACAAAAGGGCTGGAATCGGAGGTCTCCTCACAACGATCGAAGAACTTGATTCCACTCGAATCAAGGAACAAGGAGAGAAAAGCATCATCAACATCAAGAGAACTTGTTTGTATATTTTGCTTAGCTATCCTTGTATAAACACTTCAACTCTACAGGTGATATCTATTATATTGATCTCAATTCTAGATTTAGAATTGAGGGCAGACGTACCCCGAAGCGAGGACGACGGGGGAACTGCCTCAAGAAATATTTGTTTCCTTTATTTTTCAGCACTTTCATTTTGGCTTTAGAATGTGAGTAATTTTAGTTTAAGCAATTCCATCAAAATTTGCATTGAATTGAGTAAGTTGTTTCTACTGTTTTAAACTCTAGTACAGTAATAGATTGTACAAGGAATTTGGAATTACTTACTCAAGTCAAAATTCACTTGGAGTGTCTAGCACACCAAGTGTTTGATAAATTGCCTAAAGCAAAATTTACTTGGATTATTTGCATATTTTGTGGTGATTGTGGAGCATTGGAACTAGTCCTACTTATTATTGGTAAAATCAATTGATTAGTGTGACTAGTGTGTTGAATCTATTTGTTGCTCATTATCACTTCCATAAGGCTAGACGCATATCCGGTCTTCTAATAACAGTTCGTTTTAGACGGTAATTTTTCCACGGCAGCTTCCGTAAAAACAAATATTTTTCAAATCCAACTTTTAATTGGTAGCGCCGACTGATTTTTAATTGGGATCTATTCAACTCCCTTCTAGATCCAAGTTATCGTCTAACAGTCACAATCCTCCAACAAAATCCAAAAAAATCAAAAGCCTGCTAGGTCAAGCACCTCAAAAGGGACTTAGGCAAAAATCAAGGCAATCCCGATGGATCTGACAAGCAAAATCAGTCCGTGCAAAAGTTAGGGATCAAAAATAAAACCAAAATAGGTCCTCAAACCCTCAACAAAAAAGAAATAAGATTCAGTGGCCACCCAAATCAAGGGGTTACTGACATCCATCAAGAATAAGGAGATTGCCATCTCAAGCAAGCCTTGAACCCTCAAGCTTACACCGTTAAGCAGGTGCAGAATTAACTGTACGTAGGACTGAAGATCGTCGAGAAGAAGGGGTGGGTACAAATAATACTTTGAGCCTAATATCCTTTGTTTTATAACCGTGAACCGGACCACGTTAAAAACCTCCAAAGACCTAATTAAGATGAGGTTTATTCTGAAAGCATATTATCGCAAGGTTGCATAAACTGACTCCTCACATATTTGGTGATCATCAGCATTGGTGTCAATATCCTTCCTATATCTTACACATCAATCAAGTTAGCACAATGTCTGGACTAACGGTCAATTCGTCTCACTATCATGACACTTAATAATTAACATTTCTTTCAAAACTTGCACGAATTTCGTGTTAAAATTACCATTCATGAACAAACAGTTTTAATTGCATGTTAGTAGTTGACATTAAAGGAATTCCAACGAGGAGCAATCAAACATGACTAGATCATTCAGCAGTCTAGATCAGAATCGAGTATACCATGTAGTCTTATGTATCTATGGCATTGACATCCCACAAATATGGAATCAGTCAGCCTGAGGAAAATCCCCAAACATCGGTTGATTATGGGGCAAATCATTTGAGAATCAGTTGATCAGAAGTGACTCATCTTGAGACTCCGCCAATCAGAGGCAGGTCATCCAGATTTTCTTTGATTTGAGGGCAGATCTCTCCAATATTCATTCATGATAAGTTAAGTCGCTTCAACGATCTTTTAAGGGAAAGCTACTCCAAGAGTATATTGAAGCCAACCACCATGAGAGTCGGTTGATCAAGGATGAATCCTATCATTATACAAATTCTGGGGAAAGCCATCTCGAGATTGTCTCATGGCAAGCTACTTTCTTTTTAAGATGAACTTTCCCAAAGATCATACTGGGGCAAGTTGAACTATACTGAGGCAAGTTACTAAAACAAGTCCATTTTCGTCAGCAACTGTTGAGTTTAAGACGAGTGTCGGGGAGTCGTACTTTCACCTTCCCACCCAAAGTCCAATTCGCATTGGCAGCTACCAAAGTCCGTCGTGATGACACCTGCATTTCCAATTACCCGTTCATTATCATATGCATCATACGCATCGCATTCTACTTCATAATCATCTTGCATCATATGCATACCCAAAATCATAGCATGCTTCCCCAGCTCTTGCATCTCCGCGTGTTAGCATTTGCATTTTCATTTTCATTTATGGAACATCATTATCATCAAACATTAGCATATGCGAGCTCAGGTTCAGGATCAATTTCGAAGATTTCCAAGGCCATATGCAGCCCAGTCAGGGGCATTCTCCGCAAGACCGTGGGAGTTACCCATGAAGTTGTTCAATCTTTTATTAGGCAAAGTCAAGAGCTTCGAAATAGCCATCAGCCCAGTCAGGGACCTTATCTGCAAAGACTGTGGGTCCTCCCATGAAATTCAAGAATATCAAAGCAAAATTCAGCTCAGTTAGGGGCATCTTTTCAAGACTGTAGGTATTTCCCATGACGTATTTCAACCTCGTGGCTGATCAGATCTTCAAATAAACATACAACCCAGACAGGGGCATATCATTCAAGACCATGGGCATTCCTCATGGAGTATATTGCAACCTTTTGTTGTCAAAGCTTTGATTCCCGAGCAAGTCAGCAGGCGTGCCCCAGTGATTTATCTCAATCCTGTCTTTCTCTTGGGCGATCCTCAGTGATTTGTCTCCAGTAGACTTTATCCTTCTTCAACGATAAGTGGAAATATCTTCAAAGAAGCTTATCCTTCTTTAGCGATAAGTGGCAACCTCTTCAGAGAAGTTTATCCTCCTTCAACGATAAGTGGCAATCTCTTCAGAGAAGCTTATCCTTCTTCAACGATAAGTGGCAATCTCTTCAGAGAAGATTATCTGTCTTCAACAATAAGTGGAAATCTCTTCAGAGAAGCTTATCCTTCTTCAGCGATAAGTGGAAATCTCTTCAGAGAAGCTTATCCTTCTTCAGCGATAAATGGCAATCTCTTCAGAGAAGCTTATCCTTCTTCAGCGATAAGTGGCAATCTCTTCAGAAAAGCTTATCCTTCTTCAGCGATAAGTGGCAATCTCTTCAGAGAAGCTTATCCTTCTTCAGCATTAAGTGGAAATCTCTTCAGAAAAGCTTATCCTTCTTCAACGATAAGGTACAATCTCTTTAGAGAAGCTTATCCTTCTTCAACGATAAGTTACAATCTCTTCAGAAAAGCTTATCCTTCTTCAATGATAAGTGGCAATCTCTTCAGAGAAGCTTATCCTTCTTCAGCGATAAGCGGCAATCTCTTCAGAGAAGCTTATCCTTCTTCAGCGATAAGTGGCAATATCTTTAGAGAAGCTTATCCTTCTTCAGCGATAAGTGGCAATCTCTTCAGAGAAGATTATCCTCCTTCAGTGATAAGCGGAAATCTCTTCAGAGAAGTTTATCCTTCTTCAGCGATAAGTGGCAATCTCTTCAAAGAAGCTTATCCTTCTTCTGCGATAAGTGGAAATATCTTCAGAGAAGCTTATCCTTCTTCAGCGATAAGCGGCAATCTCTTCAGAGAAGCTTATCCTTATTCAGCGATAAGTGTCAATCTCTTCAGAGAAGCTTATCCTTGTTCAACGATAAGAGGAAATCTCTTTAAAGAAGCTTATCCTTCTTCAACGATAAGTGGCAATCTCTTCAGAGAAGCTTATCCTTCTTCAGCGATAAGTGGCAATCCCTTCAGAGAAGCTTATCTTTCTTCAACGATAAGTGGCAATCTCTTCAGAGAAGCTTATCCTTCTTCAACAATAAGTGGCAATCTCTTCAGAGAGGCTTATCCCTACATCCTTTTGGTGTCAGGATTGCCTTTTTTTGCTCCATCATCCTTTTGGTGATGGGTCAGACATCCTTTTGGTGTCATGACTAGCGTTTGTTCTCCATCATCCTTTTTGGTGATGGATCCCCTACATTCTTTTGATTTCAGGGTTGTGCTTGTTTCCCTCCATCATCCTTTTGGTGATGGGTCTGGCATCCTTTTGGTGTCATGACTAGCGTTTGTTCTCCATTATCCTTTTGGTAATGGATCCTCTACATCCTTTTAGTGTCAGGGTTGCCTTGTTTCGCTCCATCATTCTTTTGGTGATGGGTTTGGCATCCTTTTGGTGTCATGACTAGCGTTTGTTCTCCATCATCCTTTTGGTGATGGATCCCCTACATCATTTTAATGTCAGGGTTGTGCTTGTTTCGCTTCATCATCCTTTTGGTGATGGGTCTGACATCCTTTTGGTGTCATGACTAGCGTTTATTCTCCATTATCCTTTTAGTAATGGATCCCCTACGTCCTTTTGGTGTTAGGGTTGCCTTGTTTCTCTCCATCATCCTTTTGGTGATGGGTCTAATATTTTTTTAGTGTCATGACGAGCGATTGTTCTCCACTATCCTTTTGGTAATGGATCCCCTACATCCTTTTGATGTCAGGGCAATGTGTGTGAGTGTACTGTCATCATTTTGGTGGTAGCAACCTGTGCAAGATATCCAGTATTTCATTCCCAAGCACTTTCCTTCTTTTTGGACAAATTAAGGGTCTTTTATATCTAATCATCTTCTACCTCAAAAGAATAAATGTCATAGCATTTCATCTTACCCGGTTTAAGCTGATTAGATAGGGGCATCTGTCATGCCCTAAATTTGTCCTCTCCTTTTGTAAATATTTTTGCTTTTCCAATTAGATAGGGCCTTCTGTCATACCCTAAATTTGTCCTCCCCTTTTGTAAATATTTGCATCACCCGCTTAATGTCATGTCATTTAGACACGTGTCCACCCGCAATTGGGCGTTTTTCAAATCTCTGTTATTTTGCCCAATGAGGGCGTGACACGTGGCCTAAGGATGATATTTTTGTAAATATTAATTTCATTTTTACTTTCCCTTTTTTCTTTTCGAATATTAATATTGCACATATATTATTTGTTAATAGATTTTAGAAATGAATTTATTTACTTAGAAATTACATAGAATTTTAATAGATTTTTTTTTAGTATTAGAATTAATTAATTAGTCTAGTATAGAATTTTTAGAGTTTAGAATTTTATTTGAACTTTATTAGAATTTAATTAGATTTAAAATTTTTTAACTAGAATTAATTAGAATTAGTTTAGAAAATAGACTTAATTAAAATTTTATTTTTTATTAAAAATTTAAATAGAATTAACATAGAATTAGATTTTTATTGATTAAGTTTAAAATAGAATTAGGATAGATTTTTAATTAGGTTAATTAGAATTAACTAGATTTAATTAGAATTATCAATTAGAATTTAATTAAATAGTTTTAGAAAACAGGATTTATTAGATTAGATTAGTTTTTATTAGAATTATAAATTAGATTAGATTATAGTTAGATTAGGATTAGTTCAGTTTTATTAACCAAAGTCAGAATTAGTAGTACGAAATTTCATTAATTAAACAAAAAAAAATCAAAAAATGGAACACCAGGGGCACGTGTCATTTGTCTGCAGTATATAACACTATTCATCATCTCTCTAAGAAAAAGGGAACCTTAGCCGCCGGACTCCCCCACCTTCGATTGTTCACCTTCACTCACCTTTCACCGCCTCCCTTAAAACCCTAAGGCCCTCGTCGTATTCCTTCTCTATCAACCATCATCATTACCATTAACGAATTCAAAACCCTTCTTCTTCTTGATCTTTTCCCTAACCCTCGCCAATAACCCTTCCATATATTTTTCTTTTTTGGCGAAAAACGAAACCACACAACCACCGTCAAACAACTGATATTCCATTCTGCTTTCATCAAAGTCAAGTTCGTCAAGTGATTTTTCCAGCTGCTAATGATTTTGTGCAAATGACGACGTCGCCAAAATTTTGATTTAAGCAACGACAACAACACCATCACCACCAAGTCCCCATCTTCTTCTCATCCGAACCATCCCCCTGTTCATCTCCAACAAACCCTCGTTTTTCTTCCGCCGTCGCGACTCCAATCGCCACCGCAAATCAACAACCAAACCTCGACGACTCATACCTCCATTCCACCTCTCATCCTCCTTCTTCTTCACAAAATTCCCAAAAACAAACACAACAACCCAACATCCCCTACGAAAACCTTTTTTTCCGCCGCCATCAACTCATTTCTCTGAAACCCAAATCACGAATTTCAACCAGCAACACCTCCATTTCTAAATCGCGACCCCCACACAAACACATTTTTTCCAACTCATCCTCACTCGCCAACAACCGCCATTCCCAACCCATCTCCTTCCTTTCTCCATTTTTACACCATAACAACACCACAAAACTTCATTTCTTTCTCTATTCCCTTTTAGTTTAAAGGGATTCATAACTTTTAGTTTAAAGGCAACCAAACCTCGACGACTCATACCTCCATTCCACCTCTCATCCTTATTTATTTATATATATATATATATATATATATATATATATATATATATATATATATATATATATATATATATATATATATATATATATATATATATATATATATATATATATATATATATATATATATATATATATATATATATATATATATATATATATATATATATATATATATATATATATATATATATATATACATACATATATATATATATATATATATATATATATATATATACATATATATATATATATATATATATATATATATATATATATATATATATATATATATATATATATATATATATATATATAATTAGGTTTTAAAAAAAAGATTGTTAATATATTAATTTTTCTAAGAGTTTAAAATATTTTCTTTTCTAATTTCATCTTTTAGAATTTTAACATAGTTTTTCTATAGATTTAGATTTTAACTTTTTTTTTTATTTTTGTTTGAGGATTTATTTTCGTATCTCCTCTTTTTTGGTCGATGACGAGACCTCCAAGTTGTATACGTCAAATTATTGATGGAAACGACAAGCCCGAGACCGATTTTCTTTCTCCTTTCTATTTTCGACAGTTTATCCATCCTTGGTTACTTTCACCGTTGTTGGTCAAATTATTGATAAGTAATGTTGGATCCGAGACCACCTCCTTTCTCTCTTCATTTCTTCTTCTTTCCGATTTTATTTTGACTTTCCTCGATCGATGAAGTCTTGTATTCGTAAGCATCAGATTATCGAGGTCGATAACCTTCTCGATTTCAAATTTATGGAAAATGACCATTTGGGTCATTTTCTTTACTTTAGGATCGCGATAGGCTACCTTCGATTAATCGATATTATGTTTGCGATTAAGACGAGATCCCACTTTTTGGTCCGTGCGACACGATTAAATTGGAGAATGAACCTCAATATCATTTCTCTATCTTGTCCATAGCACGAACATCAATTCACGCGACCTCCTATAGTTTGACTTCCCTTATAAGTCGAGCTACGACGGTTTAACGTCACATTGTGTCCTGAGTCGATTCACTAATATTGTCAAACCATCTTTAATAAGAGAATGAAGTTTTTTTTGTATTGAACTAAAGAGAGAGGATTGAGTGTAGACTTCTTCCTCTCTGAGTGTCAGGATACTCACTATAGAGTGTGTGGTCTCGATACTCGTCTTTCAATACGAAGACGTGATCGTATTCACCTCCTATCTCATCGTCATCTTTTCAACACTTCCCTTTCAAAACTTTTCTACTCAAGTCTAAAAACCTCGGTTCTGTACAGAGTGCGTTTTCAATTTCTTTTCTTAATAAAACCTGAATGGTCATGGAATGGTTAGGCGTAGGCCTTCTCCTATCGTGAGTGCTAACATTACCGTAGGGTTCACTGACGTAAATCACTTACCATTCAAGATCAAAAATACTTTTAATAAGAGAATGAAGTTCTCTTTGTATTGAATTAAAGAGAGAGGATTGAGTGCAGACTTCTTCCTCTCCGAGTGTCAGGATACTCACTGTAGAGTGTGTGGTCTCAATACTCGTCTTTCAATACAAATACGTTTGTATTCACCACAACTATTTTTCACACTTTTTCTCCTAAAAACCTCGGTCTCGTACCGAGTGCATTTTCAATTATTTTCACAATAAAACTTGAATGTTCGTGGAATGGTTAAGCGTAGGCCTTCTCCTATCTCGAGTGCTTGACATTACCGTTAGGGTTCACTGTCGCAAAGCACTTACCGTTCAAGATCAAAAACATATTTTAATAAGAGAATGAAGTTCTCTTTAAATTGAATTAGATAGGATTGAGTGTAGACTTCTTCCTCTCCGAGTATCAGGATACTCACTGTAGAGTGTGTGGACTCGATACTCGTCTTTCAATACGAAGACGCAACTGTATTCGCCACACCTTTTCATAATAAAAATGTTGAGATAAAGAATTGGGTACTACACACAAGGGGTTACTATCTGAAGACCTATTTTAACCCTAAAAATACTCCCACAAATCAAATGTGACATCTTGCTTCGCATGGTGAAAATTAATCTTTCAAAAAGGATATGTTACGTACGTTCTACCGCAAACAGGTAACGCCTAAGTCTCCAACGAGCAAGCAGCAATACACCTAAACTGCTAGAATGTGCACGATAGCATCATCCACAAAAACATCGGTTACCCGTTCCACGAACTAAGTTGCTTTGATTTCTCATGCCAGATGAGAATACTTAGGCACAAGACGACAATGTCTTGGCGAGCACTCTTCTTTCTTTTCCACCCTTTCCCAGAAGGACATGCCATGTCCGTTCTACTGCAAACAAGTAATGCCTAAGTCTCCTACGAGCGAGCAATTATACACCTAAATTGCTAGATGTTAGCATCGTATACCAGAACTTCCCCGCAAACCGTAGGCCGAACTACGACTGCTCTGATTCTTTACTTCTTTTAATTAAAGATACGTAGGCACAAGGGCCATAACCCTTGCCAAGCACACTCGCCGCTTTTACCCGTAGTTTCCCGAACTACGTCGACTCTGAATTTCTCATATTTGTTGAGAATACGTAGGCCTAGGTCTGCGAAGTCCTACCGAGTCTCTTCTTCCCCTGTTACCTCTTTTTCCCCTGTTTCTAACCATTCTCTTTACCCCATTGGAACACTCTTTATAAGCAGTATATTTTAGCAGATACCTTCACACATGATTTAGAGGTTGCCGCTATGGTGTTTTTGTTGAAGATGTGGAGATATTATCTATATGGGTCCAGATTTGAAGTGTTCAGTGATCACAAGAGTCTGAAGTATTTATTTGATCAGAAAGAGTTGAACATGAGGTAGTGAAGATGGCTTGAACTTCTGAAGGATTATGATTTTGAATTGAGTTACCATCCGGGTAAGGCTAATGTTGTGGCTGATGCGTTGAGTAGGAAGTCCTTGCATATGTCGATGCTTATGGTTCGAGAGTTGGAACTGATTGAGAAATTCAGAGATATGAGTTTGATTTGTGAAGAGACTCCTAACAGTGTGAATTGAGTATGTTGAAGCTAACTAGTAGTATTCTCCAAGAGATCAGAGAAGGTCAGAGATCTGATATGAGTTTGGTGGATCGTCTCGCGTTAATTAATCAAGGAAACGGAGGTGATTTTTGGATTGATGAGAATGGTGTGATGAGGTTCCGAGATAGAGTATGTGTTCTCGATGTGCCAGAAATCAAGAAGAGCATTCTTGAAGAAGGTCATAGAAGCTGGTTGAGTATTCATCCTGGTGCCATAAAGATGTATCAAGACTTGAAGAAGTTGTTTTGGTGGCCTAGTATGAAGAAGGAAATTTCTGAATTTGTTTATGCTTGTTTGACTTGTCAGAAGTCGAAAATTGAACATCAGAGACCGTCGAGTCTGATGCAACCATTGAGTATTCCAGAATGGAAATGGGATAGCATTTCTATGGATTTTGTGACAAGTTTGCCGAAGACGGTGAAGGGATATGATTCGATTTGGGTAATCGTTGATAGATTGACTAAATCGGTTCATTTTGTACCGACGAGGATCAATTATTCGTTGCAGAAGCTTGCTGAATCATATATTGAGCAGATTGGGAAGTTGCATAGTATTCCATCGAGTATTGTGTCTGATAGAGATCCGAGATTTACATCGAGGTTTTGAAAGAGTTTGCAGGCAGCTTTAGGTACTAAGTTGAGGTTGAGTTCTGCCTATCATCCGCAGATGGATGGACAGACAGAAAGAACTATCCAGTCTTTAGAGGATTTGTTGAGAGCTTGTGTTTTAGATCAAGGTGGATCGTGGGATAGTTATTTGTCGTTGGTTGAGTTTAAATACAATAACAGTTACCATTCTAGTATCGGAATGGCACCGTATGAGGCTTTGTATGGTAGGAGGTGTAGGACTCCGTTGTGTTGGTATGAATCAGGCAAGAGTGATGTGCTCGGACTAGAAATTGTGCAAGAGACAACTGAAATGATTAAGATGATCCGTGAGAAGATGAAAGCATCACAGAGTCGTCAGAAGAGTTACCATGATAAGAGGAGGAAAGCACTTGAATTCCAAGAGGGAGATCATGTATTTCTGAGAGTTACGCCGGTAACTGGTGTTGGTCGAGCTTTAAAGTCTCGAAAGCTCACATCGTGTTTTGTTGGTCTGTATCAGATTTCACAGAGGGTGGGGGAAGTAGCCTATCGGATTGCTTTACCATCGTTGCTCGCGAATTTGCATGATGTGTTTCATGTGTCCCAGTTGAGGAAGTACATTCCAGATCCGTCGCATGTGATTCAGATGGATGATGCACAAGTGCGAGATGAGTTGACTGTTGAGGTGTTGCTTGTTCGAATTGACGAACGAGAAGTGAAACAGCTACGAGGTAAGGAGATCGCCTTGGTAAAGGTATTGTGGGAAGGACCAGCTGGAGAAAGTTGGACTTGGGAACATGAAGATCAGATGAAGGAGTCGTATCCGACTCTGTTTTCTGCAGGTAATTTTCGAGGACGAATATTCTTTTAAGTGGGGGAGGGTTGTAACACCCCAAATTTAATCGGAAAATGTTAATTAATTATTTAACTGAGAATATTCATGTTTCGGTGAATTTCCGGTGGTTTTGTGAAAATTGGAAAAATGTGCATTTTCAGATATTTATTTGATTAATAGCATATAATATTAATTTATTAGTATTATTATTAATTAAATGGAATATAAGGGAAATAAGGGAAATTTGGGCATTTGAGAAAGTTAGTAAGGGTAATGAGGGAAAAGCCCAATGTGTGAGGCCCATGACTAAGTTAGACAAAATAGAGTTCTGAGGGGAAATTGGAATTCATTTGTGTTTAACATGAAAGTTTGGTGTGGCCACAGCTCTGAAGGAAAGGTTGAAGGCAGAAGGTCCTAGAGAGAAATCGTGAAAGCTACGAATCGACTAAGGCATGGGGAGTATTTCTGTTCATGATTTTCCATGTATGCCTTTAGATCTATTTATGGTGGATTTAGGATTTGAGGGTTTCTGAGTTGAATTGGGAAAGCTAAGAGAATCGATTATAGAACTCTGAGATTGTGGGTTATGGTATGAATCACTGAATATTATTGCGAGGAAGGAAACCTTAGGTCTTTATGGCCAAAACCTTGGATTGTGATATGTTTGACCCTGTAAGAATAGGAATATTCATATGTGAGTAACTCTGATGCACTCAGAGCAATTGCTGGAAAATAGTGTTTTAGGCAGCGCAAATGTTGCCAGATTAGCCAAATAAACCATAGATTCTGTGTTGTTATCGTCGTATGACCTTGGGGATGGTTTAGGGATACTTTGGGGGCATTAGGTGAATAATTTGTATGAGTTTTTGGGTGGAAATAAGTTTTGGTGCATAGCAGAAGTTGTTGTCATCGCACTATTCGCCTAGCGAGCAAGCCAACGAAAGTTCACTATAAGACTCGCCTAGCGAGCAAGCCAGCGAAAGTTCACTACAAGACTCGCCTAGCGAGCAAGCCAGTGAGGATTCGCTAGAGGCTCGCCTAGCGAGCAAGCCAGCGAGGGGATCGCTACAAGACTCGCATAGCGAGCGAGCCAGCGAACGTAGCAGAGTTTGCGAAATTGATTGTTGTGCAGCGATGCCATGATGTGTGATTCTAGGATTTCTGGGATGAGTTGCCATGAGTATGATAGTGGGTTTTATATGAGGTGTATATGATGTATGATAGTTTTCTATGATGTATCGATTGAGTTAATATGATGAAATCACCTTGATTTGATGAACTATGTGATAACATGAGATATGATGATTGATGTGATTTATGTGATGATGATGAGTATGATGAATGATGATGCACCATATGCTGTATTGTGAGGATTATTATTGTGACGTGTACATCATGCATTCATGCGCATTCGACTGCTTTGGCTTCAATCCCACTGTGTGGACGTGAAGTATTTTGACGTGCTCTGATCCTATTGATGGGGATCTATGGAGGGTTGATGGCCCAGTGTCCATCGAGTTGTGATGATTGGTACCACATGCATTGAGTTGTGTTGCATTGCATTTATGAGTCTTTGTGTATAAATTATGATGTTGCGACCTTTGAGGCATATGTGAGTAATATGAATATGTTGAATATGAATATGTTGTCGTTTATGCATTAATTGTCATACATTGATTATTATGAATTGTTTTACTCACCCTGCCTGTTTGAATGTTACCTCCACGTGGGTAACGTGAAGATGATCCAGTTTAGCCGTGGACGCCGGCGAGGAGTTAGTTTTGAAGTTTTTGAGCGTTTTAGTCTTTTGGTCAGCTTAGAGGGTCTTGCTCTAATATGTAACATCGGGTTGGGTTTCTTGAGTTGATTTTATACTATTGATGTTATTTTGATTAATTTCCCTCTTTGAGGAAGAATTTGAAGTATGTTTTGAATTCCACTATTTATGATGCTTTGATGTATTTTTGGGAAAAACCCGTAATTACGGAGTATGTATTCTATTTTGATGAATTTGAGAAATGTACTCCCTTTTAGTGGCATTTTAATGAGATTTATTTATTCACTCTGATATATGTGTTATTTTGCCTTAATAATTTTGGGGTAGAAAAATGGTGTTACACTACTCGGGCCTAAAACATTTTGAACCAACTTGTTGTCTTGTTAACCTGAACTACGTTTGTTCTGATTTCTCATACCAGATGAGGATACGTAGGCACAAGACGGCGATGTCTTGGCGAGAAACCTTCCCCACTTTCACCCGTAGTTAGCCGAACTACGTTGACTTTGACTTTCCCATTGCATGAGGGAATACGTAGGCACAGAGCGGCGATGCTCTGCCGAGTCTCTTTTCTTTTCTTTTGTCCCTGTGAACCAGTCCTTTGATAGTGCAACACCCTTTTAGATAGACAACAAAGCATGGATCCCGTCGAGTACGACGGATGTGAGGGGTGCTAATACCTTCACCTTGCGTAACCGACTCTCGAACCTGAGACATGGTTGCGATGACCTGTCTTTTCCCGTTTTCGTTAGGTTTTCTCTTATTGTTTATTTTCCCTCTTTTGGGATAAATAATGAATGGTGGCGACTCTTCTGTCATTGTCGGACCCTCTTCGCAGTGATGCAACAGTTGGCGACTCTGCTGGGGATACGGGTGCATACCCTATGTGAGTCAATCCTAGTGCTTGGTTGTTTATCTTTTGGGTGTGTATATATGTGTTGTACTTTATTTTCCCGCATTTATTTTCAGCATTGTATATATCAGTTTTGCTGTGCTTTTGGGGGGAATGTTCCATTGAGAGATAAGTCGGACCCGGGATTGAGTACAAACATAGCATTAGAAGTGGAAAGTAGTGGTGAACCTGTATGTTTGGCATGCACTAGTTCCTACAAAATTCGCGCTCAAATGAGATTCTCTTGGATGACTTCTTTTTCTGGCCCTTTAGGCTCGAGGGGATTTTGTCTCTGAGGATTGTCGACTCTGGGGACCGATCATTTGTGATTCAGCTAAGTGGGGCCTCTTTGGGAGATTATGATGCCAAACCAGAAATGGTGAACGTATCATCGTTTCTCGAAAGCCTGTGATGCTGATGAACGCATAGGATGTCGAACCTTGTTAGAGATTAGGTCCATACCTGTGAGAGGGATTGGGTTATGCAGGAAACCTTTACCTCTAACCTACCCAGTTTTCTCATCGGTGCGAACTTTTGATCTTGACACAGTGGGTCCTAATTATCAATGTTATGTTCTTGTCAAAGCGGAGCGTTGGTTCTTCTCAATCAACGGCACGACAATCTTGATCCCCTGTCTGCATTTGCATTTGCATTTTCATATTGCATATTCATTAACATGTATTTATGTTGCAGGTGTACATTTCCCTTTGATTCTAGTGTTCTTATTTCTCTGACATGGAGCCTAGCCTTAGAAAGACAGTGGTGTACAAGTTTCCAACACCTGACATCAGATCTTTGTTGGGTTTGATTTCTATGGATGACAGGAAAGTGATGGAAGACTTCAAGGAATCTTATGGGAAGCTTCTGAGTGTTATCTCCAAACCATTTGTATATGAGTTGAATGGTCTTTATGCTCTCTTGCAGTTTTATGACCCACAACTGAGGTGCTTCACTTTTCCTGGTTATATTCTGGAACCTACCTTAGAGGAGTATTCTGTATTGTTGGGAGTTCCCATATTGGATCAGATGCCATTCTATCACTCCGATGCTGAGCCTAATTTGGCTAAGCTTGCTGCTGCTCTGCACCTTCATGTTTCTGAGATTTCAAGGAAATTGGCTAAAAGGAATGAGATGTCTGGTTTTCCTTTATCCTTTCTGGCTGCTAAGGCTCAACAATTCGCCAAAGATGGTTGTTGGGTTGTGTTTAATGCTATCTTAGCATTGTGCATATACGGTATCATGCTATTTCCTAACATTCCGAATTTTGTGGATTTGGATGCGTTCCATATCTTTGCTTCAGGAAATCCTATACCTATGCTTCTTGGCGACGTCTATCATTCCGTGCACTACAAGAATGAAAACAGAAGAGGGAATAATGTATCTTGCTGCGTGCCTTTGTTGTATATGTGGTTTGCTAGCCATCTTCCCAAATTCGGGCCTTTTATTACTACTGGAGGTACTTCAGAATGGTCTGAGAGGTTGATGGGGTTGTCTGCTAAGAACATTATCTGGTTTGACAGGGATATGTTGGGTATTGAGATCATTTATAGTTGCGGAGGATTTCCTAATGTCCCGTTGGTCGGAAGGAAAGGATGCACCAACTATAATCCATCTTTGTTGGTCAGACAGTTTGGGTACGCCTTGAGAGATCCTCCTAAGGAAGAGGAGATACAGGAATCTCTTCATCTCACTGGATTGTTGGAGGGTGATACTTTGCCTAGAGTTGAGGATGCTTGGAGCAGAATTCATAAGAAAGGGAAAGTTTCTCTAGGGAAGAGTAACAGTCGATCTAACAACCCTTATTTGACTTGGATCCAAGATAGAGCAAAGAGGTTACTGATGCCTTTCCCATCTGTTGAACCTTTGTATCCTCTCATGATTGAGGAACCTACCACGATGGATATCCAGAAGTACAACCAGTTGTGGTATAAGAAAGAGGAGCTTCAGAAGGCTAATGAAGAGTTAGAAAAAGATATCATTCAGCTTCGGAGTGAGAAGATTGGAGTTGTGCACTCTTTCAGGAGACAGACTGAGCTTGTGAACAGATTGGGTACAAATTTGACCAAGCAAACTAGTGCTCGGGAACGTTTGGATTTGGATCTGAAAGTTGTCAGTGATGTTCTCGCTTCTAAGAAGGACTTGGATATAGCTTATTTGGAGATTTCCAACTTCAATGATCAGTGGAATGCAACCCTTACCAATAACAAGGCACGTGAGGATGGGTTGAAACAACAGATTGCCAAGCTGAAGACTCAGCTTAAGGCTAAAGATGAGAGGATTGCAAATGAAGCTTCACTCAGGCGGGACAGTGATTGCAGGCTGAACGAAGCTTTGGTAACCTTGGAGGATTACAAGCTAAGGGATGATTCGAAGAGGTGCAAGCTAGAGGAAGTCTTCGGTGAGGGAGCCTGGGAAGACTATGTTGAGGATTTACAGACCACTATCAAACAGAGAGAGGCGCTCATTCAGGGGTTACTCGTCAGACCAGACCATCCTGAGACACAGGAGCTGTTGGAGGAGCTCATGCTCGTTTCCGTACTTGATGTCTTTCATTTCCTTTGTAGCTTGTCGCTTATATTTGTAGTGACCATCACCAGACCTGTTGGCTGAGGTCACCTTCTTTGTACTCAGTTGTATGCTTGTATATTGCCTAATGGCCTTTTCTTGTATGTATGAGGAGTTTGGCTCTATGCTTGTCTATGGATTCTCCATTGTCGTGCTGCTATTCTTGGAACTAGAATCGGGGGGAAATTTCCCTGTTGCATATATACATGTCTGCATCTTGCATAGCGTTTTTTGCATAGAAGGTGTAGCAAAACCATTTTTCTTACCCCTGTTGGTTTGTTAGCTTGTTTCAGACAGTTCATCACTACGGTACTGGAGGGAATCAACGCGAAGCTATGGAAAAGATTCAGGCTAAGTTGCAGGAGGTTCAAAGCCAGATGGGACAGTTCATAGCAGGTATGCAGGCCTTATGTCTGGAGCAGAAGATGTTTAAGGAGGAGGTTCAGCAACTAAAGGCTCAGATGGGCCTGATCACAGAAGTGATAGGGAAAGTGCTAAGAAAAGAGGGTGATCAGGTGCTTGGAGCCGCTGCGGAAATGGTTATTCCATCTCTATCTATGGAGTCTCTCCTAAGGTGTGATGTGCCTCAAAGATCCATTGCATAACCCGAGGTCCCAAATTTGCCATGTCAGCAGCTACCTCCTGTTTCCTGAGTCAATCTTAAAACTAGGAGGTATGCTCAGAGGCCGAAGCATCCCAGCCGAATCTTCGATCAGATCCCTATGACTTATGCATAGTTGTTGCAACTCTTGCTTCAACTTCATTTGGTTGAACTGTGGACTCTGTCTCCACTTACGGGTGAGCTACCACTGGGTTATGATGTAAGTGCTCACTGTTATTTCCATTCTGGGGCACCAAGGCACAACATCGAGACCTTCAAAGCTTTTAAGCACCAGGTTCAAGACTTAATTGATGCAAAGGTAGTTGAATTCGCGTTGGGCGGTGTAAGAGTACCAGGTGGTCTTGATCCATTCATCACAAAAGAGGTGGATGTTCCTCTTATTTCCTCTTTAGCTGCAGCGGGTCAAGAGCGTGCCTTGCAATTTGTGACTGCAGAATCTCCGCGCCCACATCTGTTTTCAATTCCTGGGCTAAGTTTGAGAATGAAAGTGCCTGAACGTAAGGGATGCCCTAACCAGCACCAACAACCTTCTGCTTCTCAGCTATGTCACAATTAGTGCCGAAGTCAAAAATGGCTTCACAACAATTCATCTCTTCTCAATCATACCTCCGGATATCCAGATCAGCAATCCTCCGTTCAGCCCAGTGGGCCCAGCAGTTAATGTTGCAGAGGAATTTATCGAGGATAGATGTTCGGAAGAGTATCAGACTGACCTCGACGAGCAATTCTGAAGATGGCTGACTCAGCAGCAAGTCAAGATTTGAAAGCCCAGTTCCTTGAAGTTGGCAATCTTTGTTTAATCTTATCATTTTCTTTACATTTGTAGTTTCTTTCCTGTTTTAAGTGCAAATTTCATCTGTAAAACTTGTTGTTTTCAATTGATATTGATAATGAAATGAATATGCAGGTTTTGATTAAATCCATTCATGTTCACTAATTGCTTTTTTTATTAATGTCAGATGCTTGTTTAAGCGGAATCTGGGGAGAATGACGAAATTGAAAGACGAAAATTTCTAATTGTATGCTTTTGAATAAAACCTGCTGATGATGTACATGCATTTTTTCAAGTTCCTAAACACCGGAGATATAAGGAAGATAATCCCTTGCCAACCCCTTTGAGCCTTGTAGTAGGAGTTTCTTTCGGAAAACGAAAAATCCCTCAATCTTAACCCGGGGCGGGGTAGGTGTCAGTTAATTTGACCGAGAGTCCAAATTGCAAAAGGAGTATTCTCATTCGGGGATCAATCACACCTTTATAGGTAGTGCCTAAAAAACCACAGTGGTTATCCATTATTGACCAAGGAGTGAAACAGTCATAATCCCTTTAACAAGTCAGACAAGCCAGTGTCACACAATTTATTCCAAAAAAAAGGAGAGAGAAAAAGAAATAAATCGAAAGAGGAAGCCCGCTAAGTCAATAGCTTGAGAACAAGTGGCTTAGGAAAAAATTAGGGTGTCCCGCTGGACTTTGAAATCAAAAGAAACTCAAAAGAGCCAGTCCAGGCAAAAGTTAGGGAAAAAGTAGAAAAGCGAAAAGGATTACAAAAGAAAAATCCCCGAACAAACAAGTCGTATGACCCCAGGCACCCAAAAGACGAAAAGCGAGTGACTGTCACTCCCAAAAGCTTGTGGTTTCCTGAACCATCACTCCTATCACCCAACCTTTGAAAGGTGAGGGCTTG
This sequence comes from Lathyrus sativus, assembly GCA_963859935.3. Lineage (NCBI taxonomy): Eukaryota > Viridiplantae > Streptophyta > Magnoliopsida > Fabales > Fabaceae > Lathyrus > Lathyrus sativus. The sequence continues at coordinate 257,908,672 of OZ012741.1, forward strand.
TGTCAAGTTAGCTGAATATAGGAATGGAGAACATCAAGGAGAATGGGTGGGTTAAAATGAACTTTGAGCCTTATATCCTTCCTTTCAAACCGTGAACCTGACCAAGTTACAACCTTCAAAAGTCCTAATTGAAGCATGGTTGTTTCGAAAGCATACTTCGGTAAAGATTGCGTCGAAAATGACTCCTAAAAAGGATTCTTCTTATCAAGTTGTTACTAACATTTTGATAGGTGACTCGTTCACTATATCTCACAAATTTTTTCCAATGAACAAACTTGGATTTCAAAACTGCATATGCATTGCATTAGTATATCTTTTGTGCAGAACAATTTGTCTTACTTACGAGTAAGCACTTGACAGCAGGAGAGTTTCCACAGTGGAAAGTGTGATCAGGATAAAGTGCAGAATGCCTGGTACACCGTAGAACCGGGGCAATTTATCAAATGTTCATATCAAGGGAGTCAGCCATCTGAAGCTCAGTTGATATGGGGCAATCAGGTCGAGATTCGATGAACCTCTCGAAATCAGGGGCAAAGTCATTGTAAGGGCTGGTGTAACACCCCGTTCTAACCCAACGCATATTTAAAATAAATCAAAATCAGAGTGCACGAATTTTGCAGGCATGACGACCGTCATGGAGTCGTGACGACCGTCACACGCACAAAAACTGAGACGCAACAGAGGTGTTACATATTTGACTTACAAAAACATACATTTCACCATTTAATTGGACAACATGTATTCAGTGATGATACATAGCACATAATCTTGGATGAACAACTAATAACAACTCACATAACATCTTAATTACATAGCAACATATTCATTTGCAGCGGAACATAATGCACTTTCAACATTTATGATAATCAACGTGATACCAGAAATTTATGACAGAACTCCATTAAAATTCAGCAAGTAATCATCTTGCTTATATTTAATACAACAACTAATTTCAACCATAAAATCCGCACTTCCGATCCATTGATCTATTGCGTACAACCAATATTTGGCACATTAACAAAGCACCCAACTTAATAAAATACTTTATAAAATTCAACAACAAGAAAATAAATAAGAGCAATAACAATAATTGTTCATCCCCCCAAGAGTGCTACGTATCAGAGCGACCAACGACAACTTAAACGACAAAGCGGAACTTCATTCCGAACTACCTGCAAATTACCACCAGAGGAGGTAACATACAACGTAAAGGGGTGAGATATCAACAATATAACATAAGGCATGATAGAAGTCATACTAGAAATCGTATCACAGCAATATAATCTTCGCAAACTTACAAATATCAGAAACAATCATCTACAAGAAAAACCATATCTCACGTATACCACAACCACCTACAACCAACATAATCATGCAACTTAATGCGACTCAATCAATGCAACTCAATCAATGCAACTCAACTATGCATATGCATGTGGTACCATTTAGGAGCCAACACTCCAAAACTCGGGACAGGGCCAACACCCCGAACCCATCTAGGATCCAACACTCCAAAACTCGGGATAGGGCCAACACCCCGAACCCATCTAGGAGCCAACACTCCAAATAACGCCAATACAGGCACAACCGTCGCCAATCCAGGCCAAATGACATGCCATGAAATGCATCTATTATGGACTACAACACAACCATAACAACCATATAACAAGGCATTAAGCCTACAACCAGAATGTCCATAACAGAGCATCACAACATCATACAACTCATACAACCATCACTTTATACCCGTTCACATACGGGAACAATAACAACATAATTTCAACATTTACGACTGTTCATGTAAAGGAACATTACAACATCGTACCAACAAATAGGAACTCAAAGTGTTCCTATAAAACGGTTGTTCCTATACAGGTATAACATCAACATCAGTTCAACAATTAGGGACTCGAACGTTGTCGTAAGAGCACATCATATCCTTCACTTACTAAATTATCTACAGAGTAATTCTCTTGTCCCATTAGGGAAATTATACAACATTATATCAAACTCACGATATAACACATTCATTCCTACATAGAAACCTTGTCCCATTAGGGAAACCTTAGAGCATCGTACTAATAACGACATGACACATTCATTCCTACATAGAAACCTTCGTCCCTAACATTTATCGATTTACGGAAACCATACCTATGAATTGATTCCCTACATGAAATCAATCATACCCACGGTTATAGAATTGAACCCCACCCTTACCTTAGAATTGAGGTCAATTCCACGCTTTCCGATTCCGCTTCTGCTATACGGTGATTTTTCTGCAACAATCTTCCAAATCTACCGATCGACAATTCTTCTCTCTTCCTTTCTCTCCATTACGTAACTTCTCTTTTCAGTCTTTTCTTTCCCAATATGATGTAATTGAGGGTAAAAGAGTCTACGGGAATATATTTTTGCTACAAATTCTCATTCCACCAGAACACGTTCAAATTCTGCATAACTGCAGTTTTTGCTCGTGTGACGGTCGTCACACTCCTGTGACGATCGTCATAGCAGCAAAATTTCATTTTTTTCCAGATAGAACATCTCTTTAGATTTCCAACGCTTTGAACAGGGGTCAAATCCGACTTACGGATCAAGAGATATGAATTTTCAAAGTTTTCTGACAAAACCAGAATTTTTCCGACAATTCGACCGATTCAATTCCTTTCTTCGAGACGAACTCACACTCAAATACGACTACGACACAACGAGACATGGCAAAGTCATAATTGGATTTAATCGAAATAAAATGGGCGTTACAGCTGGGGCAGGCCACCCTAAGAGCCTAGAAGCTGTCAATATCCAGAACCTAGCACCTCTTCGAGGTTCAGAATATTGAGGTAGTTCAGATCAAACCATCAGGGTACGGATATTTTAAATTCCCTTTCGAGGAAAACTTCTACAGGAGCCCATATGCTGGGGCAAAATTATTCTTCAAGTCCAAGATGAATATCCCCCTGACCTGTAATAGAGACTTATTAGTCCCTAGCAAGTGGAGGCCGTGCACCTCCATATCCCTATCCAGGGTCAGATATACAAGTTGAATGAGCAGTTGAGTGTGTACACTTATCCCCAGCAAAATGTTTGTATGCAACCACTCCTTAGCAGTGCAAGATTGGCTTATTCATGCAGAATAAGTAATCCCCAGCTAGTCGACAAGGTTTGACTTTCCCTCAGCAGGGTAATGCTACTTCCTAGCAGAAGAGGATTGATTCTTTATCCCCAGCGAAGTCAGTAGAAGTGGTGATTCAGTCCCCAAGCATAGGGCGATTGGTGTTTCCCTCAGCGTCCAACTCCCCAGTAGAGTCGGAAGGGAAAGCTCTCTTCCCCAGCTGAGAATCCCCGGCAGGATAGATTTGTTTCCAGCGTCTGGTCATCTTTCCTCGGTCGAGTCATCTGTTACTCGTAGAGTTTCATCCCGGAAGGCCGTTCGGGGCATCTTTCTCAGCAGGATTTGATCTAATCCCCAGTAGAGTAGAGTTACCGTATAGCAGGTTGTTTTATCTCTCCAGCAAGAATATGGTCACTCGGGAATTTCTTTTTCAGGAAGCCCTTTTGGGTTTGTTTCCCCAACTTAAGTCCAATCGTTATTGGCGTGCTTTAGTTTCCCCAGCAAGGTGGTTTTTCCTTCCTCTGCATTTATTTTGCTTATTCGGTTCCGTTGCATTTTGCATTCGTGCATAGCATCCTCCAAACGCGTAGCATTTCCATTTCGTATGGAGCATTACGCCATTTTCAAACATACGCATGTGAAACATAAGCCAGGTGGTTACCTCTCTGTTCAGGTGCATTTCCAATAGATGGTTGATTTACATTGCCCGTGTGGTGTTCAGACTACGACATGTGGGTCATATTCTCTAGCACGTACCGATATTCAGACATCCGGTAAGGTTGTTGGTGGATATGTTTATCTCATCAGGTGTTTCCCGCCATAGTTGCTTAGTTAAGTTTCTCTTTTCCCCAGTGGGGTATTCTCAAGATGTGTTTATCAGCTTCAGTTGATCCGACCTTTGGGTTTGATTCTCGCTTTTTATTTAGCGAAGGTCTGGCGGTGATGTCAGAAGTTCTCACCTTTGGGTTTGATTCTCGCTTTTATTTAGCGAAGGTCTGGCGGCGATGTCAGAAGTTCTCACCTTTGGGTTTGATTCTCGCTTTTTATTTAGCGAAGGTCTGGCAGCGATGTCAGAAGTTCTCACCTTTGGGTTTGATTCTCGCTTTTTATTTAGCGAAGGTCTGGCGGCGATGTTAGAAGTTCTAACCTTTGGGTTTGATTCTCGCTTTTATTTAGCAAAGGTCTGACGGCGATATCATAAGTTCTCACCTTTGGGTTTGATTCTCGCTTTTTATTTAGCGAAGGTCTAGTGGCGATGTCAGAAGTTCTCACCTTTGGGTTTGATTCTCGCTTTTATTTTGCGAAGGTCTGGCGGCGATGTCAGAAGTTTTCACCTTTGGGTTTGATTCTCGCTTTTATTTAGCGAAGGTCTGGCGGCGATGTCAGAAGTTCTCACCTTTGGGTTTGATTCTCGCTTTTATTTAGCGAAGGTCTGGCGGCAATGTCTGAAATTCTCACCTTTGGGTTTGATTCTCGCTTTTATTTAGAGAAAGTCTGGCGGCGATGTCAGAAGTTCTTACCTTTGGGTTTGACGCTCGTTTTTGTTTAGCGAATGTCTGGCGGCGATGTCAGAAGTCTCTATCTTCAGACTTGGTGTTTATATTTTATCAATCAAGATATCTGGCGGCAAGGTCAGATATTTTAGCCCCTGCAGAGTTCTGGAGGCGAGGTCAGATGTTTTACTCCCCATGGATATCTGGCGGCGATGTCAGGTGTGTGTGGATTTCTGGCGGCGATGTCAGAAATTTTTATCCCCTTCAGATGCCTGGCGGCGATGTCATTTGTTTATCAGTTTCTTGTTGATCTGGTCTTAGAGTTTGATGCTCGCTTTTATTTAGAAAAGGTTTGGCGGCGATGTCAGAGGTTTTACTGATTGGATATTGATGGCTGGCGGCGATGTCAGATGTTTCTCAGCTGCATGGATGCCTGACGGCGAGGTCGGATTGTTTTATCCCATCAGATACCTGGTGGCGATGTCAGATATGTATCAACTTTGCGGATTCCTGACGGTGATGTCAGGTGTATATCAACTTCGTGGATTTCTGGCGGCGATGTCAGATGTGTATCAAATTCGTGGAGTTCTGGCGGCGATGTCAGATGTGTATCAATTTCATGGATTCTTGGAGGCGATGTGAGATGTCTTCATCAACTCAATAGATGTCTGGCGGCGATGTCAGATGCTCTATGTTGATCTGATTTTCAGATTTGTTACTCACTTTTATTTAGAGAAAGCCTGGCGGCGATGTCAAGAGTCTTTATCCCATGATCCGATACCTGTTTTTATCTAACGAATGTCTGGCGGCGATGTCAGATGTATCTTCTCAGCTGTGTGTTGAGTCGATTGGTTTATTGCTTATTAAGTTCAATGGTTCTAACGGCGATGTCAGATACTTTTACCGACTTGATGTCAAGGCCTGACTGTGATGTTAGATGTGTGTGGATACCTGAAGATGATGTCAGATGTATTTTGTCAACTTGGTGTGGATACTTGACGGCGAGGCCAGAGGCCTGACGGTGAAGTCGGAGATATCTTCTTTCAAAATTGATGTTATTACTTGACGGCGAGGTCAGATGTTTTTCTAAATTGATGCAAAGGGCTTATGGCGAAGTCAGAGGTGCATTATCAGCTGTATGAGAACAGATGTTTTCCCGACTTAGTGTCGGTACCTGACGGCGATGTCAGATGATCTTTCCGACTTAGTGTCGTTGTCTGGCGGTGATGTCAGATGATTCTTCCGAATGCATGTCGATGTTGTAAACATTAGTCAGTTATCTCCAGAGATTTTTATCCCCAATCAGAGTTTGCAGTTTATTTCTGCGGTTGGTAAATTTCTGGGTTCTTTGGTATTCAACCGTCTTTTACCTTGATTGCTCGAAATCCGTTCGCTTTTCAATCATTTCGGTCTAAGTCGCTTGAATAGGGGCAGTTGTTGTACCCCAAAATTTGCCTAACCTTTTCTTTACTGGGTTTGTGTTTCATTGCATCATCTAGCATTTGCATTTACATATCATTGTTCATTTGCAGGGGGTCAAGAGAGGTGTGCATAGCAAGAGAAGGTTACCAAGGGTTCTGAGCCTAAGCAAGAGGCTTTATTCAAGTGGTCAAGTGCTTATCATCACAGGAGAAGATCAAAGCTCTTTGAGAGAGTATATGGATGGTTGTGGTTTATCTCCTATCTTGGAGGCCAAATGAAGACCATCAGAGGATCATGAGTCCAGGGTTATGGATATAAGATATTGTGGGAGCTTATTGAGTTCTTGAGAGCCATTGTGGATCTTATCCAAGATGTTACATCATGTGCAAGAGGTGGCGTTTAGAGGATTGTGCACCTAAGATTTCATTTCCCTAGTGCAAGGTCCACTGTGGATTTGAAGGAGATTAAGACTTGGTTCTAAGTCATTATTATCATGGAAAGTTTTTTTGAAGCATCTAAGATGTTATTTCAAGATCAATTTAAGAAGAATCAAGAGTGTGAGAAGTTGCTAAATTAGGGTTTCTAAGCTTGTCAGTGTAAAATCCCCTATTTAGTGCCCAACTTCAAGACCACATATCTCAAGATACATCTTTCATATCACTTTGATGCAAACATGAGACTTGTATAGCATGTTTTAGCTTTCTTTTGAGTACTAGAACGCATCCATTAGGTTTCTAGAACTCAAGTTATGATGCTGACAAGTTATGGGTCCTCAGATGAATGTGTTTTCAGTCAACAAAAGTCAACCAACTTCTAAGGCACTTTTGACCAAGAATCATGTTTCACCTTAACTTTTGATGAACATGAAAGTTGTTCCTCATGATCTTAGCTTTCCAAAAAGTCCTAGAAGTCCTTCATCTCATATGTAGAACTCAAGTTATGAAGCTTGTAAGGCAGGGGTATTTTGGAAAAGTGAGATTATAGGTCATTTTCATTATAGGTCCATTTCATGATATTGTGCACTTCAAATGAAAATTTCTCCAACATGAAACTTGATTCAAATGATCTCAATTCCATCATAGGACATCAAATTGGATTGAATTATACTAGGGGTTTGGAGATTGGTGAGAGAAAATCAAAGAAAAAGGACTTTAAAGTCATGATTTGAATTGAATTGTTTTTAATCCCTTTTCATGTCATATTTGTGCATATTTTGAGTCCCATTATCATACTAAGTGAAATGCACAAGTTGTATTGGAGGGGTGCAAGCCAAAACACGAGCAAATTCAAGTAACTTCGTGGTGAAGCTTCACATTCAATATCAACCATTGGATCAATTCAAGGGATAATTTCCAGCCACAGGATCAAACCAAAGTCTCAACAAGCAATTTGAATCAAAAACCTGGGAATTGGAGCCAGTTCCCACATATGCATGAGCTTGAAATTTAGATTTGGGCATTTCTTCAATTCACCATAACCATCCATGATTGGGCCCCCAAATCATCATAGATCCATAATATAAAAGGTTCAGATGAAGTTTAAAGCTTCATTAAGCCATTTTCGTGCATAGAGAGCTTGAACACAGTTGAAAAGTTCAAGAACAAAGTGAAATCGTGATTTTGGAATTCAAGCCAAATCAAGATCAGCATTCTCTTCCTTGAAGATCATTGAACGTTTCTGCATCTTTTTGCGCAAGCTTAAGCATAATTGAAGCCCCAACGGAGAGTCTCCGTTAGGTAATTTACTTTTCAAGATTTCTCACTCGTTATGCATCCCTTCATCGCCATTTTTGTTGCATATTGAAGTCCTATGTATGTAGGCAGATTCTGGATAGGTTAGGTTGTTGTTTGATGTAATTCAGTTATGACGCTCGTTTCTTTAATGCTTCGATTCTCCTAATTCTTGAGTGATAAATAAAATTGGAGAGTAGATTCTTGATCTACGTTGCGTGAAGATCAATTTGATATAAGATTTTATCCGTTTTGGTTGAGTTGATCACCTGCAACTCCGGTGAGATGAACGGAGAATACGACCGGAGCACAATGCTCCGGCGTCTGGTTCTTCCCTCCGTGTGCCCACGTGTGCGCCACTAGGATCGGTTGAATGTTTGACTAGCGAAAATTAACGGCTCAGATGCGCGCTGACCTCCCTGCGTGTGCGTTGACCACGCCAGGTCATTAAGTGAAACGGTGAGTTTCCACGTGTGGAGATCTTGGGCTTGCAATGTTGTTTGCACCTCCTCTTCAGCCCAGTCCATTGTTTTTAACTAGAATCATTGATATTCGCACCTTGCTCTTATTTTCTCTTATTTTTCTTTTTCTTTTTTATTCTCTTTTAGTTTTAATCATTTAAAAATAACTCCAAATGTTAATAAATTCCACAAACATATTTTCCAAACACTTAAATATGTTAAATAATTTTTGACATTTTTTATTTTCATTTTTGATTTATTTTTCAATTAAAATGGAATTAATTGTTTGGAGTTGTTTTTAAATTGATTTTAATTATTCTTGTTTGTTCTTGATTAGTTTCTTATTTGTTGACTAATTCTTATAAGGTTATGTTTAAGGCCCTCAACTAGTAATACATCAGAGATAGTAGTAGATGAGGGATTACCTACACTACCTTTTCCAAGTATTACTTCTTTGTTGTTGTCTCCATAGGTTACAAATCCCTTCTTCTTTGCCACATAGTCAATGAAGAGAGATATGTATCTTGTCATGTGTCTTGAGCATCCACTATCGAGAACCCATCTTCTCTCTGTAGGCTCAAGACATTGTACCTATAAAAAGAATAAAAGAAAATAGGTACCCAATTGTTTATTGGGTCCTTGGTTGTGAGTGAAATCATGGTTGCATTTAGGTAACCATTGATAAACCCCATTAGGAACTAGAAATCTCCTAAAGCGACATTTAGCAATGGTATGATCCCTTTTGCAATAATACAAGTAAGTGAGAGTAACCTTGGTATCACTTTTATTATCATAATTTTTATCACATATGTATATTTTTTATAAGGATTAATCATGATTTTTCTAAAGTGTGATCTATCAATAGCAAAAGTGATTTTTGGTTATAGAGCCTTGTCAAGTTTGACTTTAAGAGTCCTAACCTATTTTTGCCAAATATGACAAGAATCACATCCAAAGTTTAACCATCTACTTCTTTCTTCCTCAACATCTACCTTTGATACTTCCACCATGGATGCCTTGAGAGCCTCCAATTCCCTTTCGGAATCAGAGATGCTTTTCTCCAAGTAAGTAATTTTTTTTTTGCTTGAGGCCAAACGTAAAGGCTTCCTTAGCCTCATGGTGTAAGGTGTCAAAGGCATGTTGTAATTCAGAATGAGACAATTTACTAGAGTTTTCATATTTAGCATGTCATACCATTTTATTCTTCTTCTTTTGATGATCTAAGAGACAAAGGTTAACAGACTCTTTTTCGTCACTTGAACGGTCATCCTCGGATAACTCACCATCGCTTTCCCAAGCGATGTAAGCTCTTTTAGGCTTACCTTATTTCTTTTGTGAGCGATTACTCTCCTTTCCTTTGTCTTTCTTCATCAATGGACAATCCGACTTATAGTGCTCGACTTTTCCACAATTAAAGCATGATCCTCTTGCTTTACTACCCTTATTGCCTTCATTCTTGGAAGACCTTGATTGTCTTCTAAAATTGATGATATTCTTTTTGAAATGTTGGGTACTATTCTTCTTTACATAGCGATTGTATCGCTTCATGAACAACCACATATCCTCATTCGTTTCTTCATCATCATCATCACTCGAGTCGTAATCACTTAGCTCTTTTGTGGAGGACTTTGAACAAGAAGCTTTTAGAGTTATAGACTTCTTTTCCGTAGTTTTGGTCTTTTCTTTCTTTTCCTTTTTCTCAAATTGATCAAGGCTAATAAGCACTTGCTCATGTTCTTGGAGCTTTTTAAAGAGTTGTAAGATCCAAACTCATAAGATCATTTTCTTTCTTTATGGTCGTGACCTTAGGTTGCCACTCCCTAGTAAGACATCTTAAAACTTTGTTAGTAGCAACGTCATTGGAAATTGGTCTACCATGTGAATTTAGTATATTGATTAAGTGAGAAAATCTCTTTTGCATGTCGGTAATGGTTTCCCCTAGCTACATGTGAAAGAGATCAAACTCTTGAGTCAAAGTGTTGATTTGAGCTAGCTTGATGTCATTAGTTCCCTCATGGGTAAATTGCAATGCGTCCCACATAGCTTTAGTAGTCATACAATGTGAAACTCTATAATATTCATCAACTCCCAAGGAGGAGATCAAAATATTTCTAGCCTTCCAATCATAGTTGTACTTTTTCTCATCTTCATCATTCCATTGTGCTTCAGGCTTAGGCACAACAATGTTATTTTCATCGGTCATGGTAATTTCCATAGGACTGTTCAATATAACATCCATACCTTTCTATAAATGGAATTGATATGCACGCGCATACAATCTTTCCAATAACTATAGTTCTCACCGTTAAAAACAGGTGCTCTATTCTAATCCCCTTTTGATTCGTTTTCCATATTCTAAGAAGTTATATGCGAAGCATGGAATAAACCGGTGCTCTTGATACCACTTGTTAGACGACGGAAATGATCTAAAAGGGGAGTTAAATAGATCACTTATTCTTAAACAGAGTCGGTGCTTATGATAAATTGGTGTTTAAAACTTTTAAGCGGAAGCAACCGAGGAACTACGATGGTTTAAACGAACTGTTACCAAAAAGATCGGATATACGCTACGCCTATATGGAAAACCGATAAAGATGAGAAATCGAATCAAAAGTTTGAACACAAATCAATATGATTTTGTTCACTCAAAGTTGTTCAATTCCAATGCTTTGTGAAAAATAAACTCAAATTGAAAAATAGCTCAAAATGTTTGTATTCAAGCAATTTTTCGAACACGTGGTGTGCAAAGCTCTCCAAGTAAAATTCACTATATAAATGTAGTGCTAAGTTTTTCTAATTACAATCAAACAGATTGTAATGAGTTTTCTAAATGTATTTTGGCACTACAATAAAATAGAATTTTAGTCAACCAATTTGATTGCACACAAACATAAAATTCAGAAATGAAAATAGTAAAAAGAGAGAACAACACCAATTTGTTGAGGCAGTTCCCCCGTCGTCCTCGCTCGGGGTATGTCTGCCCTCAATTCTAAAATTAGAATTGAGACCTGCATATATAACTTGTTGTAAATTATTTTACAAGAGAACTAGTAGAAATGAAACACTCAATCCTAATCGTTGATTATGAACCTATGCCTTCTCTTCCCTTGATTCAAGATGATTCAAGTCCTTCGAATGTGATGAGTAAACCTCTGATTACGACACCACCATTAAACAATCCAACGGTCTTAAAATACTTGCACGGATGATTTCAAACACCCATAGTTCGAACCCAAACATTCCTTCCACAATCCTTCGGTTGACGCTACTAAATTGACAGAACCTCTCGTTCTTCAATTAACTTCGCTCGGATGAATCTGTAAAGGAACGATTTGTGCACCCAAAACCCAAGATTCTTGGAGGACAAAACCATAACAGTTTTATTCAAGAAAATCCCATTGATCTCTCAACCCAAACCCGATACACCGATCCTATTTTTGGACATTACCACCTCAATGATGCAGAATGCACAACAAAGGAAAGATGATGAAAGCAAAATCAGTGTATATTTTCACTTTTCTTGTTTTTTGTGTGAAGAATGAGCTAAAACAATATATATATCCAAAGTTTTTACCAAATAATCAACATAACAGACACTTTGAAAGATAAACATAACAGAAAAATAGTGTGAAACAAGCAAACGATCAACCTAAAGAATAGAAGGGTCGACCTGAGCTCTCCCGATTACAAAATTATGCAGAAAAAGACTTTTTTGCATCGATTGGAACAGGTTCATGCGTCAATGCAAGACAACCCAGTTTTGAAAATAGAAATGCACACAGTATGAGTCGACCAGAGGGTCGACACAGGCTCTCCTGAGAGCAATTCATAAAATTTCACTTTGTATGAGTCGAACTAAGCATGCTTTGAGCCGACTCAAAGCCTCATAACTTGCTAAAATGTTGATTTTGATATATCTTGCTATTTCTAAGTGCTCCTAATGCCTATCTAAGTCAATGAACATGATCAAACTCATATAGAACACATATAATGCTTTTTCTATATGAACGGACACATGTTTTTTATAAATGCTTGACACGAGAAATATAACGAATGCACATGCGACTCGATGATACCGTCCAAAGTACACATTACTAACTAGATATATTTTGACATCATTTAAACAAGTATTGAGACAACTTGCCCTCACACTAATCATTCTTTCGTAGAACTCTGGTCTTACTGTATCGACAAACCAATAAGCTAATTCCTTTTCAGTTAGAGGGGGTTCCACTTGTGAGGCAGTTTCCTTTCGATGTTGGGCGTATTCTTTGAAAGACTCAGGGCCCTTATGAGACATGCTCAACAACTGTCTTCGGTTTAGAGCCAAGTCCATGTTATACTTTTAGTGCTTAATGAATTCATCTAACAAGTATTGGAAGTTATGAATTCAAGATTGATCTAAGCTCAAATACCATTCTGCTGAAGCACCCTTGAGACTATCTTGAAAGAAATGGATCAATAATTTATCATTGTCAACATAAGCAACCATCTTTCTGTAATACATGATCAGATGGGTTCTAGGACAAGTGGCTCCCTCATACTTATCAAAAATTGGAACTTTGAACTTTGGTGGAACCACCAACCCAGAAACCAAGCACATCTCCTTTGTATCGGCCCCAAATACATTATTACCCTCCATAGCTTTTATCTTTCTTGCCATGGTTTCAAAATTCTCCCTCAACCTCTTGTGGTGCTCGTCCCCTTCTTCAGACATGTCAGGGATATCATAGACTTGTTGTTGGTTGTAGAAGTATGGATGCACTTGCACTTACACCGCAGTTGGAGTGTAGGCAGAAATAACATGAGGAAAATCAGACGTCAGAGGGATGATCTATTGAGGTACTTGCTAAGTAGTCTTTATAGTGAATGGTGGTGGTACAAAATTCAAAGGTGAACCATAGGGTGGATTGTAACACCCCCTTTCTATACCCCCAATTAATCAAATAAATCATTTAGACACATATTAAAAATCCATCAAAGTATCATTAAAACACGGTATAAAAGAGGTGCGCCACATAATACTTGAATTCAAAACATACAACACCTGCTCAATAAAGATATGCAACAGTGGGGTAACATTCAACAGAGGAACTTATAATCACCAAATTTCATTCAGTTCGATTCACAACATATTTAAAATAAAAGCGGAAACATCTAAACATTTATAATCACCAAACATATATACATATATATCATTCAGTTCGATTCACAACATAATTCATGTTTTCATAAGCATTCCACAACAAGATACATGTACAACGTATGACAAAAGAATCATATATCCTAGCTACCCGGTGCTACATATCAGAGCTGGCCAACAAAAGAATGAAGACACGCTTCACAAAAAGACCTCTCGCATACCTACTCTGCAATGCCTCATAGAGCATCATAAAACAGCAGAAGGGTGAGAAATATTATCATAATAATCAATGCATATAATTATATACACACACACACACACACACACACACAAGCATAGAATATACATATTCCGCATTTTCGCCACAATTCATCATAACTCATCATATATATCACCATATATATGTATAAACAAATATGGAACAATCACCAAGCATATTCAATCGTGCACACATCCATAATTCTCATCATTCCACATAAACATACACATATGCATACATTCACACAACATTATATAATGGTTTCAAAAGCCCGTCCTCTAAGCTTTCAAAACCACCCTTCTAGGTTTGGGACAAGTCACTAGTCTCCACTAAACTAGCAAGCATTTCCTCTTGACAACAAATGATGCGTATGCAATCAACAACAAATGCACTTAAGACTGTTCTCGCATCTTAATCCCATGCATTATCAAATAATTCATCACACAAGAATTATATCATGATTGCACACACAACACATTTCATCAAAGTATTCATACTTTCAACATCATCACTACATTCATCAAGTAGTACACAAGAATCAAATAGATTCAATCACAAATACGTATTCATAGATTCTTCACATACAATCAATCAAACAAATGCACTTAAGACCGTTCTCACATCGTAATCTCATGCATTATCAAATAATTCATCACACAAGAATTATATTATGATTGCACACACAACACATTTCATCAAAGTATTCATACTTTCAACATCATCACTACATTCATCAAATAGTACGCAAGAATCAAATAGATTCAATCACAAATACATATTCATAGATTCTTCACATACAATCAATCAAACAAATGCACTTAAGACCGTTCTCGCATCTTAATCTCATGCATTATCGATTACAATCGCATACAATTAATATGCATTCACAACATCGTGTCAAACGGCAACGAACTCTATCACAATCATTCATACACTTTTAAATCAATTTAAACAATGTATATATTTGCCAAAAGGCCACAATTCCCAATCGATTCCACAATCTAGGATTCACGCCATACGGCTACCCACAGCATAACATATCACATCCTACAACTATGCATTCAGAAAGATCGATCACAATCGAGCCGAACAATCAACATTGGATGGAACAACAAGAAAATCAAACACTGTCATGCTCGCTGGACCACTCGCCTAGAGAGGTCCTAGAGAACACTCGCTACTGGTTCGCCTAGCAAACAAGCTCGCAAAGGCAAACAGAAGCTACTGGAAGGATTCGGTACCTACTCACTAGTGCCTCGCCTAGCGAGCACTTTGCTACATCACTCGCTCCCCGCGAGGTTAGATCTTTTGGTTCTGCCCAAGTCTGGGACCATTCGCTACAAGCTCGCTAGCAGCTCGCCTAGCAAACTACTCGCTAGCTAGCTCGCTAGCTGCTCGCCTAGCGAGTTCTGCGATCTCTCTAAAATCATCCGACTAAACTACGTTCAAATAGTCTTAGTTTAACATTCTCTGACAAAACCAGTTCAAATAGTCTTAGTCTAACATTCTCCGACTAACCTACGTAATTTATTCCGGATTCTACCCGTTCAAACATCAGTTTCTATCGATTAAACTCATTTCTGCCCTAAAATTGAAAAAGATGGAAAACATCCAATCAATCCAAACACACCCATACATAATCATATACATTGGTAAGATAATAAGATTTCACACCCTTACCCGATTAATCGAACTCTAAAAGTTGTTCTTGATGATTCCAAGCTTTTCCTCTATTTTCTCCTCTTCTCTCTTCTTCCTTCTTTCTTTCTCTTCTTTTTCCTTTCTCTCTATTTCTATCCTTTTCTTTTCTCTTTTCCACTTATATCTCTTCTATTCTATTTATCTCCAAACATCTACTAATCCATTTCTCACAAAATATCTCAACTTATCATTAAATCCTTAATGTCTAAAATACCCTTCACTCTATTTTCCCGAAAACTCTTAAAATCGGTAAAATGGCATAATATGCAAACATAACATATTAACACATAAATTTCACAATTAAAATATTAAACACCAAAATAAATCAAAAGACTCAACAATATTGGGAAATCAGAATCGGGGCATTACAACTCTCCCCCACTTTAGGAATTTTCTTCCTCGAAAATATTACCTGATGCAAACAACTCTGGATACGACTCTCGCATCCCACTCTCTAATTCCAAAGTCATATTGCCTTCCGCTGCGCCTCCCCACGCTACTTTCACAAGCGCATTATCTTTGTCTCTTAGCTTCTTAAATTCACGGTCCAGAATTCTAATCGGTAAAGCTTCAACCATAAGGTTATCTCTCACCTCAACCTCGTCCATAGGAATAACATGTGATGGATCCGGAACATACTTCTGAAGTTGTGAAACATGAAACACATCATGGAGATTAGCAAGCGACGGCGGTAAAGCAACTCGATAGGCTACCTCTCCTATCCTCTGCAAAATCTGATAAGGACCAATAAAACGCGGCGTCAACTTACGCGACTTCAATGCTCTACCAACACCAGTCATTGGAGTAACTCGAAGAAACATGTGATCTCCCTCTTGAAACTCAAATGCTTTCCTCCTCTTATCATGATAACTCTTTTGACGACTCTGAGAAATCTTCATCTTCTCTTGAATCATCTTAATCTTATCGGTAGTCTGCTAGACTATCTCGGGTCCAACCACAAAACTCTCTCCAGACTCATACCAACACAATGGTGTCCTACACCGTCTACCATACAATGCCTCAAACGGTGTCATACCAATGCTCGAATGAAAATTGTTATTATAAGTAAATTCAATCAAAGGTAAGTAGCTATCCCAAGCTCCTCCTTTCTCGAATACACAAGCTCTCAAAAGATCCTCAAGTGATTGAATCGTCCTCTCAGTCTGACCATCGGTCTACGGATGATAAGCAGAACTCAAACGCAACTTCGTACCCAAAGCACTTTGCAAACTCTCCCAAAATCTCGAAGTAAACCTCAGATCTCTATCTGACACAATGCTATACGGAATACCATGCAAACTAACAATCCTATCAATGTACAACTTTGCCAATCTCTCCAACGGGTAATCCATTCGCATAGGAATAAAGTGAGCAGATTTGGTCAATCTATCCACAATAACCCAAATAGCTTCCAATTTACTCAGTGTTCTAGGTAAACCAGATACAAAATCCATAAATATGTTATCCCATTTCCACTCAGGAATAAACAACGGTTGCATCAAGCCCGACGGTTTCTGATGCTCAATCTTTGACTTCTGACAAGTCAAACAAGAATACACAAACTCGACAATATCCCTCTTCATACGAGGCCACCAAAATACTTTCCTCAAATCTTGATACATCTTAGTAGTACCTGGATGAATACTCAGCCCACTACGATGCCCTTCTTCAAGAATACTCTTCTTCAGCTTAACAATATCAGGAATACAAACTCTATCATGACATCTCATGATACCATTTTCATCAATCCGAAAATCACCACCATAACCTTGATTGATCATAGTCAACCGATCAACTAAACCCAAATCAAATTTCTGTCCTTCTCGAATCTCGTCAAGAATACTACTAGTAAGCTTTAACATACCAAGCTTAACTCCGTAAGAAGTCTTCTCACACACTAAGCTTAAATCGCGAAATTGCTCAATCATTTCCAACTCTTTTACCATCATCATCGACATATGCAACGATTTCCTACTCAATGCATCAGCTACTACATTTGCTTTACCCGGATGGTAATTCAAACCAAAATCGTAATCCTTCAGAAGTTCTAACCATATCCTCTGCCTTGCATCAATTCTTTCTAATCAAAGAGATACTTCAAACTCTTATGATCACTAAATACCTCAAATCTCGAACCAAACAAATAATGCCTCCAAGGCTTCAGCACAAATACAACGGCGGCCAACTCTAAGTCATGCGTCGGATAATTCCTCTCATGCACTTTGAGTTGCCTCGAAGCATAAGCTACCACTTATTTATTTTGCATCAACACACCTCTTAAACCCATCAAAGAAGCATCACAATACACAATAAACGGTTCCGTCGAATTCGGCAAAATCAAAACAGGAGATGTCGTCAATCTTCTCTTAAGCTCTTGAAAACTTTCTTCACACTTTACATCCCTAACAAAAGCTTGACATTTCCTAGTCAACTGCGTCAACGGCAATGATAACTTGGCAAATCCTTCAATGAATTTCCGATAATAACCTGCCAAACCAAGAAAACTTCTAATCTCAAAAACTGATTTCGGAGCCTCCTAATGTGATACCGCTTCCACCTTTGACGGATCAATTGTAATACCTCTACTCGAAATCACATGACAAAGAAAACTCACTTCTTTCAACGAAAATTCACACTTAGGAAGTTTAGCATATAACTGCTTTTCTTTCAACACAGATAACACAATCCTCAAATGCTCGACATGTTCTTCTCCACTCTTCGAATAAATCAAAATATCATCAATTAACACGACCACAAACTTGTCCAAGTAAGGATGGAAAATCCTATTCATGTACTCCATAAATACACCTGGTGCATTAGTCACACCAAATGGCATCACAGAATACTCATAATGTCCATACCTCGTTCTAAAGGCAGTCTTCTGAATATCTTCGACCTTCACCCGAATTTGGTGATACCCAGATCTCAAATCGATCTTACTAAAGATACTCGCACCAACCAACTGGTCCATCAAATCATCAATCCTCGGAAGTGGATACTTATTCTTGATAGTCATCTTGTTCAATTGTCTGTAATCCACACATAGTCTCATAGAACATTCTTTCTTCATAACCAACAAAACTGGTGCACCCCACAGTGACACACTCGGAAGAATAAACTTCTTCTCAAGTAGATATTCAAGTTGACTCTTCAACTCTTTCAATTCCTATGCGGACATACGATATGGAGCCATCGATATCGGACTAGTTCCAGGAATTAAGTCGATCATAAACTCCACTTCTCGTTCTGGCGGTAAATCTCTTATCTCATCAGTAAAAACTTTCGGAAAATCACGGACAATTGGTAAAGCATCCATTGCTCCATTTTTACCAATGTTCAAATTTGCCACCAATATAAATACCTTCGTACCATCTTGCATTAATTCCTTTACTTGCTTAGCAGTCATAAACAAGTCTCCTTCATCATCAGGTTCAGGAAAAATAACCGTTTTGTCAAAACAATTAATATAGACACAATTAAATTCCAACCAATTCATCCCAAGAATAACATCAAGTTGATCTAAGTGAAGACACACTAAATCAATTCCAAAGTCTTTACCAAAAATATTCAACGGACAATTCAAACACACAAAAGGGGTAGTTACTGAACCCATATCAGGAGTATCAATAACCATACCACTACTCATAATTGACAACTCAAGGTCCAACCTCTTAACAAAATCAAAAGAAATAAATGAATGTGTAGCTCCAGTATAAATTATAGCGATCAAAGGTATACCATTAATGAAGCACGTACCTCAGATCAACTGATCTTCACTAGCAGTCTCCGATCTTGATAGAGCAAACACTTTCCCATTCCCTTGAGTCTTATTTGGCTTGTCACACTTGGTACTAATATGCCCTTGCTCACCACAGATGTAGCAAGTCACACTCGCACTGCTTCTGCACTCCATAGCTTTGTGGCATGGCTTGCCACACTTGAAACATTTCTGCTCAACACTTGTGCACCCAGGAGCACGGTGTCCTTCTCTACCGCACCTATAATATCTCACCAGAGTGGAAACTCCTCCCCCACTCGGCTTCTTGCCATAACCAGCTTTCTGTTTCCCCTTATCAACAGGAGTCACATACGGCTTCCCTCGGAATTGACCTTTTCCTTTCTTGACACTTAAACTCTTATAGTGGGCAGATCTAGCTCTACTATCTTCATCATAAATTCTACTCTTGTTCACCAACTCAAAAAATTGCCTAATTTCCTAATAACCAACGACTTGCTTAACTTTAGGCCTCAAACCATTCACAAATTTAAGGCACTTGGATCTCTCAGCATTAGCAGTGTTGTAATGAGGATAAAACTTAATCAATTCCTCAAACCTTGCGGCATACTCGGCCACAGTTGAGTTACCCTGCTTCAGCTCAAGAAATTCAATTTCCTTCTTACCACGCACATCTTCTGGAAAATACTTCTCTAGAAATGCCTCTCTAAAAACATCCCAAGTAACCACAATCTCATCCTCTTCAAACCTCTGGCGAGTGTTACTCCATCAGTCCTCAACTTCCTCTTCAAGCATATGAGTGCCAAACTGCACACTCTGCGCATCTGAACAGTTCATGACTCCAAAGATCTTCTCGATCGCTTTCAGCCATACCTGTGCTTTGTCAGGTTCATGGGTTCCTTTGAAAATTGGTGGATTGTTCCTTTGGAACCTTCCCAAAGCACGAAACTCGTCATCAGCATTGTTTCCAGCATTCACGTTGGCTTGTGGATTCTGCCCAATCGCTCCAGCCAACATCGCCAAAGCTTCGACAATCGCTTCATCATTCCTACCGGCGACCATCATTCTGAATCCCAACAACAAAACTTCATAAGATCAAACAATATCGATAGTGTCATACACACAATCAGATATATATAGGGAATAAACACATTAACAACTTGGTCAACTGACCGACCTGCTATGATACCACTAATGTAACACCCCCTTTCTATACCCTCAATTAATCAAATAAATCATTTAAACACATATTAAAAATCCATCATAGTATCATTAAAACACGATATAAAAGAGGTGCGCCATATCATACTTGAATTCAAAACATACAACACCTGCTCAATAAAGATATGCAATAGTGGGGTAACATTCAACAGAGGAACTTAGTCGTTACACCCACATTTTAATATTTAGAATAAAAGTGGAAACATGTAAACATTTATAATCACCAAACATATATACATATATATCATTCAGTTCAATTCACAACATAATTCATGTTTTCATAAGCATTCCACAACAAGATACATGTACAATATATCACAAAAGAATCATATATCCTAGTTACCCGGTGCTACATATCAGAGTTGACCAACAAAAGAATGAAGACACGCTTCACAAAAAGACCTCTCGCATACCTACTCTGCAATGCCTCATAGAGCATCATAAAACAGCAGAAGGGTGAGAAATATTATCATAATAATCAATGCATATAACTTTATATATATATATATATATATATATATATATATATATATATATATATATATATATATATATATATATATATATATATATATATATATATATATATATATATATATATATATATATATATATATATATATATATATATATATATATATATATATATATATATATATATATATATATATATATATATATATATATATATATATATATATATATAGACACACACACACACACAAGCATAGAATATACATATTCCGCATTCTCGCCACAATTCATCATAGCTCATCATATATATCACCATATATATATGTATAAACAAATATGGAACAATCACCAAGCATATTCAATCATGCACACATCTATAATTCTCATCATTCCACATAAACATACACATATGCATACATTCACACAACATTATATCCATGCCATGTGACCCAATGCAACTCATGCGATGTGGTACCAACACTTGTTATTATTTTTCGGTTTTTACATTTAAACCGGGTCCGTCCCCTAGACCAATAACAAACAAAAACCCGTCCTCTAAGCTTTCAAACCCACCCTTCTAGGTTTGGGACAAGTCACTAGTCTCCATGAAACTAGCAAGCATTGCCTCTTGAGAACAAATGATGCTGTTGCACCCCAAAATTTGACCAACTACTTATCGCAATTTGGCTCATGTTTCGACTCAGTTGCATACCGCGTACATTGCATTTTTTCAGTCAGATTGACTTTATCGGGATTACAGCCCTCTGATCACGCTTCAGGAATTTCAGGCCAATACGAGGACGTATTTCGAGAATTGATGCTCGTTCCCTGTGTTTTCAGCTCTCGCTGTTGTTTTTGAGGACATCTCGGTGTCCGGTTTTTACCGCTTATTTCGCCGTATTCGCGTATTCGTGTTCTAATCAATTTAATCAGCTTCCTCATATTTTTTTAGATTTTTCTCTTAATTTCTAGAATTTTAGGGGTTTATTTTCGATTATAGAATTTAATAGAGTTTTAATAGCAATTTTCCTTTTTTAGAATAATTCATTTTTAGATAATGGTTTTAATAAGATAATTGGTTCTAGATATTAAGTAGATTTTTTTAATGATTTTTAATAGGATAATTCTTTTACTAGGATTTTTTAAATAGGTTTAATAAATCTTTTTCTATTTTTAATAGATTTAGGAATTAATGGAGATTAATTAGATTTTAATCACCTTTTTTAATTAGATGTTAATTAGGGTTTTAGTTCATTTTAATTGGATTTACTAGCTTTAATTAGGTTCAGAATAGTCTTAATTTTCATTTAGGCTTTAATTGCAATTTTAATTTTCGTTTAGTATTAATTGAGTTTAATTAGGGTATTAATCATCAATTTAGTCATTAAGTGAGTAGATTAGTCAGAATTAATTGAATCTCCTTTTTTAATTCAGTTTTAATCCATTAATCAAGTTGTTAATTGGATTTAATTAAATCAGTCTGGTGGGCCAGGTGTTGGAGGCCCAAATCCAGTCAACGCGCCACATGTCATGCATATAAAGTGCCACACGTCTACACCCTCACACACTTCCACCTCACTCGCTCACACTCTTAGATGGCCATATCATTCACCACATTTCATCCTCTCCTCACGCCACCTCGCACGCACACGTGGCCTCACCTCGCTCCTCATTTCCATGCGTGCTGCCACGCGTCCTAGCACCTTCACCCTTCGCCGCCGGCCATGCAAGCCCCTCGCCGGAGAGATCATCTCACTGCACTGTCATCGGAACTCACCGCAACCGTTAGCGGAAGTTCATCATCCCGCCGAAAACCTTCATACGCCCACCGAAAAACTCATGTGTTCATCACATGTTCATCAGCATTATTCCAGAATCACTCATATCCTCATACAACCTTCATCCGTTTTTCCTGTATTTTTCCAGATTCGTACTAGATCTTCATACACATTCCCCATATTTCTTCAAGATCGTTCAATGTTCATAGGGTATTTTCCAAGCTCCTTCAAGATTCTTCAAATCTTCATCCAGATCCATATGAACTTCATCCTCTTCACATCGTTTTTCAGATTTTTTTCTCCAAGATTCATCAAACCTTTAAATATTTTTCTTCCAAATCCTCAAGAACATTCATAAACCGTCATGTTTTTTTCCAGATTTGTGCGTATGTTCATCACAACGCAACAGATCTGCATTCATCATCTTCTTACCACCTTCTTCAATGATTTTTTCCTGATCTACAATATCAAGATCCAACACCAAACTTCTTCAGATCTACAACGAGACTCCTTCATCAACATCACGATCGATCAACTCCAGATCGACCACAATCTATCAAACCTCCACGACCTTCAACGTGCAACAACGAAGCTTCGCAAACCTCTGAGATCCTTCATGTCGCTTGCGCGAAAATAAGGTGCCGGCATGATAGAAGAGTCGCCACCTTTCGTTATTTATCCCTCAGAACGGGAAAGGAAACGATCAGAGAAACCTGCCGAAAAAGGGTAAGACAAGGTCATCGCAACCGTTGTCTGGGTTCGGGAGTCGGTTACGCAAGGGGAAGGTATTAGCACCCCTCACGTCCGTCGTACTCGACGGGATCCTTGCTTGTTTGTTTACTTGGACGGGTTGGTTATAATCTATCTACCTATCAAGGCTGGCTGAAAAAGAAAAGAAAAATGACTCGGCAAAACGTCGCACTTTATGCCTACGTATTCTCATCAGAGAACGAGAAATCAGAGTCAACGTAGTTCGGCCTACGAAGGGTTATGGGGGAGGGTAGCTCGCCAAGACTTCGCCATCTTGTGCCTACGTACTCTCAACAGACATGAGAGATCAGAGCTCACGTAGTTCGGGAAACTACGGTTTATTTCCTGTTTACGAAAGAAGTGTTCTTTATTATGTTTGCGATTTCAACCGCACTAGAGACTATGACCTGAGAGTGAATGCGTCGCATGTCACCCAAAGGGTACCATACTAGACATCCAGACTGTGGAAAAGAAACTCTCCCACAATCCTTTCTCAGATAGCTTAAGGCTCGTAACGTACGAAAGAAATCATTCATGATTACTGTATCTTAAACTGTTTTGAGATGAGAAGAGAATAGGCCCAACTAGGAGGGAGACTATCAAGTCCTACTGTTATCATGCCATGGATTCATCCTATGGTTGAGGTTTGAACAGGGAACTCCTAGAAGTTGTCATGCATAGGTTTCAACCTAAGATTCTATCATCAAATCCTTATCAAAGGAAATGAGAGTCCTAAGGGATCATGTCAATGATACACCAAAACAGACAAAGCATCAGCTTAACAGTAAAATGCATGCAATGCAAGTGAGGGAGGAAATGTGTGTGGGGCTTCAGCCTCCACAAGCTCATCTCAACCTCAAGCCAGTCATGAAATAACAGTAATCATACTGAAACATAAACAACATGCTATCAAGCAATAAACAATAAACTGCAATCATACAGATAAAAGAAAACATGCTATCAAGCAAAATAAACACATGGGCAAGGGAGCTGGGCTCTACCGAATACCCGCAAGCAAAGCCACACAATAACAATACAAGCAGAGGGAGCAACTCAACCTCTAATGCAATCATGCTCCTAGATTCTACTTATTCTAGATGAACTTATTCTAATGCAACAGACAAATCAAACAAAACACACAATACAGAAAAGAAAACAGAAGAAAGCCTCAGCTCCTCCAGCAGCTACTCAGTCTTCAGACTTCCAAGATCACTTGCCTTCCAGGTATCAACCTTACAACATGAGTATCAACTCATCTTCTCCCTTAAGCTTTAGCTTCCTTGATCAGCTCCACCTTCAGGCTTCACTATCTTCAGGGATCTTCAAGTATCAACTTGATCTTCACAAAGTCTTCAATACTTTCCATTGCTATCTTCAACAACCCAAATGCTCCATCAAACAAGATTCAGTCAATAAGATGAGGTGAGGATGTTAGAGTGCTCACTGACTTCCAAAGGATGCCATTGAGGACTTAACATCAAAGGGAAAGGTTCTCTCAAGGTTCTACCTCAGAGGGCAAGGTCACTAATCCCTCCAAAGGAGAGAGGTGAACACCCTTAAGGGACTTTATGTCATAGAGAAGGAAGGAGGTGAACAAGACACTCCTTGTTTATTGAATGGAATCATTCTATCTAAGGCCCTACCTATGTACTTATGATCCTATAAACAGAACAAACAAAAGCTAACTAAACTCCACTGCAAGGTGTTCAAAGTCTTCAATGAGGGTCCATAAGGTCTTCAACTCAATCTTCAAAGCTCACACACTCAAAGGAGAAGAAAAGAAAACAAAACAATACAAACTATGCCTTTAAGCAACACACATACTAACCATACATTCAAAAATCAATTAAAAATACTAAAATACTATATAATGCTCTAGCAAAATTCTAGGGGATTCTATACATACTTATCCTTAACCCATATATTCCCCATACACTAATTTGGCCTATAAACCCCAAAACAAAATTGTTCAAATCTACTTATACAACCTAAAACCCTAATTTGAGTAAACTAAGTCTATGCTTAACAAACTAATCAAATTTTAATCTACAAATTGTGAATTAAATCCTATAGGAACTATGATTCAATATCTAACTATGCCAAAAAGAATGGCCCAAAAATCCTAAGGGAAAGTCCTAAAAGAAATTATACAAAATCAAGTATCAACTAAAAACAATTAAAACGACTAATTACAAGAATAATATGCTAAAAATGTTAAAAGAAAAATAAAATGGAATTTTATTTATTTACATTTTTCTAGACATGATTATGAATATGTGAAAAAAACAAGCATTAAAAAATATTAAGTTTTCTATTTTATATGGATTTTTTAATATGCAAGAAAATTAAAAGAAATTAAAATAAGATAATATAAGAAAAAGGTGTGGGGGGTGAAACAAGAAAAGGCGCCCAGTTGATTATGATAGTGGGCCAAGATACCAGGGGTGCAAATATCAAATCATTAAGGCCCAGCGCTTCAGAAAATGAAAAGAAAAATCACCAGAAAATAAATACGAGCGCGGTGAGAATAGCAACATTTTTACGTTAAAATTTGGACTGGGCCCATGGTGGGGGTGTGAGTATCAACGTTTCCATTAAGCCCAGAATCTCCATTTAAATGAAACGGCAGCGTTTTGGTTTTGGACTTTCCCTCCGCTTCTGAGATTCAATTGGAACCGTGCGATCAGACTACTGAGTCAAATGAGCCAAGATGATCCAACGGAAGAGAACTCATCTTCTCCAAACACACTTTAGGGTTTTCAGAAACCCTAACTCCATGCCAGAGTTTCAACTCCTTCGTTCTCCTTCCTTGCGCGATGAAAGTCAAAACTTCCAAGAGCAAACTTGTGCTAATGATCACCATAAACACGACTATACCAATAGTTTTCCATGAAACCCCTTAAATCGTTCAAACAGAAAGCTCCAACATTAGGGTTTCAACCTTTTCCTCTGCTATCAACCTTGAGGGAACTTCAATCTAATGATCCAAACTTGTTCTACATGTTGCCCTAACCAAACTACACCACATCATATCCATTAAAACTCAGTATACAACTTGTTGTTGGAAATCAAAGGATTGGTGACCTGCCATGGAACTCCATGGATCCCTCTCAAACTTTCAGAAAACCTTCCTCTAACCTAGCATGCTATCTTTCCACCTAAAATTCTAGCAGAATGCACCTAAATAAGGACCTATGGAGCAAGTTACCAACCTGTCAAGAATCAATGGTGAGTGGTGCTAGAGCTTGATCAGGCACTTGAAATCTTCTCCAAATGCTCCTCCAATGGTGGATACCTTTCTGTTTGCAAGAATGGGGATGGATGAGGCTTGTAGATGAAGAAATGGGAACTTGCTTGATTTTGAAGAAACCTTGAAATGGCACTTTGTCTCTATCTCTCTCCAATGAACTCAGCAACTTTCACCAACCTTGATCTCATGGTAATTCATTCTTTTTATAACAATCAATGGAATAGTCTAGGAACTTCTAGAATGAGCTAGAAAGTTAAGGAATTTCTCATGAAGTGATACTTTGTATAACCCTTATCTCATGCCTTAAGCTTCTCAATTTGGCTTTAAAATCTCCTTACAAGAGATATTGAGAAGGAATGAGTGAAAAACATGCCTTGGTTTTGCTTTATGTGAAGTTTCTCAAGTTGCCTTATTATGCAAGAATGAAAATTACAAAGCAACCTCCATTTTAAGACCTCAAATCAAAATTCTACTTGAACCATTGTTTTTAAAATAATGTTTGGAGTCAAAATGACATATTGGATGACCCATTTTGGATTTGTACATCTCCTAAACCAAAATTCCATTTCAACTTTTCAACTTATAAGCCATTTTTAGGTCATTTTTACCCAATCATGAAAATCCTTGCTACAAGCTCCTTAAATAACTCATGACCTCTTTTCTAAGCTTAAAATCCCATTTTGAACAACTTTGATGTTTTAAGTTTTTTCATTTGAGGCTTGGAACTAGGAGATATGGCCTTTGCTTAAAATGACCTATAATCACCAAATGACCAAAATACCCCTGTCTTGTTCAAACCATAAGTTGAGTTCTACAAATCCTATCAAGGACTTCTAGTACTATCTAGAAAGCTAAGAAGATGCTCTTCAACATTCATGTTGACCAAGAGATGATAGAATCATCCTACTAGGGAAAAAGTTGTCTGCAAGTTGGGTGACTTTCAAGGACCCAGATTCACACACCTCAACTGACCTGTAATTTGTCAAAACCATAACTTGAGCTCTGCACATCCTATCAAGGACTTCTACCACTCAAATTAAAGCTAAGAACAAGCTCTACAACATTCATATTATGGGGAAGATGAGATATCAATCACATCTTGAGCTAAAAGTGCTTGGAAGATAGGGATCAAACTAGGGTTTTTTCACTGTCAATCCTTGGAAACCCTAACTCAAAACTTCTCAAACTCCTCATTCATGATGAGTTGGTCTAGGAATCATCTTAATAACATCTCCATACATCATTCCATGATCTCATGGCCCTTGGATTGGGTCTCAACCTTCTCCAAATCTTCAGCTGATCTAGGGTTGACCCAGTCAAAACCCTAATTCTACCATTCATGGTTAAATCTTCTGAATTCCTGCATAATGACCTCTCTGGGCTTCATGATGACTTTCAAGACATCTCATAAACTTTCTCAAAGCTTCAAGTTCATTCTCAAAGTCTCAGAATCAACTGAGTAGCCCTCACAACTCTCAAGCTATGAAGCACACAACCTTGGTTTCAACCAATTCTTCTGAGAATCTCCTGAACTTTCTGATGAAGGTATCAACTTTCAAACACTTGATAGGTAAATAAATGTTGGTCAAATTTTGGGGTGCAACACTTCACCGTTCTTGTGGATCATCACCTTCGAACTCCAATCTACTTCAGCGAATCTTCACGTTTTTCCATGGATCTAAAACTTCATCGTTGCAAACAACAACGCCGAACTCCAACAAAACGCACACCTCTAAGAAGCCTTATTCAACCTCCATTGATTTCCTTCGTAGCTCACTGATGGCGACGGAAGAGAGGTGGCGACGGAGAAGGGGAACGAAGCTGACGGCGGCGAAATTAGGGAAGATGGAACTAGGGTTTCCATTCGGCCAAAACGAAGAGAGGAAGACAAAGCATGTCTTGGCTTTGGGTTGGTGTTTTGGGCTTCTAGGCCCATTAGCCTTTAGTTGGATCTACACCCCGTTTTTTCCTTCTTACCCCTCCCTGTTGTTTTTGTCTGTTTGTTTGCTGCTGTGTTTTGGGCTGGGCCCAATATTATTGTACTATTACTAGCACTCCCCAGACTACTGATACACCCCCCTGCTGTATTTTTTTTTATTTCTTTGATATCTTTGTATTTTGCTATTTTTTTAGATTTTTTTTCCTTAGAATTTTATAGAGAATATATTGAATATAGAAATAGCATATTAGTTTTTATATTCTAGTTTTTAGGATATATAAAAATTACATAGCATTTTAATATTTCTTTAGGATTTATTTTCTACTAAGAAGTCTTAGTCCCTTAGAATATTACGTGCATATTTTTGTATGGGGTTGTATATTCTTTATTCTATATTCAATTTCAATTTCCATAGAATTTCTCTAGATTTTCCTATTAGGAGTTTAGGTCAATTTCAGGAGTTGGATGCAATTTCCATTTTGTTATCGGAATTGTCATCTCACTTTGTCGTTTTGCAGGTTAAGGACGACACTTCCGCAATGCGGTGTTAACCAATTTGTTGGTGAATAATGCAGGATGCAAGACCATTCTTTTTTCCTCGTTTCTCCTTTTCATCTGATTGTATTTTTGACTGTTGTTGTGCTGGCCGTGTGACACGATTTAATTGGGGAATGATTTTCGATATCATTTCTCTATCTTGTCTTTGACACGGACATCAATACGCTACCTCTGAGAGTTCGATTTCTCGTGTAAGTTGAACCATGACGGTCTAAGCGTTACATTGTTCTTGATTCAAGCGTCATCATTAAGGATCCAGAGAGGAGAAGATTGGAATGGAGCTTGCACGCATGTCAGGAGCCAACGGAGCCGCTTCGTTCAACATCATCATCTTATTCAAGTCTTCAGGCAACCGTCGAGTGTTGTGAGCTGTATCGTTAGATACGTAGGAAATGACAGTTGAGGAGTTTCTTCTCAATCGTCTAGGATGTCTAGTATGGTACCCTTTGGGTGACATGAGACGCATTCGCTCCTACGTCTTAGGTTCTTGCGTGTGTGTCCCGAGTTCCTTCCCGTTTAGGCGTAAGCCTGCTTCCTCTTTGTTCTCGCCCCCGTGCGATCGAAACTCTTTTCTCTCGCGTTCAGGCGATCGAGACCCTTTCTCTTACCCCCGTGCAATCGAGACTCATTTTCCCGTCGAACTACGTTTGCTCTGATCTCTCATACCAGACGAGAGTACGTAGGCATAGGATGCGATATCCTAGCGAGCTCCCTTTTCCCTGTTCCCTGTTTTAGCTGTAGTATGCTGAACTACAGCTGCTCTGATTTCTCATACCGAATGAGAATATGTAGGCATAGGATGCGATATCCTAGCGAGCACACTAACAACTAACCTCTCTGTTCTCTCGCTGCTGTGCGATCGAGACTTTCCCGCTGACGACTGATGTTTCCCTTTCTCTTGCCCTTGTGCATTTGAGACCAGACTGTAGTTCTAAGTTCCGTAGGTTCCCATACCTTTAAACCCGACATACTACGACCGTTCTACCGCAAACAGGTAACACCTAAGTCTCCAATGGTCGAGCAGCATACACCTAACTGCTAGAATGCGTGCGCTAGTATCGTCAATCCTTTCTCTCACCCCCATGTGACCGAGAACACCCCTGTCTAACCGTAGTTAGCCTGAACTACGGCATGCTCTGATTTCTCTGACGAGAATACGTAGGCACAATACTGACGTATTGGCGAGCCACCTTTCCCGTACCCGTAGTTTCCTGAACTACGTAAGCTCTGATCTCTCATACCTGTTGAGAGTACGTAGGCACAATACTGACGTATTGGTGAGCCACCTTTCTCGTACCCGTTGTTTCCCGAACTACGTAAGCTCTGATCTCTCATGTCTGTTGAGAGTACGTAGGCACAATACTGACATATTAGCGAGCCACCTTCCCCGTAACCCGTAGTTCGTCGAACTACGTTGACTCTGATTTCTCACTCTCTGATGAGAATACGTAGGCATAAAGCGCAACGCTTTGCCGAGTCATTTTCTTTTATTTTTAAGCCAGCCTTGATAGGTAGATAGATAAAACCAACCCGTCATATAAACACAACAAGCGTGGATCCCATCGAGTACGATGGACGTGAGGGGTGCTAATACCTTCCCCTTGCGTAACCGACTCCCGAACCCAGAAAATGGTTACGATGACCTTGTCTTATACCTTTTCGTCAGGTTTTTCTGATCGTTTACTTTCCCGTTCTGAGGGATAAATAACGTAAGGTGGCGACTCTTCTGTTTTGCCGGCACCTTATTTTCGCGGTAGCGACAACTGGCGACTCTGCTGGGGATGGCTTGATAGTTTCCTGGGGATCCAACGTCCCTTATGCGAGTCAGTTTGGGGATCCAACGTCCCCTGTGAGAGTCAATCCTAGCGCTTGCATGATTACTTGTTGGGTTGTGTTTACTTATCGCATTTTATTTCCCGCATTTTATTTTCAGTATGATATGATTATCTGTGCTGTTGTGGGAGGGGCATTCTGATGAGTGAGGAGCCAGACCCAGGCTTGAGTGTACCTAGCATTAGTTGTGGAAATTAGTAGGCGCGTGCTTGCTTTGCAGGCACTAGTGTCTCATGAAATCCACTCTCAGACAAGGTTCTCCCGGTTGACTTCTTTTCCGGCCCTCTGGGCTTGAGGGGTTGTTGGTTTGGAGGATTGTCGACTCTGGGGACCGATCATTTGGAATTCAGCTGAGTGAGGCCGCTTCAGGAGATGGTGATGCCACACCTTTTGGGTATCGTATCACCCCTCTTGAATGTCTGTGACGCTGATGACCGCATAGGATGCCGAACTTGTGTCAGTTTAGGTCGATACCCGTGAGTGGGAGGGTTTTTGCAGGAAACTTGACTTCCAGACAACCCGATATTTTGGTCTTCTCTTCAGAGCGAACGTACTCAGTCAGCAGCGCAGCAGTATTTAGAGATTTATGGGGGCTGTGATCCCGTATTTGCTGCATGTTGCATTGCATTTGCATGAACATTGTTGCATCATACTGCATATCATTCTCTAGCTAGCCAGAGTCTGATCCAGCCGTTGTTTTGATTTTGAAGGTGATTATCCGATGTTTGGTCTGAGCACGTGTTGATTGTTAGAAGACGACCAAGGGGTTGAAGCAGATTTGAGCAGAATCAGGCAGTGAAGTTGTTGGTAGCTATGTCAGAGAGCGGCTTCCAGGATGTTGATACCTTGTCAGGGTTCACTGTGACGTCCAATCCTTTGTATGGATATATGCATGACGAAGATTTCCCGCAAGTGAATAACCTTACTGCAGCTCAGCTTGTACAACCTTCTGTTGAAGACCGAGATCTACATGAGCAGTTTGTTGTCCGAAGTGAACGCTCTCCTTCTATTGATACCTCAGACTATCAGGGTGTTGTTTTCCCTGTGCCAAATTCCCGAATAGAGGTCCCGATAGCAAAGACTGAAGACCCATTAACTCTTGTGTATGCTAAAAGGTTTCGTGCATTGGATGAAAGATTCAAAGCCTTGGAAGTTAAAGATGTTGTTAACCCCAATGCTGCAGACATGTGTCTGGTTTCTGGCCTAGTGTTACCTCCGAAGTTCAGAGCGCCGAGGTTTGGAAAGTATAAAGGAGATAGTTGCCCGAAGCAACATTTGGTGATGTTCTGCCGAAGAATGACTTCATTTGTGCACAACGACAAGTTGATGATTCACTACTTTCAGGATAGTCTGATTGGGGCATCTCTGAGTTGGTATATGCAGTTAGAGAGTAATCAGATCCGATCATGGGTGGATTTAGCCAATGCTTTTCTGAAGCAGTATGACTACAATATTGATGTAGCTCCTAGTCGCATGCAGCTGCAAGAATTGTCTCAAGAGAATAATGAACCTTTCAGGAAGTATGTTCAGAGATGGAGAGAATTTGCCGCTAGAGTGCAACCACCGCTCCTAGACCGAGAGTTAGCAGGCATGTTCGTAAACTCCTTGCAGAGCCCGTACTTTGAAAGAATGCTTGGAGTTGCACCAAATTTCTCTGAATTGGTAAGGGCAAGAGAGCGCATCGAGTATGGTGTAAAGATTGGAAAAATCCAGAATGTTTCAAGCGGTCAGGCTAGTGAAACTGAATCTCTCTATAGCTACCAAACTGAAGAAGGAGTTGTGATCAATGCAGTCATGACCGATGTTGGGTATCCTCGAGATGAATCGGTGAAATCTGTTGGTTCCTCATCTCCTCAGCGGTCAGTATCTTCTGTGTCTCGTTATTCTGGACAGACAATTGTGCCTAAGGCACCATATTCAGAACTTTATGTCACTCCTCATGCTAATCAGTGAGCCCGTGGCCGAGGTTATCAGAATCAGCGTCAGAATCAGAATTGACCTCGTAACAACTTGGAACGAAGGAATGCTCCTTCTCATCCGGTGCCTGTGCCGTATAGCCAGATTCTGCCACATTTGATTCAAAATTCTTTGGTGGAACCTAAAGCTCTTAAGCCCGTGCCAGAGCCTTACCCTCCTGGGTACAATCCCCATGCTCAGTGTGGATATCATGGTGGATCCCCGGGGCATTCAACTGAAGATTGTAAAGCTTTTCAGGCAAAAGTACAACAATTGATCGATAAAGGGTGTATTTCCTTTCCAGGAGGAGTTCTGGTGGTTCATGACAACGTCTCAGGTGTCTGAGCTTGCAGATTCAGAGGATTATTTCCAGAGGCCAGTGGTCCAGACAGGCAGACGTCCTCAGCATTGGCAGTCCTCAGACTTTTTATCATTTGCATTTGTAGTTTCCTTTCTGTTAGTTACTACTTGTTGTTAAACATTGTTTGTTTTGAATGGTAATATTGATAAAGTGACTATGCATTTTTCTGAATTAATCATGTCGTTGTCACTCATTTATTGCATTGCACTGACACTTGCATTTTACTTACTCCACTTTATCACTTGATTAGCAAAGATTGGAGGGAGGATGACGAAACCGAATACTCATAACTGATGATCGCATGCTTTCAGATCAAACCTTGCCGATGACGTACAAGGCATTGTTTCAAATCCCCTAAACACTGGAGATATAAGGAGTTAGTCCCTTGATAACCACTTCGAGCCAAGAAGTAGGAGTTTCTTTCGGACTTTTAAACCCTCACATCTTAACCCGGGGCAGGGTAGTCGTCGGTTAGCTTGACCGAGCGTTCAAGCCTTATAGAGGAGTGTCTCCATTCGAGGACCAATCACAGTTTATTCCTCTCAAGAGGTCGTACCTCGTCAACCGCAATGGTTAAACCTCACCAATCAGGAGTGAGACGGTTATAACCCTTTCGGAGCAAGCAAGACAACCAGTGTCACACGACTTATTCCAAGCAAAAGAAAAAAGAAAAAAGAGAGCCCGCTAAGTAAAAAGAAAAGAAAAGCTGGAAAGCAAATACTTAGGCAAAAAACCAGGGCATCCCGCTGGACTTCAAGAAAAGAAAAATCGAAAAGAACTCAGAAGGAGTCAGTCCAGGCAAAAATTAGGGAATCAAAAGAATGAAAAAGAAAGGATATAAAAAGAAAAATCCTCGAACAAGAACAAAGTCGTGTGGATACAGACACCGAAAACGAAAAAGGAGTAACTGTCACTCCGAAAACTTGTGAGTTCCCAATATTCAACATACCTCTCGAAGAGGCGAGCGCTTCGTGCCAGGTTAACTGAACCTTAGGATCGGAGATCATCACGTAGAAGGGGTGGGTACAAATCATATTTCGAGCCGAATATCCTTTGTTTCACGAACCGTGAACCCGACCATGATACAACCCTTAAAAGACCTAATTGAGGCAGGGTTTATTCTGAAAGCGCATTACGATAAGGTTGAGTAACCCGACTCCTACATGATTTGCTAATCATACCCTTGTTGTATTTTTCACTGATCAAATCAGCACTACGTTTGAACTCTTTGGTTCATCCGTCACTCACTGTCATGACACGTAAATGAGTGACAACACTTTTTTCAAAATCTGCATGAATGCTGCATTAAAATTACCATTCGCGAATAAATGATTTTACTTGCAGGTCAATGGTTGACAGGAAGGAAATTCCAGCGGGAAATAATCAAACAGGACTGAATCGTTCAGCAGTCTGGATCAGAATGGTGTATGGTGTGAAACCCTGTGAATCTGGGGCATTGACTTCCAGTGAGTTTGGAATCAGTCAGTCTGAGGACAAGTCCCAAAGGATCGGTTGATTACGGGATAGTTTGTTCGAGAAGCAGTTGATCAGAAGTGAATCTTTTTGAGACCCAATCAGGGGCAGTTATCCAGAACTCCTGTGATTTGAGGGCAGATCCCTCCAGTGTTCATTCAGGGCAGGTTAAGCCGCTCCACGCTCATTCAAGGGCAAGCTACTTCAGAGATATGGGAACCAACCATGTTGGGAATTGATTAATTGAGGATGAATCCTTCCGTTGTACAGATGTTGGGGCAAGCCATCTGAAGATTGTCTCGTTGCCAGCTGCTTTCTGTTCAGAGTGAATTTTCCCAAGAGTCGGATTGGGGCAAGTTGAGTTGTTGTACTGGGGCAAGTTGTTCAAGCGAGTTTGCTCACCCTAGCAAGAGTTGAGTGTCGGGGAATCGTGTTATTACCCTGCAAAAACCTGAACCTTCTGAAGAAGCCTTGCTGTCATTGGATTGTTATTCGACAGCCTAACCTGTTACTTGGCAGAACCTTGTAACCAAATCGTTTTAAAGTCCAGTTCTCGTCTGGCAAACCGGAGATCAGTTCCCGCCTGATATCCAAACCAGAAACCAGCCCTGTCTGGTCACCTTTTCTTTAACCTATTGTTCAACCAGTCTCATCTGGCTAACACAGTTTTAGAGTCCAGTTCTTGTCTGGCAAACCGTAAATCAGTTCTCGTCTGACAACCTAACATATTTTGCTATCAGTTCTCGTCTGATAGTCCACCTTGAATGCTAGCCCCATATAGTATTTCCCTTATAAATCCATTTTGTTAATAACCTATTCTCATCCCTAAACCAGAAAAAGCCTAAATATATTCGACACAATGATTCCTAGTGACTCGTATGCTGTCACATTCCCCGATACAAGGCTCGAGTGATCCCAGCTCCATGATTGGTATTCTGTATTCCCTGTGTTGATGTTGTTGAATCAGGATTATTTTCTCAGCAGAGATGTACAGTTTGAGATTGTTTCCCCTGAGCAGTTTGAGATTGCAGCAAGTTGAGATGGCATTATCCTCGGCAGGTTTGATTAATATTCCCGGCAGAGTATGGCCATCCCAAGCATTGAACGTTGATTAGCCTGATATGCTATTTTCCCGAGTGGGTTGAGACTGAAGCTTTCCCTGACCGACAGATTTGGGTTTATTTCCCCAGCAGTGGGACTGATGCAATGTTGTATCCCCACAAATTCCGAGTTTGACTCCTTTCCCCTCCGAGTCCAGGTCATTGACTCATTCCTCAAGCAGAGTTCGATGTTGATTCCCTCACTGAGTAATCTCCAGACGAGTAGATTTTGATGTCAGACAAAGAAGAGTTATTTCTCAGCAACTTGCTTCGTACCCTATAAGGACTTAGGGTGTCCTAAAAGGATCGTTCAGGGTTGTTTTCCTCAGTGAAGTGAGATTCAATTTCAGTGATCGATTGTTATCTTCCGCAGTCGCCAGAGGTGTGTACATCTCCAACAGAGTTGTACAATGAGTAGCTAAGGATTGATATCCCCAACAGTGTTGATACACAGGTATTCCTCATCAGACTTGATAGTCCAGCAGGTGTTACCCAGAAGGGTCAGTCTCTGTAAGGCGTATGCAAGATTATCCTCAGCAGATCAGGATTGATATCCCCGACAGAGTGTAGCCATCCCCGGCAGATTGATTGTGCATTCCCAACGGTTTAGGATCGAAGTTCTCCCTGACAAGCGAATTTGGGTTTATTTCTCCAGCACTGGATCAGTGTGCAGTTTTCTCGTAGAAGACTATTCGTAAGTGTTCAGCTTTCGATAGTTCAAACTGAAGTCTCCTGCGGAATTGGGATTCCCCACAGAGTTGTATTTTCCCCAGCAAGTAGGATGTATTCCAGTGGCTGGTTACCCGTCCCCAGCCGAGTTTGCAGTTCCCCAAGAGAGCCGAGTCCTTGGAAGCCGTTCAGACCATGATTGGTGCTCCCCAGTAGAATGTTGAATAGCTGATGCTATATTTCCCTACCAGAGTCGTTATCTCTAGGAAAGCTGTGTCGCGAAGGCCGTGCAACTTATTTCTGCGATTGACATCATGTTCCTCAGCAGTTGTGGTTCGTGTACTCAGATGAGTAGATTCAGGTTCTTGTAGAGCTCTGTTCCCCTGCAGCAGTCGACTGAAGTTCGTTTCCCCAGGCGGAATCCAATTGAGATTTGTGTGACTTCTTCTCCTCGGTATGATTAGTCCTTCCTCCACCAGAGTGGTTCTTTCTCCTTGACATGACGCTTTTCCCTTCAGCATTTATTTTGCTGACGGGGTCGTAGCATTTTGCATAATTGCATAACATTTACCCTAAACGCGTGGCATTTCCACCGTGTGGAGCATTGCGCCATTGTCCAAGCATATGCATACAAAACATGAGTTAGGGCGTTACCGTTCTTATTTTGCAGGTGTTCCTCGTCAGGGTGTTTGCTCAGATAGATTCTTGAAATCTCAGAAGAGTTGTTTGGCCCAAGAGGATTCTTGAATTCCCCAGCAAAGTCGTTTGCCCAAGATGATTCCCGAATTATCCCGCAGAATGGTTGGCTTAAGATGATTCTTAAAATCCCTAGTGAAATCTCCAGCAGAGTTATTGGTTCAGGATGATTCTTGAAGTCTTCAGCGGAGTTATTTATCCAAGATGATTCTTGAAGTCCACAGCAGAGTCGATTCACCCAGAATGATTTCTGGATCCCCGAAGCAGGGTTACTTGATAGTTCTCAAGAATCCCCAGCGTAGATGCGTCATCCCCAGCAGGTTTGAACAAAGAAGTTGGAATTTCCTTGAAGACTTGATGATTGAAGTCCGGCAGCGGTGCCAAAACCCCAGACTTACTGATGAAGTCCGACAAAGGTACTGTCGACGTTCCTAGCGACATGATGAGTCCATAGGCGACGATAATGAATTTTTCTGCAGTAGCGCAGAAGGCCTGACGGCAAAATCATCCATCATTCACCAGTTACCGAGTAACCGGTGATCCCTTGATGACTTGAGGATGAAGATCTACAGCAAAATCAGATGATCATCCTGACGGAGATTTGAGGTTAGACCCTTCACTGGTTACCGTGTGACCAATTCCCCAGCAGAGTTGTCGTGCAACTGTCACGCTCAGTTTTGAAGATGTTCCTAACAATCAGAGTATCATTCACCCGTACGGTTGGTAAATCACCAGTTACCGTATAATAAGTGATCCCTTGATGATTCGAGGACGTAATGATATCAGATAAATCAGAGAATCATCCTGATGGAGGTTCAGATCAGTATTTCTCCAGCTAGTTGCCGTGCAACTATGATTTCAATTTCCGAAAGATTTGTTCCCATCATAGTACCGTGTACTTGCGCAGTTGGCAAATTTATGGGTTCTCTTTTGTATTCAACCGTCTTCTACCTTTGAATGATTTAAAGTCGTTCGCTTCTCAACCTTTCAGGTCCAAGCCGTTTGAATAGGGGCAGCTATTGCACCCCAAAATTTGACCAACTACTTATCGCAATTTGGCTCATGTTTCGACTCAGTTGCATACCGCGTACATTGCATTTTTTCAGTCAGATTGACTTTATCGGGATTACAGCCATCTGATCACGCTTCAGGAATTTCTGGCCAATACGAGGACATATTTCGAGAATTGATGCTCGTTCCCTGTGTTTTCAGCTCTCGCTGTTGTTTTTGAGGACATCTCGGTGTCCGATTTTTACCGCTTATTTCGATGTATTCGCGTATTCGTGTTCTAATCAATTTAATCAGCTTCCTCGTATTTTTTTTAGATTTTTCTCTTAATTTCTAGAATTTTAGGGGCTTATTTTCAATTATAGAATTTAATAGAGTTTTAATAGCAATTTTCCTTTTTTAGAATAATTCATTTTTAGATAATGGTTTTAATAAGATAATTGGTTCTAGATATTAAGTAGATTTTTTTAATGATTTTTAATAGGATAATTCTTTTACTAGGATTTTTTAAATAGGTTTAATAAATCTTTTTCTATCTTTAATAGATTTAGGAATTAATGGAGATTAATTAGATTTTAATCACCTTTTTTAATTAGATGTTAATTAGGGTTTTAGTTCATTTTAATTGGATTTATTAGCTTTAATTAGGTTCAGAATAGTCTTAATTTTCATTTAGGCTTTAATTGCAATTTTAATTTTCGTTTAGTATTAATTGAGTTTAATTAGGGTATTAATCATCAATTTAGTCATTAAGTGAGTAGATTAGTCAGAATTAATTGAATCTCCTTTTTTAATTCAGTTTTAATCCATTAATCAAGTTGTTAATTGGATTTAATTAAATCAGTCTGGTGGGCCAGGTGTTGGAGGCCCAAATCCAGTCAACGCGCCACATGTCATGCATATAAAGTGCCACACGTCTACACCCTCACACACTTCCACCTCACTCGCTCACACTCTCAGATGGCCACATCATTCACTGCGTTTCATCCTCTCCTCACGCCACCTCACACGCACACGTGGCCTCACCTCGCTCCTCATTCCCATGCGTGCTGCCACGCGTCCTAGCACCTTCACCCTTCGCCGCCGGCCATGCAAGCCCCTCGCCGGAGAGATCATCTCACTGCACTGTCATCGGAACTCACCGCAACCGTTACCGGAAGTTCATCATCCCGCCGGAAACCTTCATACGCCCACCGGAAAACTCATGTGTTCATCACATGTTCATCAGCATTTTTCCAGAATCACTCATATCCTCATACAACCTTCATCCGTTTTTCCTGTATTTTTCCAGATTCGTACTAGATCTTCATACACATTCCCCATATTTCTTCAAGATCGTTCAATGTTCATAGGGTATTTTCCAAGCTCCTTCAAGATTCTTCAAATCTTCATCCAGATCTGTATGAACTTCATCCTCTTCACATCGTTTTCCAGATTTTTTTCTCTAAGATCCATCAAACCTTCAAATCCTTTTCTTCCAAATCCTCAAGAACATTCATAAACTGTCATGTTTTTTCCAGATTTGTGCGTATGTTCATCACAATGCAACAGATCTGCGTTCATCATCTTCTTACCACCTTCTTCAATGATTTTTTCCAGATCTACAATATCAAGATCCAACACCAAACTTCTTCAGATCTACAACGAGACTCCTTCATCAACATCACGATCTATCAACTCCAGATCGACCACAATCTATCAAACCTCCACGACCTTCAACGTGCAACAACGAAGCTTCACAAACCTCTGAGATCCTTCACCGTTCTCGTGGATCATCACCTTCGAACTCCAATCTACTTCAGCGAATCTTCACGTTTTTCCGTGGATCTAAAACTTCATCGTTGAGAACAACAACGCCGAACTCCAACAAAACGCACACCTCCAAGAAGCCTTATTCAACCTCCATTGATTTCCTTCGTAGCTCACTGATGGTGACAGAAGAGAGGTGGCGACGAAGAAGGGGAACGAAGCTGACAGCGGCGAAATTAGGGAAGATGGAACTAGGGTTTCCATTTGGCCAAAACGAAGAGAGGAAGACAAAGCATGTCTTGGCTTTGGGTTGGTGTTTTGGGCTTCTAGGCCCATTAGCCTTCAGTTGGATCTACACCCCGTTTTTTCCTTCTTACCCCTCCCTGTTGTTTTTTTTTGTTTGTTTGCTGCTGTGTTTTGGGCTGGGCCCAATATTATTGTACTATTACTAGCACTCCCCAGACTACTGATACACCCCCCATGCTGTATTTATTTTTTATTTCTTTGATATCTTTGTATTTTGCTATTTTTTTAGATTTTTTTTCCTTAGAATTTTATAGAGAATATATTGAATATAGAAATAGCATATTAGTTTTTATATTCTAGTTTTTAGGATATATAAAAATTACATAGCATTTTAATATTTCTTTAGGATTTATTTTCTACTAAGAAGTCTTAGTCCCTTAGAATATTATGTGCATATTTTTGTATGGGGTTGTATATTCTTTATTCTATATTCAATTTCAATTTCCATAGAATTTCTCTAGATTTTCCTATTAGGAGTTTAGGTCAATTTCAGGAGTTGGATGCAATTTCCATTTTGTTATCGGACTTGTCATCTCACTTTGTCGTTTTGCAGGTTAAGGACGACACTTCCGCAATGCGGTGTTAACCAATTTGTTGGTGAATAAAGCAGGATGCAAGACCATTCTTTTTTCCTCGTTTCTCCTTTTCATCTGATTGTATTTTTGACTGTTGTTGTGCTGGCCGTGTGACATGATTTAATTGGAGAATGATTTTCGATATCATTTCTCTATCTTGTCTTTGACACGGACATCAATACGCTACCTCTTAGAGTTCGATTTCTCGTGTAAGTTGAACCATGACGGTCTAAGCGTTACATTGTTCTTGATTCAAGCGTCATCATTAAGGATCCAGAGAGGAAAAGATTGGAATGGAGCTTGCGCGCATGTCTGGAGCCAACGGAGCCGCTTCGTTCAACATCATCATCTTATTCAAGTCTTCAGGCAACCGTCGAGTGTTGTGAGCTGTATCGTTAGATACGTAGGAAATGACAGTTGAGGAGTTTCTTCTCAATCGTCTAGGATGTCTAGTATGGTACCCTTTGGGTGACATGCGACGCATTCGCTCCTACGTCTTAGGTTCTTGCGTGTGTGTCCCGAGTTCCTTCCCGTTTAGGCGTAAGCCTGCTTCCTCTTTGTTCTCGCCCCCGTGCGATCGAAACTCTTTTCTCTCGCGTTCAGGCGATCAAGACCCTTTCTCTTACCCCCGTGCAATCGAGACTCATTTTCCCGTCGAACTACGTTTGCTCTGTCTCTCGTACCAGATAAGAGTACGTAGGCATAGGATGTGATATCCTAGCGAGCTCCCTTTTCCCCGTTCCCTGTTTTAGCTGTAGTAGGCTGAACTACAGCTGCTCTGATTTCTCATACCGAATGAGAATATGTAGGCATAGGATGCGATATCCTAGCGAGCACACTAACAACTAACCTCTCTGTTCTCTCGCTGCTGTGCGATCGAGACTTTCCCGCTGACGACTGATGTTTCCCTTTCTCTTGCCCTTGCGCATTTGAGACCAGACTGTAGTTCTAAGTTCCGTAGGTTCCCATACCTTTAAACCCGACATACTACGACCGTTCTACCGCAAACAGGTAACACCTAAGTCTCCAATGGTCGAGCAACATACACCTAACTGCTAGAATGCGTGCGCTAGTATCGTCAATCCTTTCTCTCACCCCCGTGTGACCGAGAACACCCCTGTCTAGCCGTAGTTAGCCTGAACTACCGCATGCTCTGATTTCTCTGACGAGAATACGTAGGCACAATACTGACGTATTGGCAAGCCACCTTTCCCGTACCCGTAGTTTCCTGAACTACGTAAGCTCTGATCTCTCATACCTGTTGAGAGTACGTAGGCACAATACTGACGTATTGGCGAGCCACCTTTCCCGTACCCGTAGTTTCCCGAACTACGTAAGCTCTGATCTCTCATGTCTGTTGAGAGTACGTAGGCACAATACTGACGTATTGGCGAGCCACCTTCCCCGTAACCCGTAGTTCGTCGAACTACGTTGACTCTGATTTCTCATTCTCTGATGAGAATACGTAGGCATAAAGCGCGACGCTTTGCCGAGTCATTTTCTTTTATTTTTAAGCCAGCCTTGATAGGTAGATAGATAAAACCAACCCGTCATATAAACACAACAAGCGTGGATCCCATCGAGTACGATGGACGTGAGGGGTGCTAATACCTTCCCCTTGCGTAACCGACTCCCGAACCCAGACAATGGTTGCGATGACCTTGTCTTATACCTTTTCGTCAGGTTTTTCCGATCGTTTCCTTTCCCGTTCTGAGGGATAAATAACGAAAGGTGGCGACTCTTCTGTTTTGCTGGCACCTTATTTTCGCGGTAGCGACAGATGCGTATGCAAGCAACAACAAATGCACTTAAGACCGTTCTCGCATCTTAATCCCATACATTATCAAATAATTCATCACACAAGAATTATATCATGATTGCACACACAACACATTTCATCAAAGTATTCATACTTTCAACATCATCACTACATTCATCAAGTAGTACACAAGAATCAAATAGATTCAATCACAAATACATATTCATAGATTCTTCACATACAATCAATCAAACAAATGCACTTAAG
This sequence comes from Lathyrus sativus, assembly GCA_963859935.3. NCBI lineage: Eukaryota > Viridiplantae > Streptophyta > Magnoliopsida > Fabales > Fabaceae > Lathyrus > Lathyrus sativus. Next base: position 257,951,454 of record OZ012741.1, read on the forward strand.
ACCGTTCTCGCATCTTAATCCCATGCATTCTCGATTACAATCGCATACAATTAATATGAATTCACAACATCGTGCCAAATGGCAACGAACTCTATCACAATCATTCATACACTTTTAAATCAATTTAAATAATGTTATATTTGCCAAAAGGCCACAATTCCCAATCGATTCCACAATCTAAGATTCACGCCATACGGCTACCCACATCATAATATATCACATCCTACAACTATGCATTCAGAAAGATCGATCACAATCGAGCCGAACAATCAACATTGGATGGAACAACAAGAAAATCAAACACTGTCATGCTTGCTGGACCACTCGCCTAGAGAGGTCCTAGAGAACACTCGCTACTGGTTCGCCTAGCAAACAAGCTCGCAAAGGCAAACAGAAGCTACTGGAAGGATTCGCTACCTACTCACTAGTGCCTCGCCTAGCGAGCACTTTGCTACATCACTCGCTCCCCGCGAGGTTAGATCTTTTAGTTCTGCCCAAGTCTGGGACCATTCGCTACAGGCTCGCTAGCAGCTCGCCTAGCGAACTACTCGCTTGCTAGCTCGCTAGCTGCTTGCCTAGCGAGTTCTGTGATCTCTCTAAAAACCCTTACTGTCCAAAATGGTACCTTGTCACAAATCATCCGATTTTCATCAAACCAGTTCAAATAGTCTTAGTCTAACATTCTCCGACTAAACTTCATAATTTATTCCGGATTCTACCCGTTCAAACATCGATTTCTATCGATTAAACTCATTTCTGCCCTAAAATTAAAAAAAGATGGAAAACATCCAAACAATCCAAACACACCCATACATAATCATATACATTGGTAAGATAATAAGATTTCACACCCTTACCCGATTAATCGAACTCTAAAAGTTGTTCTTGATGATTCCAAGCTTTTCCTCTATTTTCTCCTCTTCTCTCTTCTTCCTTCTTTCTTTCTCTTCTTTTTCCTTTCTCTCTATTTCTATCCTTTTCTTTTCTCTTTTCCACTTATATCTCTTCTATTCTATTTCTCTCCAAACATATACAAATCCATTTCTCACAAAATATATCAACTTATCATTAAATCCTTAATGTCTAAAATACCCTTCACTCTATTTTCCCGAAAACTCTCAAAATCGGTAAAATGGCATAATATGCAAACATAACATATTAACACATAAATTTCACAATTAAAATATTAAACACCAAAATAAATCAAAAGACTCAAAAAAATTGGGAAATCAGAATCGGGGCGTTACATGGATCACTTGTGGCGACAACTGCAACCGGTGTAGGTTTTACCATTGTGGCATTGATCTAAGAATTTACGATCGTCTAGGTATCCAGCTTTGCATGGATCAATTGTAACATCTCCATGATTTTCCCTATATGTCCTCGTAGGTCTTCCAACTCGTTGTTGACTATATCAATCTCTTTCTCTTGCTCAGCCATCTTCCTTCGAGCTTGGGCTCTGGTGTTGTAGGGATGTGGAGGACTTAGTGTGACAGACTAGAGATAAAACATCACGAATAAGCCATAGAATAATGCATATGCAATGCTCATGAAATGCTAAATGCAAATGCAAAATCTAACATTCAAGAAACTCCAAATTTATGTTTACGAACATTAATAAGGGAGAAGTAAGCATAAAGCATCACAACATTTTCATTAACAAATGAAATTTTTACAGAAATAGAGATTGCACATCAAAAGCCAAAGTGCGGATACAATTTAACAACAAAATATTGAAACAAAAAGGCCTAGTTCTTATAACGAGAAGATCCTTCCCCTCTTTGAAGCTTCATCTTCCTTGAAATCTCTTCCTTTTGGTTCTAACGGAGAAGCTTCTAGAGTTCTTTGTTTTCTTGAGCAACCATGAAGTGCTTATCCTGTCACGCCTTCTTTTCCTCTCTAGCTTTGACTAAAGCACTCCTCAATTCCTCCATAGAGAGAGGCTCCTTCGAAGTCGTCGGAATTGGCTCAAAGCGAGTGTAGAACGTCTTCAAAGCTATCTCTTTAGACCAAAGAAGATACGCCTATGAGACAGTACAATCTGGATACCCCAGAGCGGTCATCCGTTGTGTATTGAGGTGACACCAGGAAGACGTAATTCGTGCTTTAAGATCTGGGTTTCTTCCTTCTTTAAGATAACATATCTCCAAAAAGACCGAATTATGCTCTTTCTCTGTCAGGTATCCTAGCTGATGACGAGCTAGGATATGGTTGAAACTAATACATCCTTTTGTGCCAAGAAGAGGCACATTAGGGAAATCCCCGCAGCTGTGAGTCATGGTAACTTCTCCATACACGGGATCGTACCAACGAATCTCAGAGTGTTTGAGTGATAAAAGCTTTTTCGTCCATGTAGGATTACCTTTTAGATTCCCTAGAGAGGCGATCCTTGGTAAGTCCGAAATAAACCACTTGTGAAGGAGAGAAGTACAACAGATGATCTGGCCTTCTCCATGGGAGCTCTTCAGATGGATAGAGAAGTATACATCAGCTAGCAAGGTGGGAACGAGGTTCCTGATCAGAGAAAGGTCGATGGCGTTTAAGTCAACAAACTCGTTGACACCCTGGAACAGAAGGAGTCCATAAATCAATAAGGCCAAGATGGCTCCAAAGATCTCTGTGTCTTTCTTATCAGCGTGGACTTCAGCTTTCTCCATCAAGAGTCTTGCTTAAAATCCAGAGAATCCATCCTTGACATCCAAATGAGTCTGAAGATCAAATGGCTCTAGACGTGAGGCTTCAGCCAAGACTCTCCTCTTTGGTCTTCTCTCCCTTCTAGAAAATGGTTGAGGAGTGGCACACAACCCTATCAATGCATAGTACGCTTCCAGTGTTGGTAGCAGTTGATAGTCCAGAAGTGTGAAGCAATGTAGATGGGGTCATAGAATTGTACAAGCGCCATCAAAATTTCTTCATCTACTTGGAGCCTTAACAATGGCAGAATGCTTCCATACTTGTTTCCGAATGACAAAGTATTTTCTACAAGGCCTCCTAGTATTCTCAGATTTCCATTCTCGGGCTTTTGAATGTGTATCTTAGAGTTGTTCTCTTTCTTGAATCCATTACAATGTCTGCAAAACAAGAGATTGGAATCCTATAATTTTAGAAAAAACAATGAGATGCAATGCAAAATGCAATTGGTTTTAAGAAAACTCAGAAGATAGATTTGCAAAAGAAACACTTTTGGAGCAAAAACCTTACTTCATTAATAGTGGGAAATAGTTACAACTTTCAAAGTACAAAACAAGAAACTTAAAATACAAGAGGAAAAGACTAGGCCCTAGGGTCTCAATAGGTTCTAGCTAGAAATTTCCTATCCACGCGTCCTTTTATGTCTCTTCAACTCAGCATTATCCAATACTAGCTTGTCGATGATTCCCTTCCAAGCATCGAACGTAAGAGGCATGTCAGAATACTCATGAGTACTAAGCACTGGTTGGAGACTAGAGAAAAATAAATTCTCTTGTGCCATGTGTCTGCCTATAACCTGCCTCTCGAGCAACTCAATCAAATCATCATATTCTTTCAATTATCTCTTAATCTCTAACTGCTCGGAATGAATAACATGGTACTTTCCTTCCCAAGTATCTCGTTCAAGTATCATCCTCGCCAATGTCTCTTGGTATTCCTCCATGTGCTCAACAGGAATGATAGAAGAAGAAGCTACAACAGCCTGTGAAGGTCTCTCTAGGAGATAAGGCATTTTGAGACCACAGGCTCGAGAACGAACCCATTGCGTGAAAGGTTCAAATGCTACATAGTTCTTCCTTCCAAAATCATCCTTGGTCTTCTTATGAATAGTCTTCTAAGCATCAATAACATTGTCTCTAGACCCCATAGTAGCTTCTGCGTTGAGATAGAAGAACCCTGACAACAGGATATTGCTAGGCTTTTCCTTCATGGGAAATCTGAACTTACGTCTTGTAAGAACAGGGTTGTAGTTGATTCCTCCTTGTATACTAAGAAGAGGTACATTGGGAAACGAACCACAACTGTTAATGACTACTCCCTTGTCGTAAGCAGCGTCATACCAATGTACATCAGTCTGAGTCAGAGCTATAAGTCTCTGAGACCACCTCAGTCCATTTGGATTTTCTCTAAAAGATCTGTCATCGGCAAGTGTGTAACAAAACACATATACAACAGAGGAGCACAACATAGGGTAGCCCCATTTCCTTTAAGAGTCCTATGGTGAATAGAATTGCAGGCATCTCCAAGTAGAGTAGGCACGAGATCACCTTTCAAAAAAATCTGGATAGCGTTGATGTCAACAAACTCTTCTACTTCACAAAATAAAAGCAAACCATAGATAAGTGTAGCACCCCAAAATTTGCCTTTCGTTTTAACCGTAACTGGCTTTTGTTTCTTTTCATTTTTCATTTTTTTGCATTGCATAGCATTCATTCTCGAGGCAGGGGATCAAGGCGTTCCTGTGGCTCAGGTTCATTTCAGAGCAAAAGACAAAACCATGAACTGCGAGCATCAGAGGCTCGGGTAGGGATGTAAATGGATATCCATGGGGGCGATAGTATGATATCCGTGTCTGCCCCGTTGGATAAATATGATATCCGTATCTGCCCCATATCCATGCGGATATCAGTTAAGCGGGTAATCCACGGGTTTTAAGGTATCCGCGGATATTTACAAATATCCATGAATAACCTTTTTTGTCTAAAATTATTTTTTTAAAATATATTTTTTCGCTATCAATTTAACAACTAAACTTCATCATATTATTTTCATTCTTTTTTCACTAAAACATAATAACATTCAAACATAATATCCATACATTTCATTTTTAACAAAATAAAATTCATCATACCATATAATAATTGTTTAAATAAAACAAAAAGTAATAATGCAAATAGTTTTCATCAATCATTACAAAATTCCATATTATGCATTCCTTGCTTAACATTCATACTTTGGTTTCCTAGCTCCTAAATTAAAAGCTTAAAAGATTCCAAATAAAATATCCAAAATAACAGTGATATTTGTAACCAAATCTTATAAGATACACTAATAATTTCATTCACTAATAATGTTAGCATCCTGTTAGCTCCCAAATTCGACACTGCCTTGGGTTGCTAAACATTAAGACATAATTAATGTCTAAGTAAAATGAAGTAAAGAGGTTTCGACAGCCTCTAAGGAATCTTCTAAGCTAAACGGTTGAAATAACTTAGAAAATTAAGGAACCTAAAGTTATGAGAATTTCGACCGTGTCAGAGGTCGTTCGACCGAAATTCTGCAGGAGGATTGCTACGTCGTTTTGAAATTCAAAATTTAGAGGGAGCGGTTTTGTTCATAAGACACGTGGCGAGTTCTAGAGCAGGAAGTTACATGCAATTGACACTTGTTAGATCGAGGAGATACTAGGAAGTTATTAGCAGTTAATTATTAGCATTATAAATAGGGATTTGTTAGACAGATTTCTGTGTGTTTTACCATTTGTACAAAGTAACTCCAATCAAATTTACTCAAAGTACCCGAGTGTGAGAAAAGAGTATTTTCACGGAGAATGTACGTTATGTAAAATCACCAACTTTTTAATAAAGGCTTTTACAATTTCAGCAACATTTACATTTCCTCTGTCGAACCACTTGTGCAAGTGTTACTTTTTGCCTTTACCTTTCCTGCATCCTTTACTCCAATTCCTTCTTTCCTTTAAACTTTTTACTTTTTTCGATCAGCCTTTTACAAATCTTTTACAGCGTTTCTTTAAGTTTATGCATTTTAAAATACCCAGTCAAAGTCTTTTTCATTACAAGCACATTTACCAATTCATTATTACAAGTAATTTAAATTTAATTCTAAACGTAGAATACTTTAGCACATGTCCTAGGATCAATCTGATCGATCCTGTGAGTCACCAAAGTCAATTCTGGAAGATCAGCGGTTGTTTTCCGATTTTCAAGGGAAACAAAATGGCACACCTGGTGGGACAATGCTAAATATCCCCGCGATTTAGAATTAAAAGATTCTCATTTACAAAATCTTAATAATCTTTGTAGAAAGTACATTATATGTTACTAAGAAATGGTAGAATTACCGCTGCTAACGAAGAAAGACGAACAATCCTTAGGAATATGGCGACGGAAACGAACCAGCCAGACAATCCTAACCCACAAGTCGGAGGTTCTGGCGAAGGAACCAGTAACAACATGGTCCCACCGCCTATACCATTGACAGGAGAGCAAGTAGCGCCTCCCATAAGGTCAGAACAAACCTTCTCCCCAGTAGGATCTGGGACAACGATAGTTAGGCCTTACACACAACCCGTATTGGAGTATATTGGGCCACCAGTGTCGAATTCCCAAACTCCAATAGCAGGACCATCAGTGTCAAGGCAGTTTTCCCCTTTTGGTCCTTCGCAGTTGCTAAGGAATCCCCCGTATGGGATGTCAACGACTATAATGCAGGGGTTGCAAAATGCGCCCCCAATATTTTCTGAAAACACAATGGCGTCACCTTTGCAAGGATCAGGACCTGGTTCAAACATTGGTTGAAACCCTCAGAGTTTAAGTCTAGGATACTCGACTCAAGGTCCCAATCTAACCAATACGTTCATTGCCTGTTTGAGGCAGTAGATGGATGAGAGTAACTTACAGATGGTTCAAACCCTCTCCCAGACTATGGGTGAGATCTTTCAGCCATTAATTTGAGACACAACTCACGCTAACCAATAATTGGCGACACAGTTAACACGCTTGAATGAATTTATAGGGGTACCTCCGTTAGAAAGGAACCAAGCCCCTGTGGAGAATACTCCACAACAAATTCCAAGAGTGGCGCCAGAAGCCAATTTAGAGAACCTAGGAGGAATAGACCCTTATGTTGTCGAAACTCCCAGAGTCCAGGTCGAGAGAAACCCAGAAATAGTTATGGTGAATCGAAACCAGGATGCAGACAATGTGGTCCAGCAAGTACGACGCAACAACCTCGCGGCCGAAAACAACTTGGCTACAATGGTAGAAAGAATTATGACTCGAAATGGCCTAAACACTGGGTTTACTAGGCCAAATTATACTTCACCAATAGTCGACTACATCCTTCGAGCGGAATTACCGCCTAGGACCAAGGTGCCTAAGTTCACTAAGTTTTCAGGAGACACGACGGAGTCCACTGTCGAACATGTAGCACGCTACATAATTGAGGATGGGGAGATAGCCAATGACGAAAGCCTTAGGATAAAATACTTCCCAAGTTCTCTTACAAAGAACTCCTTCACGTGGTTTACCACTTTACCACCAAGTACAATATGTAACTGGACGCAGTTAGAACGACTCTTCCATGAACAGTTTTACATGGGCCAGACGAAGATTAGTTTGAAAGAGTTGGCCAGTGTAAAGCGTAAGTTTTCAGAGCCAATCGAAGAATACCTCAATAGGTTTCGACTACTTAAGGCAAGGTGTTTTACATAGGTGCCTGAACATGAGTTGGTCGAAATGGCAGTAGGAGGTTTAGATTACTCTATAAGGAAGAAATTAGATACGCAATATCTGAGAGATATGGCCCAATTGGCCGACAGAGTTCGACAGCTAGAAAGGTTGAAAGACGAAAAGGCGAGATTTAACAAAGGCAAGAAAGTAGCTTTTGTCGAACTCAACGAAAGCAGCGAAGGGGCTTGCGAAGAGTCCCCCTACTTCGAGGAGAACGAAGTCGATCTTGCTGAATTAAAACAGGGTCCCCCATATTCTTGTTGAGTATTGGCCCCTCCTCAAGGAAAGGGTTTTGTAGAATCAGAAAAGAACAACAGATTCCCTAAGAAAACTTACACCTTTGACATCACAAAGTGTGATGAAATCTTCGATTTGCTGGTAAAAGATGGGCAAATGATAGTGCCGCCTGGTGCTAAAACACCGCCCTTAGAGCAGCGAAAAAAGAGAGGTTTTTGTAAGTACCATAATTTTCTGGGTCATAAAACATCTCAATGTTTTCTTTTCAGGGATCTCATCCAGAATGCGATACAGGAGGGACGCTTGAAGTTTGGAGATAAGGCGAAGGGCCAGATGAAGGTGGATGCTGATCCGCTGTAATTGGCTGATGCTCTTTATGCTGAACCTATGGAAGCAAACATGATAGATGCTACTGAGGGCATCGAGTTTTCTGTTAACATGATGAAGGTCGCTGAGGACCTCACTTCAACACCAGTGATGGAGAAATTCGTCATGGGTTTCGGTTTGGATGAAGCGACAGTCACAGTCGAGGAGAATACTAGTCGAAATGATAACGATTCAAGTCTAGGGGTTCAAAGTCATCCAAGTTACGCCATGGTAACCAAGGAAACAGCTGACCATTTCGTCAGAATGGACCAGGCCACTGAGGGCTTGGAAAGAATGAAGCTGGATGGGACGATCGAAGTTAATATGGTCGACATTAACCCATCGAAGACCATGGAAGAGAAAGAGTCAAAACACCATGAGGGATGTAGCAGGTTAGCATACCCAGAGACAGAAGAGTCAATCGTTGGTTTTTTACATAGGTGCAAAGACAATGGATCGAGCGTGATGCTGTGCCCCAGGTGCAGCGCCATTTTTGATAGGAAAGCAGCAGAGAAGTTAGAGGGAGATTATCGATGTCGACTGAACAGAGGTGGCCATGGTTTTGATCAACGAAAGAGCTACCACAGGAGGACAGAAGACAAACGGTATGAACCTCGAATCAGGCCACCAAGTGCTAGGCCCGCCAGTTTCAAACCTGTTGTCGATTTCGCTGATAGAAAGTGGAGGAAGCCTAATGAAGAGAGGGCGCAGGGCCAACAAAGGTGGAAGAGCTTCGAAGTGAATCGAGGATCTTCGGTCTCCTACAGCAAGGAGTATCAGTCCTCAAAAATAGCGCACGTATCTGAAAACTATAAAGGTAAGAATCCTATGACTAGATCTCAATGGAGGAGAGAGCAAAGAAGAAGAAAGGCTCTCAGAGAAGAGACGGAGAAAAATCAGTCAAATAATAGTTCAAACCCCCCCGAAAAAGAAGGACAGCAGTCGAAGATAGCTGAAAAGTTACCAGTTGGACGAAGGCTGTTTTCGCCTAAACAAGACAGACCAACGGAAGGGGACGAAGACATGACAGATAATTTTGACTCCGATGACTCTTTGGACCTGGTGGTCAACGTGGTGTCGGTGATGCCCCGGGAGTTCAATAGGGTTTCAGAGGTCGAAGAACCAGGCGCAGACGCTGAGTGGGAAATGGCAGCACATAAACCTGTATGCTATTACGTGATGAACAATGGCTGTGTCGAAGAGCAAAACGCTTTCTTCGAACGACCCACTGAAGAAATGAGGACCCACCTGAAACCGTTGTATATTACAGCAAAAGTGGAGAACATCCCCATCAACAAAATACTGGTGGATTGTGGCGCTACGGTAAACCTGATGCCACATTCTTTGCTGACCAAAATAGGAAAGCATGACGCTGATGCAAAGCCACACAATATGGTTTTGTCGAATTATGAAGGAAAAGTAGGAACCACCAGGGGTGTGATTCAGGTGGACGTAACCGTCGGAATAATTACAAGACCAACGGTATTCATGGTGGTCGAAACCACAACCAACTACAATTTATTGCTTGGCCGAGAATGGATACATGGTGTCGCTACTGCGAAAATCGGCGCCGGCTATGACAGAAGAGTCGCCACCGCGCGTTATTTATCCCAACGGAGGGAAAGGAAACGCTCAGAGTAAACCTAATGCAAAACGGGAAAGGAATGATCGTCATAATCAAATCCTGGATTCGGGAGTCGGTTACGCAAGGGGAAGGTATTAGCACCCCTTATGTCTGTCGTACTCGACGGGATCCACACTTGTTTTCTAGTACGGATTGTTATTCTATCTACACTAAGGGTCAAGGGTTAAAAAGAAAATAAAATGACTCGGCAAAGTATCGCACTTTATGCCTACGTATTCCCGTCTGGAACGAGAAATCAGAGTCAACGTAGTTCGCCTACCTACGGGAAAGGAGGGAAGGTTGCTCGCTAGGATACAACATCCTATGCCTACGTACTTTCATACAACATGAAAGATCAGAGCAAACGTAGTTTGGGCTACGGAAGACACAAGCTTGTCTGACTGTTTTTTATTACCTTCAAAAAGGGTTTTTCTTGATTAAGAGTCCAAGCAGACAAAAATGACCCTTTGATGTTTGTTTGGAATCTTTTATGAAAGAAGTGTTTTTTTTTAGTTTGTTTGCAATCTCTGACGCACTAGAGACTATGATTCGAGAGTGACTACGTCGTGTGTCACCCAAAGGGTACCACACTAAGTAGCCAGACTACTAGAAAGAAGCTCTCCAGCAACCCTTTCTCGAATAGCTTAAGGCTCGTAACATACAACATCGATTAACCTTATTACTGTATTTTTGAGTTGTTTCGAGATAAGAAGAGAAAGGAGCTCTAAAAAACCTAGGGTTGAAAAGGGAAAAAAAAATAACCTAATGTTGTCATGCATGGATAAGAATCCTAATGTTTGTCATAATTCCCTCCTGCACAGAGGAAATCAGAGATCCTAGGGGATAAACAGAAAAGAAAGCAAGCAAATATAGTAAAATGCATGCAATGCAGCAGTACAAGCGAGGCAAGGGAGTCCCACTCAACCCCGAACCTGGGAAAACAACAGGCAAAGTGAATCAACATTCACTTCAAACCTATGGGGTAAGCTGAACAAGCCAACAAACAATACAGAAAACAAAACCCCAAAGCAGAGGAGGCAGCCTAAGCAGCAGCACCAAACTCCTACAGCAGACAGCAGCTCTGACAACAACAGCAAGAACCTTCAAACTTCAATAAGCTTCAATCTCCAACCTCCAAGGAAGAGAAAGCACACTTCAAATAAGGCTCCTCAAACCTAAACAGTCAAGCTCCATAGCTACAGAAAACCCCAGCTCAAAAGCAACAGTAAACCCTAGCTTCAATACTCCAGCAAGCTCCTGACAGCAAAGTGGACAGTAACAACTCCATCTTCAAGCAATCCTCATGAAAGGCATCTTCAGCATCTTCAAGCTTCAAATAAGCTCCTATCTTCAGGCTCCATCTCCAAGAGAGAATCAATTAACAGATTGTTGCGGTGGAAATAGGATCACAAACTATTAATGAGTTTGAATCGCAATTCAATTCACAACCGCTCTTTGATTTATCCGAAGGAAAAGGTCAAAAGAGGGAAAACCTATTTTGCATCGTAAACACAATGCGGGGAAAGATCTAGGGTTCGGGGGTTGGTTAAATTTAGGGAAGGTATTAGCACCCTAAACTTCTGTAGTACTCTACAGGAACCTTTTGTTCAGATGTTTACTATTTGCTTTATTTATTTGCTTAAGGTATATGTATAAAGGATTAGAAGTGAGAAAAGAGACCTAAGGGGTTAATTCTAAGTTTACTCGGCAAGACATCACATCTTGTGCCTACGTATCCTTACGGGAGTGGAATTAGAGTAATCGTAGTTCCCCTCAAAAAGGAGGTTAGAGACTTCTTGACTGTGGTCAAGGTCTCAAGGGGAATAAACGCATCTTAAGGACACGCTTACGTGGAGTGTAGAAACTCCAAATCTCTACGTTGAATTGTTAAGTTGTAATTAGGGTTAAATTAGGTTAGGTTAGGGATTCCGCGGCGGGAAACCCTAAAATGAGCGCGGTGGCTCTTTGACCTAATGCTAGGGTTAAAATTGTAATCTTGCCTGCGGCGAGGCATTTGTGAAAATTAGGGTTTGTGAGGTCGCAAGGGTTTGAAGTTGAGGACTACTGACACGGCGGTCAAACGGCTAGACCTAATTCCTTCGGAGGATAAAACTGTAAAAAAAATGTGAAAATATGACAAATCATTATATGGAGGAATAATTAAGGTACAAAAATAAGAAAAGTAATAAAGGCAGAGGGTATAAAGAAACAAAGAAACATTTCTGAAAACATGAAGAATATGAAAATATGTAATGACACTTAGAATGAAGTGAGGGAGGAAAATAGTGTGGGGCTGTGGCCACCACAAACACATCTCAACCTCAAGCATGCAAATGAAATGCAGGAATAAAGAAAATAAAAGGTACACAAAATGACACGGCAAACATAAGGAGTTCCTTACGAAAAGGTTTTAATTTTTTAATATTTTAATTATGTAAAAAAATGTTTTAATTTTTTTAATATTTTAATTATATATATAAAAAGGTTTTAATTTTAAAATGGAATTACTTAGTTAAAAAAAATTTAAGTTTAAAAAAAATGTTAAGTTTAAATTATATATAAAAAAAAATGTTTTTGGGAACAAAAAGGTTTTTTTGGAAAAAAAATGTTTACGGGAACAAAAAAAAGGCTTTTTTTGGAAAAAAATGTTTACGGGAACAAAAAAAGGTTTTTTTTGGGAAAAAAATGTTTACGGGAACAAAAAAGGTTTTTTTTGGGAAAAAAATGTTTACGGGAACAAAAAAAAGGCTTTTTTTGGAAAAAAATGTTTACGGGAACAAAAAAGGTTTTTTTTGGGAAAAAAATGTTTTGATAAAAAAAAAATAACAATAGAATTGCAAATGCAAACAGACAATTGATGGACATGCAAACAATCCTATACGACACAATCATGGTTCATACATATCAAAATCTACGGATCTAAACAACAATGAAGGTTAACATGGCAAGGATGCAAATAAATATGAAAAATGCAAAGGATTTAGTAATTTAACGGACCTAAACACATTAACATGGCAAAATATGCACATAAACATGAAAAGGCAAAAGGTTTAGTAATTTAACCTACGAAGCGGAGGTTTGCTTCGGTAAATGTGAAAAAGGTTTGAATAAGGGAACACTGGAGAGCTCCAATCCTTCTAACGAGTTGTGGGAACGACCGCCTTTCTTCTCTGGGGATCTCCTTTGTTTCTCCCTCTCTCCCCTCTTTTCTGAAGAAAACCTTCTGACCCCTCTTAGGTTTTTTTCATTCTCTCCTCCTTTCCAACAAGGCAACACATGTATATATAGGGAACAAATTAGGGTTAACACCAAATTGTCAATAATGTCCCTAAAGCCCATTTTAAAGCTCAAACTAAATAATTAGTTAAGAAAAAATAAAATTTAAATAATTTAAAATAATTAAAATAAACTTAAAATAAAAACTAATAATCCTATTGATTCCTAAAATAAAAAATATTATAAAAGGAACAAAATTTTTCAATATTTTTTTATTTTATGATTTTTTGGATATTTTTATGAATAATTTAGAAAAAAGTGAAAAAAATAATATTTTAAAAAATGATTTAATTAAAATACGAAAATAATAATTAAATAATAATAAAAGACTATTTTTGTTATTTTTTTAATGAAAGATAGAAAAATTTAGAGTAAAAATAATAAAGAACAAAAAAAGTGACAAAGGTGAGATTTAATTTTTAAAATAGTTAGAAAAAAAAAAAGATTTAATTTTAAAAAAGAATTTAGAGGAAAAAAAGATTTAATTTTAAAAAGAAGTTAGAGAAAAAAAGATTTAATTTTAAAAAAGTTAGAAAAAAAAATTTAGTTTTAAAAAGGTTAGAAAAAAATATTTAATTTTAAAAAAGTTAGAAAAAAAGATTTAATTTTAAAAAGTTAGAAAAAAAAGATTTAAAGTTAGAAAACAAGATTTAGCTTTAAAAATAGTTAGAAAAAAAGATTTAATTTTAAAAAAGATAGAAAAAGATTTAACTTTAAAGAGGAGTTAGAAAAAGATTTAAAAAAAGTTAGAAAAAAGATTTAATTTTAAAAAGATAGAAAAAGATTTAACTTTAAAGAGGAGTTAGAAAAAGATTTAAAAAAAGTTAGAAAAAAGATTTAATTTTAAAAAGAAGTTAGATTTTTATTTTTAAAAAAAATATTAGAATTTGATTAAAAAATGTGTTAGAAATTAATTTAAAAAAAGGTTATAAAAAATTTACTCTTGAAGAAAAGAAAAAAAAAAAAAGTTAAATTTTAATCTAAATCCTAAAAGTTAGTAAGAAGAGCTTTAAATAAATAAACTAAATAGAAAAAAAAAAAAAGTTAATAAAAAATATTAGTGAAGTTATAAAAAAAATTTAATTAAATTATTATTAGTTAAAAAAACAAGATCTAAAAAAAAGGTTAATTTATTAGGTTAATAAGAATTTAAAATAAAAATAAAAAAGAAAAGGGTAAAATTTGGGGTATTACAGTTGCCCCTATTTAAATAGCTACACCAGATGATTTGAGTGACGGAGACTCAAGGAATCATGGTGGAGGGATTTAAATATAGATAACCGAAAATTTTGCCCTTATATGCGGCGATATGCAATGCTATGGACAAAGCGAGAACAGATTAATGCAGATGATGCCGTGAATATGATGTGATGCGTATGCTGGAATGATGAATGCGAAAATGCTGACGAATACGACGACACAGATGCTACGAGAAGAACACACTGGGGAAAACGACGCGCTGAGACACAGTACATCACTGGGGAATTCTAAAAATGATAGTCAACTGGTGCGAATGACCAATTGTCACTTTTAGAAAAGGAACGAGATCCTCGAATGGAGATGGTACCTATGAGACGGCCTCCACTGGGGAATCTAAAAATAAAACTGGATCACATACGATTGTAAGATCGATTACAGAATGCTGGAGCATTGAGCAAGGAATAACATCCAAGCTTCTGTAAACTACCCCTCGTGACAGGATCAAACGGACTTTTCGGAACTCCGTAGCAAATATACAGGGTAAAGACCGACTGTATGCCAAAATAAATGGACTTTGATGGGAATTGCCCTGATAAGCTTCTCGAGGGAGAACTGTCACTTATCGTTGGAAGGGACTTATGTGCCAAAATGGATAAGCACTCAAATAAAGAGGCTGCTGCTTATCTGATAAATAAATCTTCTCGCATTTAAGGTCGGCGCCTGGAATACGATTCTGATTCTTCTCTTACTGAAGGATAAATAAACTTCTTCATGCTTCAGAATCGTGCTCTCCTGAACATGAAAAGGGTAAACTGAACTTCCTCATACTTCAGGATCGTGCTCTCCTGAATATGAAACTGGATGACTGAATATACTCATATTTCAGAATCGTGCTCTCCTGAATATGAAACTGGATGACTGAATATACTCATATTTCAGAATCGTGCTCTCCTGAATATGATTTGGTTGTAAATGAGTTTTTCCATACTTCAGAATCGTGCTCTCCTGAATATGAAACTGGATAATCGAACTTCCTCATAACTCAGAATCGTGCTCTCCTGAATATGATTCGGCTCCTGAAATTTCTTCATTCTTCAGAATCGTGCTCTCCTGAAAAAACGGCCAACTGAACTTCCTCATAACTCAGAATCGTGCTCTCCTGAATATGATTCCGTTCCTTCTTTTACTAAAGGATAAATGAACTTCTTCATAACTCAGAATCGTGCTCTCCTGAATATGATTCGGTTCCTGAAATTTCTTCATTCTTCAGAATCGTGCTCTCCTGAAAAACGGCCAACTGAACTTCCTCATAACTCAGAATCGTGCTCTCCTGAATATGATTCCGTTCCTTCTTTTACTAAAGGATAAATGAACTTCTTCATAACTCAGAATCGTGCTCTCCTGAATATGATTTCGCTCAAACCTTCCCGTAACTCAAGATCGTGCTCTCCTGAATACGAATTGGTTCGTACCTCAAGACGGCAGATAAATGGAAGCCCAACTGCTCCATGGAGATGGCCATTTGCTGCGAGTCGTGACGAGGATATGATCGACTTCTTAGGTGAGAAATGTCGTATGCTGATGCTGTAAGATGTAAAGTGTTGTACCGATGTTGTAACATGTAGGATTGTAAAGTGTTGTACTGATGGATTTTCCAGGCGTGAACTGGCGTGCATCTGTAAAGGATTGTAGTTGATTTTCTTGAAAGATAGTGCAAAATAAATGCACGTCCGGGTACAGTGATAAACTTCTCAAGCGAGATAGTCGCGTATCTGCCAATGTATGGTGAAATTTTTAGATGGTGCAAAATAAATGCACGTCCGGTTGGGATTGACGACCGACAAGACTGAGATTCAATCTAGGATCGAGCTAGAAAGAAGACTGGAAATCAAAACTCCATCGAGGGAATGATCTCGAAGGGTAAATATCTAATCCTGGTGAGGAAAGATAGCTGAAGTAACCGTCATCCACGAGGATCGAGCTCTGTGGGGAAACTGGAAACAAGTAAGCATTTTATGCTTAGGGCTGACAATCTATTTGGAGAGAATGGACAAACCCCAATTACTCGGTGGTAACGACCAATGATGGAGACACGATGAACCTGTGCATGTTATCGCGTATGTTAATGGATATGTTAATATGAATGTATGTTGATGTCTATGTATGTAACTATGCAAGATGTTATGAAATGAGTATGTAATGAGTATGTAATGAATATGAAATGAAATAGGCATGTGATGCTTATGCCCTTGCATATACTGACGAAACAGACTAGAGACGGGACGAGGGATGAAATAAACATCTCGACGGAAATACCCTGCGTTCTCTGCAACCAATACGTCAATCATGGGTAAGAAAGATCGATGGTAGAACCAAGTCTGGTTTTAAAGTTTGGAATTCTTTGGGGAGAAGGTAATTCGCTTGGGTGCACAGTATCACGTCTTCACATGGGGAGAAGAAAACCTGAGGGACACTTTCGAGTTACCCAAGAAAAAATTGTCAGCTTATAGTCTCTCTGGGGACTGTGATGAGGCAATAGTTTAGGAGTCTGTTGCAACACTGAGGCTTACTGGGGTATGAAGGCCGCTGTGAGTAAAATCCATCGGGTGCATGAAGAAAGTTGTGGAACCACATGGTTTTAATCTTGAAGGACCTTATAGTAGTCGCCATTTGTTTCCTTTAAAAACATGGTGCCCCAGGATACTTGCGTTGCGAGGTAGGGTCATCTCAAGAGGATTTTATAGAGAACACCGAGTCCGGTTGCCCCATTGTTCTCAAACTCTTTGAGAGATTCGTCAGGTCTCGACGTAACTGGCACAAATTAATCGTGTTACGACGAAATCTTTGGGAAATAGCTCTTTAAGAATGTCAGACTCGCGTTGGTAAGCGAACTGGGAAACTGCCTGCCCCTGTTTAGCAGGATCATCAAGTTCCACGGGTTATGTCCATATGTAAATCTCTAAGATATCAAGCAAAGTCGTCATGCCTGAAATGCCTATCCTGAGCTTGTCAATGTACACATATATTTGTCTTGAATTTTTGTTTTGAAAAAAAGATATCGCAACAACTTGTGACCGAAATCACTAGTCAGGATATAAGTTTTAATTATAATGCCATCATGAATTTTTTCTGAGCATAGCTCGTAGGAGTCAGGAAACGTGATCTTGTCAAGTATGCTTTCAACCGAAGTCCTACTTCAATTAGGTCTTTTAAAGGTTGTATCGTGGCTCAGTTCACGGTTTAAGAAACAAAAGGATAAAGGCTCAAAGTTATATTTGTACCCACCCATTCTTCGTGATGTTCTCCAATCCTAATTCAGTTAACCGGATACGAACGCTCATATCTCAAGCGGATTTGCTATGGTCGAGAACTTATCAAGGCTTTGGACATGGCAGTCGCTCACCTATTACACGATCTTGTTCTTTACTAGGGACTATTTATTGTACCCTCTTGTTTTGCTTTTATTCCCTAACTTTTGCCTGGACAACGTCTTTTGATCTGACTTTGGAGTCCAACGGGATGCCCCAGTTTTGCCTAAGTCTCCTTCATAGGTTTTTGACTTAGCGGGCTCTTATTTTTTTGAATATTCCTTTATGCACAAGTCGTGTAAATCTTTTGAAAGGCTCGTGACTGCCCCACTCCTTAGGTAACCGAGGGATAGTCATTGTATTGGACTTCTTAAGATGCTAAGGATAAATTCTCGAAGGTTTGCTCTTCCTTTTTGAGGATCTAAGCGCTCGATCGGTTTAACTGAAACCTACCCTGCCCCAGGTTAGGATGAAGGTTCTTAAAAAGAAAGAAAAAACTCCTACTTCAAGGCTCAAAGAGGTTAACGAGGGATTAACATCCTTATATCTCCAGTGTTTGGGATTTGAAACAATGCCTTACATCATCAGCGGGTTTCAATCGAAAGCATACGACAAGAAATCTGACGTTTTGGGTTCGTCATCCTCCCCCCAATTCTCCATCAGAACAAGAGATCGGGTAAAGTTGGCATTATAATTTATGAAAACGTTTTTGAATGAGTGAAGCGAATGGATTTATTCAAGACAAACATATGTGTTGCATCAAAGATAAACAAGTTCGTGCATGCTAAATATGCTTAATCAAAGAGAAATGCATATAAATAAACAAATGAACTGTCGGAAAAATCCTTCTAAATGTTTATGAAATCTTGCATTTAAGAGTAACAGTTTCCTTTGGCGGAGCCTCAATGGAAAGGACGTCTGGTTCATGATCACTGTGAGTCGTCATGGCTTACCCCAGTTATGCTGGTCACATCTTCAACAGTTTTCAGTCGTTGCTTCAAAATAAATTTCCCAGATCCTTTGTTGATCCCGGTCATATCACCTTGAGGGTTACTGAAATGAAGCGGGCTAGGCCTTTGAATAATGACTGGATTCGGCTGATAGGCGTAGCATGCTTTGCAGAATTTGCACTTGACGAGTGAGGAACCCCGAAAGGAGTCTCGATCTTCAGCTGAGCATCGCCAAAAGACAACTTCTTCGTTTCTAGCAAATTTCTGACAACTTTCTTAAGAGCATAGCAATTCTCTAGATCATGGCCGGGCGCACCCTCATGAAATAAACAATGAGCGGTAGCGTTGTAACTTGCAGGTAATGGATTAGGTGGAGGATTAGGAGGCGGACCCAAAGCCCGAGTAGTGATGAGACCTTGCTTTACCAAAGAGGGATACAACTCGGTAAAAGTCATCGGGATCGGCGGACAAGGTTTATACGTTCTTCTGTTTGGCATATTCTGGCGAGGAGCCGGACTCTTTGGCTGTTGAGGAGCAGGAGTATTGGGTGCCTGTAGGTAGTTGACAGGAAGCGGATAAACAGGAGGTTGTTACATAGGTTGATACATGGGAACCTGTTGACTGAAAGAAGGTGTAATAGCTGCCACATAGGGTTGTTGAGCATATTGGACTGGGTACCCTTGAGGTTGAGCATAACCTTGCGGATGCCGATAAAAGCGTTCCCTTGGTCTACCAGAGGATATAGCATTAGTCTCACTCTCCTTCTTTTTCTGGGAGCTATACGGAGGTTTCTTCGGCTGATCTTTAGAAGCGCCATGATTATTTGTCATTTTACCACTCTTCATACCCAATTCAATCTTGACACCCACAGCAACGATGTCGGAGAAATTTGAAGTCACACTACCCACCATTCTCTCGTAAAATTCTGGACGGACTGTGTCGACAAACCAATCAGCTAACTCTTTCTCGGTCAAAGGAGGTTCTACCTGCGAAGCAGTCTCTCTCCACCTTTGAGCATACTCTTTGAATGACTCAGAATTCTTTTGTGACATACTCAGCAATTGTCTTCTGTCAGGAGCCAGATCCATATTGTACTTGTAGTGTTTGATGAAAGCGTCAGATAAATCTTGAAAGCTCTTAACGCGGGATTGGTCCAAAGTTAAATACCACTTGGAAGAAGCACCCTTCAAACTGTCTTGGAAGCAATGAATCATCAGTTTATCATTCTCAACATGGGCAGCCATTTTGCGATAATACATGATCAAATGACTCTTAGGACAGGTGGCACCTTCATAACGATCAAAGTTCGGAGTTTTGAACTTCGGGGGAATAACCAAACCTGAGACTAAACAAACATCCCTTGCAGCGGTCCCAAAAATTTGATCACCCTCTACCTTTTTCAATCTCTGGACGATAGTGTTTACTTCCTCACGAAGCTTATCATGTTTCTCATAACCCTCAACATTCTCATCAAGATTATCAAAAACTGTCTCATTGAAGTACGGTTGCGCACGAGTGTGTACAACAGGTGGTGCAAAGATAGGAGCCCCCCTAGAAACTTCAGAAAACAAGGGCACGGCTTGCTGAACAGGTTGATTAATCGGAATAGTGGCTTGAGGAGGCACAAAACCGGGAGCAAGACCATAAGGTGGGTCCCCTGCTACGGTCACACTTGGTGGAGGGTCCACAGTAACGCCGGTAATCTCAGAAACAACAGTGGGCTGGGTATCCATCTTAGCATTCATGACATGTAACAATTCCATCATTCGCCCCATACCCCCTCGAAGGTCTTCAAGTTCATTGCTAAGGCGATCAATCTCTTTTGCCTGATCCTCCATTCTTTTCCGAGTTTGAGCTCTGGTGTTGTATTGGTGCCGAGAACTCAGGGTGACGAAACTGGAAGGTGAGAGAACCGAGTGTGAGAAATCGGGAGACACATGTAATGCAAGAGTATGATGCTAAAATGTGAATGTAAATGAAGATTTCATGGAATTCAAAACATTTACTAATGCCGTGGGGTACCAAAGAAATCTTTTTCTTGTTTTTTTTCATTCTATTTTTTTTATTTATGGTATCCCGCAATATCCATAAATGATGTTTGAACTTCATGAAATACAATGCGATGAGATGCTTTATGGATGCAATGCATGAAAACACACAAAGTCTTAGGTTAAAGGCTTGCATGAGGTTCAAAGGCAAGTACCCTCCCCTGAAGTTAGATGGTTCATCCTGTCCTACAAAAGTAACCAGGTTCTAAGGGATCTCAATATCATTGATCCTTCACAAGGATGGTTGTTCAGAAGGCAACTTACTTGCCAACCAAAACCCTCCAAGTTTAAGATCTCAATGAGCGTAGTATCGAGTGTCAACCAACTTCAGTCTGCACCAAAACCGGTTACCTCACTACTTTCTAAAGGCCAAGATGAGTTAACTAGGGTTCTAAAAGTCAGTTAGTGCGTTGACAACATATGGCAGCCTCAATATTATCCTCAACTTGACTTAAGGAATATAAGCACCAACCAAGAAGTCGCACTAACCATGGCCACCAGATCAACCGTATCGATATACGTCGTACAGTTTCCTTGGTCTATTGCCATTTACCTAAGGTACACTAGATCCGGGTTAGGACCTATCTCACAGCACAAGGAACAGTCCCACAATCAAAGCGCAAATATATACATGCAAATGAATAATAACACAGATAGTAATAAATATGAACAAGTTAGGGATAACCCTCAAAAGCTTAGAAGGTCCCCAGTGAAGTCGCCATTTTCTGTTGCGGTGGAAATAGGATCACAAACTATTAATGAGTTTGAATCGCAATTCAATTCACAACCGCTCTTTGATTTATCCGAAGGAAAAGGTCAAAAGAGGGAAAACCTATTTTGCATCGTAAACACAATGCGGGGAAAGATCTAGGGTTCGGGGGTTGGTTAAATTTAGGGAAGGTATTAGCACCCTAAACTTCTGTAGTACTCTACAGGAACCTTTTGTTCAGATGTTTACTATTTGCTTTATTTATTTGCTTAAGGTATATGTATAAAGGATTAGAAGTGAGAAAAGAGACCTAAGGGGTTAATTCTAAGTTTACTCGGCAAGACATCGCATCTTGTGCCTACGTATCCTTACGGGAGTGGAATCAGAGTAATCGTAGTTCCCCTCAAAAAGGAGGTTAGAGACTTCTTGACTGTGGTCAAGGTCTCAAGGGGAATAAACGCATCTTAAGGACACGCTTACGTGGAGTGTAGAAACTCCAAATCTCTACGTTGAATTGTTAAGTTGTAATTAGGGTTAAATTAGGTTAGGTTAGGGATTCCGCGGCGGGAAACCCTAAAATGAGCGCGGCGGCTCTTTGACCTAATGCTAGGGGTAAAATTGTAATCTTGCCTGCGGCGAGGCATTTGTGAAAATTAGGGTTTGTGAGGTCGCAAGGGTTTGAAGTTGAGGACTACTGACACGGCGGTCAAACGGCTAGACCTAATTCCTTCGGAGGATAAAACTGTAAAAAAAATGTGAAAATATGACAAATCATTATATGGAGGAATAATTAAGGTACAAAAATAAGAAAAGTAATAAAGGCAGAGGGTATAAAGAAACAAAGAAACATTTCTGAAAACATGAAGAATATGAAAATATGTAATGACACTTAGAATGAAGTGAGGGAGGAAAATAGTGTGGGGATGTGGCCACCACAAACACATCTCAACCTCAAGCATGCAAATGAAATGCAGGAATAAAGAAAATAAAAGGTACACAAAATGACACGGCAAACATAAGGAGTTCCTTACGAAAAGGTTTTAATTTTTTAATATTTTAATTATGTAAAAAAATGTTTTAATTTTTTTAATATTTTAATTATATATATAAAAAGGTTTTAATTTTAAAATGGAATTACTTAGTTAAAAAAAATTTAAGTTTAAAAAAAATGTTAAGTTTGAATTATATATAAAAAAAAATGTTTTTGGGAACAAAAAGGTTTTTTTGGAAAAAAAATGTTTACGGGAACAAAAAAAAGGCTTTTTTTGGAAAAAAATGTTTACGGGAACAAAAAAAGGTTTTTTTTGGGAAAAAAATGTTTACGGGAACAAAAAAGGTTTTTTTTGGGAAAAAAATGTTTACGGGAACAAAAAAAAAGGCTTTTTTTGGAAAAAAATGTTTACGGGAACAAAAAAGGTTTTTTTTGGGAAAAAAATGTTTTGATAAAAAAAAAATAACAATAGAATTGCAAATGCAAACAGACAATTGATGGACATGCAAACAATCCTATACGACACAATCATGGTTCATACATATCAAAATCTACGGATCTAAACAACAATGAAGGTTAACATGACAAGGATGCAAATAAATATGAAAAATGCAAAGGATTTAGTAATTTAACGGACCTAAACACATTAACATGGCAAAATATGCACATAAACATGAAAAGGCAAAAGGTTTAGTAATTTAACCTACGAAGCGGAGGTTTGCTTCGGTAAATGTGAAAAAGGTTTGAATAAGGGAACACTGGAGAGCTCCAATCCTTCTAACGAGTTGTGGGAACGACCGCCTTTCTTCTCTGGGGATCTCCTTTGTTTCTCCCTCTCTCCCCTCTTTTCTGAAGAAAACCTTCTGACCCCTCTTAGGTTTTTTTCATTCTCTCCTCCTTTCCAACAAGGCAACACATGTATATATAGGGAACAAATTAGGGTTAACACCAAATTGTCAATAATGTCCCTAAAGCCCATTTTAAAGCCCAAACTAAATAATTAGTTAAGAAAAAATAAAATTTAAATAATTTAAAATAATTAAAATAAACTTAAAATAAAAACTAATAATCCTATTGATTCCTAAAATAAAAAATATTATAAAAGGAACAAAATTTTTCAATATTTTTTTATTTTATGATTTTTTGGATATTTTTATGAATAATTTAGAAAAAAGTGAAAAAAATAATATTTTAAAAAATGATTTAATTAAAATACGAAAATAATAATTAAATAATAATAAAAGACTATTTTTGTTATTTTTTTAATGAAAGATAGAAAAATTTAGAGTAAAAATAATAAAGAACAAAAAAAGTGACAAAGGTGAGATTTAATTTTTAAAATAGTTAGAAAAAAAAAAAAAGATTTAATTTTAAAAAAGAATTTAGAGGAAAAAAAGATTTAATTTTAAAAAGAAGTTAGAGAAAAAAAGATTTAATTTTAAAAAAGTTAGAAAAAAAAATTTAGTTTTAAAAAGGTTAGAAAAAAATATTTAATTTTAAAAAAGTTAGAAAAAAAGATTTAATTTTAAAAAGTTAGAAAAAAAAGATTTAAAGTTAGAAAACAAGATTTAGCTTTAAAAATAGTTAGAAAAAAAGATTTAATTTTAAAAAAGATAGAAAAAGATTTAACTTTAAAGAGGAGTTAGAAAAAGATTTAAAAAAAGTTAGAAAAAAGATTTAATTTTAAAAAGATAGAAAAAGATTTAACTTTAAAGAGGAGTTAGAAAAAGATTTAAAAAAAGTTAGAAAAAAGATTTAATTTTAAAAAGAAGTTAGATTTTTATTTTTAAAAAAAATATTAGAATTTGATTAAAAAATGTGTTAGAAATTAATTTAAAAAAAGGTTATAAAAAATTTACTCTTGAAGAAAAGAAAAAAAAAAAAAAAGTTAAATTTTAATCTAAATCCTAAAAGTTAGTAAGAAGAGCTTTAAATAAATAAACTAAATAGAAAAAAAAAAAAGTTAATAAAAAATATTAGTGAAGTTATAAAAAAAATTTAATTAAATTATTATTAGTTAAAAAAACAAGATCTAAAAAAAAGGTTAATTTATTAGGTTAATAAGAATTTAAAATAAAAATAAAAAAGAAAAGGGTAAAATTTGGGGTATTACACAGATTAAGTTGAAATGTTAAGAAGCTTAGTGACAACCAAAGGAAACCCATAAGCACTTAACATTATAAGAGACAGGTATCCTCAAAGTTCTACTTCTAAAGTATGTCACCCATCCCTCCAAAGGAGGGATGTGAATGCTTTAAAAGGACTTTGTGTGATAGGAATGAATAGAGGCACAAGAAGCTCTTTATGTTTGAAAGAAGAAACAAGTCTAGTCTAAAGCTCTTCCTACATAGCCTAATCCCTAAGCCTCCAAAAGCAATCTTCACAAGGAAAGACCTTCATGACCAAGCCCCAAGCTTTATCTCCAAGCATCCTCAATGCCTCTAGATTCTCCATCAAGCAAAACCCAAGCCCAAAGCCCAATTAAGACAGCCCAAGCAAAGTAACCAAACCAAACATCCAAGGGGAAAACCCACAAACATCACACCAATTGCAAAAATCAAGTAAAATGCTAAAACTCATCATAAAATCCTAGGTAAATTTCTAAGGGAACCTAACCCTATACCCAATACCCCATATATATCCCAAGGCCTAAACCAAACCCTAAGTCCCCAAACTATGCCCTAAACTACAACTAGTTGTGTTAAAACCCTAATTCTAACACCTCTCCTATTCACCTCTCAAACTAACCTAAATTTTAATAACAAAAATATGACAAAATTCCTAAGGGTACATGCTTCCCTAATCTAATCAACCTCACAAGAATCACTCAAAAATTCCTCACCAAACTCTCATACTAAATTTAGAAAAATGAAGTATCAAACAAAAGTAAAATAAAAGCATTAAAATTGTAAAATATGCCAGAAAATATAAAATGCATGAAATTGATATTTTTTAATCCTATAAAAATTCTAGAGACCCTAAGGAAACCAGGGAAAAAAGTCTCATCCTAAAATGATCATTTTTCAATTTATTATGAACTAATTTCTAACCATATGTAAAACATGAAAATAAAAGAAAATAAGAGGAAATTGACAAACAGGCGTGATGAATAGCAAAATTTACAAGTGCATTCCCCAGACTGGGCCCAAGAAGGGGTGTGAATAACAAGCGCGCATCAAGCCCAGACCAACCAGAAAATAGTATGGAAAATGCAATGAAAAATCAATAAAAATCTGTGTCAAATAGCAACTAAACCATGTGTAAATCTTAAATGGGCTTCAAGAGGGTGTGTGGATAGCAATGTTTGTCTTAAGCCCAAAGCCACCAGTTTAATGAAACGGGGCGTTTTGTCCATGTTCAGACTCCTTCACAAACTCAAAATCAATCATGGCCCTTGGATGGATGGCTCAGTCAATGGTCTTCCTAGAACTAATGATTATTTCATCATCTTCTCCAATTCAAATTCTAGGGGGAAAGTGAACCAGACGGTGGCCGGAGGTGGCGCCACCGTCGTCCCCAAATGCCAACACCATGAAACCTCACCAAAATCTACACATGCGTACATCATCTTGCTCGTTTTTTCTCCCTGAATCCAACCATGCCCTCCATTCTCATTAAAAACCACTCTATCTCAAAACACGATGAAAAGTTCAGAACATGCTCAATATTCAATCATCACCAAATCTCAAAATTACCAAGCCTATCATCACCTATGCATTGCACTGAGTAATCCTCACCACCTAAACATGTTTAAACCTCCAAGAACTAAGAGAAACAACCTTCAACAGAAATGGTGTCACCCTAGATTTTGTCTCTAATCACCACTTTTTCCTACCAGAAACGATCCTAGCCATGTCTACAATCTATCTATGCATTCAAATCCTAGCAATTCTACCTAAATCATGCTATGAGATGAAATTTACATACCTGTAAAATTTGAGTGAACAGAGCAAGAAAATCTTCAAATCACCCTTCAATCTTCTCCTGACACGATCAATGAAGTCTTGTGGAGCTTCTGTATGCACTGAATTGCCTTGAATCCTTCCCAATCACCAAACACGATTTTGATTTGCAATGAAGAAACTCACTTTGCTCTCTCTCAATTCTTCAGAGTTCTTGGCCAAAAAACTAACTGAATTAGTTATGAGGGTTATATAGAATGTGTTAGAATGATCCAGAAAGTTCTGGAATGATCCATGTGAGAAATTCAATTTCTCTTGCATTTGAAAATTTCATGAGAAGCTTGCACATGACAGTTGGTTTTGGCTTGCTTCAGCAGCTTGGTTTTGATCCAATTTCTCTCCAAATGACATTTTGAATTGATTGGTGAGGGTTAGAGCCTTGGTTCTGATCTAAAGGAGTGTTTTGCAAATGTTACTTGTGATATAAGAAAGCACTTTTCAAAGCAACTCATAAAATAATGGCTCATCTCAAAATTGTGACATTGCCAATGTGTTTGAAATCCAATTTCCATTCAAAGTGACTACCCATATGCCATGTTTATGCCTTGCAAGTCAAAAAATCATTTTTCCCTTGAATCATTTGAAAAATATCCCTTTTTAGGCCATTTTGGGGAACTTTGTGAAACAAGCCAATCCAACTCACCATGACTTCATATCTGACCTAGAAACACCATTCTAAACACATTTCATGTTGGGCACTTTTTCATTTGAGGAGTGGAAGATAGAGATTTTGACCTATGTTGAAAAAGGACCTATAATTCAACTTTCCCAAAACACCCCTGGATTGCCAAGATCATAACATGAGTTCTACAAATCTTCTTGAGGACTTATAGTACTCAAATTAAAGGTAAGATCGAGCCCTACAACTTTTATGTTGGCCAAGAATCCATTTGAGAACTCCTTGAGGGGCCAAAGTTGCTTGGAAGTCAAGTGAGTTTCACAGATAAATTCCAATGTCCTCTGGTGACCTGTAACTTGCAAGAACCATAACTTGAGTTCTACAAATCTCCTTGAAGACTTCTATACTCAAATTAAAGCTATTGAGAAGCTCTACAAGTTTCATGTTGGCCAAGAATCCATTTGAAACTTGTATTTTGATTTATGTGGCTTGGAAGTCCAATGCTATACAGGGGATTTTACCCTAGGAACCCTGTCTCAAACACCTCCAACCACTCTTGATTCTCTTGAACTTGATCTTGACTCATCCATAAATATGCCTTAACATATCAACCCATGACTTCCATGACCTAGAGCTAGGTCTTGATGCCCTTTCTTTACTCTCCTTGACCTAGGGTTACCCAGATGAAACCCTACTTGTACACACCTCAACTGTGGTTCTTGAACTTGATACAATGGCTTGTCTAAGTTTCAATAGGGCCCTCTAGGCATCCCATGAGATCCATACACACCTCAAATTCACAATTCCATGTTGATGATCTTCAATACACCTCAAGTTAGGAGAGAAATCCACCTGTGGGCACTCAAACTTCTCAAGACTTCAAATCACTTCTAGATGGCCTGGAAGATTTCTCCTCTTAGATAACACACCTTGCTAAACTCTTCTTTTGATAGACACATTGATCCCTTGTTGGAGGCACGCTATTCTATGATATGCAAATGATTAGACTGTGTATATGATGTGACTATGCAAATGAAATGCAATGAAACATAAATCAGGCAAGAAAAGGTTGAGCAAATTTTGGGGTGCAACAGCTGCCCCTATTCAAACGGCTTGGACCCGACTGGGTGAAGAGCGAACGACCTTCAAACAATCGAGGTACGAGACGGTTGAATACCAAGAAAACCGGAAATTTGCTAACCGCAGAAATAAACTGCGCACTGCTTGGGGAACGACATCCACGAACTGAATCTGGTTGTTACGGCAACAACTGATCCGACGTCTGATAATTCTGATTTCAACTTCAACCACCTATGTAACGCCACAGGTACTGAGTACCTCCGTCCATAACTGGACTAATCTTGTCAACACAAGAAGAGAAACAAATTCACCAAATCACAACTAAACTCCAATCGGTCCACGTCAGGACTCACATTTCGTCAACCCGAAGAGACCCCGACTACTCCGCGGGGATGAGTTGGTCGCCTCTTACCAACACGAGGAGGTCCTATCAATCATAGGCAATAAATTTGTCAACTTCACTAGGGAAACATTTCTGTCTAATCATAGGAAACTCATCTGCCTATCCATACAGGCAAATCATCTGCCTAAACACAGGAAACTCCATCCGTCTACTTCATACGGGAAAAGTCATCTGCCTGATTACGGGAAAGTTCATCCGCCTATCCATACGGGAAAATCATCTGCCTAATTATAAGAAAGTTCATCCGCCTGCTTCATACGGGAAAAGTCATCTGCCTGATTCTTACAGGAAAGTTCATCTGCCTGCTTCATACGGGAAAATCATCTGCCTAATTACAGGAAAGTTCATCCGCCTGCTTCATACGGGAAAATCATCTGCCTGATTCTTACATGAAAGTTCACCCGCCTGCTTCACACGGGAAAAGCCATCTGCCTGACTACAGGAAAGTGCATCCGCCTGCTTCATACGGGAAAATCATCTGCCTGAACACAGGAAAGTTCATCCGCCTGCTTCATACGGGAAAATCCATCTGCCTGATTCTTACAGGAAAGTTCATCCGTCTGCTTCATACGGGAAATGCCATCTGCCTGACTACAGGAAAGTCAACTTGGATATAGATTCTTTGCCTATTCTTTGCAGTAGCTAACTCCACTGGGGATATTCTGAAAATAACTTCCCGACACCCGTTTCGACAACAAGTGATCACTTCTGAAATCTTGATTCATGAAACCCTGAAATGCTGCCGTGACAGCAAACCTGGGAGAACGCTCCGCTGACCGGATAAGAGAAACTTCAACCAGTAACTCTGTGGGGATAATCAGGTGAACTGTATCGTCACATGTCTCACGGCGAGACCTCGATCGTCTGGTAATAGATCTGAGTGGTAACTTCATACTCCTGCTGAGAAACACACCTGAAAGCAAAAGGTTAACCAACCTGATTTATGTTTCAAAATGCGTATGTTTGACAATGGCGTAATGCTCCATACGGCATGGAAATGCTACACGTTTTTTGGGTAGATGCAAACATGATAATATATGCAAATGCAAATGCAGGTTCAGGCTGCTGGGGGAGGCTCTGACAAGCTTGCTTCATCCACACGGCTGTTGAGGACAAATACCATCTTATTGGGGATGAACGGGTATCACAAAGTATTCCAGCAAAATAAATGCCGGAAACACAACCAACTATGCCGAGGAGAGATTAAACATCGATTTCCGCTAGGAGGAAAGAACAACACCTGCTGGGAATAGTAACTCAGCTGGGGAAGAAGCGACCCTTCTGGGGGACAACTGTCTGGGTACAGTTTACAAACTCGGAGCTAACACTCCGCTGGGGATAATCATCCTGACAAAGGCGTGACAAACTGTGAGGAGAAAGAAAACCATCTTCTATGGGGATAGCCCTTCTGAACCAACTAAGGCTTGGTTAAACACTGCGGGAATCTCCCATGCTGAGGATTGATCCTGCACATATCCGACTCACTGGGGAGCGCAACCTCTGCAGGGGATACTGATTTTGACTTGCTGGGGATATCCTGTGGACAACTTCCCTGAGGACACTCTTCTGGGGAAAATGATTCCCTCCTTCGGGAAGGGATAAACGTCATTTCAAATCTCGGGGATAAGCTGCGACTAGCTGAGGAATGACATCAACTGGAATCAGGCTCTAACGTCCAGCGATTTTGGCTGGGGAATACAATCCCTGACTGTTTCCTCCAAAGATAAAAACCCTGCAAAACACAAACGAGACAAAACAGGCCTATACAACAGAATCTATCCGGGTTAGCATCCGTGACATTACTTCAGTCAATTTGAAGTTTTAGCAATTATAGGCAAGGGCCAGCAAGATTATGTAAGTGCAAGTTTATCAAAAACATCAGCGTCTTTCACAAACAAAACAGTAAAGAACAAGCATCAAGTAATGAATAACATGTTTTATTGATAACGGGTCTCTGAATAGGCAAAGTTTTGTACACTAGATGCAACTCCTGAAAAGAGGAAGTTACACACAAACACACATAAATATATGCACAAGAAGCATAAAGAAAATACAAAACAATATTTGTATACATGTCGGCGACGTGGTGCAGACAAACACCATGAGCTGATCCTCCTATGACTTGCCTGACTCTGCACTTTCCCGGTACTCGATCTTCGGAAGAGATTGTTTTTGGACAAACGGCCCCCAGGTACTCCCAAACCACTAAGCAATGCTGTATCAAATCCGGACCGCAATCATTTGCTTTTTCAATCCCTAACTTTTGCGTGAATCGCCCTTTGCGGGTTTTCAATTCACCGGGATACCCTTTTTTTGCCGAAGTCGACCTTTTCAGGTTTTCGACTTCGAGGGTGTACATTTTTTCAATTTTATCCCTAACTTTTGCCCGAACCTTTTATTCATTTTTTTGGTTCGCCGGGATGCCCCATTTTTGCCTGGACTCTCTTTTTACTGTCCAGCGGGTTACTTTCAAGCAAAGTATTTTTTAACTGCGTCCGAATTCACAGGAGACGTAAAGTCCTCACCATCCATGGTGGATAGTAGCAAGGCTCCTCTAGAGAAGACTTTTCTGACAACGTAGGGACCTTCGTAATTAGGAGTCCACTTGCCCCTGTGATCTGTTTGTGGTGGGAGAATCTTTTTCAAAACAAGATCGCCCGTCTGAAAGCTTCGAGGGTGCACCCTCTTGTCGTAAGCTTTCTTCATCCGGCTCTGATATAACCGACCGTATGCTAAAGAAGCCAGTCTCTTCTCATCCATTAAACTGAGCTGATTTAGTCTATCTTTAACCCATTCTGCCTCGTCGAGTTGGACATCACGTAAAACCCTTAGGGAAGGAATCTCAACCTCTAACGGTAACACTGCCTCCATCCCATATACCAATGAGAAAGGGGTTGCCCCGGTTGATATGCGTATCGTCGTATGATAACCGTGCAAAGCGAAAGGTAGCATCTCGTGCCAGTCCTTATATGTCACAACCATCTTCTGGACAATCTTCTTTATGTTCTTATTGGCCGCTTCAACATCGTCATTCATCTTGGGCCGGTAAGGAGAAGAGTTGTGATGTTCAATCTTAAAATTCTGGCACAACTCTTTCATCATTTTGTTATTCAAATTCGAACCGTTGTCGGTGATTATCCGCTCAGGGATTCCATATCTGCAGATAATATCTCATTTGATAAATCTGGCGACCACTTGTTTGGTGACGTTGGCAAATGATGCTGCCTCCACCCATTTGGTGAAGTAATCAATTGCCACCAAGATGAACCGATGTCCATTGGATGCCATAGGCTCAATCTTGCTGATCATATCAATTCCCCACATCGAGAAGGGCCACGGTGATGACATCATATTCAGAGGACTTGGAGGCACATGGATTTTGTCCGCATAAATCTGGCATTTATGACACCTCTTTGCAAACTTGAAACAGTCTGTTTCCATAGTTAGCCAATAATAACCTGCCCGCAACAGTGTTCTCGTCATAGCATGCCCACCAGCATGTGTGCCAAATGTACCCTCATGTATCTCTTCCATGAGCAACTTCGCTTCTTTCTCATCTACGCAACGTAGCAACACCAAGTCGTGGTTTCTTTTGTATAGGACACCATCCGAGTTCAGATAGAAATTGCCAGCCAATCTCCTGAGAGTCTTCTAATCTCGACTGGATGCCCCAGCCGGATACTCCTTGTTTTTCAGGAAATTCTGGATGTCAAAGTACCAGGGTTTACCATCGGGAGCCTCATCAATGGAAAATATGAATGCAGGCCTATCGAGCCGAGAGATAACAATCCGGGGAGCCTCGTTCCAGAAGTTAACTTTATACATTGAAGACAATGTTTCCAGGGCGTCAGCCATTTGATTTTCTGCTCGCGGCACATGATGCAATTCCACCTTGTCAAAGAAAGGCAACAATCTCCTTGCATAATTCATATATGGTATCAAATTGGGCTGACGTGTCTCCCATTCTCCTTTAATCTGATTCACCACTAGAGCTGAGTCTCCGTACACATCTAGATGTTTGATTCGCCAATCAATAGCTTCTTCTAGACCCATGATGCAAGCCTCATATTCAGCCTCATTATTGGTAACGGGAAAGGTCAATCGGGCAGTAAAGGGGATGTGCGACCCCTGAGGAATGGTGATAATCGCACCTATTCCGCTACCATAAGAATTTACAGCTCCGTCAAATATCAACTGCCATTTGGAACCCAACTCTGGTCCTTCCTCCGGCAACGGTTCTTCACAATCTTTCATCTTCAGGTACATGATATCCTCGTCAGGAAAATCAAACCTCATCGATTGGTAGTCCTCCACTGGCTGCTCTGCAAGGTACTCTGACAGAATGCTACCTTTAATAGCCTTTTGCGAGACATATTGTATATCGTATTCGGTTAACACCATCTGCCATCGGGAAATTCTTCCGGAGAGTGCTTGCTTCTCAAACACATATTTGATTGGATCCATCTTTGAAATTAGCATGGTTGTATGATTTAGCATGTATTGCCTCAAACGTTTGGTGGCCCAGGCTAGCGCGCAATACGTTTTTTCGAGCATTAAGTATCTGGACTCACAGTCGGTAAACTTCTTACTCAAATAGTAGATCGCATGCTCTTTACGTCCGGTTTTGTCGTGTTGACCGAGAACACAACCCATACTTTCCTCAAGAACCGTCAAATACATAATCAAAGGTCTCCCGGCCACTGGGGGTATCGAAACAGGAGGTTCCTGCAAGTATTCTTTTATCTTGTCGAACGCCTTTTGGCAATTTTCATTCCAGGTCAACACCTGATCCTTTTTCAACAACTTGAATAACAGCTCGCATGTCGCAGTTAGGTGAGATATGAACCGGGCGATATAGTTCAACCTCCCTAAAAATCCACGCACTTCTTTTTCTGTTTTAGGCGTCAACATTTCTTGTATTGCTTTTATTTTCGCAGGATCAACCTCTATTCCTTTTTCGCTTACGATAAACCCCAGCAGTTTACCCGATCTCACCTTGAAGGTGCACTTATTAGGGTTCAGTCTCAACCTGAACTTCCTAAGCCTCTTGAACAGTTTCTGCAGATTAACCAAATGCTCCTCCTCCGTCTGGGATTTGGCAATCATATCATCAACATAAACCTCGATCTCTTTGTGCATCATGTCGTGAAAGAGAGTCGTCATAGCACGTTGATATGTTGCCCCAGCGTTCTTCAATCCGAAGGGCATCACTTTGTAGCAAAATGTTCCCCAGGGAGTAATGAAGGTAGTCTTCTCCATGTCTTCTGGCGCCATCTTTATCTGATTGTAACCCGAGAAGCCATCCATGAAGGAGAATACAAAGAACTAAGCAGTGTTATCAACCAGTACATCAATGTGAGGAAGTGGAAAGTCGTCTTTCGGGCTCGCCCTATTCAAATCACGGTAGTCTACACACATTCGCACTTTACCGTCTTTCTTCGGCACTGGTACTATATTAGCGACCCATGACGGATAAGTTGTAACAGCTAAGAAACCAGCGTCCCACTGTTTTTGAACTTCCTCCTTGATTTTCACAGCCATGTCCGGTCTGGTTCTCCTGAGTTTCTGTTTAACAGGCGGACATTCCTCTCGCAACGGCAGACGGTGCACAACCATGTCCGTATCCAACCCAGGCATATCCTCGTACGACCAAGCAAATACATCACCATACTCTCGCAGTATCTCAATCAGCCTTTGCTTGACGTCGCCCTGCAGCGCAGCCCCTATACGGATATTTCTCACAACTTCTTCAGACCCCAGGTTGATAATCTCAATTTCCTCCTGATGAGGCAGAATGATTCTTTCTTCCTGTTTCAACAAACGAGTCAGCTCCTCTGGCAGGTCGCTATCCTCAACAATCTCTTCCTCTGCTTGGAATACCGGGTGCTCGAAGTCGAAACGAGTCATAGGCGGTTCGTATGAGATGTCATCTGAAATATTAGTCATGCAAAGGAAATGGTTAAACGCTTCAACACGCAAACAAAGCAAATAACCACGTTGCCATTTATTGTTAAAGTAAAAAAAACAAGAAAAACAGGAATCACAATATTTGAATATGAAAAACGCCTTTATTTCATGATTAAAACAGTGCAATACACATAATCAAGTAGCCCAAATGTAAAATCACTATGCCCCGGGTAGGACATAGGATTGTTCAGCAATTGATAAAACAAATCATTACTGTTTAAAAGTCACTGGGACAGTTTCCCGGATGGACCAGTTGCAGAGACTTTGTCCTAGCACGCTTGGCTTGATCCACGCGTCCATATCGCAGTCGCTATCTCCGTCTTCGGCATCGGAAATAACGTTGATAGTCTCGAAGCACACCCCACTTGGCGTAATCGTGACCGGTCCCTTGAACCTGGGCGCTCCTGAAGACGATGCTGACGACGTCGGTTGATACCCTAGCCCAAACTTGTCGTTTTTCACGGGAATCTCCAATACCTGCCCCCAGCCTTTAGTCTCACCAGTCTGCACTAAAGCCTGAGCCTCTTTGTAGGATGACACTGCCACATCTGATATTTTGCTGGAACCCTGAGCTTTGTCTTTAATTCGCAACCCCTCGAAGGCTTGACAAGGTGTCTCGTGTATTTCTCCGTCGACCTCCACATATCTGAATGATGACAAGTGACTGACCAAAATATCCTCCTCCCCGCAAACGGTAATGACACTATCACCCACCATGTATTTCAACTTCTGATGCAATGTGGACGTTACGACCCCCGCAACATGGATCCATGGGAGCCCGAGAAGACAACTATAAGCTGGATGGATATCCATGATGTAGAATTCGATATCAAAAATCTCCGGCCCCACCTGAAGCAGTAGTGTTATTGACCCAAACACTGATCTTTTCGTTCCGTCAAATGCCCTTACCACCAAATCGCTGGGCGTGCAAATAACTCCTCATATGTTCAATTTCATCATGGCTTTCTTTGGCAATACGTTCAGCGACGACCCAGTATCCACCAATACGTGCGACATTACAGTGCCCCAGCACTCCACTGATATATGCAAGGCCATGTTGTGCTCCCGACCCTTGGGAGTTAGATCAAAATCTGTGAAGCCCAGGCTATGTCCAGCATTGACATGTGCCATTACCCCCTCTAACTGATTTACAGAAACTTCTTGGGGTACAAACGACGTACCCAGTATCTTCAGCAGAGCGTTCCGGTGCGCCTAGGAAGATAACAACAACGACAAGATAGAAATCTTCGACGACGTTTATTGTAGGTGCTCAACAATTTTGTAGTCGCTCTTGCGGATTAGTCTCATGAACTCCTCTACGTCCTTGAGCGACGTGTCCTTTTCTTTCGACTGAGAAGGCCCGCTTTCATTTACTTTGGCTTTACCTTTGGCCAACCTTTCCGCTTCTATTTCAGGTGAAGTAAAGATCCTTCCGCTACGGGTCATGCCCCCCGTACCAACAACATTATCAACAGTCCCTGCCGGCTGGCTATTCATCACAATCTTTTCACCGTTGCAATATGCTTCTAATCCGTATGTCCACGGGACAGCTCTCGTACTTTCAAAGGGAACAGGCCCTGCTTTGGTAATCGTAATAGTTGGCCGCTGGGCTGGCGCCACTATCGTTATAGTCTTCCTCGGGATCGTCACCGTTGCAATATCATTCTGCCCTTCACATAATGCCTCCACAGGCTTCTCAACCGCGGTTCGATCAAATTGCAAGGTCCCTTCGTCGATCATGGCCTGAATGCCCCGCTTCAAATCATTACAACCCTCTGGCTGGGTCCAACACTCTAAACAATATTCATCACAACCGGGAAATACTCCCCCTATGAGCAACCTGCTTTTCACTTCACTCAATGGTGTCTTCAACTCATTAACATCCAACACCAAGTTCAAATTTTCTTCTGTTAAGATAGCATTTGGCCCATGATTAGGCATGGGCTGTTGTACAATATTGGGCCCCACTTGGCCAAAGTTGATGGCTTTACTATCCAACAAATCCTGAACTTTATGTTTAAATGCCTGACAAGCTTCTACATCATGCCCGGGCGCCCCGGAATGGAATTCGCACTGCTTGTTAGCATCATATCCATAAGGGAGTATCGACCCTGTAGGCGGTGCCAAAGTCCTATTTTC
The DNA here is from genome assembly GCA_963859935.3 of Lathyrus sativus. NCBI lineage: Eukaryota > Viridiplantae > Streptophyta > Magnoliopsida > Fabales > Fabaceae > Lathyrus > Lathyrus sativus. The sequence goes on from OZ012741.1 coordinate 257,987,775, forward strand.
AACCAAGTTCAACCCTAGCAGGGTCTGAAGGAGTTCTGCATACGTGGAAGGAGGTGCGTCGAACACTCTTTTCGGTCTCGTATTCTGTATCCTTCTCTGACCGGGATTCTGCCCTTGCTGCTGCTGTGGTTGTTGTTGCTGTTGTGGCTGCCTCTGTTGAGGAAATGGGATAGTAACACTAGCTATCTGTTGAGGCTGAACATACCGATTCCTTCCTCTGCCCCTACCCCTGCTACCAAACAAGGCGCTAGTATCACCCTATCGTCTACCACCGAATGCTTTTCTTGTACCTCCTGCTGAGGTAGACTCACCTGCTTGGAATCTTCCAACTTTAATCCCGTTCTCGATCATCTCCCCCATAAGAATCAAATCTGAGAAACTGCCCAACGACACACTAAACAATTTTTCGTAGAACATCCCCGTAAATGTCCCAATGAACATGTCGTTCATCTCTCTTTCAATTAAAGGAGGATGCACCCTCGCTGTCATATCGCGCCACCTTTGCGCATACTCTTTAAAACTTTCACCGTTTTCCAGTGACAAACCCTGTAATTGGACCCTGTTTGGTGCCAGATCGCTGTTATATTTGTAATGCGTCACGAAAGCATCAGCCAACTGCTTCCAGGTTTTAATCTGAGTGGGCTCCAGCCCCATATACCATTCAAGCGACGGTCCTGACAAGCTATCCTGAAAGAAATGCATGAGCATCCTTTCATCATCCGAATATGCGGACATCCTTCTGTAATAAGAGCGGACGTGGACCTTAGGGCAGGTATCCCCTTTGTATTTGTCAAATGTTGGAGCCTTGAATTTCAACGACACCCTCAGCCCTGGTACCTGTAAGTACAGAGTATGCCTAAGGGGGGGGGGGGGTGAATTAGGACTTTAGAAATTTTTTTCGGTTTTTATGGTTTCTTGAAATTTTACTGGTTTGTGTTCTTGGTTATGAAAGCAGTAGAAAATAAAAGAATAATGGACACCAGGATTTATAGTGGTTCCCCTCACAATCCGAGAGTACTCCACTCCCCTTTCAACACGAAAGAGAGTTTTCACTATTGTTTAATAAAGTACAACCTATCACACCATCAACCGGTGAGGCCTACTATCAAACAACGAAACTAACAAGTGTACAAGAACAATCCTCTTGTAAACATTCACCCTTGTGTCCAACAATCCTGGATCACAAGTCAGAATACAAATACTTGTAAAGATTTTTTTTTTTGAGAATAATAATGTCAATCAAAGTTGATCTTCTCCAAATGATCAAAATTTACTCTTATAATTTTCAACACAAGTGTTCAAGATGAATATGAAATTTTATGCACATATGAACACTTAATAAAAGATTTTGAAAATGGTGAATTTGATTCTAAGAAAATTTGAAAATGAATGTAGAAAGTGTTTGGAGATTGGAGGTTTTGAGTGTTTTTCAAAATTAAAAAAAAACTCAGAATTTATATGAGTAAAATACCCTTTCAAAAAGGTATATTTGAGTAGATTTCAAAAAATGAAAAGGTGTAATTTTCAAACAATTTTTTGAACTTGAAACAAAGCCATTTTTCACTGTACGTTCAGTTTTAATCGGTTAACCTATATGGTTAATCGGTTAACACTGGAACGTTAGCCCAGATTATTTAAAATTTGAAATGGTTAACCAGTTAACCTATATGGTTAATCGGTTAACACTGCTATTTTTCAGAAAAATGCTTTTAAAAATAAATGTTATACCAATTTTAAAGTTCCAAAAACATGCTCATGTATTATGCTAAAATGCTTGATGTTTTTGAACACTTGTATATCAATTATAAGGGTAGAATTTGATATACCCGCAATGCATCCAAGTCTTGAAGAATCATAGTTCCATATGTAGCTTGACTTGAAAGATAGCTTGACTTGATCTTGATAACTTTGAAAGGCTTGTCTTTTTGCAATCAAGAGATGACCTTGAGTAGTGTTGACATCATCAAAACTTGAGATTGAAGCATGCTTCTACATTCTCCCCCTTTTTGATGATGGCAAACAAAAAATGTTATGCGATATCTTGGTTCTTGATATGTTTCCCCCCCCTATGTCTAGCAACTCCCCCTATCTTAACAGAGGAAAAAAAATCTGCACACAAAGAGACATTAACAGAACCAAACTCTTCTCCCCCTTTGACATCAGCAAAAAGGAAGAGCTTTCAAAGACAACACAAGATAGCAGCATATATAGTAATAAGCACATGCAAAGCCAAGTAAACACAAAGCATAAGAAGTAGTACATATAAAATGCAGCAAATAGAAATTGTACTTGTTACAATAAAACATAGTTCGAATGGAAATTGTAAATCTGAAACGGAAACTAGAAAGCAAGGCAATAAAAACAACAACAGGAACATATTCTCTAAGAATCCTCATCCGCCATATCCTCCTCCTCTTCTTCCTCATCACTATCAACCTCTTCTTCAATCTCTTCGTCCACAACTCGGGTGTTGGAATGTGGAGGGTTAAGAATGAGGTTTCTGAGGGAGGCAATGACTCGAGAGGTCTCTCTATGCATATTCATTGATTCTCGATGCTGGTTCATCATGGTTGTATAGAGAAACTCACTTGTAAGACCCCCTTCAGGCATTGGATATGCGTGATGGACAGGACCGTCATCAGTATACCTGTAGGTACCGTCAGCCGCTTTGATGATTCCAGTATTCTTGACAATTGTAATCTCGTTGATCTCATTGGTGGTTGATTTCATCTTGATGGTTGGTTCACGGTTAAGATCCAAGGTAGTCAGTTCCAAAATTCTTGATACCAGCCGTGCATAGGGAAGACGGGTTGAAAGAGATAGTTGTGGGGAGTTATAAGGAGTTTTCCAACTTTAGAGAGTGGGAGAGAGAAGTTAGGGTTTGAAGAGGGAATATGGATTTTGGATATGGATTTGGATATATGAGAGAATATGGACCACAAAAAATACATTTAAAATAAACAATATTTTCAAAATTTTAATTAATTTTCGTTTCTGATTTTTAGAAAATTTAATAGTGTTAATCGGTTAACCATATAGGTTAATCGGTTAACACATTAAAAAAAATGAATCAGAATTGAAAATTTAACAGTGTTAATCGGTTAACCCATATGGTTAATCGATTAACACACTCGAATTTTTGAAAAATACTTAAAAACAGAATGCATACACATGAAAACATATAAAAAATAATGCATACACATATTAGAGAAAAGGTCAGATGTCACCTTCATCAAGAATCCCAAGTTCTCTCCGAATTTTGTAGAACGGTTCTTTCGCCAAAGGCTTGGTAAAGATGTCGGCGAGTTGGTTGTGTGTGTCGACGAAAGTAACATCGACATCTCTATTCAATACGTGATCTCGAAGAAAGTGATGCCGGATATCAATATGCTTTATTCTGGAATGCATAACCGGATTCTTCGTGATATTTATGGCACTAGTATTATCACATCGTAGAGGAATGCATCTGAGGTCAACACCATAATCCAGAAGTTGTTGTTTTCAGCCATAAAAGCTGTGCACAACAACTTCCCGCGGCGATGTATTCTGCTTCGGCGGTGCTGAGTGCTACACAAGCTTGCTTCTTGCAGGCCCATGATACTAGTGCATTTCCGAGAATGTGACATGTACCACTGGTACTTTTTCTATCGGTTTTGCATCCTGCATTGTCAGCGTCAGAATAACCAACTAAAGAACAAGTACTACCTTTAGGATACCATAATTCGACGTTGGCCGTTCCTTTGAGATACTTAATAATTCTCTTCACAGCAGTGAGATGCGATTCCTTCGGATTTGCTTGGAAGCGCGCACATAAACAAACACTAAACATAATGTCAGGACGACTTGCCGTCAAATATAGTAATGAACCAATCATACCTCGATATTTAGTAATATCAATTGGAGTACCAGATTCATCTTGATCAACATACGTTCCGGATCCCATAGGAGTAGACATCATCTTGCAACTATCCATATCGAATTTCTTTATTAATTCCTTACAGTACTTGGATTGGTTGAGAAAGATTCCATCCTTGGTTTGCTTGATTTGTAGTCCAAGAAAATAATTTAACTTTCCCATCATGGACATCTCGAATTCTCCTTGCATCATGAGTGAGAATTCTTCGCAAAGTTCTTTGTTTGTTGATCCGAATATGATGTCATCGACGTAGACTTGTACCAACAAGGTGTTACCCTTGATTTTCTTTATAAACAGCATCTTGTCAACCTTTCCTTTTGTAAATCCTTTCTCACATAAGAAGTTGCTAAGGCGATCATACCATGCTCGTGGTGCTTGTTTTAAACCGTAGAGAGCCTTCTTCAGTTTGAAAACATGTGAGGGATTTTTGAATTCTTCAAAATCCGGAGGTTGTTTGACGTAGACTTCCTCATTAATGTACCCATTCAGGAAAGCGCTTTTGACATCCATCTGGAACAACTGAAAATTCATAGAACAAGCGTAAGCAAGCAATAATCTAATTGCTTCTAACCTTGCTATCGGAGTGAATGTTTCATCAAAATCAATTCCTTCCTCCTGGTTGTAGCCTTGTGCGACCAATCTTGCCTTGTTACGAACTATAATCCCATTCTCGTCAAGTTTGTTCTTGAACACCCATTTGGTTCCTATGATATGCTTATTATCTGGTCTTGGTACAAGGGTCCAAACTTGATTTCTTTCAAATTGATTAAGTTCTTCTTGCATTGCTATAATCCATTGGTCGTCGTATAAAGCTTCATCGATCTTTGATGGTTCAATCTGAGATACAAACGCCATGTTGAGACAAGCATCTTTTAAATTAAGTCGAGTTGCAACGCCTTGACTAATATCACCAATAACTTTATCAATTGGGTGATCTTTGTGTGTTCTCCATTCTTTCGGAAGATCTTGATTTTCTTGAATAACATCTTTTCGTAATATTGTTTGATCATTTGAAACAATTTCTTCATTTTATGGAGTATCTACAAAATCATCATCATCATCATCCAAAACAATATTATCCTCTTTCGAGGGGTTAGTCTCATCAAACGAAACATGAATAGAATCTTCAATGGTAAGAGTTCTTTTATTAAAAATTCTAAATGCTTTACTATAATGAGAGTAACCAAGAAATATACCTTCGTCGGACTTCTCATCAAACTTACCAAGATTGTCCTTATTGTTGTTGAGAACGAAGCATTTGCAGCCAAATATGTGGAAGAATGATATATTTGGTTTCCTTCCCTTGAATAACTCATACGGAGTTGTTGCACCCTAAAATTTGACCAACATTTATTTACCCATCAAGTGTTTGAAGGTTGATACCTTCATCAGAAAGTTCAAGAGAGCCTCAGAGAAACTGGTTGAAACCAAGGTCGTGTGTCTCATAACTTGAGAGTTGTGGGTGCTCCTCAGATGATTCTGAGAATATGAGAGTGAACATGAAGCTTTGAGAAAGCCTATGAGATGTCTTGAAAGCCATCATGAAGCCTAGAGAGGTCATTATGCAAGAATTCAGAAGATTCAACCATGAATGGTAGAATTAGGGTTTTGACTGGGTCAACCCTAGGTCAACTGATGATTTGGAGAAGGTTGAGACCCAATCCAAGGGCCATGTAATCATGGAGTGATGTATTGAGATGCTATAAGGATGATTCCTAGACCAACTCATCATGATTGAGGAGTTTGAGAAGTTTTAAGCTAGGGTTACTAAGGATTGACAGTGTAAAATCCCCTAGTTTGATCCCTATCTTCCAGGAAGTTTTAGCTCAAGATGTGATTGTCATATCATCTTCCCCACAACATTAATGTTGTAGAGCTTGTTCTTAGCTTTAATTTGAGTGGTAGAAGTCCTTGATAGGATTTTCAGAGCTCAAGTTATGGTTTTGACAAATTACAGGTCATCTGAGGTATGTGAATCTGGGTCCTTGAAAGTCACCCAACTTGCAGACAACTTTTGCCCTAGTAGGATGATTCCTATGGTCTCTTGGTCAACATGAATGTTGAAGAGAATCTTCTTAGATTTCTAGAGAGTACTAGAAGTCCTTGATAGGATTTGTAGAACTCAACTTATGGCTTTGACAAGCCAAGGGCATTTTGGTCATTTGGAAGTTATAGGTCATTTCAAGTATATGGCCATATCTCCTACTTCCAAGCTTCAAATGGAAAAACCTTCAACATCAAAGTTGCTTATAATGATGTTTTAAGGCTAGTAGGGTGGTCATGAGATGTTGTAAAGGCTCATAGCAAAAAGTGATAAAAATGGCCTAAAAATGAGGCATAAGTTAATTCAAGTGAAATGGAAAATCATAAATTCCAAGTTCCAAACCCTAACCATGGCATATGATAGGTCATTTTGACTCCAAAGGGCATTTTAAGAACAATGGTTCAGCCACAATTTTGATTTGAGGCTTAAATTTTGGGGTTGCTTTGTAAAAGTCTTGCTTGCATAATGGGGTACCAAACCAAAACCGAGAAAAGCTTCATAAATAAGGTGTTTAAGCTTTGTATCTTGTCCAAAATACCACTTAAGGAGAAAATCAAGTTAATTACTCAAGATATAAGGATGTTGTCATGATATCTCACATGGTGAGAATGGAAATGCAAAGTATCACTTCATGAAAGTTCAAGTTTCTACTAGAGTGATCTAGATGATTCTAGACCCTTCTAAATCAGTCTATATATTGATTACATTCTCCATTGGTGAAAGTTTGGTGATTGTTGATGTTAATGGTGGTAGAGAAAAGAGATTGAACCAAAATTCTCCATTTTGCAAATTGTATTGAAACTTCATTTTTCTCTTCATTACCCTTCCATTTTCTTCCACAAATCATCACTACAAACCTCCCTGAACATGTTCATGCTAGAGTAAGGTTCCATTGTTGAAGAATTGGAGCTTTCCAAGTGAAGTTGCAAAGGAGCAAAAGGGATTGGATCTGAAGATACAAGCCATCTCCATCAAATCTTGTGCAAGCAGAGGATTGTTCATCACCTAGAGACTATTCTTGAAGATCTACAAGGCCTGATTCGAAGCTTTTCACTATCTACCATTGCAAGAGTCAAGGTAAGCAAAATCACTTCCACTCTTTGATTTAGGCATGGCTAGGATTAGTTCTTGTTGTGAAACCATTAGAGACCATTAGGTGATTCATTTGGATGAGTTTTAGACCAATTGGTTAGGTTTCATTAATGGAGGTTGATTCTTGATGGAGTTAGAATGATTGATTTAGGGGGTTATAATGCATGAATTTTGGTTGGTTTTAATCAGCATGGCATAGGGATTAATTCTATATAAAGATTGTTGAGTTTTGTGATGGTCAAAAACTGAAGAAAATTTGGATTCATGGAGGTATACCATTCGGGTAGGATGATATAGTGAGTTTTAATGCAATCTAGTGGCACAGTTGGATTCTACACGAAATTCTAGTCAAAATTGGTTCTTGGATCATGGCATTTGGTGGAATATTGAAGTCATACGAAGAAGATGAAGTTGCATGCATGAAGCTTATGTTCATGGAGGTTTATGAAACCCTAATATTCCAAGGTTGAAGAAGACATGAGGACCGTCGGATTACGCGCTGAAAGTTGACTGGAAAAGACCATCCAACGGTCCATGTTCAAAACGCGAATGGAGGGAAAAGCTAGGCAGCAAAACGCTGCGTTTGGTTTAGTATATCATCATGGGCTTAGCTCGTTTTTGCTTTCCACCCCCCCCCCCCCCTTTTCCAAGCCCAATCGTTTTGTACTGCGTAAACCTGCTATTCACACCGTCGCTGTTCTTTTTTTCTTTTCATTTAATGTGTTTTTTCTGAGTTTCGCTGGGCCCAGGCACCATGCTAGGCGCACCCCCATATCTGGGCCCATTATGATATGAACTGAATAGGGTTGCTTTTCATACCCCTCATGCCATTTCTCATATTATTTCTTCTCCAATTTTCTTCAAACTTCAAAAATTCATAATAAAATGAAAAATCATTATTTTTTAATGAGACTTTTTTTCCCATTTCCCATTTTCTGTCTAGAAAAATATAAAACCATAAAATAGCCATTTTATTTCATTTTTATATTTTTTGCACATTTTTACTTTTAATTGATTTTTTAATTCTTTTAGTTGGTATACTAATTTGTAGGATTTAATTAGGGTAGTTCCCTTAGGATTTTGAGTTCAATCTTTTTAGTATAATTAGATGAATGTCTTAGGGTCCCCCTGATTTAATTTCATAATTTTGTGATAATTTTTAGGGTAGTTTTAATTAGGTAGTTCTAAGTAGTGTAGAATTTGATTAAAACTTTAGTATAGGTCAATAACAATTTTAGATTTAGGTTTTGTAGGGCAATTTAGTCTATGGGGAATATATGGGACTTAAGGGTAGACATTTAGGGCCCCCTAGCATTTATATTAGGATTTAACATGATAGTATGCTATTTTTGGTTGATTTTTGAATTAAATGATTGTTTGTGTTGCCTTTAGGGCATGTTTGTTTAGTTTGCTTTGCTTTGGAGTTTTTCTCTGGTTTGAGGAGCTTGGTATCTCTTTGTGGAGCTTAGTGGCGCATACTATAAGATTGGGAGAGGCTTGGAGGAGCTTGAAGAGCTTGTTCTTCTTTTCTTTTTGTTGTTTTAGGTTTAGGATTAGGAAGAGCTTAGATGTAGACAATTTCTTTCCCAAACATGGATAGTATTCTTCACATCCATTCCTCCCTATGATTCAAAGTCCCCTAGGGTATACACCTCTCTCCTTTGGAGGGATTAGTTCTATACCTAGGAGGTAGAACTTTTGAGGGAACCCTTCATTTGATATTGAACCCTTATAGGTCACCTTTGGTGATCAAATAAGCAGTTCAATATCCCCCAGCTTATCCAATGGTGATTCTCTCTTTTGATTTGTCTTGAGAGCTGTCAGAGCCTGGGCATGAAAATGAAGACTTCATTGAAGATTATTGAAGAGGATGAATCCTTGAAGATTGCCATTCCAGCTGAAGCTTGAAGAGCATGAAGATCAAGTTGATACTTGAAGATCCCTGAAGATAGTGAAGCCTGAAGGTGGAGCTGATCAAAGAAGCTGAAGCTTAGGGGAGAAGATGAGTTGATACTCATGTTGTAGGGTTGATACCTGGAAAGCAGTTGATGATTGAAGTCTGAAGACTGGGTTGCTGCTGGAGGAGCTGAAGCTTTCTTCTGTTTTCTTTTCTGTATTGTGTGTTTTGTTTGATTTGTCTGTTGCATTAGAATAAGTTCATCTAGAATAAGTAGAATCTAGGAGCATGATTGCATTAGAGGTTGAGTTGCTCCCTCTGCTTGTATCGTTATTGCGTGGCTTTGCTTACGGGTATTCGGTAGAGCCCATCTCCCTTGCCCATGTGGTTTGTTTGCCTGATGGTATTTCATTTCTTTTATCTGTATGATTGCAGTTTACTGTTTATTTCTTGATAGCATGTTGTTTATGTTTCAGTATGATTACTGTTATTTCATGACTGGCTTGAGGTCGAGACGAGCTTGTGGAGGCTGAAGCCCCACACACATTTCCTCCCTCATTTGCATTGCATGCATTTTACTGTTAAGCTGATGCTTTGTCTGTTTTGGTGTATCATTGACATGATCCCTTAGGACTCTCATTTCCTTTGATAAGGATTTGATGATAGACTTTTAGGTTGAAACCTATGCATGATAACGTCTAGGAGTTCCCTGTTCAAACCTCAACCATAGGATGAATCCATGGCATGATAACAGTAGGACTTGATAGTCTCCCTCCTAGCTGGGCCTGTTCTCTTCTCATCTCAAAACAGTTTAAGATACAGTAATCATGAATGATTTCTTTCGTACGTTACGAGCCTTAAGCTATCTGAGAAAGGATCGTGGGAGAGCTTCTTTTCCACAGTCTGGATGTTTAGTATGGTACCCTTTGGGTGACATGCGACGCATTCACTCTCAGGTCATAGTCTCTAGTGCGGTTGAAATTGCAAACACAATAAAAAACACTTCTTTCGTAAAAACAGGAAATAAACCGTAGTTTCCCGAACTACGTGAGCTCTGATCTCTCATGCCTGTTGAGAGTACGTAGGCACAAGATGGCGATGTCTTGGCGAGCTACCTTCCCCCATAATCCTTCGTAGGCCGAACTACGTTGACTCTGATTTCTCATTCTCTGATGAGAATACGTAGGCATAAAGCGCGATGCTTTGCCGAGTCATTTTTCTTTTCTTTTTCAGCCAGCCTTGATAGGTAGATAGAATAAAACCAACCCGTCCAAGTAAACAAACAAGCGAGGATCCCGTCGAGTACGACGGACGTGAGGGGTGCTAATACCTTCCCCTTGCGTAACCGACTCCCGAACCCAGACAATGGTTGCGATGACCTTGTCTTACCCTTTTTCGTCAGGTTTTTCCGATCTTTTCCTTTCCCGCTCGGAGGGATAAATAACGAAAGGTGGCGACTCTTCTGTCATGCCGGCACCTTATTTTCGCGCAAGCGACAAGAGTCTTTTTGAGTAGTGGTTGAATATTCACGCGGTTGCTTACAAAACACACCGTGCTTACTGCTTCTGGCCAAAAATATTTTGGAAGATTTGTGTCGCTGAGCATTGTTCTAGCAAGTTCCACTAGTGAACGATTCTTCCGTTCTACAACGCCGTTTTGTTGAGGAGTCATTGGTGCCGAAAAATCATGAGAAATTCCATGTTCTTCGCAAAATTCTTCAAAGTCTGAATTTTGAAATTCTCCACCGTGGTCGCTTCTTATGGAGGCTATAGTGAGAGACTTCTCGTTTTGAATTTGTTTTGCATACTTTTTGAATGCTTTGAAAGCATCATTTTTCTGCACTAAAAACATTGTCCAGGTATATCGAGAAAAATCATCAACAATAACTAAAGCATAAATACTACCTCAGAAGCTTTTTGTTCTTGATGGACCAAAAAGATCCATGTGCAACAATTGAAGTGGTCTTGATGTAGAAACCACTTGCTTGGATTTGAAAGTTGTCTTGGTCTGTTTTCCCTTTTGACATGCATCGCATAATTTATCCTTGATGAATTTTATCTTCGGAAGCCCAACAACCAGATCATGTTTGATTAATTTGTTTAGATGCTCCATGTGAATGTGAGCAAATCTTTTATGCCAAAGCCATGCCTCATTGTTGTTTGCCATAAGACATTTTACCTTCAAGGAAGAATCATCAAAAGAGATCATAAAAATATTATTATATCTTTTACCTTTTAGCAGAATCTCATGAGTGACTTCGTGTTCGATCAAGCATTCCTCCTTTGTGAAGTTGATTCTGAACCCTTTGTCACACAATTGACTGATGCTAAGCAGGTTGTGCTTAAGGCCTTCAACAAAAAGAACGTCTTCGATGATTGTACATGGAGGTGTACCAATGGTTCCAACTCCAAGAATTTTTCCTTTATTATCATCACCGTAAGTGACGTATCCTTTGGCCTTTAATGATAGACTTGAAAATTTATTTATGTCTCCGGTCATATGCTTCGAGCAACCACTATCAAGATACCATTGATCTGTGGTTGTCTTCAAGCATACCTACAAAACAAAATTAGGTAGTGTTCGGTACCCAAATTGCTTTGGGTCCTTGATAGTTAGTACCCTTTTTAACCCACACATAATGCCCCTTTGCAACACCAATATTACGTACATAGCAGGCATTAGGTGTGTGCCCTTTAATTCCATAGTAAAAACACGTAGGTTGAAAATGACTTCTATACCTAGGAATAAAATTCCTTTTCTTATCAATTCTTTTCTTGTTATGATTTTGATGCTGAATTTTAGAAGTGCTTGTCTCTTCTTTAATAATTTGTTCACTTGCTCTTTCGAAAATGGTCTTATTGGTGCTTGGTTTTGAAAATTTAGAATATCCCAATCCACTTTTATCATTAGGATACCTTTGATGTTTAAAAATTTCTTCCAAGCCAATTTGACCTTTTTCATATCTTTCTAAAACTCTTTTAAGTTGAACAATTTGAAAAGACAAAGACTCACAATTCTTACATACAAGACTTTGTTTTTCATCCATCACTTTTTGTTTTTCATCTTCAATATTTTTCAAGAAATCAGAATTTTGTTTTTCTAAAAGTAAAATTCTTTTCTTTTGTGATGAGATGTCTTTATACAAAGTCTTGCACTCTTTTAGAAGTTCATCTATAACTTCTTGTGCATCATTATCATAGACAGAAAAATTACTACTAACCTCATTTTCGTCATCGGAATGGTGAGAGGCCATTAAAGCCATATTTGCGTATTCATCGTTATCTGATTCCGATGATGAACTCACTTCGTTGTCGTCCCATGCGACATAAGCCTTCTTCGTTTTGAAATCCTTCTTGCCCTTGAATTTTCCTTTATTTGCGAGTTTCGGGCAATCTGGCTTTATGTGACCTTGTTTCCCACATTCGTAACATGTAATTTCTTGGTTTGATGTGAGTGCCTCCTTTTTCCTGAAATGTCTATTCTTTTTAGAAAAGGAAGACATTTTATTATTATTAATAAACTTATCAAGCTTCTTTACTAGAAGCATGAAATTTTCGTCTTCAGAAGATTCGTCATTTTTATTATCCCTTGTGTCAATCTTCAAGGCAATTCCTTTGGACTTCTTGTATTGACTTTCATGTTTCTCAAGCCTTCCAAGTTCCAGTTCATGCTCTTGAAGTTTCCCGAATAATGAAGCGGATGTCATTGTTGAAAGACTTTTCTTTTCCGAAATGGCGGTCACCTTCGGTTTCCATTCTCTTGTCAAGGATCTTAGGACTTTTAAGTTGAGATCATCATTGGTGAAGGTCTTCCCGAGAGCAATCAGATGATTTTTTAGATGAACGAACCTTTTTTGCAAGGCAATAATAGATTCACCGGGCTGCATACGGAACATCTCATATTCTTGAATTAACGTGTTAAGTCTTGATCTTTTTACTTCTACTGTTCCTTCATGCGTTTCTACCAAGGTATCCCAAATCTGTTTTGCCGATTGACATTGTGATATGCGAAAGAATTCATCCATACTGAGAGAACTTTGAAGTATGTTGATTGGTTTCTTCTCATTCAAGATTCTCTTCTTGTCATCTTCATCATATGAGGATTTAATCTTTGGGGTTCCAACACCATTTACCACACTTGTAGGAACATGTGGACTAGTTTCAACGGTTTCCCATATACCATCTCCTTGAGCCTCAAGATGTGCCTTCATACGGATTTTCCAAAAATCGAAGTATTCTCCAGAAAAGAGTGGTGGCTTGTTACTACTTCCACCATCTTTGAAAACCGGGTTAGTACTAGCGGAAGCCATTAGGATCGATAGGAACAGGTTACCTTAACCTGCTCTGATACCAATTGTAAGTACAGAGTATGCCTAAGAGGGGGGGTGAATTAGGACTTTAGAAATTTTTTTCGGTTTTTATGGTTTCTTGAAATTTTACTGGTTTGTGTTCTTGGTTATGAAAGCAGTAGAAAATAAAAGAACAATGGACACCAGGATTTATAGTGGTTCACCTCACAATCCGAGAGTACTCCACTCCCCTTTCAACACGAAAGAGAGTTTTCACTATTTTTTAATAAAGTACAACCTATCACACCATCAACCGGTGAGGCCTACTATCAAACAACGAAACTAACAAGTGTACAAGAACAATCCTCTTGTAAACACTCACCCTTGTGTCCAACAATCCTGGATCACAAGTCAGAATACAAATACTTGTAAAGATTTTTGTTTTGAGAATAATAATGTCAATCAAAGTTGATCTTCTCCAAATGATCAAAATTCACTCTTATAATTTTCAACACAAGTGTTCAAGATGAATATAAAATTTTATGCACATATGAACACTTAATAAAAGATTTTGAAAATGGTGAATTTGATTCTAAGAAAATTTGAAAATGAATGTAGAAAGTGTTTGGAGATTGGAGGTTTTGAGTGTTTTTCAAAATTGAAAAAAAACTCAGAATTTATATGAGTAAAATACCCTTTCAAAAAGGTATATTTGAGTAGATTTCAAAAAATGAAAAGGTGTAATTTTCAAACAATTTTTGAACTTGAAACAAAGCCATTTTTCACTGTACGTTTAGTGTTAATCGGTTAACCTATATGGTTAATCGGTTAACACTAGAACGTTAGCCCAGATTATTTAAAATTTGAAATGGTTAATCGGTTAACCTATATGGTTAATCGGTTAACACTGCTATTTTTCAGAAAAATACTTTTAAAAATAAATGTTATACCAATTTTAAAGTTCCAAAAACATGCTCATGTATTATGCTAAAATGCTTGATGTTTTTGAACACTTGTATATCAATTATAAGGGTAGAATTTGATATACCCACAATGCATCCAAGTCTTGAAGAATCATAGTTCCATATGTAGCTTGACTTGAAAGATAGCTTGACTTGATCTTGATAACTTTGAAAGGCTTGTCTTTTTGCAATCAAGAGATGACCTTGAGTAGTGTTGACATCATCAAAACTTGAGATTGAAGCATGCTTCTACAGTACCAACCCCATAGTAGTCATATCTAATCCAACGGAGTTCTGATCAACCACACCTTTCATCTGCTCTTCTAGCATTTTGATCCTCTGAACTGGGTCAATAGGGCCTTCAGGTCCTATACCTCTTCCTAAAAAAGCGTCATCCTGTTGATCCACATTCCAGTCATTTCCATACCCATCGTAACCCATGTTACGGCCAAATCCTTGATGATTGAACACAGGACCCTGTCCTCGGTTGCCGAACCCCAGATTGACCCCAGCAGGTCCAAAGCCATTGTTGAAAGGAAGTGCTCCAGCCCCGTTCACATTCACATTACCGAATCCACCATTACCGTAGCCGTACCCCTGGTTGTTGCTGTAACCGTCATTACCGAAGCCTTGATTGTTGAACCCGAAGTTCCCGTCCTGATTGACATTGCCATACCCATTGTTTCCAAATCCAACATTGTCAACGAATCCTTGATCGGCATCCACAGTGTTGCCTTTGTTGTTAACAACATGCCCATCACCACCATTCCCAATATTGCCGTTACCAGCGCCAGCACCTGCACCAGTACCAGTGTTTCCATTGACAGTCACAACAGGTGGAGTAACAACTGCCGGTATCTCAGTCTCCCGACGAGGAGTTTCAACAGAAATGTGGTCAGTGTTGCCATTTCCGTTTGCCCGCGTCAGCAGCGGCTGCACCAAGGTCTGAAGATTCTCCTGGCCCTTGGCCATGTTCTCCATAGCTTGCATGAACAAAGTCAACTTCTCACGGATTTCTTGCATCTCGACCTGAACTTGATCCATTACTTTCTTGCAGTTGTTTCGGGTTGAGTAGCGGTGGACTCTTCGTTCCTCAATCCTGAAAAAACCTATGAGATGCAGGAAATGAGATACAAATTCAACAAATAACTGGCGATGCAAAAATGAATATGCAGATGCAATATGTGTCTGTGCGTTAGGGAGATCAACCCCCGATTCTGGCGCCAAAGTGCCAGTGCAGTGACAGTGATAGTAATAAGAAGCTCGAAATCCCATCATGGAAAACATATCATATATTGTGGAAAAGCCCATCAAGTCAGGAATACAATATCATTGAGTGTACAATAGGAAGGCATGACTTCAACCAACAATCATGGTGATGGCCAGCACAATGCAAATAAAACATACACATCAATACATAAGATAACCAAGTGCGACCATATGCCTGGTACTCCTCTAACAATCTCTTAGTCTTGGGATGGTTTGGCTGAGAAAGCAACCTTTCGACGAGCGAGTCTCTTTGCTTGATAACACGCTGGAGATCACCAATGGATTCCTCCCAAACACCTTCTCCAAAGCAATCTTCTAGCTTCTGTTTCTAGGACGCAGACTCTTTCTTGCGCTTGATAACTTTGTTCAAGGCATTCTGGACATCATATGTCCACATGACCTCTTCTTCAAACTTCTTCTGGCTAGCTTTCAACTGACCTTCCAGCTCAGAGATCTGCAGCTTCAGTTTGTCTTCTCTTTCCTTATTGCCGGTCAGCGTGGCATTCCAGGTTTTGTTGAATGCAGAGATCTCCCGGTAGGCTATATCAAGTGCTTTCTTCTTAGACTCTAGCATATCATGGGAGTTCTTGAAATCTATCCCCAAACGTTCACGCTTCTTTCGTTGTTCAGTCAGTTCCGTGCCTAGTTGATTCACCAGCTTCGTTTGCTGCTCGAAGGAATATACAACTTCATTCCTTTCGCTCCTGAGTTGCACAAGCTCTTCTTCCAACTTCTCATTGGCTTTCATCAGCTCTTTTTTCTCCTTCACAACCTGTTCATATCTCTCAATAGGCACGGTAGTTGGCTCTTCAATCACAGGGGGAGCAGGAGGTGATACTGCAGGAAACGACATCAGCGCCTGCCTTGCCCTATCTTGGATCCAAACCTTGTACGGAGCATAGGCTTGACAATCATTCTTACCCAACAACGCCTTACCCCTCTTGTGGACATTATTCCAAGCATGCTGAAGATTGGACAATAGTTCTCCCTTCAAATCACCTATGAAGTACATGGATTCCTGTACTTCCTCCTCTTTTGGCGGGCTTTTCAAAGCATACCCGAATTGCCTAATCAACAATGAAGGATTGTAGTTAATACACCCTTTCCTCCCAATCAGAGGAACGTTAGGATATCTGGTGCAGCTGTAGCTAATCATAGATCCCAGTAAATCTTTATCAAACCAGACAACGTCTTCTGAAGAAAGTCCCATCAGATGCTCAGACCAATCCACCGTATCTGCAGGCTCAGCGAAGATACCCTTCTTGGGCAGATGACTCTCAAACCACATATACAGCAAAGACACACAACAAGAGACGTTCTTTCCCCTCCTGTTCTCGTTCTTATAATGCAGTGAGTGATAGAAATCTCCAATCAGAGTAGGCACCGGATTGCCTGAAGCAAATATATAGAATGCATCCAAATCAACGAAGTCAGGCATGTTCGGGAACAGTACAATGCCATAGATACACAAAGCAAGAATAGCATTAAACACAATCCAACAACCACTCTTGGCGTACTCTTGTTCTTTCCCAACCAAGAACTTGAGAGAAAAACCAGACACTCCATTCCACGAGGTTAACAGCAACTCTGAGGAGTCTAAATGCAAGGCAACAACCAAATCCTCCAGCTTGGGCTCAGCACCCATATGAATGAAAGGTACCCTGTTCTGAATAGTCAGCTCCAAAATCTCAGCATATTCCTCCATGGTCGGAGCCAGAATGAAGTCAGGGAAAGTAAAACACCTCAGCGGGGGATCATAGAACTGCATCAGCGTGTACAATCCGTTACGCTCATACATGGATGGTTTATAAACCAACCTAAGCAGTTTCCCATAACTCTTCCTGAAACTTCTCTTCACATCATCATCAGCTAAGGATATCAAACCCAACAAAGCAGTGACATCAGGGGTAGGCAACTTGTACGCTACAGTCTTCTTCAAAGTATCCATAATAGCAGCAGACAGAAATCCGGGCAACTAGAATCAGAGGGTATGAGAATGCACCTGCAGCACAGACACACGTTAATGAGATGCAGAATGAGTATGCAACAATGCAATATGCAAACATGCAACAGGGATCAAGTGATATATTGCTGAAGTGATCCATCCCCAACTCTGTCTCAACAGACCCGTAATGCTGCTCAAACCTGGTCTCAACAGACCCATAGCAAAGCTCCACCCTGGTCTCAACAGACCTACAACAATGCTCTGATGAAGAACCTCAAGCATCCACACATACTGATCCAATATCAAGAAAACCGGGTAGTCTGGAGGTTAAGTTTCCTGCATGCCCCAATCCCTCTCACAGGTAGGTGTCCTATCAACTGACACAAGGTACGGAATCCTATGCGGTCGTAGGCGTCACAGACTTTCAAGACTGATGATACGATACCCAGAAGGTGTGGCATCATCATGTCCTGAAGAGGCCTCACTTAGCCAACTTCCAATTGATCGGTCCCCAGAGTCGACAATCCAACTAACCAACAACCCCCTCAACCCAAAGGGTTGAAAAAGAAGTCAACCAGAAGAACCTCGTCCGAGCGTGGATTTTGCGGGACACTAGTATATGCAAAGCATGCACGTGCCCACTACTTTCCACAACTAATGCTAGGTGCACTCAAGCCCAGGTCTGGCTTATCTCTCAATGGATCACCCCTCCCCACAACAATAATAACAATATAAAGCTGACAATAAACTGCAGAAAATAAAAACATAAATGTAAATCCATACAAAACCCACGACGGGAAAACAAGCGCTAGGACTGACTCGCGTAAGGAACCGTTGGAGTCCTCAGCAGAGTCTCCAGCTGTCGCTACTGCGAAAATCGGCGCCGGATATAACAGAAGAGTCGCCACCTTGCATTATTTATCCCAACGGAGGGAAAGGAAACGCTCAGAGTAAACCTAACGCAAAACGGGAAAGGAATGATCGTCGTAACCAAATCCTGGATTTGGGAGTCGGTTACGCAAGGGGAAGGTATTAGCACCCCTTACGTCCGTCGTACTCGACGGGATCCACGCTTGTTTTCTAGTACGGATTGTTATTCTATCTACACTAAGGGTCAAGGGTTAAAAAGAAAATAAAATGACTCGGCAAAGTATCGCACTTTATGCCTATGTATTCCCGTCTGGAACGAGAAATCAGAGTCAACGTAGTTCTCCTACCTACGGGAAAGGAGGGAAGGTTGCTCGCTAGGATACGGCATCCTATGCCTACGTACTTTCATACAGCATGAAAGATCAGAGCGAACGTAGTTCGGGCTACGGAAGACACAAGCTTGTCTGACTGTTTTTTATTACCTTCAAAAAGGGTTTTTCTTGATTAAGAGTCCAAGCGGATAAAAATGACACTTTGATGTTTATTTGGAATCTTTTACGAAAGAAGTGTTTTTTTTAGTTTGTTTGCAATCTCTGACGCACTAGAGACTATGATTCGAGAGTGAGTACGTCGTGTGTCACCCAAAGGGTACCACACTAAGCAGCCAGACAACTGGAAAGAAGCTCTCCAGCAACCCTTTCTCGAATAGCTTAAGGCTCATAACGTACGACATCGATTAACCTTATTACTGTATTTTTGAGTTGTTTCGAGATAAGAAGAGAAAGAAGCTCTAAAAAACCTAGGGTTGAAAAGGGAATAAAAAACTAACCTAATGTTGTCATGCATGGATAAGAATCCTAATGTCTGTCATAATTCCCTCCTGCACAGAGGAAATCAGAGATCCTAGGGGATAAACAGAAAAAAAGCAAGCAAATACAGTAAAATGCATGAAATGCAGCAGTACAAGCGAGGCAAGGGAGTCCCACTCAACCCCGAACCTGGGAAAACAACAGGCAAAATGAATCAACATTCACTTCAAACCTATGGGGCAAGCTGAACAAGCCAACAAACAATACAGAAAACAAAACCCCAAAGCAGAGGAGGCAGCCTAAGCAGCAACACCAAACTCCTACAGCAAACAGCAGCTCTGACAGCAACAACAAGAACCTTCAAACTTCAATAAGCTTCAATCTCCAACCTCCAAGGAAGAGAAAGCACACTTCAAATAAGGCTCCTCAAACCTAAACAGTCAAGCTCCACAGCTACAGAAAACCCCAGCTCAAAAGCAACAGTAAACCCTAGCTTCAATACTCCAGCAAGCTCCTGACAGCAATGTGGACAGTTACAACTCCATCTTCAAGCAATCCTCATGAAAGGCATCTTCAGCATCTTCAAGCTTCAAATAAGCTCCTATCTTCAGGCTCCATCTCCAAGAGAGAATCAATTAACAGATTAAGTTGAAATGTTAAGAAGCTTAGTGACAACCAAAGGAAACCCATAAGCACTTAACATTATAAGAGACAGGTATCCTCAAAGTTCTACTTCTAAAGTATGTCACCCATCCCTCCAAAGGAGGGATGTGAATGCTTTAAAAGGACTTTGTGTCATAGGAATGAATAGAGACACAAGAAGCTCTCTATGTTTGAAAGAAGAAACAAGTCTAGTCTAAAGCTCTTCCTACATAGCCTAATCCCTAAGCCTCCAAAAGCAATCTTCACAAGGAAAGACCTTCATGACCAAGCCCCAAGCTTTATCTCCAAGCATCCTCAATGCCTCTAGATGCTCCATCAAGCAAAACCCAAGCCCAAAGCCCAATTAAGACAGCCCAAGCAAAGTAACCAAACCAAACATCCAATGGGAAAACCCACAAACATCACACCAATTGCAAAAATCAAGTAAAATGCTAAAACTCATCATAAAATCCTAGGTAAATTTCTAAGGGAACCTAACCCTATACCCAATACCCCATATGAATCCCAAGGCCTAAACCAAACCCTAAGTCCCCAAACTATGCCCTAAACTACAACTAGTTGTGTTAAAACCCTAATTCTAACACCTCTCCTACTCACCTCTCAAACTAACCTAAATTTTAATCACAAAAATATAAAAAAATTCCTAAGGGTACATGCTTCCCTAATCTAATCAACCTCACAAGAATCACTCAAAAATTCCTCACCAAACTCTCATACTAAATTCAGAAAAATGAAGTATCAAACAAAAGTAAAATAAAAGCATTAAAATTGTAAAATATGCCAGAAAATATAAAATGCATGAAATTGATATTTTTTAATCCTATAAAAATTCTAGAGACCCTAAGGAAACCAGGGAAAAAAGTTTCATCCTAAAATGATCATTTTTCAATTTATTAGGAATTAATTTCTAACCATATGTAAAACATGAAAATAAAAGAAAATAAGAGGAAATTGACAAACAGGCGTGATGAATAGCAAAATTTACAAGTGCATTCCCCAGACTGGGCCCAAGAAGGGGTGTGAATAACAAGCGCGCATCAAGCCCAGACCAACCAGAAAATAGTATGGAAAATGCAATGAAAAATCAATAAAAATCTGTGTCAAATAGCAACTAAACCATGTGTAAATCTTAAATGGGCTTCAAGAGGGTGTGTGGATAGCAATGTTTGTCTTAAGCCCAAAGCCACCAGTTTAATGAAACGGGGCGTTTTGTCCATGTTTAGACTCCTTCACAAACTCAAAATCAATCGTGTCCCTTGGATGGATGGCTCAGTCAATGGTCTTCCTAGATCTAATGGTTATTTCATCATCTTCTCCAATTCAAATTCTAGGGGGAAAGTGAACCAGACGGTGGCCGGAGGTGGCGCCACCGTCGTCCCCAAATGCCAACACCATGAAACCTCACCAAAATCTACACATGCGTACATCATCTTGCTCGTTTTTTCTCCCTGAATCCACCCATGCCCTCCATTCTCATTAAAAACCACTCTATCTCAAAACACGATGAAAAGTTCAGAACATGCTCAATATTCAATCATCACCAAATCTCAAAATTAACAAGCCTATCATCACCTATGCGTTGCATTGAGTAATCCTCACCACCTAAACATGTTTAAACCTCCAAGAACTAATAGAAACAACCTTCAACAGAAATGGTGTCACCCTAGATTTTGTCTCTAATCACCACTTTTTCCTACCAGAAACGATCCTAGCCATGTCTACAATCTATCTATGCATTCAAATCCTAGCAATTCTACCTAAATCATGCTATGAGATGAAATTTACATACCTGTAAAATTAGAGTGAACAGAGCAAGAAAATCTTCAAATCACCCTTCAATCTTCTCCGGACACGATCAATGAAGTCTTGTGGAGCTTCTGTATGCACTGAATTGCCTTGAATCCTTCCCAATCACCAAACACGATTTTGATTTGCAATGAAGAAACTCACTTTGCTCTCTCTCAATTCTTTAGAGTTCTTGGCCAAAAAACTAACTGAATTAGTTATGAGGGTTATATAGAATGTGTTAGAATGATCCAGAAAGTTCTAGAATGATCCATGTGAGAAATTCAATTTCTCTTGCATTTGAAAATTTCATGAGAAGCTTGCACATGACAGTTGGTTTTGGCTTGCTTCAGCAGCTTGGTTTTGATCCAATTTCTCTCCAAATGACATTTTGAATTGATTGGTGAGGGTTAGAGCCTTGGTTCCGATCTAAAGGAGTGTTTTGCAAATGTTACTTGTGATATAAGAAAGCACTTTTCAAAGCAACTCATAAAATAATGGCTCATCTCAAAATTGTGACAATGCCAATGTGTTTGAAATCCAATTTCCATTCAAAATGACTACCCATATGCCATGTTTATGCCTTGGAAGTCAAAAAATCATTTTTCCCTTTCTTGAATCATTTGAAAAATCTCCCTTTTTAGGCCATTTTGGGGCACTTTGTGAAACAAGCCAATCCAACTCACCATGACTTCATATCTGTCCTAGAAACACCATTCTAAACACATTTCATGTTGGACACTTTTTCATTTGAGGAGTGGAAGATAGAGATTTTGACCTATGTTGAAAAAGGACCTATAATTCAACTTTCCCAAAATACCCCTGGATTGCCAAGATCATAACTTGAGTTCTAAAAATCTTCTTGAGGACTTATAGTATTCAAATTAAAGGTAAGATCAAGCCCTACAACTCTTATGTTGGCCAAGAATCCTTTTGAAAACTCCTTAAGGGGAAAAAGTTGCTTGGAAGTCAAGTGAGTTTCATAGATAAATTTCAATGTCCTCTGGTGACCTGTAACTTGCAAGAACCTTAACTTGAGTTCTACAAATCTCCTTGAAGACTTCTAGTACTCAAATTAAAGCTATTGAGAATTTATACAAGTTTCATGTTGGCCAAGAATCCATTTGAAACTTGTATTTTGACTTATGTGGCTTGGAAGTCCAGTGCTATACAAGGGATTTTACCCTAGGAACCCTGTCTCAAACACCTCCAACCACTCTTGATTCTCTTGAAATTGATCTTGACTCATCCATACACATGCCTTAACATATCAACCCATGACTTCCATGACCTAGAGCTAGGTCTTGATGCTCTTTCTTTACTCTCCTTGACCTAGGGTTACCGAGATGAAGCCCTACTTGTACACACCTCAACTGTGGTTCTTGAACTTGATACAATGGCTTGTCTAAGCTTCAATAGGGCCTCTAGGCATCCCATGAGATCCATACACACCTCAAATTCACAATTCCATGTTGATGATCTTCAATACACCTCAAGTTAGGAGACAAATCCACCTGTGGGCACTCAAACTTCTCAAGACTTCAAATCACTTCTTGATGGCCTGGAAGACTTCTCCTCTTGGATAACACACCTTGCTAAACTCTTCTTTTGATAGACACCTTGATCCCTTGTTGGAGGCATGCTATGCTATGATATGCAAATGATTAGACTGTGTATATGATGTGACTATGCAAATGAAATGCAATGAAACATAAATCAGGCAAGAAAAGGTTGAGCAAATTTTGGGGTGCAACACATGGCATTGGAGCAGTGCCATCATCAATGCATCAAAGGATTTCCATCTGGAGGCTAGATGGCATAGTTGAAAATATTGAAGTTGATCAAGGATACTTCAGGGTGCCAAGAAGGCAAATAGATCAGTTCCAATTCGACAAGCACTTGGCCAGCATAGGCCCTTGTGCTCCAGCGGACTTTGAGTTCACACCAAATGACGAGGTGTACTACTCACTATACATCCACCCTGTCGACGGATTTCGTTGGGATAGGGAAATACCTGGGGAGAGACTCCCATACCTGGGGGCAGCCCTAGTTGACCCCACTGGGTGGGGCAGTGAGTTTGATGACTGAAGCAGCGGTGCTGCAAAGAATTTCGGCCTATGTGGCTGAAACCAGATTACAAACGGCCGTAATGGCCGCCCATGACAAAATGGCTGAAGAAGCCACCAAAATACAGCGGGAGAGCCAGAGGCTCGACGCCATCTATGATGACGAACCTCTGGGGTTCGAAAGAGATCCTTTAGGGAACGACATTAAAATGCTCGCACAGGATCCATTGGAGGAAATTGATTTAGGAGAGGGTCCAACCAGGAGGCCAACGTACATTAGTGCTAACCTCGACTCTCAACTGAAGATCAAAGTCATCCAGTTACTCCGGGAGTATAAGGATTGTTTCGCCTGGAACTATGACGAAATGCCTGGGTTACAAAGGGATTTGGTGGAACATAAACTACCAATAAAGCCTGGAAAGAAGCCAGTCAAACAGGGCCCAAGGCATTTTGCTCCAGAGGTCATGTCGAAGATCAAGGAGGAAATCGAAAGGCTCATTCGTTGCAAATTCATTCGCACAACGAGGTATGTCGAATGGCTGGCCAACATTGTCCCAGTCATCAAGAAGAATGGGTCCCTAAGAGTGTGCATTGATTTCAGAGATTTGAATTCAGCCACTCCCAAGGACGAGTATTCGATGCCAGTGGCGGAAATGTTAGTTGATTCAGCCGCTGGCCATGAGTATCTTAGTATGTTGGATGGTTATTTTGGATATAACCAGATTTTTATCGCGGAAGATGACGTTCCCAAAACAGCGTTTCGTTGTCTAGGGGCCTTAGGCACTTACGAGAGGGTAGTAATGCCATTTGGCCTAAAGAACGCCAGGGCAACGTATCAACGAGCGATGAATTCTATATTCCAGGATTTCATTGAATCTTTTATGCAAATATACATTGAAGATATTGTGGTGAAATCTGTTTCAGGAAAAAGCCATTTGGATCATCTGCGACAATCGTTCGCTAGAATGAGGAGGTTTAGCCTCAAAATGAATCCGTTGAAGTGCGCGTTTTGTGTACAGGCGGGAGACTTGTTGGGTTTTGTTGTCCATAAGAAGGGAATCGAAATCAACCAGAATAAGATGAAGGCTATCTTAGAAACAAAAGCACCATCAAACAAAAAAGAGTTGCAATCGCTGCTGGGGGAAAATTAACTTTCTAAGGAGGTTCATCTCCAACTTAAGCGGCAATACACAAGCCTTCTCACCTTTGCTTCGAATTACTAGGGACATATTTGAGTGGGGCAAAGAGCAGTAGGAAGCCTTCGACAAAATCAAAGACTACTTGGCTCACCCCCCAGTCCTTTCGCCTCCGTGTCGAAGCAAGAGTATGCGATTGTACATAGCAGCGTCAGATAGAACTTTAGGGAGCATGTTGGCTCAGGAGGATGAGAATGGCACCGAAAAGGCTATTTACTACCTCAGTAGAGTTTTAAATGACGCAGAAACTAGATATAGTGAAATCGAAAAGCTATGTCTATGTTTATATTTCTCATGTACAAAGTTAAAGAAATATATTAAACCAGTAGATGTTTGTGTTTCTTCGCACTTTGATGTTATTAAACACATGTTATCAAAACCTATTTTGCACAGTCGAATTGGAAAATGGGCACTGGCATTGACAAAATATTCTTTAACTTATAGACCTCTAAAAGCAGTCAAAGGGCAAATAGTGGCAGACTTTATCGTCGACCACTCTATAAATGAGAATGCCCTGAATATAGTTGAAGTGGAACCATGGAAATTATACTTCGATAGCTCTAGCCACAAACATGGCACGGGTATTGGTATGTTGATTATTTCGCCAGATAAAATTCCAACAAAATTCAAGTATAAAGTCGAGGGGTTGTGTTCTAACAACGAGGCTGAATATGAAGCTTTAATAGCTAGACTTGAAATTTTGTTAGAATTGGGGGCAACCCAGGTCGAAATAATGGGCGATTCGGAATTAGTGATAAAACAGTTGACAAAAGAGTACAAATGTGTTAAAGAAAATCTCATCATGTACTTCGTAGTGGCCAATAGGCTGCTTAAAAAATTCAAAGCGTCAACTATTCGACATATACCGAGAATACAGAACCAAGTGGCCAACGATCTAGCACAGATTGCCTCGGGATATAGGGTCTCGAAGGAAGACTTGCAGGAAGTAATCGAAGCTAGGGGCAAGGTAGTGTTGGTTGGGTTGAAGCCATCAGACTTAGAGGCTACAAAGTTTGGATATATGGATGAAGAGACTTTCGAAGTCTTTACCATCGTAGAATTGTTGGACAATGACTAGAGAAAGCCTTTAGTCGAATATCTCCAGAATCCGTCAATAGCCTCAGATCAAAAGATAAGATATCGAGCACTGAGATACGTCTTGATGGGCAGCGAATTGTTCAAAAAGACCCCTGAAGGAGTTTTGCTGAAATGCCTGAGTAAATCAGAGGCATACTTGGCTTTGTCAACAGTCCACAGTGGGGCATGTGGTGCACACCAAGTTGGCCATAAAATGAAATGGTTGTTATTTCGACAAGGTTTGTACTGGCCTACGATGCTAAAGGATTTCATCGAGTTCGCCAAGGGGTTCCAGGAGTGTCAAGTTCATGCGGGCATACAACATGTCCCAGCAAGCGAGTTACATTCCATAATAAAATCATGGCCGTTTAGAGGTTGGGCTTTGGACCTGATTGGAGAAATTCGACCAGCATCCTCAAAAAACCAAAAGTATATCTTAGTGGTGATAGATTACTTTACCAAGTGGGCCGAAGCAGTGCCTTTACCTAAAGTGGATCAGGAAGATGTGATTGAATTCATTCAGAAAAATATCATCTTTAGGTTTGGACTGCCAGAGACAATCACAACGGATCAAGGGTCGATCTTCACAGGTAGAAAGATGCAGGATTTCGCCAAAGAGATGGGGTTCAAACTCTTAACTTCGACCCCTTATTACGTGCAAGCTAACGGGCAAGTCGAGGCAGCAAATAAAGTGATCATTGGCATGATAAAGAAGCAAGTAGGAACCAAGCCAAAGAATTGGCACAAAGTGTTGGATCATGTTCTCTGGGCATGTCGAACGTCACCCAAAGAGGCAACCAACACCACCCCATATCGTTTGACCTTTGGTCACGATGCAGTGTTGCCAGTCGAAATCCACATACATGCGATTAGGGTTCAAAGGCAACACGAAATTCCTAGAGAAGTCTATTGGGATATGATGCTCGACGAGGTCATAGACTTAGACGAAGAAAGATTGAAAGCTCTAGAATTGCTGAGAAGGCAGAAAAAGAGAGTGGAAAAGTCATACAATAAGAAGGTTAAAGAAAGAACCTTTTTAGTTGGATACTTAGTTTGGAGAGTCATTCTGCCTATGGATAGAAAGGCCAAGACACTGAGTAAATGGTCCCCAAAGTGGGAGGGACCCTTCCAAGTGTCGAGGGTTTTCTTTAATGGAGCCTATGAAGTGGAAGAATTGGGCGAAGATAAGAGGATATTAAAAGTAAATGGTAAGTACTTGAAAAAGTACAGGCCTATGCTGCAAGAAGTTAAGATAACAACAGAGTAACAGAAAGTATAAAGCAAAGCCACAATGGTATTAATATTTGCCAAAATGGCGCGATAAGTTACAATAACAAAGATGGCTTCAAAGGCCAGCAAAATATAGTCTGTTACAATATGTCAGTAAATTAGAAAGGGAGATTGGCCTTCATTTTAAGGTAGTTCGCCTTCTGAGATTCAATGCGTTGTTGGCACGAGGCCCTTTCGTTAATTAATCTGGCAACTTCTTCTTCTAAGCTTCAAGCCTCTTCTGCAAAAGTGATAGCATGTTCAAGTTTAGCAGCAAGGGTCGAATCGTCTTTGGAAGACAGTTGAGAAATCTTCTTTTCTTCTTTCTTGATCTTGCCTTGAAGTTTCTTGATCTTGCGTTTCCAACAGACGATGTTTTCTTTACTGGAAGCAATCTCTAGTTGGTCTCTCTTTTTTCTCTTCCTCTAGCTCTTCGATCCTTTGTTCCGATTCCGCTGCACTTGTCCAGGCAGCTGCTTCACAACCAGATTTCGTCGAAATGTCACCTTCGAGGCGGGGCAGCAACGTAAGGTCTTTGTAGACTTGATCTATCAAAATTCCCACCTCTCGAATGACGTTAGCAGCTTCAGGGGATATGGAATCAAGTCTCACTTGTTGAAGAAGCATTTTCAAAGATAGATGGGTAACGAAATCCATTTCAGCAACATGAAAAGGCCTCCTTTAAAGATTTTGGCTTTGATCTTCGCCAAAATGTCATCTGAAGGTTTGCTAGAGACCTGGCCCTCAGAAGTTGAAGTACTCCGAGTTTTGCTAGAAGAGCTGCCTCGACTGCGCAGCAGTAATTGAACATATCGACGAGGATCGCTTTCTTTTAGCGCAACCATTTCCTCCTTAGAGAGGACCGTTTCGCTCTGAAGAGGCATTTCCTGTGGCACCTCGACGGGAGTAACTTTGGTAGCATCAATACAAGCAGGATCATCAGATTTCCCATTTGTAATTATTTCCCCTTCTATAGGGGCAACTTTTGTGGAGTCTTGAGCCAAGGTAGCTTCTTTCTCCTCACCATCTGACTCACCTAGCTCAGACTGGTGCATGGCTTCTTCCTCACATACGTTGGCTTCGTTCGCATCAACGTCGTCATTAGCGGGTTTTGTTTGATCAAGAGGGGAACTTGTTGTGGTGGCAGGGTTGGTGTCCTCAGGTTTGGGGTTTTCGTCTTCATCTGCCACGACTATTGTCTCAGGAGCTCCCTCTTCCTCGTGGTCAGACCCATCAGTTTGTGATTGTTGGGTAGTAGTTTTTAGGGGCGAAGGGGCTGCATAAAATTCAGGTTTGTTAATTTCACCAAGAGAACTCACACCAGAACCCAAATCAGATGTATGGATATAAGTGGGTTCACCTTGGTTGTTCAATGGATAAATAGGCAAGGGAGACAGTTGCATCGAAGGTTTGGAGGTCTCGGTAGTAGTCTGCAGTTGGGAAAATAAACCTCATGAGAAGCGAGATGAGAGAGACAAGAGCTTAATATAGAAAGGTCAGAGATTCTTTCACAATACCTTCGTGGCTTCCTCAGCCGGACTAGAGTTATCATTCTCTATGGGAACGACAGAAGGATTTGGATCATTTGTTGTGAGAGCTTTGACAGGAGATTCAGGAGGCGTATTTTGTTTTTGTATCTTGGCGGGAGATGGAGGAGATTCGACGCTCTCTAGCCCATGAGTTACCCTTCGTTTTCTTTTTAGGGGAATATCTTCACGAGGGGATTCATCATCGTCGGAGTCTATGATGACTTGGGCTGCAACTTTTCTTCTTTTTTGAGGAGTTGGAGGTTTGCGGCCAACCTGGGAAGATCGAAGTGATCAACAAAGGACAGAAAAGCTTCAGGTGAATAAGAGCATGTAAGAATTTACCTTTGAACTTTCGATCTTTCCTTCTGTTTTATTGGTCTGAGCATTTCTTTTGGGAGCAGCTGCGAATAGATAAATATAGAAGATATAGGTTAGTAACTTTGAAGCTCTGTGAGAGGAAGCCAAATCGAAGGGAGATGACCTTCAAGGATTTCGGTCTCAATGTGAACATCTTCGATACTGACATGAAGGTGCCCTTTAAAGGTATCAAGTGTATGTTTAGTCGGAACCACCTGTTGCGCCTTAGGCTTCGACTGCTGTCGAAGTATTTTTATACTATCCTCACAGATAAACCAGTCTGGAAATGAAGGGGCAAGAGCCACGCCAAAATTAGCGGTTGGTAATCGTGGGGTATTTGGGGGAAATAGTTTAAAAGCAACCTCATATCGTCTATCGTAAGGGATAGATGAGGGGATTTTCAGTTTCTCCATTCTATTAGAAAATTTTTCTTTTAAAGTGACAGCAGCCTCGCGGATGGTTCGACTAACATCATTTGGTCGATAGGCAGTTTCGAAGTACTTCTGGAAAGCTTGTATCTCTTTGATATGAGTAGACATACCTTTCTTGACCTTTTCCTGCACATCAATAAAAGCCTGATCAATCAAGCGTGAAAAACTTGAAACATCAAGAAAATTGTTGGAGTAATGATTGGTCCACCAGTTGTAAAAATCTGGGGTACAAAGGTGAGAGGGTTCAAAATAAATTGGAGTAAAATGGGACTTATGGGCATAACGGGCCATTTGAGTCGAACACTCAAGTGGGTTGAAGTTAGTGGAGAGAAGGATAACATGATACTTCTTATCATACAAGCACCTAGGCAATGATTGAATTAACCCAAATTGCCTCGACGCCAAGTTAGGTTGATAAGCGACTAATATTGCTTGTCCTCTGACAAGGTTAAGCTTATGAACAATCAAGCGTGGCGTCAAGAATCTCTCCCATATCAGGTTTGATTCTGCTTCGTGTTTTTGCGAAACTGGAGGAAATGACCTGGTGA
Organism: Lathyrus sativus; assembly: GCA_963859935.3. Lineage (NCBI taxonomy): Eukaryota > Viridiplantae > Streptophyta > Magnoliopsida > Fabales > Fabaceae > Lathyrus > Lathyrus sativus. Next base: position 258,017,788 of record OZ012741.1, read on the forward strand.
ACCATTCAGGGCCATACAACCTATGAGCAAAAGGGGCCATCCTGGGAGTGAATTCATGCCTTTTTGCAAACAAGTGGATGAAGCTGGTAAGATTGGCACGAAGGCTTCGACCCTCTTCACTTGGTGTCAACTGAACCAAGCGTGGCCATTCGACCCGACGTTCAGATACTTGGGCTTCGTCGACCTCTCCTTTGAAGGGAAGGTTGTGCTCGAAGGTAGCGTTCAACCATAATTGAAGCAACCAAAATTGCCCTGCCATTATAAGAGCGCCATGAGTTTTCGGATCCCTTAGTTTATCAGCGTCTTCTCCTAAAGCCTCATACAGGCTGGCTAGTATCATTTCACTGAGACATACGTCCCTTTTAAGGTGTAACTGATTCGCCAGGGTAAGGTACTTCCTCGCCACCTGCAAGGACTTTGTGTAAAAAATACAACGAGACAACCACATAGCCAGAAAGGCTATGTGCTCCTCGTCTTCGACTACGTCGGTGTCTTTCTTGTGATAATTATTTATGAAGGGTGTGTAAGTATGTTTCGTACTACCAAAACCTATGGTGTCCCGTGCATCAATTTCAGGATTGTAAGCCAATCCACACGGTTTTAATCCGACAATAGCAGCCATGTCGAAGAGCGTGGGAGTCACCATTCCGCAGGGAAGATGGAAGGTATGGTGAGTGCTGTCCCAGAAATACAAAGAGGAGGCCAGCATTAACGGATAATAAGGTGACCCAACCTTCGACAGCATGATTAGGTCATAAATACCTATTTCTTTCCAATGTTGTGCCTTTGCTTTCTCTATTTTTGCCAGCCAGTTAAGGTAAAGTTCAGAATCTTTGAAGTACGGCGTAGCTCTAAAGAGTCTTGCTCCATCATGCAAATATTTGAGGTCCACATTAAAGAGAGAAAGGTCATCTGGTTTATCAGAAGGGATTTTGCTAGCATCTTTTTTCCCTAAGGGTTTGGTTTTCCGATAAGAAGGGAAAAAGTCACTCAAGGTGGAATAATCAAGGTCTGGGGGTGACAATGGGCCAAACATGGCTAAGGTTTTTCCAGCCACATCAACGGGGATGATTACCTGAGATTCGTAGATGTGTCGTTTTTCTTCTGCTAACGGTTCCCTGATGAGCTGTTGGTTCTTCGTGATTTTTGGTCCGCTCAAGGTAGCGAAAGGTGGCAATGCAGATGAAGAAGATGGTCTCCTAGTTTGAGTTTTCTTCTGTTGTTCAGCCATGATTGAAGGTTTTCAGAGAAAAGGGAGATTTTTCTTTTGTTGGAAAAAATGTGTTTCTTCAGCAAAGAGGAGAAGAGTAAAAGTTGATAAAGAGTAGAAAGTCTTGATGAAAAAACTCTTGGTGATTTTATAAGTATTCAGAAAATTAAGAATTCTTACGTGGTTGAAGTTAGTGGGCCACGTGTGCCACCTAGCGGAAGAGGTAAGGGGAGGTTGTAACATATACTCCTAGGCGCTAAAAGGGTGATGATGTTTTCTGGATTTTTGTGAGTTCCAAGAAACCTGCCATGATGATGATGACGTCAGAAGCGTGCAAAGTGGCGTGGTTTTTAATATAAACATTTCTCTTTCTTCTGTTTTATCTTCCAAAGGATAAGAGGCAAACCAAAGGGTAGGATAGTATCGAAAAGATGGTGTCGAATGGGATACTATCAAAAAATGTCCTTTTCCTACGATAAGGTCGAAAAGAACATTCTTTGGGGGCAATTTGTTAGCTCCCAAATTCGATACTGCCTTGGGTTGCTAAACATTAAGACATAATTAATGTCTAAGTAAAATGAAGTAAAGAGGTTTCGATAGCCTCTAAGGAATCTTCTAAGCTAAACAGTTGAAATAACTTAGAAAATTAAGGAACCTAAAGTTATGAGCATTTCGACCGTGTCAGTGGTCGTTCGACCGAAATTCTGCAGGAGGATTGCTACGTCGTTTTGAAATTCAAAATTTGAAGGGAGCGGTTTTATTCATAAGACACGTGGCGAGTTCTAGAGTAGGAAGTTACATGCAATTGACACTTGTTAGATCGAGGAGATACTAGGAAGTTATTAGAAGTTAATTATTAGCATTATAAATAGGGATTTGTTAGACAGATTTCTGTGTGTTTTACCATTTGTACAAAGTAACTCCAATCAAATTTACTCAAAGTACCCGAGTGTGAGAAAAGAGTATTTTCACGGAGAATGTATGTTATGTAAAATCACCAACTTTTCAATAAAGTCTTTTACAATTTCAGCAACATTTACATTTCCTCTGTCGAACCACTTGTGCAAGTGTTACTTTTTGCCTTTACCTTTCCTGCATCCTTTACTCCAATTCCTTCTTTCCTTTAAACTTTTTACCTTTTTCGATCAGCCTTTTACAAATCTTTTACAGCGTTTCTTTAAGTTTATGCACTTTAAAATACCCAGTTAAAGTCTTTTTCATTACAAGCACATTTACCAATTCGTTATTACAAGTACTTTAAATTTAATTCTAAACATAGAATACTTTAGCACATGTCCTAGGATCAATCTGATCGATCCTGTGAGTCACCAAAGTCAAATTTGGAAGATCAACGGTTGTTTTGCGATTTTCAAGGGAAACACATACATATCTTCCAATACTGAATTAATTTCAATAACCTCAACTTTTGATTTGGTATAACCTGAAAAGAAATAAGAATATGTCAAATAATAATTTATTATAATTAATCACTGTAATAAAAATATGTCAAATAATAATTTATTATAATTAATCACTGTAATAAAAACATGTTATAAAATTGATTACCTTTCACATCAGTCCATAGCCAATCTCGGACACACATCAATGCCTCTAAAGTATCCGAACGCAATCTACTACGATGAGGAGTAAGAATCCGACCACTTGTGCTAAAAGAAGACTTGGAAGCAACCGTTGAAATAGGAATTGCTAAGAAGTCCCTTGCAATCATTTGCAAGATTGGATATTTTAATCCACTAACCTTCCGCCAACCTAAGATATCAAAATTTTCATCATCCGGTAACACTTTCTCCTCTATATATCCGTCAAATTCTGACCTACTAGACGTGACACTTTTTTTTTTGCACTGACATGTTTTGCAAAATTAGACCTCCAAGCTTCTTTTTTGCCAACAACAATTGCATCAGACACAATTTGAGTTTGATTTGAGGATGAAGAAACATTCTCTTTCTCCTAAATTATACTCAATTACTCAATTACCATATTTTGAAACAAAGATTTTACCTTCTCAATTTCATTATCAGCTTCATCTCCATAAATTAGAGGAAAAAAGTAATCTAACAAATCAACTTTGTACCTTGGATCTAACACAATGCCTATTGCCATCACTCCATTGACCACCTTCCAATATTTGTCAAACTTAGAAAGCATACTTGAAGCCATGTCTTTAATGACACAATCAATATAACCAAGTCATTCAACTAAAGCCAATTTCATTTCACATACTTTGGGAAAATAAACATTTGCAGTTGGATACTTGGTACTAGAAAATAGTTGTGTAACATCATAAAAAACTTCCAACCTTTTACAAATTTCTTTTGCTTTCATCCATTCATTTTCACTAGGCAAGGTTTTATATTGAGTATCTCGTTTTGCCAATCGACCAAACACATCTTTATATTGTATGGCAACATTAAGCATTAAGAATGTAGAATTCCACCTAGTTCTGCAATTTTGAACCAAATTTTTATCATAAAAAATGTTCACTTGACCACATGTCTCTATGAATTTCTCCTCTCTTTTAGGGGTTGCTGTCCAAAAGACAACTTTTTCTCTAATATTCTCAATGGCACTAGAGATTATGGATAAACCCTCTTTCACAATTAAATTCAATATATGTGCAGAACACCGCATGTGAAACAATTTTCCACCCAATATCAATGACCTAGGTGTAATCTTATTTAAAATGCATTCAATCATATCATAATTCGTAGAACAATTATCAACAATCATTGTGGACAACTTTGTATCTAGGTTCCAATCCATCAAAGATTGAATCAAGGTATCAGCTAGTGTTTTGCTAGTATGAGGAGCATACACATAAATGAACCTAACATAAATTAAATTTTCAAGAACAATATTAATAACATTATACACAAAAAAAAATCAAAATAATTTACTGTTATTACCTTACAAGTCGACTTTGAAGGGTCCATGAATCATCAACAAAGTGAGCTGTAACTTTCATATAGCCTTTATTCTGGTTACTTGAAGTCCACATATCACTGGTGATTGCAATACGACTTTGATTCTTTGACAACAACTTCATGGTATTCTCTTTCTCATCGTTATAAATTTTCATGATGTCATTCTTGATAGTGTTACGAGAAACCTCCTTAAATAGAGGTTGCATAGAAGCACAAAATTCTCTAAAACCAATGTGTTCAACCATTGCTAGAGGATACTCATGAAGAATTATCATCTTAGCAACACCATACCTTGCCATGTCTTTGTTAAACGCATAAGAACCTACCATTACAGTTTGACCATCGACTTGTTCAGTTTTTATCAAAGCTTGCTTTATATCTCAATTTGTTCAACGTGGACAAGACTTAATGTGTGATTTTAAGTGTGACGTTCCTTGTTTTGAAACACCCAAGAGTTTTGCACCACAATAGTTACAAATGGTCTCCAACTTTCCATCTATTTTTTGCCTTTTGAAATGGTTCCAAACTTCAGAAGTTAGCTTTCTTTTAAGACCTTCAGTGTCAACTTCACATGAAATAGGACTTTCAATTTCATTAGGAGTTGAATTAATTTCTACATTCGGACCATTTGAAGCAACAACGTTAGACTCATCTGCGTTTGAGACTGCCAAATTCTCTTGCATAACTTCTATAGGAGTAAAGTTTTGTTCAAAAGACATTCTACAAAAAAAAAAGATAAATTTGTCAATACTGTATTAATGTGATAGTTTTAATATCAATATAAATATTCAATACTGTATAACAATTGTGGTCCAAATTATCAACGGTAAACTTGAACCGGAAAAAAAACTAAGAGATAATGAATAATAGCAATTAAAAATATAAATTAATAATTAAAAAGTATTAACTATAACAATATTAATATTATAATAATGGTGAAACGTTTACATTAAAATAAAAAAACAAAGAAACCTATAAAGATGCATAACGTAGATATGAGAAAACCTATAATGAGAAAAAATTATCATTTACTTGATATAGTATGATTATATTTCATTACATATATTAATAACACATGAATATAGAAATAAATAAAAGAGCCTATAGATGGAAAGAATAGGCACACATGAATATCATTTTTATATCAATGAAACGAAAAAGAATGTATATAGTGCTTCTTCTTTTTACTAGTTTAGGGTTTAGTATTTTGCATTATAATTGCCTTAAAATAAAAAACTATTTTGCAGCCCCACCTATTACTACTTCAGTGTTGCAACAACCAAAATTAAAATTAAAATAGCAAGAAAAAGAACAAAATGTAACAAGGTAGATAGATTACATTAATCATTTAGGAAATTAGGACTCTGAGTTGCAGTGTTGGATAGAGAAAAGACGGTACTGGTTCTTTGGGTTGGAGTTGGACAGTGGAATTGTGAAAGTGAAAGAGATGTTAGGTCTAAAATATAAAAGAAGCCTAAATAAATATAAAATGACTAAATATGATTTTTCTTGGAATGTGAAAGGTTTTCTTTTTCTTCCAAGAAAACGTTAAAAAAAAGAAATATGAAAAGACTAAATTTCTTGGAAGATGTAATGACGTCTATAATAAATTAAAATATTTAAATAATTTTTATAATTTATTAACGGGTATGGATATCCGCGGGTACGGGTATCATTAAACCCACATCCACATCCATTAAATAACAGATATTTAAGTATCCATTTATTTTATCCATGGATATCCATTAAGCTATCCACTTTGTATCCGTGACGGATTATATCCGCGGATACCCGCGGGCACGGGCTTTTTTGCCATCCCTAGGCTAGGGCATTTATTTGCCCAACGATCAAGCGACCGATTTTATTTTGCAGGTTAATTTCAGAGTAGGATCAGCACTCAGGCTCATAACAAGCATTTTTATAGTGATAACGTTCAAAAATGAGGTTCAGCAGCTAAACAGAGCTCCAAACAGTTGAAACAGGGCAAATGGACATATTTCCCACCAAAAGGCGCCAAAATTCAAAATTTGAAGGTGTTAATCGGTTAACCTATATGGCTAATCGATTAACCAAAGGAAAATTAGCCAAGATTTGGAATTTTAACAGTGTTAACCGATTAACGCATATGGTTAATCGGTTAACCATAGCAGATTTTCTCTTGTACGTGATTTTGCAAGCCAATTGCACTTGGGGTCCAATTTTGATCCCCTTGGAATTCAAATTTTCACTTTGGGAATGATCAAGAACATCTTTAAATTTCAGATTTCCCTCCAAAATCCCATTTCACTTTCCAAACCTTGATTTCCAATCCAATTTCCAAACCTTGCTTTGGGATCCAAACCTAAGTCATATTTAAGTGATTTACTCCAAACCTCACCAACTAATTTTCATTTCTCACATTCATTTTTCAGAATTGATTAGAATTCTCTCAAGTTCTCTCAACTTCTCCATTTCCAAAACTCACTCAAAGCTCTTTTCCATTGGAATTCTTGATTCTTCATTGGAATCAATGGATTCTTGAGCATAAACCTCCATTTACCATCACCATTAAATCAATTTTCATCTTCAATTTTCGTGCAAGCTTGGATCTGAATCTGGAGTTGGATCTAGAAGTGATTATTTGAAGCCTTTTGACTCAAATTTGGTGGATCTTCATTCATACAACAATTATTGTGGATCTTAAAGTTTTCCGGATTTCTAGCATTTGATCTGCTCAAATTCAGTTGATCAACATTTACTGAAGCAAATCTCTGCTTTGAAGGTTGGAATTCTCGATCCGATTTAATTTTTGAGCTTATCATGTTAATCTTCATATTCGATTGAATTTTGTTGATTCCGATTAATTCGATTTGTGATATTGTTGTGTAATTGTGTATCCATGCTATTGGATCTCTGTTTTCTATTGTTAATTTCGTGCTTAATCGATAAGTTGATCTGTTGGAACCTTGGATAAGTTGTTTTTGTGCTGGAAGTGATTTTCTGCTGCTGTTTTTAGCTTCCAATGCAGTGTTAATCGGTTAACCTATATGGTTAACCGGTTAACCATTTCAAACTTTCAAAATTTTTTCAAACGTTAACAGTGTTAATCGGTTAACGCATATGGTTAACCGATTAACCTGTTCAAAACTTCAGTTTTTTCCAAACTTTTTAAGTTGTTAACCGATTAACAGTATGTGTTAACCGATTAACACTGTGCCAGAATGTCATATTTGCTGTTTTGCTTGCTTGTTTGCATACCGTTTCGATTCGAATCATCATAGATCAGTGTGATGCATTAGGATTTAATTTTTTTGAATACTTGTCACTGTTTGTGGTTGATTAATCATGATTTTGTTGACATGTATGATCATTTTTCAATTGTTTGCATGCTTATGTATGTGGTTCGAAGTAATCATTTGTTTGCATGTTCGTTTGCTTTCATCTCTTGCTTTACTCCTCATGTTTTCAGCATTCTTGCATCGTTGTTGAGGTCGAGACGCGCTTGTGGTGGCTGCTGCCCCACACATTTTTTCCTCCCTCCCACCATTCTAAGTGTGCATTTTCATGTTTGCATTTTTCTACTTGTGATTGATCCTTCCTTTATTCTTCTTGTACTTTTTGCCATGATCCCTATAGGATTCCTAGTCCCTCCGTTTAGGATGGGAGTAGGAGAGACATTAGGTGCTCAATCCAAGTATGCTAACATTAGGGTAGATGTTTCCCCTTTTCATCCGAACTTTAGGACCACTTTGCATGACGAAGTTAGGGCCGAGTTTCCCTTAGACCTTCCGTGCGTCTGTCTTCTCATCTCAAAACCATTCTAATTCATCTAATAAAGGCGATAAATGTTGCACGCTATGAGCCTTAAGCTACATGGGGAATGATGAGTGAGGGGTCTCCTCTCGCTTATCTAGGGTATTTAGTATACGTCCCGTTTGGGGGCGATATACGACGCATTCGCCTTCATGTCATAGTCTTTAGTGCAACGTGAATCACAAACCAAATTAATTCACTGACAAAACAAAATTCAAACCTTTTTCCTTCGGGATTAATCGGTAACTTCTTTTTTTCCAGAAAAGAGTGTTGTTAAGCTTCGGTTCTACCGCAAACAGGCTTAGTCCCTAACTGCTGGAACGGATGTTTAACCCTACTCGGTTAAAACACTTAATCAACCCGTGGTTTCGTGTCTGCCCGAACTACATTTACTCTGATCTTTCATACCATATGAAAGTACGTAGGCACAAGACGCGACGTCTTGGCTAGCAACCTTCCCCCTCTCTTCCGTAGTTAGCCGAACTACGCTGACTCTGACTTTCCCATTGCACGAGGAAGTACATAGGCACAAAGTGGCGATGCTCTGTCGAGTCTCTTTTCTTTTCTTTTTGTCCCGCAAGCCTGTAGCGTAGATAGTTAAACACACCCTTAGATAGACAACAAGCGTGGATCCCATCGAGTACGACGGATGTGAGGGGTGCTAATACCTTCCCCTTACGTAATCGACTCCCGAATCCAGGACTTAGTTGCGATGACCTTGTCTTTTCCCTTTTTTGGTAGGTTTTTCCGATCGTTTCCTTTCCCTCTCTTTGGGATAAATAACGAAAGGTGGCGACTTTTCTGTTTTCCGCCGGGTGTTTTTCGCAGTTGTGATAGTTGGCGACTCTACTGGACACTACGATGGTTCCCTATGCGAGTCACTCCTAGCGCTTGTCTGTTGCGTCTTTGGGTGTTTACTTTTGTGCAGTTTTTGCTTTATGTACATTATCTGTTGTATATTATTGCATTGCATTTTTGTTGCTGCTGTGTTGTGGGTTGGGTTGTTCTATTGAGAGATAAGTCGGACCTGGGCTTGAGTATACCCATAGGATTAGAGTGGAGATTAGCGGGAGCTTGTGTGGTGTTTGGCTGCACAATAGCTCGCGTGAAATTCACATTCAGACGAGGTTTTTCTTTGGAAATATTCTATCTTGCGCGTCTGGTGCAGTTGAGGGAATATTGACTTAGAGAGACTGTTGACTCTGGAGACCGTTCTTTTGGGAAGTCAGCTAAGTGAGGCCGCTTCGTTAGACTATGATGCCAAACCGGAAACGGTGAATGTATCATCGTTTCTCGAAAGTCTGTGATGCTGACCACCCGCATAGGATGTCGTACCTTTCAAGACTAGAACCCACATGTGAGAGGGATGGGTTTTTACAGGAAACCAGGCCTTCAACCAACCCTGGTTTTCTCATCAGTGCATAATTTTGATCCTGAGTGTTCTATCTAGTGTGTTCTGATTAGAGCGAAGCTCTGGTTGAATTCAGTCAATGACATGATAGTGAATTTGAGCATTGGATACCTTGATCTCATGTGTGCATTTGCATAATCATTCTGCATTTAACATTGCATGTTTATGTGTGTTACAGGTTCTCGTCTTTCCCTTGATTCTGGTACTGGTCTTCTTCAGAGATGGAAGTTAGCAGAAAGAGGATTGTTGTGTACAAGCTTCCGGCGCCTGAGTTGGGACCTTTATTTGGTCTGATTTCCCTGGTTGAGCCTGGTGTTCTTGCAACTTTCAGAGAACAATATGGTGGAATTCTGAAGTTTTTCCGTAAGCTCACGACTTATGAGCATGAAGCTATTCATACCCTATTGCAGTTTTATGATCCTCCACTGAGATGCTTCACATTTTCGGACTACGTGTTGGTTCCGACTTTGGAAGAATTTGCTTACATCTTAGGTGTTCCGGTTCTGAACAAAGTGCCTTTCTTCAGCTCCGAAGAAGAACCTAATCTCGAGAAGTTGTCTGCCGCTCTTTATTTGAGCACCTCTAACTTGGTAGATCATGTTATTAGCATAAACGGAGTCTCTGGATTTACTTTACCCTTCCTGGTCGGCAAAGCCCGGGAGTATGCTGACAAGGGTTGTTGGGTAGTTTTCAGTGCTATCTTGGCTCTGTGTGTCTATGGCATTGTGTTGTTTCCCAATGTACCGGACTTTGTGGATTTTGATGCTTTTCATATCTTCACTTCCAAGAACCCCGTACCTACTCTTCTAGGAGACTTGTATCATTCAGTGCATTACAAGAACGAGAAAAGAATAGGAAAGATGGTTTCTTGTTGCATACCGTTGTTGCATAAGTAGTTTGTTGATCACCTTCCTTGCTCTGGAGCTTTTGTGGAATCAGCGAACTCATCTGAATGGTCGAAGAGGCTTATGGGTTTAACGGAGAAGAATATTGTCTGTTTCAATCGATACTTGCTGGGTCGTGAGCTTATCTTTAGTTGTGGTAGCTTTCCTAATGTGCCCTTGATAGGGAGGAAAAGCGGTATCAACTATAATCCTTCTCTTGCTGTGAGACAATTCGGTTATGCTTTGAAAGGACCTCCGAAAGAAGAGGAATTGCAGGAATCTCTGTACTTCACAGGTGTAGCTGATCCTTGTATCTCGGCCCGATTCATGGATGCGTGGGGTAAGATTCACAATAAGGGAAAGCTTTCTTTAGGCAAAGTAGATTGTAGAGCCTATGATCCATACTCTGATTGGATTCAGAAGAGGGTTGAAGAGGTATCATTGCCATTTCTTGTTGAAGCACCGCTGTATCCCTTAGTCATTGAGCCGCCCACAACCGTTGATATCCTGAGATATACCAAGCTTTGGGTAGAAAAGGAAGAGCTGCGCAAAGAAAACGAAGAGTTGAAGCAGGAAATCAGTCAGCTGAAGCACGATAAGGGTGAAGCTGTGTATTTGGCCAAGACAAATGCAGAACTGTTGACTAAGGCGAAGGAAGAACTAGCTGATCAGGTACAAGCACAGAAGCAAGTCGGTCTTAATCTGAAAAGCACTTGTGATGTTCTGAGGAGTAAGAAGGAGGATTTAGATAGAGCCTATCTGAAGATATCCAAATTCAATGAGCAATGAAATGCTACTTTGAAAGCCAACAAGAGTAGAGAAGATCAGCTTCGTATTCAGGTTGATAAGCTGAAAGCGCAATTCAAGGCTAAGGATAGAGAGGTATTGCTAGAAACGTTCCGCAGGAGCATGATCGGGCAGAAATACCAAGAGACTTTGTCAGCACTTGAAGAGTTCAAGATCCGGGCAGAGGTGAAGAAACCCTGGCTTGAAGATGCCTTCTACGAAGATGCTTGGGAGGATCATTGTCATTATCTATGGGATGTGATACGCAAGATGTAACACCCATTTTAATTATCTAGTCTTTTTCTGTGTTATTTTATTTTTCGGTGTGCCTTTTTGTGGGGGTGTGGTTGAGTGCGATAGTGAGTGCCTTAAGTTTGGAGATTAGCTACTAACCTTTGGACCATGATATTAATAATATAATTATTAGTGATAATAATTTAATAGATAATGGTAATATTATTATTATTATTATTATTATTATTATTGTTATTATTATTATTATTATTATTATTATTATTATTATTATTATTATTATTATTATTATTATTATTAAGGGAATAAGAAATAGTAAGGGGTGTTTTTTTTGTGAGTTGGAAAGAAAGGAAGAGGAGAAACACGATCAAGAGGAGAAGAAGAAGAAGAAGGTCAAGTGGAAGAAAGGTTGAAGAGAAGAATCAAAGAGGAAGAAGGGAAGCCAAGATTATCAGTTCTTCGAGGATTTTCAACAGCTTGATCGAGTTATCGAGGTAAGGGGGGAGAAACGGGTCAAAATTGGTTTGTTGCATGAATTCTAGGTAGAGGGGATTTCCCTAACCCCATGGTAGATTGATGATCATGTTTGATTATGTGTTGAAATTCTGAATTGTTGCTGGTAAGATAGGTTTGTTGCATGTGGTTGTTTGGATGATTTGGGGTTTCCGGGCAGTTTGCAATTTTAAGCCGAAATTGAGTTAATCGGTAGAAGCTGAGGTTTTATCGGGAGGAATCTAGAATAGATTATGTAGCTAAGTTTCCGAATGTTGAACTAATGCTGTGGGAACTGGTTTGAGTAAAATTGGCTGATTTCGGAGAGTTTTACCTATTCTAAACAGTGGGGTTTTTGTGAAATCGCAGACATTCGCCAGCAATTTCGCTAGGCGAGCGAATAGCGAACATTCGCTGATGTTTCGCTAGGCGAAATGGGTAGCGAGTGCTTCCAGTAGCCACTGTCTGCCTTCGCTAGGGAGTTCGCTGGGCGAGCGAGTAGCGAGCATTCGCTGATGCTTCGCTAGGCGAGTGAGCCAGCGAGCATGACAGTAGTTTGTGTTTTTGTGCTGTTCTGTTCTGTTCTCTTGTGTTGTGGGACCCTTGTTGGTCATGATTAAAGATAAGATTGGTGTTGAACAGTTATGAGTGTATGTGTGGTGTTGGAATGTGATTTCCGTGTTATTCGTTTAATTAGAATAATTCAATTGGTGTATGTTATTATGTATGAATATGGTGATGTGTGAAATATGTATGTGTGATGTATAAAATGTGATCAGGAGGATCGTGTGCACCTTGTGTGCTTGGATTGTTGTTGTGCATCAATGTCGTGCATATCATGATGTCTTGGTGGGGTTGAATTGTTGCTCAGATGGAGTGTATACGATTCACCCGTACTCCTGTGTGGAGAATGGTGGGATGAATCGTTGCTCGGATGGAGTGTATGCGATTCATCTGTACTCCTGTGTGGAGAATGGTGGGATGAATCGTTGCTCGAATGGAGTGTATGCGATTCATCCGGTGCTCCCTTGTGGAGGGTTGATGGCCCGGTGTCCATCGGTGTTGTTGAGTCGGTACCGCATATCATGGTGTTGAGTTGCATGTTTTTGCATTTTCTTGTGTGATGGGTTGGTGTCGGATAGTAGGTCCTGCTTGGTGTATGTTGAATGATGTTCGCATGATTGCTATCTTTTATTCATGTACATTATTACCGCTATATTTTGATCGTGATTTCTCACCCCTTTTTTTGTTGTTGTGGTCTGTGCTTCTTCGGAAGTACAGATGATCCAGGTGCGTAGCTAGCTTGGATAGTGGCGAGTCGAGTCGTAGGGGTGCTCTGATACGTAACACGGGGCTTTGGGAGTTTATTGTTTTTCTGATGATTTTGTTTTACTCCGTGGCGTATCATGTTTTGTTGGAACCCTTGGTGAATATTGTGTATATTTTGGGCGGATGGCCGAATACAATGTATATATGATATTTTTCCGCTGTTTACTATTGAAAACCATTTAATAGAGTATTTTGTTGAGTTTCTATTGTGATATCCTGCTTGGTGTGGTAACTCTGATAATTGCTTGATTTAATTGCCATTTACTTTATTATTTATTTAATTTTGGGGAGCGGGGTGTTACACAATAGGGATGTCCTTATCCGAGAGTTGATGGAGAGGCCATACCATCCAGATACGAAGAAGATGCTTGAGGAGTCTCTAGAGTGGCGTAGAGATCATGGCTACTAGGAGTTTTATCTTTTGTAGTTTAATTTGATTTTGTATCTTGATCATCACCAGAGATGTTGGATGAGATCAATGCCTCTTTGTATGCAGATATTTCTCATTTGGTTGTATTGTTTCAGCTTTACTTGATATATGAGAAGATTTATTATGGTGTTCTTATCCATCTCTGCATTCTTGTTTATTGAAACCGGAATCAAGGGGGAAGATCTCCCTGTGCATACATAGACATGTTTGCATTTTGCATCTTGCATTCTCATTTGCATCGCAAGTTGTTCTTGGTGCCCTTGTGTTCTTATCTTGCTTGGTTTTCTTCAGTTCAGGATTGAGGAGTTCAGTTTCCACAGGTATTCTACTCGAGGGAATCAGCAGAAGGTGATGGATCAGGTTCAGGCAGAATTGCAGGAGGTCAGGGCTCGTATGGCCCAATTCATGGAACTGATGCAGACTGTTGCTAGTGGACAAGAACCGTTGAGAACTCTGGTCCAGCCGTTGATAGCACGAGTTGATGAAGACGGTGTTTTTCACGGAGGAGCTGGTGTTGTTCATCCTCCGGTTGGTGGATCTATTCCTCAGGGTATTCCTACTGTGGTTGTACCTCCGGGCGGAGGAGCTGCTGGTGAGAATGATAATATCGCTAGTAATGGCAGTGTGTGCGCTGTACACGGGGTTGCTGGTCCTCAATGGAAGGATAATCAGGATGATATATTTTTTGTGAAAGATCCGGAGGGTGGTTTGCCAACTAAAGCTGACCGAAGGTTCAAACTGATTGAGGAGAAAATGAAATCATTGGAGAATCAGAACTCTTTGGGCTTGGATATGTCTGATCTTGGTTGGGTTCTTGGGGTCAGGATTCCCCCCAAATTTAAGGTGCCCGATTTCGATAAGTACAAAGGGACGGCTTGTCCCAGAGTACACATTCGGGAGTACTTCAGGAAAATATCTACTTATTCCAGTGATTAAAAGCTGCTAATGCATTTCTTCCAGGATAGTCTGGCAGGGGCTTCATTGGAATGGTATATGGGGCTTGAGAGAACCCATATTCATAGCTGGAAAGAATTGGCTGAGGCTTTTAAGCGTTACTATCAATATAATAGTGATCTGACACCCAATCAGGTACAATTGCAGAGTCTGTCGCAGAAAAATTCTGAGAGTTTCAAAGAATACGCCCAGAGGTGGTGGGATTTAGCTGCAAGGGTATAACCCCCTATGGTTGAAAGGGAGTTGATTGACCTGTTCATGGCTTCGCTACCGGGTGTGTACTTTGAGAAGATGATAGGCTGCATGCCTTTAAGGTTTTCTGATTTGGTAATTGTCGGTGAGCGAATTTAAACTGCGATCAAATCTGGTAAGATTTCCAATGGTGGTGGATCCTCTTCGGGAGGAACGAAGAAGTCGTATTCTGCAAACCCCAAGAGAAGGGAGGGGATGCAAATGCTATCTCACACAAGGGTAAAGGTAGATCTCAGTCTTGTCAGCATCAACAAGTTGCTACAGTAAATATCCCGGCCGCAACTCCGCAACAAGGCAATGCTCCATGACCTTATCCTGTTAGGCGCAGGATGCCTGATAGACAGTTCACGAATCCTCCGATACAATATTTTCAGTTGTTACAACGGTTGTTGTAGTTACAATTGGTTCAGAAGAGGACCTTGGCTCCTCTCACAGGTATACCGCCTCCTGGCTACGATGCGAACGCTCATTGTGATTTTCACTCTGGCGCCTCATGCCATGATATTGACCATTGTAAAGCTTTTAAGCATAAGGTCCAGGATTTGCTTGATTCCAACGCTATCAATTTCACCAATGAAGGGCCTAATGTGACTCAGAACCTGATGCCGAATCATGGTGTGGCCGGAGCCAATGCCATTATTGAGGGTGAAAAGTTAAATCTGATAGCTGATATTGAAGATTTAAAAACTCCACTGGGTTTTGTGAAGGGTTGTTTGTTGAAGAAGGGAGTATTTCCTGGTTGTTCTGTTGACTGCTCAAAATGTGAAGCGCAGCCTGAGGGTTGTGATCTTTTGAAGAGGGGTATTCAGAGAATTATTGATGAGGGTTGTTTACAATTTGATAGAGTCGTGAAAGAAAATGTCGAGCACAAGGTGAGTGATGACGAAAATGAAGTTGCTACTATTTCCATTCCATACCGGACTATCAATATTTCAGCGCCTGCTAGACCAGCTCCGGTGACCATTACTGTCTAGGACCTATGTCGTATGAGAGAACTAGAGCTATCCCATGGAACTATGGAGGAAAGGTGTTTTGTAACGGGCAGAAACAAGAATGGGCAGAATCGGCAAGCGGAAGTTCGTCGGTTGAGAACATAGTTGGTGTCGGAGGTATTACAAGAAGTGGTAGGGTCTTTTCTCCACCAGAGATTAATGATGATAAGAATGATAGAGGTAAGCGCAAGGCTGTGATTGAGGAGAATGCCCAACCCCAGGTTGTTACTGATGATCTTTCAAGGGATACGGAGGAATTTATGAGGTTAATTCGGAAGAGTGACTACAAAATTGTGGATCACTTGAATCAAACTCCTTCGAAGATTTCTATCTTGTCATTGTTGATGAGTTCGGAGCCACATCGCAACGCTTTGTTGAAAGTTTTGAATGCAACATATGTACCCCAGGAGATTTCTGTCAATCAGTTGGAGGGGGTAGTCGCTAATGTGAATGCCAGTAATGATCTCGGCTTTACTGATTTAGATCTGACTCATACTGGGAGGAACCATAACCGTGCTCTGCACATATCTCTGGAGTGTAGAGGATCTCTGATGTCGCATGTCTTGGTTGATACAAGATCATCCCTCAATGTGCTTTCGAAGAAGGCATTGGTAAAGTTGGATATTCATGGTTTGTTATGCACGCCAAGTGATTTGGTTGTGAGGGCTTTTGATGGATATAAGAGATCAGTGTTTGGAGAGATCACATTGCCTATTTAGATAGGGCCAAAAATCTTTGATGCAACTTTCTATATTATGGATATCCAGCCAACATACAGTTGTTTGCTTGGCCGACCTTGGATACATGCTGCTGGGGAAGTCGCCTCAACATTGCATCAAAAGCTGAAATACATGGTGGAAGGAAAGATAGTTACCGTGTGTGGTGAAGAGGACATTATGGTTAGCCATCTGTCATCTTTCAAGTATGTGGAAGTGGATGGTGAGATCCACGAAACGCTCTGCCAGGCATTCGAAATAGTTCAGATTTAGGGGAAATCTCCTGTAGAAGCCAAAGGCCCAGAGGTTTCAATGTCGTTGCTCAAGGAAGCCCGTGCTATCGTAGAACTCGGCTCGTCTCAGAAGTGGGGCCAAGTTCTTGATGTTCCTGTCAAGTAGGACAAGTTCGGCTTGGGATACAAACCCTCCAGTTCTTCTCAGATTCCGAGATACAGGGGACCTGTTTAGTTCACCAGCAGTGGTTTGATATTTGACAGGATTAATGCCGTTGAAGACGATGAAGGTGACAGTGACTACGACATGCATGTGTGGATTCGTCCATGTACTCCCGGCCAGAAGCTGTGCAACTGGACTACCGAAGAAGTCATTCATGTTACTGCTGCAGAGTAATGTTCATTGTTTTGATTATGTTCAGTCCTGCATTCTGCCCAAGACGTAGTGACCCATTTGTGGGGCCTTCTTGTTATTTACAGTTTATCATTAATAAAAGGCGTTTCGCATTCAAATTTTGTGATCCCTGTTTTTCTTGTTTTTGTTTTGCATTTATACTTAACAGAAAAATGGCAATGTGTTTTGTTTGTTGCATTGCATAATAAACATAACATCCTCATGTAGGTGTTTTCTATCAGATTCCATCTATTCATGTTTGGCTATGACTTCGTATGACTTTGATAATCCCATTTATCAAGCTGAAGATGAGACTGACGAAGATTGTGAATTACCCGAAGAGTTAGTCAGACTTCTCAAGCAGGAGGAAAAGGTCATTGTACCTCATCAGAAGGATATTGAGATTATCAATATGGGTACTGAGGATGACAAGAAAGAGGTTAAAGTAGGGGATGCATTGGAAGACAATGTCAAGAGAAGATTGGTTGGAATGCTTCGTGAGTATAAGGATATCTTTGCTTGGTCTTACCAAGACATGCCTGGGATGGATACAGATATTGTGGTACACTGGTTGCCTCTCAGAGAAGAATGCTCGCCAGTCAAGCAGAAGTTGAGATGGACAAGGCCTGACATGGCAGTCAAGATCAAAGAAGTTCAGAAGCAGCTGAATGCTGGGTTTCTTGCTATCACGAATTACCCTCCGTGGGTCGCTAATATTGTTCCTGTGCCTAAGAAGGATGGAAAGGTCAGCATGTGCGTGGATTATCTAGATCTAAATAAAGCGATCCCGAAAGACGTTTTCCCGCTCCCTCATATGGATGTGTTGGTTGATAAAACCGCTCAGTTTTCTGTGTTTTCATTCATGGATGGCTTCTCTGGGTATAACCAAATCAAAATGGCCCCAGAGGACATGGAGAAAATTACTTTCATTACACCATGGGGGACTTTTTGCTATAAGGTGATGCCCTTTGGATTGAAAAATGTAGGGGCAACTTATCAACGGGCGATGGTCACTTTGTTTCATGACAGGATTCATAATAAGGTGGAAGTCTATGTTGATGACATGATAGCAAAGTCGCATACGGAGGAGGGACATTTGGTCGATCTTCTGAAATTGTTTGAAAGGTTGAGGAAGTTCAAGCTGAGGCTGAATCCTAACAAGTGCACCTTCGGGGTGACATCTGGAAAGTTATTGGGTTTCATTGTCAGTGAAAAGGGTATTGAGGTAGATCCTGCCAAAATAAAAGCTATACATGAAATGCCTGAGCCGAGAACGGAAAAAGAGGTTCGTGGTTTTCTGGGGAGATTAAACTACATTGCAAGGTTTATATCTCATCTTACAGCCATTTGTGAACCAATATTCAAATTGCTGAGAAAAGATCAGACGGACAGGTGGATGAGAATTGCCAGAAAGCATTCTAAAGAATAAAAGAATATCTGCAATAACCTCCAATACTCATGCCTCAAGTTGTAGGGAGACCATTAATCATGTATCTCACAGTTCTTGAGAATTCAATGGTATGTGTGCTCGGTCAACAGGACGAGTCAAGTATAAAAGAGCACGCCATCTATTACCTGATTCAGAAATTCACCGATTGTGAGTCGAGGTACTCGATGCTGGAAAAAACATGTTGTGCACTCGCTTGGGCCGCAAAGCGTTTGAGACAGTACATGTTAAACCACACAACCCTATTGATTTCAAGGATGGATCCGATCAAATATGTCTTTGAAAAACAAGCACTCTCTGGAAGGATTTCCCATTGGCAAATGGTTTTAACAGATTATGATATTCAGTACGTTTCCCAAAAATCCGTTAAGGGAAGCGTCCTGTCGGAATATCTCGCGGAACAGCCGATTGAGGATTATCAGCCGATGAAGTTTGACTTCCCAGATGAAGACGTCATGTTTTTGAAAATGAAAGATTGTGATGAGCCTTTACCTGAAGAGGGTCCTAAGAGAGAATCTCAGTGGAACTTGGTTTTCGACAGAGTGGTTAATTCATATGGTAATGGAATCGACGCGATCGTTACTACTCCTCACTATTCTCATATACCGTTCACCGCCCGATTGACATTTGCTTGCACCAATAATGAAGTCGAGTATGAAGCTTGCATTATGGGTTTGGAAGAGGCCGTTTATATGAGGATTAAGAATCTGGATGTATACGGTGACTCATCGTTAGTCGTTAACCAAATCAAAGGAGAATGGGAAACTCGTCAGGCCAACCTGGTGCCTTATAGAGATTATGCAAGGAGACTGCTGCCTTTCTTCGATAGAGTTGAGTTCCATCATATGCCAAGAGCTAAGAATCAGATGGCGGATGCCTTGGCCATGCTAGCTTCGATGTATAAAGTGAATTTCTGGAATGAAACTCCTGCTATCCCCATCATGCATCTTGATAGACCTGCTTTTGTGTTTGCCATTGAGAAAGCATCCGATGGAAAGCCTTGGTATTTCAATATCAAGCATTTTCTCAAGACTCAGGAGTACCCATCTGGGGCATCCAGCAAGGATAAAAAGACTCTGAGGAGGTTAGCAGGTAATTTTTATCTGAACAAGGATGATGTGCTCTACAGGAGAAATTTCGACATGGTTTTGTTGCGTTGTGTTGATGAACTTGAAGCAAACATGTTAATGGAGGAAGTCCATGAGGGTTCTTTTGGCACTCATGCCAATGGACATGCAATGGCTAGAAAATTGTTGAGATCTGGGTATTATTGGATGACTATGGAATCTGATTTCTTCAAATACGCCAGAAAATGCCATAAATGCCAGATTTATGTGGATAAGGTGCATGTGCCACCAACTCCTCTAAATGTGTTGACGTCTCCTTGGCCTTTCGCCATGTGGGGAATCGATGTGATTGGAAAGATTAAGCAGACTGCTTCTAATGGACATCGCTTCATTCTGGTCGCGATTGATTACATTATGAAGTGGGTAGAAGCAGCGTCCTTCGCCAATGTCACGAAACAGGTGGTCGCCCGATTTATAAAGAAGGACATCATTTATCGTTATGGTATTCCGAAGAGAATCATTACTGATAATGGTTCAAATTTGAATAACAAAATGATGAAGGAACGGTGTTAGAGTTTCAAGATCGAACATCACAATTCTTCTCCATATCGTCCGAAGATTAATGGTGCTGTTGAGGCATCTAATAAGAATATCAAGAAGATTGTGCAGAAAATGGTTGTAACCTACAAGGACTAGCACAAGATGTTGCCTTTTTCTCTTCACAGTTATCGTACTTCGGTGCGTACATCAACCGGGGCAACTCCTTTCTCACTGGTGTATGGTACGGAAGTTGTCCTGCCATTAGAAGTGGAGATTCCTTCTTTAAGGATTTTGTCGGATGTGAAACTTGACGAAGCTGAATGGGTGTGAACCAGGTTGAATCAGCTGAGCTTGATTGATGAGAAGAGGTTGGCAGCCCTCGCGCACGGCCGGTTGTACTAGAGTAGGATTAAGAGAGCCTTTGATCAGAAAGTGCGTCCTTGGTGCTCCCAGACGGGTGATTTGGTGTTGAAAAGGATCCTTCCTCCTCAGACAGATCGCAGGGGAAAATGGTCTCCTAACTACGAAGGTCCGTATGTGGTAAGAAAGGTTTTCTCTGGCGAAGCCTTATTACTATCTACTATGGATGGTGAATATTTTTCGTCCCCTGTGAACGGGCACGTGGTTAAAAAATACTTTGCTTAAAAGAGACCCGCTGGATAGAAAAAAGAAAAGTTCAGGCAAAAATGGGGCATCCCGGCGGACCATAAAAAAGAAAAAGGTTCGGGCAAAAATTAGGGATAAAAGAAAAAAGAATGAACCCGCAAAGTTGAAAACCTGAAAAGGCAACTTTCGCAAAAATGGGTATCCCTGTGGACTGAAAACCCGAAAGGGCGATCCAGGCAAAAGTTAGGGATTTAAAAAAGCAAATGATCACGGTCTACGTTCGATATGTAAGCTTGTGAGAAGTTATCCCGAAGGAAAGGAATCAGTCCAGTCAGTCTTGTCAGAAGACGAAACGTGGGGAACATCGAAGACATACAGGTCATAGCCGAATCGACACATGGTGGTTGTCTGTTTCCACATTGCCGACATTTGTATTGTATTTGTTTTCTTGTTTTTAAGCAACTACCTCTTTTCAGGAATTGCCTCTGAATTGTAATTCGCCTATTTACAAGCCTCTCATCAATAAAGTATTCACTTCAGTCAAAGTGTTTTCTTTTTCTTGTCCATTTTACTGTTTGTTTGTGAAATGTCTGTTATTTTGGTAAACATTGCAGGTAAGGGCAAGAGGCTGTACAGAGCATAACGAAAGTGCTGACTTTACTTGATCAGCAAGTATCATGGATGGTTACTGAGGTAACCATTTCACATATAGAACATTTCTGGTGTTTTTCTTTGTTACAGGTCAACAGGGTTATCACAGCTGAGTGAGATTCCCTTACCCTCAGCAGTTCAAGATCGCAGCAAATGGCAGTTGTTGTCAGCCAGGTATTCTCAGCGGATTAAGTGTGATACTTCTGGAAAAATGGACTTGTTTCCCCGCAGGTAAATGCAGTCAGGCATGAGCAATGAAGAGGTGCTTTCCATAGCAGAGATTTCGCCTCCCCATTGAAGTGGTCACTTTCTCTTCGGCAGAGTTGCATCCTCTCCCCGATAGAGTCTGATTATCCAGTTTGAAAGGTTGTATCTCCAGCGGAACAAAGCTTTGTCTTCGTGAGAAAGTGAGTCCCCGGCTGGGTGGAATTTGTTCTCATGAATAGTCTTCCAAGCATCAGCAACATTGTCTCTAGACCCCATAGTAGCTTCTGCATTGAGATAGAAGAAACCTGACAACAGGATATTGCTAGGCTTTTCCTTCATGGGAAATCTGAACTGACATCTTGTAAGAACAGGGTTGTAGTTGATTCCTCCTTGTATACTGAGAAGAGGTAGATTGGGAAATGAACCACAACTGTCAATGACTACTCCCTTGTCGTAAGCAGCGTTATACCAATGTACATCAATCTGAGTTAGAGCTATAAGTCTCTGAGACCACCTCAGTTCATTTGGATTTTCTCTAAAAGATTTGTCATCGGCAAGTGTGTAACAAAACACCTATACAACAAAGGAGCACAACATAGGATATCCCCATTTCCTTTAAGAGTCCTATGGTGAATATAATTGTAGGCATCTCCAAGTAGAGTAGGCACGAGATTACCTTTCAAAAAAATCTGGATAGCGTTGATGTCAACAAACTCTTCTACTTCACAAAATAAAACCAAACCATAGATAAGTGTAACACCCTAAAATTTGCCTTTTGTTTTAACCGTAACTGGCTTTTGTTTCTTTGCGTTTTACATTTTTTTGCATTGCATAGCATTCGTTCTCGAGGCAGGGGATCAAGGCATTCCTGTGGCTCAGGTTCATTTCGGAGCAAAAGACAAAACCACGAACAACGAGCATTAAAGGCTCGGGCATTTATTTTGCCAAACGTTCAGGCGACCGATTTTATTTTGCAGGTTAATTTCAGAGTAGGATCAGCACTCAGGCTCATAACAAGCATTTTCACAGTGATAACGTTAAAAAATGAGGTTCAGCAGCTAAACAGAGCTCCGGACAGTTGAAAAAGGGCAAATGGACAGATTTCCCACCAAAAGGCGCCAAAATTCAAAATTTGAAGGAGTTAATCGGTTAACCTATATGGTTAATCGATTAACCAAAGGAAAATTAGCGCAGATTTGGAATTTTAACAGTGTTAATCGATTAACGCATATGGTTAATCGGTTAACCATAGAAGATTTTTCCCTGTACGTGATTTTGCAAGCCAATTGCACTTGGGGTCCAATTTTGATCACCTTGGAATTCAAATTTTCACTTAGGAAGGATCTAGAACATCTTTAAATTTCAGATTTCCCTCCAAAATCCCATTTCACTTTCCAAACCTTGATTTCCAATCCAATTTCCAAACCTTGCTTTGGGATCCAAACCTAAGTCATATTTAAGTGATTTACTCCAAATCTCACCATCCAATTTTCATTTGTCGCATTTATTTTTAAGAATTGATTAGAATTCTCTCAAATTCTCTCAACTTCTCCATTTCCAAAACTCACTCAAAGCTCTTTTCCATTGGAATTCTTGATTCTTCATTGGAATCAATGGATTCTTGAGCATAAACCACCATTTACCATCACCATTGAATCAATTTTCATCTTCAATTTTCGTGCAAGCTTGGATCTGAATCTGGAGTTGGATCTAGAAGTGATTATTTGAAGCCTTTTGACTCAAATTTGGTGGATCTTCATTCATACAACAATTATTGTGGATCTTAAAGTTTTCCGGATTTCTAGCATTTGATCTGCTCAAATTCAGTTGATCAACATTTACCGAAGCAAATCTCTGCTTTGAAGGTTGGAATTCTCAATCCGATTTAATTTTTGAGCTTATCATGTTAATCTTCATATTCGATTGAATTTTGTTGATTCCGATTCATTCGATTTGTGATATTGATGCGTAATTGTGTATCCATGCTGTTGGATCTCTGTTTTCTGTTGTTAATTTCGTGCTTAATTGATAAGTTGATCTGTTGGAACCTTGGATAAGTTGTTTTTGTGCTGGAAGTGATTATCTGCTGCTGTTTTTAGCTTCTGGTGTAGTGTTAATCGGTTAACCTATATGGTTATCGGTTAACCATTTCAAACTTTCAAAAAATTTTCAAACGTTAACAGTGTTAATCGGTTAAAGCATATAGTTAACCGATTAACCTGTTCAAAACTTCAGTTTTTTCCAAACTTTTTAAGGTGTTAACCGATTAACAGTATGTGTTAACCGATTAACACTATGCCTAAATGTTATATTTGCTGTTTTGCTTGCTTGTTTGCATACCGTTTCGATTCGAATCACCATAGCTTAGTGTGATGCATTAGGATTGAATTGTTTTGAATATTTGTCACTGTTTGTGGTTGATTAATCATGATTTTGTTGACATGTATGATCATTTTTCAATTATTTGCATGCTTTTGTATGTGGTTCGAAGTAATCATTTGTTTGCATGTTCATTTGCTTTCATCTCTTGCTTTTCTCCACATGTTTGCATCATTCTTGCATCGCTGTTGAGGTCGAGACGCGCTTGTGGTGGCTGCTGCCCCACACATTTTTTCCTCCCTCCCACCATTCTATGTGTGCATTTTCATGTTTGCATTTTTCTACTTGCGATTGATCCTTCCTTTGTTCTTCTTGTGCTTTTTTCCATGATCCCCATAGGATTCCTAGTCCCTCCGTTTAGGATGGGAGTAGGAGAGACATTAGGTGCTCAATCCAAGTATGCTAACATTAGGGTAGATGTTTCCCCTTTTCATCCGAACTTTAGGACCACTTTGCATGACGACGTTAGGGCTGAGTTTCCCTTAGACCTTCAGTGCGTCTCTCTTCTCATCTCAAAACCATTCTAATTCATCTAATAAAGGCGATAAACGTTGCGCTCTACGAGCCTTAAGCTACATGGGGAATGAAGAGTGAGGGGTCTCCTCTCGCTTATCTAGGGTGTTTAGTATACGTCCCGTTTGGGGGCGATATACGACCCATTCGCCTTCATGTCATAGTCTTTAGTGCAACGTGAATCACAAACCGAATTAATTCACTTCACTAAAAAACACAAAACAAAATTCAAACCCTTTTCCTTCGGGATTAATCGAAAACTTCTTTTTTTCAAAAAAAATTGTTTTTAAGCTTCGGGTCTACCACAAACAGGCTTAGTCCCTAACTGCTGGAAAGGATGTTTAACCCTACTCGGTTAAAACACTTAATCAACCTGTGGTTTCGTGTCTGCTCGAACTACGTTTGCGCTGATCTTTCATACCAGATGAAAGTACGTAGGCACAAGACGCGACGTCTTGGCGAGCTACCTTCCCCCTCTCTTCCGTAGTTAGCCGAACCACGCTGACTCTAACTTTCCCATTGCACGAGGGAATACATAGGAACATAACGGTGATGCTCTGCCGAGTCTCTTTTCTTTTCTTTTTGTCCCGCAAGTCTGTAGCGTAGATAGTTAAACACACCCTTAGATAGACAACAAGCTTGGATCCCGTCGAGTACGACGGATGTGAGGGGTGCTAATACCTTCCCCTTTCGTAACGGACTCCCGAATCCAGGAATTGGTTGCAATGACCTCGTCTTTTCCCTTTTTCGGTAGGTTTTTCCTTTCGTTTCCTTTCCCTCTCTTTGGGATAAATAACAAAAGGTGGCGACTCTTCTGTTTTCCGTCGGGTGTTTTTTGCAGTTACGACAATAAGCAATGCAAGGATTGCTTCAAACGCATCTAAAATGTTCTCCTTGGCTAGAAATGAAGCTTTCCCTAACAAAATTTCAGAAGGTAGACCTATGATTCCTTGCTTGGTAGTGATGTTAGCTTTGACTTCAGAAGTTTCTAAGTGGATAGCATCAACAATGTCTTTTGGTGAAGGTAGCTTCTCCAAACCATTGAACGACTTCTTGTCTAACACTAGCAGGCCAATTTGATAAGAATACTCCTCCAAGGTTGGGAAGAGTTGATAATCAGGAAAGGTGAAACAATGATAGAGAGGATCTAAAACTGCACAAGGGTGTCAAGGACTTCTTCTTCCATCTTGGTCTTAACAATTCCCAACAATCTTCCATACTGCTTTCTGAAATCTTCAGAACAAGACACTAAGGCCCACAATCTTTTCAACTCTGTCAAATCGGGTTTCTTGAAGTTGTACATATTAGTGTTTCTTTTCCCAAAATCCATGATGCCTAAGATTTTTGCAATAAAGAAAACAACTGAGCTTCTTAAAACCAACTGCATGAATGCTATGATGAGATGATGGACAGGCAACACGTATATAAGTATTCACGTATTCACATATATACAATGCATATGCACACAAGCAAAGGTCCTAGGTTTGGGTTACAAGCATGGATCCATGGTATACCCTTCCCAACAGACATGTATTATGGTTTGTTTGTACCTGCACAACGGGTTCTACAAAGTTCCTAGAGTCATCGATAAATCTTCCAGATATTATCAACTTACACGACTACTCATGTGAATCAACAATATTCTCAAGATAAACTCGTTTGAGCATAGTATCACGTCTCAACAATTCGGGACTACTCCCTTATATTTATCACACTACATCCTAAAAATGTCAAGTGGGATAAGTGGGTAACTAAAGGTCCTCAGTTTCACAAACTCCCAGGTCGGAAAAAGTAATGATCGTACGATTACTCATACGACATCAGTAATCCCAAAGGGGCCTCAACTGAGCATGGTTACATCATATGTCAATCATGTTAGGACTACTCCCAACAATCGACTATTAATCATACCACAGTTCTATCATAAGTATGCACTCAAGTCCAGGCTAGGACATACCTCACCTCTCAAGGTATCAACTCAATACACACATGCAACCAAATATAACATGTATAATATACAGATATTTACAAATATACTTGTATAAAGCAAACAAACATAAATAAAACACAAATACAAACAAGGTGGGCTTAACCCTCTCACAACATATCCCCATTGAAGCCGTCATTTCTGTTGCAGTGAGAATCGAATTTCAAGCTATTTAATTAACTTGAATCACAAATCATTGAAGTTCACCACCGAGCTTTGATTTATCCAAAGGAAAGGGTAAAGATCGAAGAAAACCCTAAGTGTGATACGTAACAACTAAGCTAAGAGATTATGGGGTTCGGAGGTTGGTTATACCTAGGGAAGGTGTTAGCATCCTAAGTATTTGTAGTACTCTACAGGAGCCTCTTTGTTTGGTATTTGTGTTATTGCTAATGTTTACTTGGTAATGGTTATCTGCTAAGGTAAAGGTGATAAAGGTAAAGATTCATGGGTATATAAAAATTATGCTCGCCAAGACATTGCATCTCATGCCTACGTATCCTAACAAGGATGGAATCAGGGTTTCAAGGGGAATAAGTATTCATAACAATAATACTTACATAGAGTTAACAAACTCTATAAGTCTAAGTTGAAATAATAAACTGGGGGATGACTTTAACAAAAGTCAAAAGGGGGAAGTGAGTATACATAACAAAGATACACACATAGAGTTAACAAACTCTAGACCCAAACTCTAAGTTATAGGACTCATAACAAGGTATGCTAAGGTTTTGACTTAATAAAGCCAAAGGCATATAGGTTCTAATTAAGGCTAAGTTGAAGGACCTAATAACTTTAACAAGGTCAAGGGAGGGCTAAAAATGAGCTATCTATGACATTAAGTCAATAGAGAGACTTTCCTTTGGACTAAGGAACAAAAAGGTAACTTTTTAGGATGAGAGCTAACAAGCTACATCACTTGGGGAAAACTTAACAAAGTTAAGAGGTATCAAAAACAAGGTGATATTCAAGTACACTTTTCAAGCATACATTCATTCAAGTATGATGAAAACATATGATCATGGTAACAACCAAAAAGATAAGGGCAAGTATGTGACAACATCAAGAAAATATTGATAAAGTTAGCAGATGACAAGGTAACAACCAAGTGTTCATTCAAAGAAGTTTAGAATCAAATCAAATAGTTACAACCAAAAGTAATTTCAAACATGAATGTTACAACATCTAAATAATCATGAAACAAGGTTCTCACAAGACTAAAAATCATAGATGACAATTTGAAGTACAAGCAATCATGCATAAGTAAAAACATTACTTATCATGGAAAATTTTAAAACTCAAGATCAACATGCATAACTCATAACAATGTTTAAAGCATGGATACAAGCCAAAGAAAGTAGAGGTAACAACCAAACATTCTTGAACAAGAATGAGACATTTATGACAACAACATGTGAATGAACATACAAATCAAGATTATATCACATAATTCAAGTGGAATTAATACTTGAAAACATCATGGATGTGAGATGAATATGTTTAAACAAGTAGGTAACAACCAACATGTAAATTGGGGTTCAATCATGGCTTTGAGGAACGAGATAACATCACAAGGTTCTCTCATACAAACATGTATCCTAAGATTACAATCTAAGCCGTAAAAGCATTTAAGAAACATTTCAACATGATGTGACAAGCATAAACCACATGCATACATCAATATTTACACAAACATGGAGGAATATTACATGTTGAGAGCAAGGTAACAACTAAAGCTTCAATGGCATGAACAAGAGAATATTTCAACACACATTTACATATAAAAAACATTTAAATAAGCATGAAATCAATGTGAATCAAAGAGGTACAATGTTACAACATCATACAAGGTTTACACAAGGTGCAATGAGGTTTAAACCAAACAAACATGCAATGAGACCATAGGGAAGGATCAAAGAAAACAACAAGGTTTTTAAGAGATACCCTAAAAAGTATCAAACTTTGAATACACAAAAAGGTAAGAAAAATAAATCCTTTTGAAAATTTCTTGACATATATGAAAAATAGACATCATCATGAACACAATGCAAAAAAGTGGGGTCAAAATGATAAAAAAAAACAAGGAAGTTATGATCAAATTAAATTGCTTAAGAAACCATAACAAACAAGTATTAAAAAAAATGGTAATGCACACCATAGGGTTTGAACCCACGCCGAGGAAGTTCCAACCCAAAACCAAGACCATCTGTGTAACACCCTTTTCTACCCCACAAATATTATGGCAAAATATTCACATTTATCAGAGTAAAGTTTTAAACACCATAAAAATCACCTCAAAGGGCGTACATTTCTCAATAAATTCAAATCAAGGTCAATGCTCCCTAAGCAACGGGTTTTTCTCAAAATTACTCAAAAGTGCTCAAATGGCAGCCGGACTCAAAAAGGAAAAATTCAAAGTTTTCCTTTTACCGCAAGGAAATAAACATAACAAAAACTCAATAAAATAGTTTGAGTCAAAGACCCCAACCTGATGTTACACTATCAAAGCAAGACCCTCTAAGTCAACCACAATGGCCAACGACCCAAAACTTCAAAAATCCTCGATGGCATCCAAGGCTAAACCTGATTATCTGCACGTTACCCACATGGAGGCAACATTCAAATAGGCAGGGTGAGTAAAAAGATTCATAATAATCAATATATAAAATGGCGTTATTTTCATATTCAACATCATAATCATCAAGGAACATCAAAGGCCACAACATTATAAATTACGCCAATTGTCACATAAATGCAAATGCAACAAGACTCATGCATGTGGTACCAATCATCACAGCTCGATGGACACTGGGCCATCAACCCTCCATAGATCCCCAACAATAGGATCGATTCTACTCGAGAACTGGAGCACATCAAAATACCTCACATCCGCAAAATGGGACTGAAGCCAAAGAAATCAATGTCCTGAACTGAAGTCTGTATGCACATGAATGCATGATGCACACATCAATAATCATCCTCATAATAACATCATAGGTGCATCATCATTCATCAAAATTATCATCATCAAAATCATCATCATAAATCATGTCATCATAGAATCATCAAAAGCTCATGCAAATATCGTCATAGCTCATCATCATTACTCATAGGAATCATCAATATACAATCATGTATTAATCTAGTCAGAATCATAATTATACTCATGGTAATTCATCACACAATCGCGTATTTAATCTCATAAAAATATTAGACAATCAATTATTTTATTTATACTATGTTATAGCCATGTTCATTAGCTTTCCAATGCTTCAAACAGGGGCCAAAATGGATTTACGGATCAAAAGTTACGTCCAAAACGATTTTGACCGAAAACATGAATAGTCGTGACAAACAACATGCAATTTTCTGCATTTTTCACCGTTGGAGGCCTTCCGGACCTCCGATTTCAATTCCGTAAAAATTAAAACTATCAGAAAATTACAACCCATTCAACATTGTAATTATCTCAAGTAAATTTACAATTTTAACACAATTAAACCATCTAATTATTATTTTAAGATTATGCCTAAAACCTTTAAAATTAAGGGATATAGGTTCAATCCCGTATCACATTTACGCCTCTAATTTCCATAATTTTTTACAAATACCCCACAGTCATTAGAGTTATCACAAATCACTTATCCTACAGGGTTAAACAATCTCAATAATAGATTTTGGCCATGAAGGCCTAATTTCCTTTACTTTCAAATCAGCCACAAACCATCAAACCCTTAAATTAACTTTAAATCCCTATACGGTTAAAACCTCGACAATAGATTTTGGCCACGAAAGTCTAATTTCCTTTACTCTCAAATCAGCCTCAAACTCTTAAACCCTTAAATCAACTTTAAATCCCTATACGGTTAAAACCTCAACAATAGATTTTGGCCACGAAGGCCTAATTTTCTTTACCCTCAAATCAGCCTCAAACCCTTAAATCCTTAAATCAACTTTAAATATATTGAACCACATATTGAAAACAATGAAGACAATACTCCTAATACCTTAATTGCCGACTCTAAGCCTTCTCCTTGATTCTCAGAAACCTTGTGAAGATTTTTCCTCAATCCTCTTCCTCAAAGCTCTGGCCTCTATTTCTTCTCTTTTCACGGTCTAACAAGAATGAATCCTAATTCCCTCAAAAATCCCTTTTTGTTAAACCTAACTTTGCGCCTTAAAATTGGGCTTTCCAACTTCACCTTCACTAACTCCTCCTCAAATGTCCATTTTCCCCTTAATTCACTTATATTTATTTAAATTAATAATAATACCAATATATTCATATTATATACTATTATTTAAATAAATAACCTAAAATCCATAATTCTCAATATTTCACACCAACCACCGAAAATCACCAAAAATACGAATATTTATATTTAAATAAATTAAATAAATATTCCAATAAATTTAGGGTGTTACAATCTGAGCTGCACGTGTGTTGTGAATAAGGAAAGCATGCATGTAATGATATTGCAAGCACAATAAAGAAGTCATAAAAATAACAAAAGACCAAAAGGGTTGATCAGCAGGGTCAAACCTAGGCAAGGCAAGGCGAATAGGGAAAGGCAAGGCAAGGTTCTACCACTGGGGTGGCTATTACATCCAGTTAATATACGCTTCTAGTTTATTATATTTTAAGACAACACCAAAATGGCCAACTCAGCTCCAGATCAGTGCTACCTCACTTACACCTCAGCTTCTTCTTCTTCACACGCTCACTCTCTTTTTCTCTCTCCACGTGCCCTAACTTCACCATGTCCAGAATTTCAACCTTACATAATTCTCTCAAAACTCAACCATTTTCAAAATTGTAAAAACCAAACTTGGAGCATTTTTCACAAGGATTTTAAATATGCTATTATCCCATCCTAAAAACAACTATATAACACACACGAGCTCAACAACACTGTAACATAACAAAGTTATTACATTTCAAAACAACACATATGTAACTCAAACAACACAATCAGTGTTTCAAACATCTAGCACATAATAATAACTACACTTTTGCTTCACAAAGAAATTAGTAATGGTGCATGAATCATGAGTTTGAAGAATAAGAAGCTTACCTCTTTGAGACCATCTAAGGCTTCTTCAAATGTTCTTACAGAAAGGGAAAAAATGACCTTCTTGGCTTCGTTGATCCTTAGAGGGATGATTTGAGTGATTGGATGGCTTGGAAACAAGTTCAAGGATCAAACTCGTGACTTCTTGAAGAATGAAGGCTGGAAATGGTGGATATGTTTAGGCTTGATACATAACTTTTTTAATGGTTGGAACAAGTCCTATGGAGTGTTTAGAGAAGGTTTGTGGTATTTGTTTGTGAGTGCACGAGTAGAATGTGTTTTGCCAGAGGTTTGGAAAAGCTGGGGTGTTTTTGCAAGAACTCTTAGCTACGAGAATGCAAGAGTGTTTTGTGAGGTTTCTGGGACTTTTTTACGATGTTTTGTAATGAGGAGTGACACTCTATTTATAGACGAAGTGGGAAGTTTGAGAAGTTTTAAGAATCCACCTTTTTGTAAACCATCCACTTGCACTTTCAAAAAGCTCATGATGATGATATTTGCTTGGTTCAAGGGATCAAGTAAAAAGCAGTCGAGCTTGGAGCATGCTTCTGAATACTAGCTTGTACTTGTAAGGGCTGAGGGAGTGGCTCAATGCAGAATTTATGGAAGATTCATGCTTTACCAAAATGGAAATGAACACTTTATGCCATAAGTGGAATCATCTCTTGGTTTAAGCCTTAAAACTTTGTGTAATCCTTTGTAGTTCGTATGACACTCTAATTAAGAAGAATCTTGCAGGTAGATACTCAAAAATATCAAGATTTACAGCAAAAACATGGTCTTGCATCATGTCATGCCAAGTTGAAATCTTGGAATTCAAGTTTATGGACCTCAACTTCAACTCTTCGAAACTCTTAGCTCACTTCATAGATTTTGGAGTTCTTGTACTTTTTAGAAAGCCCCAAGTGTGCTATAAAGTTTTCATGTTTTGGGTTTTTCTTGATTACCAAAGGATCTGGATGAAAACTAGCCTTGAAGTGGACTGGAAATTGAAGCAACAAACTTGCCTTGAAAGATTCTAAGTGTCTTAAGCTTGTTTCAAGGTTTGAAGCCTTATAACTCAAAATCTAGGCATTTTTTGGATATAGACTTAGAGAGACAAAGTTGTAGAATTTTGTGAGATCTTTAATTTGGTACTTGGAATTCAAGAAATGGATGTGTGGTTTGAAATTTATGGCTTCTCAAAATGGACCTCCAAATTAGGGTTTTCCATACTTATAAAATTTTCAAATACCCAAGTTTACCCTTTTTGCAAGAAACCTCAAAAATCTTGATTTTCCATGACCAAACTCAATGATCAAGCATTTCTTGATGGAAATTAACTTAAGAGTCACAACTTGGACCAAGAAACTTAAAAGTCAAAGCGTTGACTTTTTTCAAATGAAACTTGTATCAGATGAATTCAATTGCGTGATCTTCAATGAACTTGCATCTTTGAACTTTTCAAACATCATGACTAGGCTCGAAGGATGTATATGAACATGTTGAATCATGTCCCAAGGCTTGGGACCATGCTTGGATCAAAATCAGGGCACAATTGACTTTTCCTTGATGAAACTCTAATTTAGGGTTACCTGAAGTTAGGCTTCAATGATCTTGCAATGAGATCAATTAGCATTTGATCCTTGTTGAATATAGGCCTCTTGAGTGTTTGGAAACTTGAATTAATAATGATCAATCCAAAAATTTTACTGATCAAACAATAATCCTCTTGATTCCAAAGGTGCAAAACCCTAATTCAGATTGAACTCACATAAGAGCAAACTTGAAACAAAGTTAGGATTAACAAATATGCTTGATGCTCCTAGAATGGTGATGGAATTAAGGCGTCAAAATTTGGGGTATGACTACTACAAATCTTATACTAATCTCAAGCTCTTTCCATGCTGGTTCTGTTTCCATTATTATTTTTTCCATTAGAGGCCTCTAACCCTAAGAAAATAGACCACGAAAACTAGGGCGCAAAAATTTATACTCAATGTTGCAGTGAGAATCAGATTTCAAGCTATTGATTAACTTGAATCTTAATTCATTGAAATTCACCACTAGACTTTGATTTATCCAAAGGAAAGGTTAAAGAAAGAAAAAACTTTTGCGCGATGTAACAACAACGCTAGAGTTTCGGGGTATGGGGGTTGGTTATGCTTAGGGTAGGTATTTCACATCCTAAACATCTGTAGTATTCTACATGAACCTTTTGTGTATATGTATGCTAAATTATCTCAGTTTTTGTTTTCTAGGGTCATTGCATCAAGGTTAAAGTAAATTTTTAGGTAAAGATCTAAGGATAATTCTAGGTTTTCTTGCAAAGATGTTGCATCTTATGCCTACGTATCCTTACTAGGATGGAATTAGAGCAACCACAGTTCTCCTAACTAGGGTTGAGGAATAATTGACTATGGTCAAGACTCCAAGGGGGAACAAACATAACAATGTTTGTATAGAGTTTGATAAAACTCTCTAGATCTAAGTTTAACACCGAAGGGGATTGACTTTGACAAAAGCCAAGAGGGGAGTAAGTAATCATGACAATGATTCTTACATAGAGTTAACAAACTCTATCTTAAAGTTCTAATAGAAGGATACTCCTAACAAGGGGTAGGCATTGAGACTTAAAGCAAAGTCTAATGGACATAGGTTCTAACTTAACTAGGTTAAAGAACCTAATGACTTAACCAAGTCAAAGGGAGGGGTAATGAGCTATCTATGACAGTGAAGTCAATAGAGAGACTTTCCTTTGGAACAAGGGATAACAAGGAAACTGGATGAGAGCTAACAACCTACATCACTTGGGGAAAACTTAACAAATCCTAAGCACACATATGCATTCATTCAAACATGATGAAGATACAAAGTCATGGTAACAACCAAGAAAGATATGCAAGCAAGTGACCACATCAAGCAAGGAACAACAAAACTATAACCAAGTACTTAATAATGAAAGAATTAAACCAAATGGTTACAACCAAAGGTAAACAAAGATGTAACAACATATAAAAGGGGATGATAATAAGGTTCTTACAAGACCAAACATCAAAAGCATAAGCGAATCAAACATAAGTCAAAACATTACTTATCATAGGAAGGTTCAAGATCAACATGCACAAATAATGACAACATTCAAGCATGGATATAAACCAAGTAGAGGTAAAAATAAAAACAAACTTGAACAAAAATATGACATGTGTGACAACAACATATGATTTATGGTGAATCATGTTAAATAAGAAGGTAACTACCAACATATGTAATAATAACATTTCATCAATGGTATTTAAACAACACTCATACAAACAAGTTACAAATTGAATCAAACAAGGTATATGAATCAATCAAAGACAAATGTAACAACATTCAAACATATTCAAGACATGTTTATGACAATCAATCATGGATATGCAAGAAAAGTAACAACGGTTCAAGCATGGATATAAACTTCACAAGTGGAGAAATGAACAAGATTCATGGTAACAACCAAGGCAAGGAACAATCCTAAACATGTTATGGTTCTAATAAGACACATAAACATGTAAGATGAGGGTGAGAGATCATGTTCATGAGGTTACAACATAAAGATGCATATCAAGATTCGTAAAAAAGTTTCAAAGCATACTTTCATATTCATGCATTTACAAAGGCAAGTATAATCATGGTAAAGCAAAGAGCCAAGTGTTTTCAAACATATAAACATGTTATACATCCAAAAATGATTCATACAAGATCAATCTTACAAGAAAAATCAAGTACCATGTCAAGAAAGTTCATGAAAACCAAGGAAAAACCCTAAAAAGGCCATGTCATTCAAGTGGACCAAAGTGTTTCAAAAATAACAATTCTTGAATTATTTCTTCATATATTGAAACTAGAATATTAAGGAGCATTATGAAAAAAGAGTGTCATCAAAATGATAAAAATCAAGGAAGTTATGCACATTTGAAAACTAGGTTTAAAATTAGGGCAACTAGGGCAAAAACAAGGCAAGGCAAGAATCTAGGCTAGGCAGATTTGCAAGAAGGACCATAACTTGCTCAAAACTTAATGAAATTGAGTGAAATAAAAAATAAAATTGTGTATTTTTTCACAGGGAATCCGATGGTGGTAGTGGTTTAGTCAGATCATGCACTATGTGTAAAACTCGAAGACATCATTGAAAATGGCAAGTTATGTGCAAAAGTAAAGTGACAGTCCAATACACATGTTTTAAGCAGCAAGCAATGATTCGAACACATCATATGTGACATATAGAGAGTGCTTACAAGAATCATACATCAATAGACAAGCTCAAACAATAAATGGCATATGAAGTGGCAAAAATGACAAGTTTGTGCAAGAACCATGCGACAGTCAGAAATAGATCAACTTAGCATCAACAAAGTGATCAAACACAACATACATAACCAATAAATGATTTCTATAAACACCAATCACCTATGCCTAATCAAAAATGGAAATTTGCATATGGGAATGACATGAAAACGCAAGCTAGCAAGCCAAAGCAAGTGGACAGTCATGAACACATAAGTTTGTGCTCAAGAAATGGTTCAAGCATGGCCTATAAATGATATCTAGCATGTTCAAACTCGTTGTACCTCAAAGAATAACATAATCTTAAAAGTAGCAAGTTGAAACACTTACCTCTTGTAGATTTTTCAAGTCAAAACTCCAAACAAGAAATCCAGTTGATGGATGATGATCCAAATAGCTCCAATGTTCTCCAAATGAGATATCCAAATGATCAAAACTCCCCCAACCACACTGCCTTGACAGAATGGCTTCTTTTGCAAGAAATCACCAAGGGTTTCAAAGTGAAACTCTAGGAAATGGTGTTACATAACTTTGGTAATTCTTTGGATAGTTCAAACAACTTATATGGAGTGTGTTTGAAGTGTTTGAAGGATTGGAGATGGTCTAGGCAATGAGTTAGCTTTGAAAGTGCAGAAAAGTCAAAATTCAAAGGTATGAGAGTTGACTTTCTGTTCTAGCAGGTTTTGGATGGTTGTAATGGTTTGAACACCTCTAAAACATGTTTTTGTGATGTTTTAGAGTGATTTTCTTGATGGTTTTGTGTTTGGAAAGAGTTTTGGAAGAGTTTATGCAAAAAAGATTTTTGCTTCACAAGGAGGTCACTTCTAACACTTGCAAGAAGGTTATGATTAGAGAAGTGAGAGAGATTCAACTTGGTTCCTAGGTTACTCTGGTGTATTTTGGATGTGAGGAGTATGTTCTATTTATAGGCAAGCTTGGAGAGTGAGGGGTTATCGCATCGCTGCGAAGAGGGGCCGACAATGACAGAAGAGTCGCCAGCATTCGTTATTTATCGCAAAAGAGGGAAAGGAAATGATCAGAGAAAACCCAACAAAAATGGGAAAAGACAGGTCATCGCAACCATGTCTCGGGTTCGGGATTCAGTTACGCAAGGGGAAGGTATTAGCACCCCTTACGTCCGTTGTACTCGACGGGATCCACATTTTATTGTCTATATGAAAGGGTGTTTACTATCTAAGCTATGACTCAGGGACAAAAGAAAAGAAAAGAGACTCAATAGAGCATCTCCGCTCTATGCCTACGTATTCCCTCGTGCAATGGGAAAGTCAGAGTCAACGTAGTTCGACCAACTACGAGTGAAAGTGGGGGAAGGTTGCTCGCCAAGACATCGCCGTCTCGTGCCTACGTATTCTCATCTAGTATGAGAAATCAGAGCAAATGTAGTTCGAGCTAACAAGAACATTGGTTGGTTCAAATTGTTTTAGGTCCGAGTAGGGTTAAAACTTAGTTCTAGCAATTAGGTGTATGCAGCTCGACCATTAGAGACTTAGGCGTTACCTGTTTGCGGTAGAACTAAGAGTTAACAAAACTCTTCTTATGAAAAAGGATTTCCAAATTAAATCCCGAAGGATAAAAAGATTTGAAGTTTGTTTTTGTATTTTTTAGAGAAGAAGTGCATTGATTATTATTTGTAACTCATGTTGCACTAAAGACTATGACTTAGGAGAGAATGCGTCGCATATCGCCCAAAGGGTGTACACTAAACACTCTAAGCAATTGAGGAGAAGCCCCCCAATCAATATTTCCCAAGTACTTAAGGCTCGTAATGCACAACAATCCTTAACTTTTATTAAGTGTTTTGAAGATGTTTGAAGATGAGAAGAGAAAGACACTCTAAAGGGAGACTAAGACTCAACCTAGTGTTCTCATGCAAAGTGTACCTATGATTGGGATGAAAAGGAATGCTACCTAATGTTATCATGCATGGGTTCAAGCCTAAGGTCTATCATAATCAACCTTGAACAAGGAAGATTAGATATCCTAAGGGAACATGGCAAAGAAGAAAGAAGAAGAAGAAGAAGGAAACATGAAATGAGAAAGATGCAATTATGCAAACATGTAATGCAAATTAGAATGAAAGTGAGGGAGGAAAAAAGTGTGGGGTAGTATTGTAACACCCTTCTAAACCCCACGGATAATATATGAATAATCAGAGTAAATTTCCATGCATTTACAAAAGGGCATTACACATAACTTTCAAAATATCAAAACCACCTGTCATGCTCATTACTATTTCAATATAAAATTATGCTTTACAAAACTTCACTTTGCATGTAGCAGCGGATTCAATTATACCACAATTTTCATAAAAGAAACATTTGTTTTTATCACATAAAACAATATCACTTAGGCACTAAGGCCAACATCATAATATTCCAATGGATATAAACACGTTTATAGAGTACATAATGTATATCTTAAACACAACCCAAGCGATCGTAGTGTTACATGACCAGAGCATGACTCGACCCAACATAATTAAATCACTAAACGGCTACACCAAAAGCGACCTCGTAACTACGAGCAATACTACTCCTTGATACCTGCACGATGTCATGTAGGACATCATTCCAGCAGAAGGGTGAGAAATATTATCATAATAACAATGCATATAATTATATATACACAAATACATAAGCACCAAATACATATATTCCACATTTTCTCACCCCAATTCATTATAACTCATCATGTACAATACAACATATATATATAATCAAATATGGATAATCACCAAGCATATTCATCATGCACGTATCCATAAATCTCAACATTCCACATGAACATACACATATTATGTTTACTCACTAATTCCCAATTACACATTCACAATTCTCAAATCAACAATTCATGTTCATAAGCATACTTTCATACAATGATCACATATTCACAACTCTCAATTACACAAGTAATGTACATACGCATATGCATAACTTCATACAACAATCATATATTCATTCCATGAGACTCAATGCAACTCAATGCAACTCATGCCATGTGGTACCAACACTTGTTATCATTTTTCGGTTTTTACACTTAAACCGGGTCCGTTCCCTAGACCGATAACAACAAAAGCCCGTTCCCTAAGCTTTCAAACCCCACTCTAGGTTTGGGACAAGTCACTAGCCTCCACGAGACTAGCAAACATTGCCTCTTGACTAAATGATGCATATGCAATCAACAACAAAATGCACTTAAGACCGATCACACGTCTTAATCCCATGCATTCACATAACTCCTCCCTTCAAGAATTAAACAAGATTGCACACACAACATATCATATAATCAAGTATTCATACTTTTCATCAACATATTTGTCCAACAATGCACGCATATCTTACAATATGCTCTCATGCATTAATTCACAATAATCGGATACAACAAATATGCATTCATAATTCAACCTCATTACCTTTTCAAACAATGCACACATATTCACAATATATTCTCATGCATTCACAATATCGCATACAATCAATATGCATTTACACTTCAATATCATTACCACATTTATCAAGCAATGCACACATATTCACAATATGTTCTCATGCATTCTTCACATACAAACAATATGCATATATTTGTCAAAAGACTATATTTCATAATCGATTCCACCATCTAGGATTCACGCCATACGGCTACCCACATCATATCATAACATGCACAAGCTATACGTTATATAACAAAAGTATTCTGCACAATAACACATCAATCACACACATTCGCGACGGTAAAAATCAACACAACAATATGTTTTCAATTTTCTGCTATAATTGAACCAGGTACAGGCCTCAAAGCCATTTTTTATAGAAAGATAATCTCGTTAACTTACCAACGCTTCGAACGGGGGTCAAAACCGACTTACGGTTCAAGAGTTATGAATTTTTGAAGTTTTCCGAAAAACCAGAATTTTGCCTAAACACGGCTACGGGATTTTGCATTTTCGCCCAAAAATCCGACTGATTCAATTCTTTTTTTCGAAACAAAGACATACTCATACTCACCTAACATATAGCAGTGAATTAGAACCATTAAACACGATTTCTACGACGTCCGATTTTCACTCAAATCTCAAACCCTCAATTATCCAAAAATGTCAAAACTCACAAACTCAACCAAATTCAATCAAACGAAATCCAATAATCACGGCTAAACATTACCCGACTAAACTATGTAATTTATTTTGAATTCTAACCGTTCAAAACTCGATTCTACCGATTAAACCATTTATGCCCTAGAAATGGAAAATAGAGAAAACTACCAACAAATCCAACACAACTCATACATAATCATACACATTGATCAAATAATAATGTTTCTCACCCTTACCTTGAATTTGTTGAACTTTTGCTCTTTCTCTTGAGTTTCCTCCTCTTCTTCTCCACTCCTCTCTTTGCCTCTTTTCTCCTTTCTATCTTTTCTTTCTTTCTATTCTCTTTTATCCCATTCTCTTATTTTATATAATTCTCACAATTTTAATTAACCTAGTAATTCCAATGGGCTTAATAACTCATGTCTATTCACACCCCTAAATAGGCTCAATCAATTAATCTATCAATTCTATATTATTCTACAAATTAGAATATATCATATAAGTTAAATAATAAAATTAAATCAATTATTTCGAATATGTCCAATAATTCAATTAATTCAAACAACTCAAATAAATCAAATAATTTATATAAATTCAATAAATCAACTAATTCAATTATATTAAATAAATCACATAAATTAGTTAATTCAATTAGGCCTAAAATCACATAATTAATCAATTAATTTAATTAATAAATAATTACTAAAAATTGGGGTGTTACAACCCTCTCCCACTTTAGGAATTTTCGTCCTCGAAAATGTTACCTGATTCAAATAACTCTGGATACGACTCTCGCATCCTAATCTCCCAACTACCTCCACCAAAGGAATCTCTATACCTCGAAGTTGCTTCTCGTTCATCAACCTGAACTAGCAATGTCTCAACAATCAAATCCTCTCTTACTCGTACACTATCCATCTGAATCAATGCACTTCCTCAACTTAGACACATGAACACATCATGCAATCCCCATAAGCGACAGCGGTAAAACAATCTAACATGCTATTTTCTCCATGCTTCCGCTGCGCCACTCTGATACAGATCAACAAAACACAGTGGGTGCTTCCGAGACCTCAAGCTCGACCGACACCAGTTACTATTGTAACTCTCGAAACACGTCTTTTCTTAGGTCCTTTTAATCTTTCTAGTCGTCTCTTGCACAATATCAGGTCCGAGTACAACACTCTCGCCTGGCACACATCAACACAAAGGATTCCTACACCTCTTACCGTACAAAGCCTCATACAATGTCATTCTGATACTAGAATGATCATTGTCATTGTAGGTAATTCAAGCAACGATAGTTAACTATCCCACGATCCACCTTGATCCAACACACAAGCTCTCCACAAATCTCGTACATACTAGATAGTTCTCTTTGTCTGTCCATTCCGTCCACGGATGCTAGACAAAGTTCAACTTCAACATGACACCCAAAGCGTCTACAACTTTCTCAAAATCTCAACGAAAATTCAGATTCCCATCTGACACAATATTCGACGGTAACCCATACTACCCCGTAACTTCCTCACTATACCTCTTAGCTAGCTTCAGCATAGAATGATTCATCCTCATTAGTAAGAAATGAGTTAATCTTGCCAATCCATTCATAACCACCCAAGTCGAATCATATCCCTTCACATTTCTTCGGAAAACCCGACACAAAATCCATGGGAATACTATCCCATACCATTTAGAAATATTCAACAGTTGTATCAGGTCCAACAACCTCTGATGTTCACACTTCGACTTCCGATAAGTCAAACTAGCACATACCACTTCAACCACTTCTCTCTCCATCTATCTCAATGTTCTTCTTCCAGAGTACTCTTATCCAACTCACACTATTTGGAACACACACTCCATCACGACATCTCATGGTACCATTCTCATTAATCTGAAAATCAGCTCTTCGACTTCAATTCATTAAATTTAATCAATCTATTAACTCAAATTAGAATTCTGACCTCCTTGAATCTCATCGAGAATACCAATAGTCAGTTTCAATATACAAACCTTAATCCCATAAGAAGTCTCTTCACAGATCAAACTCATATCCCAGATTTGCTTAATCAGTTCTAACTTCCTTACCATCATCATCGATATATACAGAAATTTTCCAGTTTGATACTTCAGCTACCACGTTGTCTCGCCCGAATGGTAATTCAACAAAAACCATATTCCTTCAGAAATCCCAATTATTTCCCCTGCATCATATTCAACTTCTCAAATCAAACAAATACCTTAAGCTCTTAAGATCTCCAACCATCTTAAATCTCAACTAAACAATTGAGGCTTCCAAACTCTAGCACAACACACAACAACAACCAACTCTAAATTACTTGTCACATAATTCCCTTTATGTACTTTAAGCTGCCTTAACGCATAACTAAACTCGCTGATGTTGCACTTAACATACCTCCCAATCATATCGACAAAGCATCACAAACACAACAAATAGTTCTGTCGGATTTGGCAAAATCAATACACGAGATGTTGACAGCTTTCCCAAAAACTCTTTGAACTTTCTTCATAGTGACATACCACTACTCCTTCTCCAATATTGATAACTCAAGTTACCGATGCTCAACATGATCCTCTATACTCTTCGAGTATATCCAAATATCATTGGTTACGCCACCATTGACTTACCCAATTAAGTATAGAAAATCTCATGCCAAACGGACACTCAATTTGTGAGTCATGGCGGAAATACAAACCGCACTTACTATAATAACCAAACATATTCCATCAATAAATACTTAATTCCATGTCACTACTTCACCATCACATAAAGCATTGTAATAACTTCTCGCGCTTCTAATCTTGTGTCATTCCGAGTTACGGTCCTCCCGTTATGACAAAAATACGAAAACAACATTTCCACACTTAGAAGGTCATTCAACACATCTTCAACTCTTGAAATGTTTAAAGGTCTAATTATACCAATATAGTATCCCACACCTTACTTCCTTTAATAATCACCAGAAGTCACTATCCACCCTTTATATACTTGACTTCACAATCTGTTGCCACAACACACACACCAGACACAAGTCTCAAAACTACTCAATCAGTTTAATTCCTTGACTATCCAAATAGACATA
The DNA here is from genome assembly GCA_963859935.3 of Lathyrus sativus. Lineage (NCBI taxonomy): Eukaryota > Viridiplantae > Streptophyta > Magnoliopsida > Fabales > Fabaceae > Lathyrus > Lathyrus sativus. Next base: position 258,060,855 of record OZ012741.1, read on the forward strand.
CAATATAGAGCTCTTAATATCGGACTAGTTCCCGTAACTAAGTCAATCACAACTCCACTTCACGTCCTGGCTGTATATCACTATCTTGTCAGAATAACTTCCAGACAACCACAATTAATCGACAAACCGCCAACTTCCCACTTTCGTTAACATTCAAAATTTCCATCAAAATGAAACATCTCATCACTGTCCTGCGCCGACTCATCAAAACAATTCTTCAACACTTGGCTTAACTCCAAACAATTCACTGCTCACGCCATCTAAGCTTGCAAGACACGTCTATCCCATCCAATACAATCCCAACTACTATCAACAAGAGATTAAGGGTGATCAGTTCCTCAATTTGTTAATAGACAGTCGACAATCATAATGGGGCATAAACCGTCTTTACCAAACTATAAGAGCGTTCAACTATACACTAAGCTACAACTTCACACTTGCAGCATCTTGGAGAAGCACCAGTTTCTCCCCCACTTGAATCATTCTCACTCTTGCAGACAAAGGTTAGACAACATACATGTATCGACAGTGTTTTCACACACATGTCATATACCAGGGAACAAACAACATTAGACAACTTGGCCGGACGGACCGACCTGCTCTGATACCACTAATGTAACACCCTTCTAAACCCCACGGATAATATATGAATAATCAGAGTAAATTTCCATGCATTTACAAAAGGGCATTACACATAACTTTCAAAATATCAAAACCACCTGTCATGCTCATTACTATTTCAATATAAAATTATGCTTTACAAAACTTCACTTTGCATGTAGCAGCGGATTCAATTATACCACAATTTTCATAAAAGAAACATTTGTTTTTATCACATAAAACAACATCACTTAGGCACTAAGGCCAACATCATAATATTCCAATGGATATAAACACGTTTATAGAGTACATAATGTATATCTTAAACACAACCCAAGCGATCCTAGTGTTACATGACCAGAGCATGACTCGACCCAACATAATTAAATCACTAAACGGCTACACCAAAAGCGACCTCGTAACTACGAGCAATACTACTCCTTGATACCTGCACGATGTCATGTAGGACATCATTCCAGCAGAAGGGTGAGAAATATTATCATAATAACAATGCATATAATTATATATACACAAATACATAAGCACAAAATACATATATTCCACATTTTCTCACCCCAATTCATTATAACTCATCATGTACAATACAACATATATATATAATCAAATATGGATAATCACCAAGCATATTCATCATGCACGTATCCATAAATCTCAACATTCCACATGAACATACACATATTATGTTTACTCACTAATTCCCAATTACACATTCACAATTCTCAAATCAACAATTCATGTTCATAAGCATACTTTCATACAATGATCACATATTCACAACTCTCAATTACACAAGTAATGCACATACGCATATGCATAACTTCATACAACAATCATATATTCATTCCATGAGACTCAATGCAACTCAATGCAACTCATGCCATGTGGTACCAACACTTGTTATCATTTTTCGGTTTTTACACTTAAATCGGGTCCGTTCCCTAGACCGATAACAACAAAAGCCCGTTCCCTAAGCTTTCAAACCCCACTCTAGGTTTGGGACAAGTCACTAGCCTCCACGAGACTAGCAAACATTGCCTCTTGACTAAATGATGCATATGCAATCAACAACAAAATGCACTTAAGACCGATCACACGTCTTAATCCCATGCATTCACATAACTCCTCCCTTCAAGAATTAAACAAGATTGCACACACAACATATCATATAATCAAGTATTCATACTTTTCATCAACATATTTGTCCAACAATGCACGCATATCTTACAATATGCTCTCATGCATTAATTCACAATAATCGGATACAACAAATATGCATTCATAATTCAACCTCATTACCTTTTCAAACAATGCACACATATTCACAATATATTCTCATGCATTCACAATATCGCATACAATCAATATGCATTTACACTTCAATATCATTACCACATTTATCAAGCAATGCACACATATTCACAATATGTTCTCATGCATTCTTCACATACAAACAATATGCATATATTTGTCAAAAGACTATATTTCATAATCGATTCCACCATCTAGGATTCACGCCATACGGCTACCCACATCATATCATAACATGCACAAGCTATACGTTATATAACAAAAGTATTCTGCACAATAACACATCAATCACACACATTCGCGACGGTAAAAATCAACACAACAATATGTTTTCAATTTTCTGCTATAATTGAACCAGGTACAGGCCTCAAAGCCATTTTTTATAGAAAGATAATCTCGTTAACTTACCAACGCTTCGAACGGGGGTCAAAACCGACTTACGGTTCAAGAGTTATGAATTTTTGAAGTTTTCCGAAAAACCAGAATTTTGCCTAAACACGGCTACGGGATTTTGCATTTTCGCCCAAAAATCCGACCGATTCAATTCTTTTTTTCGAAACAAAGACATACTCATACTCACCTAACATATAGCAGTGAATTAGAACCATTAAACACGATTTCTACGACGTCCGATTTTCACTCAAATCTCAAACCCTCAATTATCCAAAAATGTCAAAACTCACAAACTCAACCAAATTCAATCAAACGAAATCCAATAATCACGGCTAAACATTACCCGACTAAACTATGTAATTTATTTTGAATTCTAACCGTTCAAAACTCGATTCTACCGATTAAACCATTTATGCCCTAGAAATGGAAAATAGAGAAAACTACCAACAAATCCAACACAACTCATACATAATCATACACATTGATCAAATAATAATGTTTCTCACCCTTACCTTGAATTTGTTGAACTTTTGCTCTTTCTCTTGAGTTTCCTCCTCTTCTTCTCCACTCCTCTCTTTGCCTCTTTTCTCCTTTCTATCTTTTCTTTCTTTCTATTCTCTTTTATCCCATTCTCTTATTTTATATAATTCTCACAATTTTAATTAACCTAGTAATTCCAATGGGCTTAATAACTCATGTCTATTCACACCCCTAAATAGGCTCAATCAATTAATCTATCAATTCTATATTATTCTACAAATTAGAATATATCATATAAGTTAAATAATAAAATTAAATCAATTATTTCGAATATGTCCAATAATTCAATTAATTCAAACAACTCAAATAAATCAAATAATTTATATAAATTCAATAAATCAACTAATTCAATTATATTAAATAAATCACATAAATTAGTTAATTCAATTAGGCCTAAAATCACATAATTAATCAATTAATTTAATTAATAAATAATTACTAAAAATTGGGGTGTTACAAGTATCCTCCACAAGCACATCTCAACCTCAAGCATGCATATGAGATATGAAAAGAATAAGGAAGAAAGAATGCACACAAAAGAAAGCAAACAAGTGCACACAAGTGGGATGAAATGGGAGAACATGAATCCTACAACCATTTGTCATCAACCACAAGCCCTAAGGCAAGCCAAATTAAAAGAGATGAAGGCAAGATTAAATGGGATAATGGGAGGCAATGTGAGGACAGCAAGGAACTCACATGGGAAACTCAACCATTAGCATCACCAAAGTATGCAAAACACACCAAAAGAAGTCCTCAAAGAACCATCATTCAAGGCATGCTTCAAGTACCTCCAAAGGAGGGGCTAAGCCATCTCAAATGGGATTCTAAAGTCATGGGACAGAAGAAAAGATGAGAGGAGAAGGTGCACAAAGCCAAAAGCACACACATCAAAAGATAACGCAAGCAAAGGCATGGAAGAAGACCTAAGTCATTCAACACATTCAACATTTGAAACTCAAATGGAAAGCCTAAAAGGAATGCAAACTTCAACAAGCAATGAACTAATGTATGACCTAAAAATGAACATCCAAACACCTCAATATGTTAACAACACGAATCAACAAGAGTTAGGAGCTCAAGGGATCCATAGAAGTCATTTCCCATTCAAACTAGGTCAAGTGTTTGTATGAACCTCCCTTAGAAGTAACTTGACTTGCAAGTCACCTCAAAAATAGGAAAGAGGCTCAAAAATAGCCAAATAAAATCTCAAAATGACCATTAAAATGTTTGCAACCAGAGGCCAAAATATCACAACCAAAGTCATCTCAAATCATCATCGAAGAATTTGATTCACAAGGATGCACCAATTTGAGAGAGGGTTGTCGAGGGTCAACAAAAATGTCATCAAAGTCAAACCAAAATGACCTAAACCAGAGGCAAAATGGTCCTCAAAAATAATTCAACTCATTATTAAAATGAGGAATGATTTTCATTCACTGGATCAAAAGGATGGATAAAAAATAACGCAAAAGCAAACAAGAAGTAAGAAATAATCCAATTAAAACACTTCCAAAGAATAAATCCATTTTTAATTGAAAAATAATCCAAAAAATAAAATAAAAATTTCCTAAAAATAAAGGACATCCTAAAATGTCCTAAACATATTTTTGTAGGATTTTATCACTTTTGTAAGTAATTTAATTGAATTAAAATCAAAACAGAATCAAAAATAAAGGACATCCTTAAATGTCCAAAACATATTTACACAGGCAAAAGGACTGGGCTGGATCATGAGTGGGGTGCGTATAGAAACTTAAGCCCACCTCCTTCAGCAAACATGAAACACACTGTTCCATTTATGACATGGCAGTCAATCCAAATACGCTGGCTAGTCAAAACGATCTGGATCGTTCATCCAGTCTGGTCAAACAGTCAACACGCACATGTGGTATGCCAACTCAATCCGCTTGAAGAAACACCAGACGTCGGAGCAATAGTCTCCGGTCGTCTTCTCCGGTAACATCACCGGAGTAGCAGATCAAAAACTTCATCAATTTGCCTCAAATCTTATACCAAATTAAAGAGGAGCTTATGTAGATTATAAATCCACTGTCCAAAATCATTTATCGCGCACGAATAAAGCAAATCGAATGAAACAAAATTTGAGCATCAATCTGAAATGTTAACAAACAACACAAATAATGATCCAGAATTTTCCTACATGTGTAGGTCTTCAGTTTGCAACAACTATGGTGATGAATCAATGCATATTGGGAGAGAAATTATGATTGGAAGCTTACCTAACGGAACCTCTCCGATGGGGCTTCTAATGGTGTCAAGCTTGCACAAAACTATCCAGAAACACTCAATACACTTCAAGGAAGATGACTATGGCTTTGAATTACTCTGAATTGGCTTGAATTTTAGTTTCACGATTTCACTTTTCTCTTGAAAACTCCAACTGTGTTCAAGCTCCATCTGCACGAAATTGGCTGAATGAAGCTTCAAAATTGATCTGAAGGTTTTATATTATGGGTCAGAGAGTGTTTGGAGGCCCAATTGTGGCTGATTTGCTTGAATTGAAGAAATTCCCAATTTGAAATAAGCTTCATGCACACGTGAAATGACTCCAATTTCCCTTGTTTTTTATTCAAATCACTTGACGAGGCTTGGAATTGATCATGTGGCTAGAAATTATCCCTTGAATTGATCCAATGGTTGATTTTGAATGTGAAACTTATGCTTGAAGTTACTTGAAATTAGACATATTTTGCACATCATGAGTCCAAATTTCTCGGTGCATCATGCTTTTCATGATAAAGTGACTCAAAATATGCACAAACATGTTATGAAAATGATTTAAAACCACTTCAATTAAATTCATGTCTTTTAAGTTCATTTTCCTTGATTTTTATTCACCAATATTCATATCCATACCAAGTCCATGGCCATTTGATGTTCAATGGTAAAATTGAGATCATTTGAAACAAGTTTCATGTTGGAGACAGTCTCATTTGAAGTGTGCAAGACTATGAAATGGACCTATAATCAAAATGACTTATAACCTCACTTTCCCAAAATACCCCTGCCTTGCAAGCTTCATAACTTGAGTTCTACTTATGAGAAGAAGGACTTCTAGGACTTTTTGGAAAGCTAAGATCATGAGGAACAAGTTTCATGTTAATCAAAAGTTGAGGAGAAACATGATTCTAGGTCAAAAGTGCCTTGAAAGTTGGTTGATTTTTGTTGACTGAAAATACATTCATTTGAGGACCCATAACTTGTCAGCATCGTAACTTGAGTTCCAGAAACCCAATGTATGAGTTCTAGTATTCAAAAGAAAGCTAAGAGAAAGCTCTACAAGTATCATGTTTATGTCAAAGTGAGATGAAACTTGTATTTTGAGATATGTGGTCTTGAAGTTGGGCATTAAATAGGGGATTTTATACTGACAAACTTAGAAACCCTAATTTAGTAACTTCTCACACTCTTGATTCTTCTTGAATTAATCTTGAAATAACATCTTAAATGTATCAACACAACTATCCATGAATCCAAAGACTTAGAATTGAGTCTTAATCTCTTCAATTCCTCAGTAGATTTTGCACTAGGCAGATGAAATCCTAGGTGTACAATCCTCTGACTGCAACCTCTTGCATATGATATAACAACTTAGATGAGCTCCACAATGGCTTTCAAAGCACTCAATGAGCTTCCTCAACATCCCACATCCATGATAATGAACTCATGATCCTCTGATGATCTTCACTTGGCCTCAAAGCTAGGAGCTAATCCATACACATCCATCTCCTTTCTCAAAGAGCTTTGACCTTCTCCTGATGATGATAAGCACTTAACCACTTGAATAAAACCTCATGCTTAGGTTTAGACCCTTGGTAACCTCCTCTTGTTATGCACACCTCTTGATCCCCTGCAAATGAACAATGATATGCAAATGCAGATGCTAGAACAATGTAATGAAAACATAAACCAAGTAAACAAAAAGGGTTGGGCAAATTTTGGGGTACAACAGGGGTATGGGCAGATTTTGCAAATTTTCCAAGTTTGCCCTTCTTGGAGGCAAAAATGAGCAAATCCCTCTTGAGATCTCTTTTCTGAGCATGAGTCACTTCCCTATATGTTTCATCATCATCAATAGCCTTCAAATAGTTAACATGAGGTGAAGGAAGAGAGCAGCTGATGTGGTAGCTGATATAGGGCATTTTTTGCAAAAAGTTTATCTCTCCTTGCCACTTACTTGTATTTGCAAGAATAAACAATTCAAAGTAATCCAAATCTAATTTTTGCCTCATGGAAAAGCATTTTAATTTCATCAATTAGGTCCCTAAGCACCACAGAATGAGTTAAGCAAGTGATTAGAAGGGGTTTGAACGGTTTATGCATCAAAATGCAAGAGCTGAACTTGGTTTTGTGACATGAAAAATGCCCAACTTGTCCTCTTCGATTCTCCCTAAACATAAAGGTTGAGAAAATGCTCTTGTACTTTTTAAAAAGCCCCAAATATGATATACAAATTTCACATTTGGCCAAAGTTCAAATTCCAAAGGGAACTATGTCAAAAATCCTCATGAAGTTTGTTGCAAAAGCTGACTTACAAGCCAAGAAACATGAAATTTTTTTAAGTTTGGAAATCCTTCACAACTTGATGACCTCATAACTCCAAATCTATGTAATTTTGTACCTCAACCCCATAGGACACTTTTTTAGGACTTCTCAAGAGCTTTCCAACCAGCTTTGAACACTCAATTTGGATGTGTGGTTTGAAAGTTATGACCATTCCAAATTATCTTGCAATTAGGGTTTTTCATAAACCCTAATTTCTTAATTCACAAGTTATCCGTAAATGCTTGATTAAATCTTCACCAAACTCACTAGTTAAGCATAAAATGATGTTGGAAACTTTGATTGCTTCAATTTGGGGGCACAACCCTAAAAGTCAAAGAGTTGACTTTCCAGACAAACGAACCGAACTGTTGAAATCTTCAGGATCGATCCTTAGTGTTATGGGGTTTTTGAACCTTTCATACTTCTTGGGGGGACTTCAATAAGTCATAGAAAAATCATGGCCATGGTTCAAGATTTGGAAGACCCTTTAGACCAAAAGTCAATCTACAGTTGACTTTTCAACTAGAAACCCTAATCAGGGTTTTGCACAACACTACTTCAATGCTCTTTGTAACAACCTCAAATAGAATTTTTCCTTTGTAAGATATGGACCTATTTATGATGTGAAGACTTGATATGTAGAAGATCAATCCAAAACCTTGACTAATCAGTCCACTGGATTCTTGATTTTAACAGTGTAAAACCCTAATTCATCTACACCTTGACAAAGATTAACTTGAAATAGGTTAGGGTTAGATAACATATGCTTGATGCACCTAGAATGATAATGGAATCTAGGGGTCAAAATTTTGGGTATGACACTCAAGAAACAACATTACTATAACCTAAAAACAATTTATACTTCATCACATATTGGAAAACATAAAGAAACATCAAGCATGTACGTGAAAAATAAAAGAAACAACTCAAGAATTCTTATCAAAGTTTCAAGGTCTAAACCTCTAGGTTGTGCTTCAAACAGTCTTTCTAAAGCTCCAAAAAATCTCCTTGTGGCTTACGGGTAGCAATAGGGTCAGAAGAAACCAAAAAAAACCTCAAGATAAAGAAATTTGAAACCTTCAATTTTTTAGTAAAAATGGAGTTTTTGTTTTTGGTCTCTATCACTCTCTCTTGCCCTCTCTTTCTCTTATGTTGTGTGTGTATCTCTTATGTGTGTGTGTGTGTGTGTGTGTTTCTAATGATTTTGAATATCCAGAAGTGTTATTAAGTTAAGGAAAAGATGAGTTCTTCTCTTGTCCAAAAAATCAAGAAAGGATGTAGTTGAGAGTTACATGCATGGCTCCCTCTTCTCAGACCTTGAGCCAAGTGATTGTTGGCTTGCTTGTACTCAAAGTTATGAGGTCAAAAAGAAGAGGAATGACCAAGGGGTTATGGCATGTTATTTGGTTTGCATGTTGGTCCATATTTTATATAAAAGCATGCCCTAATATGTCACAATTTGAAGCACCAAAAATGGTAAGTCTTGGAGATCACCGTTGCAGGTTGTAGGGACAAGAAAAATCAGTCTTTGATGCTGAAAAAAGGTTGGTAGGTTTGGCTTGAAAAGTTGGTCATGGTTTGGCATCCTTAGCTTGGTCATAAATATGTCCATGGTAGTGACTTTGGTGCACTCTAGCTCAATCGTTCTTCGCTCAATTGATAAGGTTTTAAGTTCTTTGGAAAGAGGGCATGAAGGTGAACAACTTTCATGTTTGAAACCTCTTTATATAAGGCTTGGAACTGAAGGTGAGAAAAACACTTAGAGGGGGGGGGGGGGGGGTTGAATAAGAGTTTTAAGAAATATGGCAATAAAAAAACTCAAGATTTTTATCCTGGTTCATTGAACTCAACTACTCCAGTCCACCTTATCAAAGATGATTTACCTTTCTCCACAAGGACTTAATCCACTATTAATCAACTGATTACAATAGTAAGCACTAAGAACAATTGTCTTAGTCTTCTCAAAAACTACTGACCACACCTTGGTCTTCTTAAGGAACTTCTTACAAATTAATGTAAAATAACAAGTGTTTGAATGCTTCTAATAAGCTGTATCACAACTGTGATATTTACACTTAAGATTAAGTACAACAAAAACTATACAGTTTTATGAAAGATCAAATGAATAAGATCTTTGTGAGATTTTCACTTTGATGAATCAAGCGTGTAAGAATATTTCTCTCTGAGTGAACTAGCAATGAGCAAGTGATGAGCAGGAAATTAGCAGCTTCAAAATGTTGTAGAAGTTCTCCTTTTATAGCTTTTCCAATTGCTTTGAGTGATGTGCAGCTGAATAAATTATTAGGATATAAGACTTTTCATTACCAAAAGGTATGGGCAGAGATATGCTTTCTGCAGGAAAAGTATGGTTGTAGAAGCCTTGGGATTTTCACCACGTCACTTCTTTGGACAAAATAGCTGTTGGTTCTTTTGGAAGTAGCACCACGTCCAATCAAGTTTATAGCTTCTTCAACAAGCTTCCTTCAGGATGAAGTCTTCATAACCTGCACTTCAGAACTTGTAGCAAGCTTAAAGGTATGAAATACTTGAAGATGATCAGAGCTAAAATGATTGATATGATCAGAGCCTTGATAGATGATCAGATCTTAATATATCAGAGTCTCAATCTTGATCAGAGTCTTCATCAGAATATGCAGCAGTATGTGCTTTGAGCGTGAATATTAATGATAAGAGTTTGATTATCAGAGCCTCTGTTCTTGCAATGAAAAGAACTTCAAAGTCTAATTAGATCAAAGCTTTCAACTCTTTGTACACTTCTTTCATTAACGCTTCAGATCATTCTGTAGCTTCTGCTTCAGATCCTTCTGGCAGCGCTTCAGAATCTTCTGATAGTCTTGCATCTGATGCTTCAGAGCCTTGCATAGTTTCTTGTACTTATGTATTTTGCTTATTTAAGAGTTTTCAATTTAATACCTAAAACAATAATACTTGAACAAATTTTAGAGTATATATTTTCTTAATACAAAATTCCATAAAAGTTATCATCAAAACATAGAGATATAAGAAACACCAATCTGTGTTCTAACAATCTCCCCCTTTTGATGATGACGAAACATAGGGAATTTTGTTCAATAAAGAGAGATAAAATATATAACTCCCCCTGAGATTAAGAATCTCCCCCTGAAATGAATACTCTAATAGAAGAGAACACTTCCCTTTTTGCTTGAGTATATTTCAGAACCTGGTAGAAATCCTTGTTGAGAGAAAGAATTAGAGCTTGAATGCTTTCCAGAATCAGAGTCTGATGATTTCTTTCAAAGTGAAGGGTCTGGTATATCTTCCAGAATCAGAGTCAAATTTGCTTCAAGGATCAGAGCCTGGTTGGGTAATTCTCAAGGTAACTTCAGATCATTTTTGTCAGATGAAATAGTAAGATCTGAAAGTCTTAAGATTCAATGTTAGATTAATACTATGTCTGAATTTCATTTTAGTATTGCTTATGGATTAAACAATCAAATTCTCTTTCTCCCCCTTTTTTTCATAATCAAAAAGAATTTTAAAGACAGAAAAGATAACAGAAGAAGAGAAAAACACAACACATAAATGAAAAACATAACAGCCAGATTCATTCAGATTCAAATAGCAAAAAAGGATAGGATGTTCATACAACAGATGATAGAAAATAGGACAACAGAAAACAAGTGCAAAACAAGAATGCAAAAACATGGAAAAGAAAACTAGGGCTGGCGAGAAGCAATCAAGGTCAGAAGATCAGTAATCTTAGCAGTGGACTCTTCTTGCTTGGCCATCCAAGTCTTGATCTCTTCAGTAGTTTGTTCCTGTTTTATCATCCATGATCTTATTTCCTTGACTTCTTGGACAACATATGGAGTCTCAGTCTTCATCTCAGATGCAGAGGGTTCAGAAGCAGATGCAGTTGCCATTGGATGATCAACCTCCATGTCAGATGCAGGAGTATCTTCTATCATAGCAGTATCTTCAGCAGGAACATCTTCCAGAAGAAGCACTAGTGTTGTGAGAATGCTTAGCAGAGTTTGTATAACCATTTCAGCAAACTTTGCCTTTGCATCATCAGCACAAAGTGTTCTGAGATCAGATGCAGCAGAGTTGAACTTTGAGATGAATCTGTTCCAAGAAGCTTCAGATTCAGTAGGATCCATACTAGCCATGCAGTCTTTCTCCACAGAAGCAATCCCTATACGTATTTCCTTCTTGAAATTCTTGAACAGAGTAGAAACATCTGATCTGGGTTTGGGGTTCAGAAAGTCTTCTATGGTGACTTTTTATGATGGTTCAGGAGGTGTTTGGTTTTGTTTAGGAGGTGGGTGATCAGATAATGGTTGTTCAGATGGTTGGGGTATGGATGGTTGTGGTATGGATGTTTGTGGTATGGTGAGTTGAGGAGTAAAGGTGTCACCATCAGATGGTGTTGATGTAACAACATCAGATGAGGGTGGTAGAAAATTTGTGAAGTTAAATTTGAAGCGAAGAGGGTGTTCAGAAGCAGGTAGGTCAGATGGTAGTGGTTTATAAGGATCAAGAATTTGTAAGCTAGTTGGTGAGGGGACTTCAGATTCATCAGAATCAGATGATTCAGTTGAATGACATGAAATGGAAGATAAGACATACATGGTTACAATGGGTTGCACATCCAGAATGTCTTCAGATGTTTGTGGGATAGAGGGTTCAGGGTTTTGGATGGTTGGTTCTTCTGGTGGTTGAGTAGAAGAAAGTGGTTCAGATTGTTTTTGTGGTTCAGAAGATGACTGAACAGAAGATAAGGCAGATCCACCTTCTTGCCTTTACTCATACAGAACATGAAGTACATTTGTTCTGAGTTGACATAATCTGGTGAGTTAGAAGATTTTCTATGAAAGATAGAACTCATGAAAATCTTAGCCCAGATTCTGTAAACAGGCTTTAGATCTCTGACCTTGTTGGATGGTTCCCCAGTAACACAAACTTCTTGAAAAATGTCAGCCAAGTCCACACGAGCAGTAGCCATACTTGTGATTCCATCAGTTTCCTTATACTCAAGTAGTTGTCTGATTAACTTCTCAGTGATAACAATTTCCTTCCCAAGAACAGAAGAATGAATGAACTTAGGGCAAACTTGAGCGTGTATCCAGAATTCCTTCACCAATGTTGGATAAACAGGACCCATCATCCTGTCAAAATACTTTTCCCAGTTCTGAGTTTTGATGGTTGGGTAGAGATCAAAACCATTTTCTTTAATGGATTCAAAATCCACAAAGTTCTCACACAGAACCTCAAGATATTTGATTGGAGTGAGAAGAGTTCTCAGAGGTGCCTTGTACACAACAGCAGTTTGAGATGAAGCAGCAGCATTTGGAGATGATGCAGCAGCAGTTGAGGTTTGCATCTGAGCAGATGTTGAAGGCGGTGATGCCATTGATGTTCTTGAGATGCGTCTGGGTTTACAAGAGGTTTTTGGTTTTGAAATGAAATGGAAGCAATAGAGAAGACAGAAATACATATGAGAAGTAAAAAGAGTGTAAAGTGTGATTTGTGAAGTGTTGTGAGAATTTATAGAGCAATTTAAGGCATGCAAAAAGACACAAGATCTCACGCGTACACATAAGCATTGAATGAAGTGAAACATAATCATATCAAGCAATTAATGCAAAGAATAAAATCATATCAAGCATTTAAGATTCTGATAGAAGGGGGGAAATCAAGAGATTTTGGATTTTCAAAGCAATACCTCAAACGTCAATTCAGTATGGTGCACTCTACCTTTCCAGATTCTGAGCTACACGTGTTTGCTTGCATGTGCCTCTGAAACTCTTTGAGAAATGAAATGTTAGGCCACGTTCAGATCCTCTAAGCCTTGTTAGTTCAGATTTACACACAAATAAATACACAGAATTGAAAAGAAGAAATACTTCATAGTTTAGACATTTATCATCTGAAAAATAAATTTCATCTGATGAATATTTTATTCTGGACAGAAGTCCATACTAATATTTTTCAGAATAAATTTAAATCTATCTTTAGCAAGGGGTTTTGTAAAGATATCAGCCCATTGATGATCTGTATCCACAAAGTTTAAATTGATAATTCCCTTCTGAACATAGTCTTTGATGAAATGATGTTTAATCTCTATATGCTTAGATTTAGAGTGTAAAATGGGGTTTTTAGATAAGCATATAGCAGAAGAATTATCACAGAAGATAGAAATGTTACTCTCAAAAATCTGATAATCTTTCAGATGACTTTTCATCCAGAGCATCTGGGTGCTACAACTAGCAGCATCAATATATTCTGCCTCTGTTGTTGAAAGTGCAATTATGGGTTGCTTTTTGCTGAACCATGAGATCAGATGACTTCCAAGAAATTGACAGCTTCCAGAAGTACTTTTACGTTCTACTCTGTCTCCAGCATAGTCAGCATCACAGAATCCAACTAATTTATACTCATCAGATCTTCTGTAACACAGACCCACATTAGTAGTACCTTTCAGATACCTTAGATTCCTCTTAACAACTGTTAAGTGAGATTCTCTAGGATCTGATTGGAATCTAGCACACAGACAAACACTGAATAAAATATCAGGTCTTGAAGCAGTCAAATATAAGAGAGATCCAATCATACCTCTGTAAAGTTTTTGATCAACTTTCTTACTTACCTCTTCCTTACCAAGTGAGTTTGTAGGATGCATTGGAGTCTTTGCCAATTTGCTTTCATTCAGATTGAAGTTCTTCAGAAGCTCTTTGACATATTTAGTCTGGTGAATATATGTGCATTCTGGAGTCTGATTTACTTGAATTCCCAGAAAGAATCTAAGTTCTCCCATCATGCTCATTTCAAATTCAGCCTGCATAGACAAAGCAAACTCCTTTCCCAGCATAATATTGGTAGATCCAAAAATAATATCATCCACATAAATTTGACAAACTAGTAAATCTTTCTTAAATGTTTTACAGAAAAGAGTTGTGTCCACTTTGCCTCTGATAAAGTTCTTTTCCAAAAGAAAATTACTTAATCTTTCATACCAAGCTCTGGGAGCTTGTTTCAAACCATAAAGAGATTTTTTGAGTTTGAAAACATGATCTGGAAATTTATCACTTTCAAAACCAGGAGGTTGATGGACATAAACTTCTTCTTCTATAATACCATTTAAGAAGGCACTCTTAACATCCATCTGATATAGAGTGATGTTATGTTGTGCAACAAATGAAATAAGAAGGCGTATAGATTCTAACCTTGCCACTGGAGCATAAGTTTCAGTGTAATCAATTCCTTCTTATTGACTGTAACCTTGAGCTACTAACCTTGCTTTGTTCCTAACAACTTCTCCTTGCTCATTTAGTTTATTTCTGAATACCCACTTTGTTCCAATAATGTTGAAACCTTTTGGTCTTGGAACCAGATCCCACACATCATTTCTTGTAAATTGATTCAGCTCATCTTGCATTGCAAGTATCCAATCATTATCACTCAGAGCCTCATCCATAGATGTTGGTTCAATAATAGACACCAACCCAAGAAGTGATGTTCCAGATGATATGATAAATGACCTTGTTCTTATAGGGTCATCTTTCTTCCTAATAATCATTTCTTCTAGATGAGAAACTTTGATTCTGGATGATCCTTTAACTGTTGGTTCTTCAGAAATGTTCATGTTATTCATTTGAGCAACCAATGGAGTTGCATCTAGCGTAGCTTCTTCTTGAGCTTTCTCTACCTCTGGTTTCTCAGATTCTGTGAGAATAACTTCTCCATCTGCAGAGTTTTCAAGCTGCTTTGGCTTTTGAATGCCAAGCTTATCATCAAATCTAACATGTATAGATTCCTCCATAATCTGTGTCTCAGTATTGTATACTCTGTAGCCTTTAGAGTGTTCAGAATATCCAAGCATGAAACACTTTTGTGCTTTAGAATCAAACTTGTTAAGATTCTCTTTAGTGTTCAGCATAAAACAAGTACATCCAAAAGGATGGAAATAAGAAATGTTTGGCTTTCTATTCCTCCACAATTCATAAGTTGTCTTTTCCAGAAGAGGTCTAATAGACACTCTGTTCTGAATGTAACATGTTATGTTAATTGCTTCTGCCCAAAAATGTTTTGCCATGTTAGTCTCATTGATCATGGTTCTGGCCATCTCTTGCAATGTTCTATTTTTCCTCTCTACAACTCCATTCTGTTGTGGAGTTATAGGACAAGAGAAATCATGAGCAATGCCATTTTCATTAAAATATTTTTTAAAATGTTTGTTTTCAAATTCACCATCATGATCACTTCTGACTTTAACAATTTTGAAATCTTTTTCAGTTTGAACTTGTTTGCAGAAGTCAAAGAACACAGAATGTGACTCATCCTTGTGTTTTAGGAATTTTACCCATGTCCATCTGCTGTAGTCATCAACAATGACTAATCCATACTTCTTGCCTCTGATGGATGCAGTTTTCACTGGTCCAAACAGATCAATGTGAAGTAACTCTAATGGTTTTGAAGTTGAAACAACATTTTTGGATTTGAAAGATGATTTTGAAAACTTTCCTTTCTGACATGCTTCACAAAGAGCATCTGAGTTGAACTTCAGATTAGGAAGTCCTCTGACCAGATTAAGCTTATTAATCTGAGATATACGTCTCATATTAATATGACCCAATCTTCTGTGCCAGAACCATTGCTCCTTATTTACAGACATAAGGCATTTAACATTCTGAACTTTAAGTTCTAAAAGACTAATTTTATAAATGTTGTTTTTCCTTTTACCATTAAAGAGGATTGAGCCATCCTTTTGACTAACAGCTTTGCAACACATTTGATTAAAGATTATGTCATAACCATTGTCACTTAATTGACTTATGGACAATAGATTATGAACTAATCCTTCAACAAGCAAGACATTAGTTATGGAAGGAAGTTTACCATTGCCTATGGTTCCAGAGCCAATTATCTTGCCCTTCTGATTCCCTCTAAACTTGACATCTCCTCCAGATCTAAGCTCCAAACTTTGGAACATAGACCTTATTCCCGTCATATGTCGTAAGCATCCAGAGTCCAGGTACCATGACTGGAGTCTTAACTTTATTGCTAAGGATGTCTGCAACATAGATTATCTTATCCTAAGGTACCCAGATTTTCTTGGGTCCTTTTTGGTTAGTTGCCTTAAAGCTTTTTCTGAACTTCTGTCTTTCAACATAAGACTTGTTTTGATTAGCTTTAGATTTATTAAACACAGGTTTGTTCTGAATAGAACTTGTGTGTTTAATATCATTTAAGTGACAAAATGTAAACTGAGAATATAAAGGAGGATACTTGATATCCAGTTTATCTACAGATTTTGGATTTGAATCTTCATAAGAGAAAGATTTATATCCAACACCTTTTCTATAGTTTCTGCTAATACCATAGATCATTGAAGCCATTTTGCTTCTATCTAGGCTTTTAGTTAGAAACTTCCTGAAACTATAGTCATACTCTTGTAAAATATTTTTAGAGCATGGTTCAGACTTTGAATCAGATTTTAGTTGAGTAGATTCTAAATTATTTTTCAATTGAAGATTTTCAGCTTTTAGCTCAGTGTTGCGGTGAAAATTGGATATCAAGCTATTAAATTAACTTGAATCTTAATTCTTTTTACAACCGGACTTTATTTTATCCAAAGGAAAGGTCTAAAGAAAGAAAAACCTTTTTTCGCGATGTAACGACAACGCTTAAGAGATTCGGGGATCGGGGGTTGTTTATACCTAGGGAAGGTGTTAACACCCTAAATATCTGTAGTACTCTACAAGAACCTTTTGTTTGATTGCTTGCTAAGTGTGAAATATGTACTATGGATTTGGGAAAAGATATGAGTTGAAACCTAAAGTTATATACACTAAGTTTGCTCGCAAAGACGTCGCATCTTCTGCCTACGTATCCTAACTAGGATAGAATCAGAGCAATCGTAGTTCGCCTCACAAGGGAAGAAGAACACTTGATTATGATCAAGGTTCAAGGGGGGAACAAACATGACAATGTTTATGTGTAGTTTGACAAAACTCCCTAATCTAAGTTGTAATATTCAAAAGGGTAAGTAAGAAATCATGACAATGATTCTTACACGGAGTTGACAAACTCTTTCCTAGGGTTCTAGTTGAAGAACACTCCTAGTACAGGTGGGTTTTTTTAGACTTAAAGCAAAGTCTAAGGGTTTCTAGTCTAGGGTTAAAGTGACTTAATAAATTCAAGAGAGGGATAAGGGATGTATTCATGACATGAAGGTCAAATGGACAGACTTTTCCTTTGGAAGCAGACAAGGGAGGCAACAGGATGAAAGCTAACAAGCTTCATCACTTGGGGAAAGAAAACAACAAGAAAATTAACAACATGATAAGGGTATATTCATGGTGACAACCATTAAATAAACATATGGAATGATAAAGATGAAAGTGCATTGATGACAATCAAAGCAGGTAAACAGAACAGGAACTGTGACAACAGATCAAGTTCAAATAAGTTTAACAGATAAAGTAACATGGACATGGTAACAACCAAAAATGGAGCTTTAACATGTTAACAAACACTTAATAATGAGAATGCAAACAAATATTACAGGAAAAACACAAGTATAACAAAGGAAAATTCATCTGCATCTGTCAATATGATCACAGAAAGTACACAACTTGCACACAGTCAAAAGAGATGAAAAATTTATCAAACATGAAAATAAAAAATGTGACATGAAAGTACTGGTGAAAAACGATTAAAATTGAGAGAGATATGGATTTTCAAAGTTTGGTAAAAAAAAATGACAAAAATTAATAAAAGAGTTGCCCTCCTCAGGGGTCGAACTCAGGCTTGCAAGGTGATAGGCGTTTTTGGCATATTGGTCTTACCACTGGGGTGGCTATACATCCGTTGATTGATGCCACCCCATTAAATTACAAGGGTAACAAGCTAAATGACCTGGGCCAAACATAACACATGAAAATTGATTTACGTTTTCTACCGTAACTTTCTCGTTTCTCAACCAAACGCGACAAAATTTATATGCATCTTGACTAGAAAAACATGAGGAACAAGATGGTGCCATTATTTTTCTAAGATTCCTATTCTAATGAAAAATTCGATGGTATGTGTTCTTGCATGTTTTGAAATTCATTTTGCTATGAACAACTTAATTCAACCATTTTTAATCCAAACCAAGTATACACACAGCTCTCATAAATGGTACAAAATGATTCCAACACTTAATCCATGCTTAATGCAAACAGATTATGAAAGTGACATATCAAATGGCAATGTTCTTGGAAAAATGCATTTTGAAGTGAATGACTCGTTTCAAACCTTTTCAATCCAAACCAAAGCTACACACAGTTCACATAAATGATGATGAATGATTCCAAGTCCAAAAGGAAGGGCAAGGAAAACTGTTGGTGAACATGATATGTCAAGTGGCAATTTTCTTAAAAATTCATTTTGAAATGAGTAGCTCATGACAGCTAGTTTTAAATCAAGAAAATCATGCAAACTAAACACATATATGATAATGAAGTGATCCCTGCACAAGGAAGAGTTTAATTCATGTTGTGGTAAAAAATGTGGTGTGAGTTGCAACTTGTGGTGAAAGGCATAATGAGAATGTGCAAAACTTGTGACAACTTTTTTTTTTAAGATATGAAGCAAATAAACACCTTATAAATGATCAATGTAAAGTGTTCTAACAGGAATTTGGTGCAACACAAGCTTGTATGGAAATTTGGCATGTGAGGTTACAAGATGAGTTCTTGATGCATACATGAAAATGTGTAAATCAGCCTCTATGAAAAAATGGACAAAAGTAAACACACATACACTTCTCAAGTATGAAATCATACATGTTCAAGTTTAAAGATTGGTCTACCAAAGCCTATACTCAAATATGACTTTCGACATGTTTTGATCTTTTTGACAGCAATGTTGAAACAACAAGAAAAATGCAACTACCATGGTGGTTTTGAAATGGTTTTCTTACATCCAAGGCATGATGATGACAATGTCCTTAAAACTCAATAGCTCAAAAACCACAAAAACAAGAATTTAATGTAAAGGCTGTTAAGGCTGTTATCAGAATTTGCTCAAGTTCAATAAAAGGGAAAAAGTGCAGACAGATGCAAGAACATGAAAACAAATCTACCCTTATCCCAAAATATTTCACATAACAAACATCATTGACAACAACATGGCAAACTGGTGAAACAGATTTGAAAAAAAAACAGTTATGGTCATCATTAAATCTTGACATGTTAAGGGCCTCAAAAATACACCTTGGAATTCAAGAATCCAAAAACTGTTATGACAGAATCCAACTGAGTTCCTACACATGGTCCTAATGTGCTATGTGTGATTATGCTTAAGAGACATCATTCTATTCCTATCTTGAATTATGAAATGACAGCCCCTAAACTGGTATGGACACTTCCAACACAAAACCAACAGAATTTTACTCTCAGCTCAAATATGACCTCTCCGACAATCTTAACTTAAGGACAAGCCAAGGTCAGGATTATCCAACCACACATAAGCAAAGCATACCAAAGTATGACCACCCTGTTCCAAGCCATCACCACATTCCACACCAAACTGCCCTGACAGTCACCAAGACCAAATAAAGAGTGTATTCTCACATTATGCATAATGAAATTTGCCAAGGCATCAGCACCAAACCTCATCAATTCTACTAACAGTCATGTGATGTTTCAACAAAAGCTACCACAAAGGGAAATAAAAAAAAAACAGCCCTGCCTAATAAGAAGTGCACATGCCAAAAGTATTGCTAGTAACCTAATGCTAAGATTCTAAGTTGAGGCAACCCAAACATAATATCCATGAAGACAAAGGTAACAAGCCCCACCAAATGGCATCAAAATCAACCAAACTCATGTGAAAGCAAGAAATTAATGAACTAGCAATTTTACTCCAAAACTGTTTTGACAGTATAACAACAAATTTCAACATACCAATATTAAAACTTGACCAGAACAAGTTCAACACACATGTTAAGATTCATCAAAACCCTTATATTCATCCAAAAGCAAGCGTCATGAAAATCACCAAAATCCATAGCTTCAAATTTCACAATAATGCTAAAAAATGCCAAAGTATGGAAAATGATGCAAGAGGCAATATTTATAAGCTACATACCTCCAGTAGACTTTGTTGAACAAGCTAGAATAGCCAAGAAACCCAGAGAACTTCAATCTACCTTTTTGCCTTGAATATTTTCTTCTCTTTTAAGCAAGAATGCACACTTTGAAAAAGTTGAAGAAATATGCTATTCCAATGGTCTCCAACACTTTAGACAGTTGAGAAATGATGTAGGTGAGGTGTTTGAATGATTAAAACACCAAGGAAATGCTTAGAACAAGATTTGGTGGAATTTGTGGCTTTTGGTCAAAGTAACTTGGTGTAGAAGTTGACTTTTTGATTGGTGAAGTTTTTGGGTGGTTTAATGGTTTAGACACCTTCTATACCATATTTAGGGATTGTGTGGATGGTCGTTGAGGTGTTGGAATGTGGAGAAATGATTTTGGCAGCCCTTGCACCAAGACAGATTTTTAAGCTTTTTTAGTGAAAAGTGAGATTTCGTGATTTTGAGATCTTGAGTGCAAGAGCAAAGGGACATAGATTTCTTCTGGTTTTTAGAATGTATCTCCTCCCAAATGGGGTGGGGAAGGCTCCTTTTTATAGGCAAGTGGAGTGAGGGGCTGATTTGAAGATTTCTTCACTTTGAAGAAAGGTTTTGTCACATTTGGAGGAAACCTAGGAGGGTTTCCTTGGCTGCAAGGCAGGCCTCTTTAGTCAAGAAAAATGATGAATTTTGGTGGCTAATTGCAGGCTAGAGGTATAGCATTAAGGCTGGTTCAGAACCACTTTCCACATCATGCTTGTTTTAATGATTTTAAAATGCAAGTTGCAAGGCAACTTGCAAGCCACTTGCAATTTGGCTAAATCCTCAAACTTCTGCATAATCCTTGGTTCTTTCATGCTACAAACACTCCACATATCAGATACAACATCTTTCACAAGCTGAGATTGGCCAACTTTGATGAAAGGATAATTTCTTGAATTTTGACAATGTGGGACTAAAGTAAAAAACCACCAACTTGCCATGACCATAACTTTCAGCTCACAAATTCTTTTGAGATGTGCTAGTACTTTTTAGAAAGCCCTCACATAGATCTAAAACATTCATGTTTTCATGAGTTTCAATTTCGCAAAGGAACTTGGCCAAAAAGCCTTCCAAAGTTGCTAAAAAATGAACTTAAAAATGAAATTTCCCCAAGTCTTTTTCCCCTCTTGAAATGAATTTGATCATAACTACAAATCTATGCATTTTCTGATCATGGACCACTTAGAGACTTTTGTAGGAGTTGCCAAGAGCTTCCAAATGAGCTTTGAACCAACTCAAATTAGATGTGTGGTTAAGGAGTTATGGTTTAGCCCTTTTCCAAACCCTAATTTCCCGATTTTTCGATTACTCCTTCGTTCTTGTTCCAATGGTTATGAAAATTGATATGCAAGTCAAATATGACATAAGGAACAACTTTGTTTCACAACTTGGAGTCCAATTCCTAAAATTTGGAGAGTTGACTTTTCGGCCAACCGTACGACCGATCGGTGATTACCGAGTCGCCTGTTGAAATTCTGGGCATCCTGAGACTTTGGAACTTCTTGTATGAACTTTATTAAGCTATATTAACTTCACGAATCATAATCTCACCATTAAAACACCTTCCACCATCAAAGTCAAACTACAATTGACTTTTACTGGTCAAAAACCCTAATCGGGTGCCCTGAGATACACTGTTCTAAATTCTGGGGTAACAACCTCACATTGGCTTCTCAATTGAAATTATATAATACCCTTGACCTTGTTTCCTATTTGAATGAGCCCAAAACATTGACTAATCACAAACCCTGAAGTTTCGATTTTGACTGCACAAACCCTGATTAATCTACAATTTGACAAAGACAGACTTGCACTGGGTTAAGGTTAGAAAATTCATGAGTATGCTCCTAAAATGATAATGAGAATCTAAGGGGTCAAAATTTGGGGTGCAACAGTTGCCCCTATTTAAATATCTTCACTAGATGGAACTGAGGGATGATGATCCTCGTAAAATCACAGTGAAAGGTATTTAAATATAGAAAAACCGAAAATTTTGTCCCTTAGATCCGATGATATGCAAAAGGATAGGTCATGATATGTCATGAATTCTAAATGATGCTTTATGATGCTTGGGTGCAAGACATATGCAGAAGATAGAAAAACAAAACAACGAGTAACTACTCGCGGGGACCTGGCATTGTGGATCCGACACTCGGGAATACCGATGTATAACAATCAATAGTTCAAACATGACTAGTGGTAACTGAGAGGAAAATTTTCACATGAGGATGCGCAAAGTCTAATGAAGATGACAATCTTACTGGGGAAAAGCAAACACTTCACCGGGGAACAAGGTAGATTTCCACCAGGGACACAAGCGACCTTTACTGGGGAAATTAAAACACGAACCTCACTGGGGATGATCAGATGAGGAATTTCCTATAGTGAAGAGTTCAAACGGGATCTTCAGGAATGGACTAAAAACAAAGACAAAACATAATGGGGACGCTAGTGACGACTAGATCTCCGAGACTTGTCTGGGGGAGGAAGATTTTACTGGGGATAATGATGTCACCCAGTTTTAACAAATGGCTCAGGCAATGCTAGTAACCACTAGATTTCCTGGAGGTAATGGTAACGACCAACCTGAGATAACAACAAATAAAATTTCAAATCAAATCGGTAATACAGGACTTCGACTGGGGAAATTGGTGACGACCAAATTTCAAGCAAATGCCAGTAACAACTGGACTTCGGGGTCGGTAACGACCAAGTCAGGGTACCAATGACGATTGGATTTCAAGCAATGCCAGTTACGACTGGACTTCAGAAGAAATACATGGTGATGACCAAATGTGGTTATGCGAATGTTAGCAAGCTACTAGGTTTTAGCTGGGGAGGTTGGTAACGACCAAACCAGAAAATACCAATAACGATTGGATTCCAAGTGATGCCAGTTACGACTGGACTTTCATGGGGATGGTTGGTAACGACCAACAAGATACCAATGACAATTGGGTTTCGAACATCTGCCAGTTACGACTGGACTTTTATGGAAATCAATTAGTAACGACTAGATTTCATAGGGGATTTGCTAGTGACGACTAGACTTCAGAGGGAAAGGTTGGTAACAACTGAACCAAAAGGTAATAACGAGTGGAGTTAAGACAACGCCAGTTACGACTGGGTTCAAAGGAAAATATGGTGATGACCAAAAGAATACCAATGACGATTGGATTTCGAACATTACCCGCTACGACTGGGGAATTAAAGGAAAAAGGTGGTGACAACGAAAAGAATACCAATGAGTGGAATTTAAGACAATGCCAGTTACGACCGGTTTCAAAGGAAAATATGGTGACGACCAAAAGAATACCAATGACGATTGGCTTTTTAAAACAATGCCCGTTACAACTGGACTTTTAGGTGGAAGTTTACTAGTAGTGATCGGTCATTCATGGGGAATCTCCAGATAGCACACTGAACTCGAGAGGCAGAATGAATCACACTGAACCCTGGCTGGAAGATGTGTGTAGTCTTGACAAATAGATCCACTCTAAATAGGGGAACAGAGCTTTAAACAAGCTAATCAGAGATGACAAAGTAAACACAATGCTCAGAAATCTTCTACTGGGGACCAGTCCTTATATCATCATATGAGGTTCCTTGAGGCAACAGTCTTCAAGTTCTGATACCCACACATGATCAAAGGGGAGTCGGCAGTTCGACTTGCTTACGCTTCATCGAGGAATGTAATTGGATTACATATCAAAGCTTCCGCTACCCTGAGGTCTCGGGGAAGTGTGATTTTCCTTGACTTTTTCCATGAGCTGAAGCTTTTACGTTTGTTAATCTTTTCAAGTTTTATTCAAATAATTTGACCCTAATGCTTTCAAAATTATCGTTGATCAACGAACCATATTTTGCATAACAAAGAAAATACAGGAAATGATAAAATTGCAAAGGAAAGAATGGCTCAAAACTGATTTTATTCAAGAATGAAATCTTGCAAATGACAAAATTCCATAGAAATTTTACAAGTGAAAAATGGCAAAGTGGACAAGGTTACATTGAGTCCCATGACCATCCATTCCTAAAGACTAAAATCCCCCAAATCCTTGCTTCTGATGAGAGCAGTTGGAAGTGGATCTCCTGTACAATCTTTCGCAATGGTGACAACCTTTTGAAGTAGTGACAACTCTTCTGATGCAGTGAAATGCCTTTGTCCCTAACTTTTGCCTGGACCGCCCTTTCGGGTTTTCAATCCACCGGGACGCTCATTTTTGCCTAAGCCGCCCTTTCGGGTTTTCAACTTAGCGAGCTCTTATATTTCTTCTTTTTCCTTTTTCTTTTTTCTTTTCTTTTTCTTTAACCTTAACTTTTGCATAAGCCGTTCCTTTGAGTTTTCGACTTATCGGGCTCTTTTGAGGCGTAATATTTTCGTACTGCATCAGAATTCACTGGATGAGTAAGTTGCTCTCCATCCATGGTAGTGAGAATCAACGAGCCTCCTGAGAAGACTGTTTTTACAACAAACGGGACATCATAGTTGGGCATCCATTTTCCTCGTGCATCCTTATGAACTGGTAAAATCTTTTTGAGTACAAGCTCCCCTTCTCGGAATTCTCGGATACAGACCTTTTTATCGAAAGCTCTCTTGATTCTCTTTTGATATAGCTGGTCGTGACACATCGCAGACATGCGTTTTTCATCGATGAGATTCAGCTGATCAAACCTTTCTTTAATCCACTCTGCCTCTTCTAACTTGGTTTCCATTATGACTCTCAAGGAAGGTATCTCGACCTCGATAGGAAGTACCGCATCCATTCCATATACCAAAGAAAAAGGGGTTGCCCCTGTTGAAGTGCAGACTGACGTTCTGTATCCGTGCAAGGCAAATGGCAGCATTTCATGCCAATCTTTGGAAGTTTTCACCATCTTTTGCAGAATCTTTTTGATATTTTTATTTGCAGCTTCTACAACTCCATTCATTTTGGGACGATAAGGAGAAGAATTGTGAAGTTCAATTTTGAAGTCATCGCACAACTCTTTCATGACTTTGTTGTTCAAATTAGTACCATTGTCCGTTATGATTCGGCTCGGGATTCCATAACGACAGATAATCTCCTTTTTTATGAAACGGGCCACCGCCTGCCGAGTAACATTAGTGTAGGATGCAACTTCAACCCACTTTGTGAAATAGTCAATAGCAACCAGAATAAATCGATGTCCATTAGAAGCTTTTGGTTCAATTGCCCCAATCATATCGATGCCCCACATAGAAAAAGGCCACGGTGATGACAACACCTTTAGCAACGTTGGAGGTACATGCATCTTGTCTGCATAAATCTGACACTTGTGACACCTTCTGGCATATTGAATACAGTCAGTTTCCAAGGTCAACCAGTAATAACCAGCCCTCAAAATCTTTTTAGACTTAGCATATCCATTGGCTTGGGTACCGAACATTCCTTCGTGAACATCTTGCATTAACAATTCTGCTTCTCGTCGGTCAACACATCTAAGAAGGACCATATCATCATTTCTTTTGTAAAGCACATCATTGCTGAGAAAGAACTTGGATGCTAATCGTCTCAGAGTTTTCTTGTCGAGTGATGTAGCATCTGCTGGATACTTTTGTTTCAACAGGTAATTCTTTATGTCATAGAACCATGGCTTATCATCAGTCTCTTCTTCAACCATCTGACAGTAGGCGGGCTTGGTCTTGCGTTCAATTCTAATGAGAGTGGCATCATTGACATCCCTGACCTTCCACATCGAGGCTAACATGGCTAGGGCATCGGCAATGTGATTTTCAGATCTTGGAACATGCTTGAAAGTGATTTCATCAAAATACTCCATCATTTTGACAATATAGGCTCTATAAGGGATTAAATTCTCATGTCTAGTTTCCCATTCTCCAGTAACCTGATAGATAACCAAAGTTGAATCCCCACTGACTTCAAGAAGTTTGATTTTGAGGTCGATAGCTGCCTCGAGGCCGAGAATGCAGGCTTCATATTCAGCGATATTGTTTGTACAGTCAAAATCCAACCTGGCTATGAATGGAGTGTAACCACCTTCCGAATTCATTAACACGGCGCCTACACCATGCCCACTGTAGTTGGAGGAACCATCGAACATCATTTTCCACCAAAGACCTTCCTGCAGCATTTCATCGGAACCTGGCTCTTTGCAGTCTCTTACCAACATAATGTCCTCATCTGGGAAATCAAATTTCAGAGACTCATAATCTTCTACTGGTTGATCCGCAAGATATTCTGACAAAAAACTACCCTTGATAGACTTCTGGGCTACATAATGGATGTCGTATTCTGATAACAACATATGCCAACGGGCGAGTCTTCCAGTCTGAGCAGGCTTCTCAAAAATATATTTTATTGGATCCATCTTTGAAATCAACAAAGTGGTATGACAAATCATGTACTGCCTCAAACGTTTGGCCGCCCATGCCAAAGCACAACAAGTTTTCTCCAGAAGTGAATATCGGCCTTCACAATCAGTAAACTTCTTACTCAAATAATAGATGACATGTTCTTTTCGTCCGGACACATCCTGCTGACCTAACACACAACCCATTGAATTTTCCAGCACTGTTAGATACATGAAGAGAGGTCTTCCTGGAACATGAGGTATTAAGATCGGAGGCTCTTGTAGGTAACCCTTGATCTTATCAAATGCTTGCTGACAATCTGAATTCCAAACAACCGGCTGGTCCTTGCGTAATAATTTGAAGATGGGCTCACAAGTAGGAGTCATATTGGAAATAAATCTGGATATGTAGTTCAGTCTTCCAAGAAAACCTCTGACTTGCTTTTCCGTTTATGGGGCTGGCATGTCTTGAATGGCTCGGACTTTGTCTGGATCTACTTCAATCCCTCGGTGGCTGACAATGAAACCGAGTAATTTCCCAGATCTTACCCCAAAGGTACACTTGGCTGGATTCAGTCTCAACTGATATTTTCTGAGTCTTTTAAACAATTTCAAAAGATGTTCCAAATGGTCCTCCTCGCTTTGAGATTTGGCTATCATATCATCAACATATACCTCTATCTCCTTGTGCATCATATCATGAAATAAAGTTACCATGGCCCTTTTGATAAGTAGTACCTGCGTTCTTCAGACCGAAAGGCATAACTTTGTAACAGTAAGTCCCCCACGGAGTAATGAAAGTATTTTTTCCATGTCATTGGGACCCATATTAATCTAATTGTAACCGGAGAACCCATCCATAAATGAGAAAACTTCAAAAAGAGCCGTATTATCCACCAACGTATCGATATGCGGTAAAGGGAAATCATCCTTCGGACTGGCCCTGTTTAGGTCCCTGTAATCCACACACATTCTGACTTTCCCATCTTTTTTTGGTACAGGTACAATATTGGCTACCCATTCAGGGTATTTGGACACTGCTAAGAACCCGGCGTCAATCTGTTTTTTCACCTCATCTCGAATATTGAGAGCCATGTCAGGTCTTGTTCTTCGGAGCTTTTGCTTAACTGGTGGGCATTCTGGTCGAAGCGGTAATTTGTGAACTATTATGTCAGTGTCTAGACCCGGCATATCCTGGTATGACCAAGCAAATACATCCACATATTCTTTCAAAAATTCTTCTAGTTGTTGCTTGACTTCTGACCCTAGAGCTGCCCCAACCTTGACTTCTTTCTTGTCTTCTTCGGTGCCAAGATTGATGACTTCTACCTGTTCTTTGTAGGGTTGAAGCTCTGTATACTCATGGTGTACCAATTTTACCAGTTCATCAGGTATTTCAAAATCTTCATCCTCATCTTCAGCTTGGTATATTGGTGAATCAAAGTCAGGAGGGAATGCAAAGTCATAGGATTCAATGGGTTTTAGGACATCACTGCACGTTGGAATGGCTTATTTTATTAAAACACACAAAGACAAATGCAACACATAACAGAGAAAAATTATTTTGGTTTTTTAAGATTGCCATTTTTCTTTTTAAAATGAAAGCAAAAGCAGTAAAAATAACACAAGGAAATTAACAAAATAGTTCATTTTCATTGATTTTCTTGAAAGCTCGGGGCCCTTACAAAACATTCCTATAGCCTTGGGCATGGCTATGGAGATTTAAAACAAAAAACAAGAAAAGAAAGACAAAAAAATTACTTTGACTCAGGAAAAACCAAAGGAATCTCAATAGCTTCCCAGTTGCTCAAGGTAGTGTTGCAATGATACACTAGCTGCTCCAGGTCTTCATCTTTAAAATCTTCTTCCACAACACTGACTTGGAAACCTCCACTGATGAATACTTCTTGTATAGTCTTCGGGCGTCCTTTGTCATGTGTTGGTGCTTCGTCATGAGTTGGTTTGTAACCCAACCCTTGGCGATCCATTTTTGGCTTTACTTCGATAATCTCTCCCCAACCTGCAGGAATGCCTTCTTCCAGTGTAGACTTGATGTTCTGAGCGGATGCAAAGGACGGACCACTCTTAGCCACTGTTTCTTCCAACATCACTGCATTAGCTATCTCGAGTTCCTGAAAGGAAGTTTCTAACGCGCCCCCATTTGCTTCATTATACTTGAACGATGACAGATTGCTCACCATTAGGTCTTCTTCACCGTGTACAATCACTAATTTATCGTTCACAACAAATTTCATTCTCTGATGTAAGGTGGAAGTCACTGCCCCGGCGGCGTGAATCCATGGTCGTCCCAACAAACAACTATAAGCTGGGTTAATGTCCATGACTTGGAATGTAATATCGAACACATGAGGTCCGATCATGATTGGCAATCCTACCTCTCCCACAACCGTTCTTCTTGAACCGTCAAAAGCTTTTACGATCAAAGATGTTTGTTTCATTTCTGCCCCTGCATATGCTAACCTTGCGAGCAACCTGGCGGGCAATACATTCAATGAGGAACCAGTATCGACTAAAAATCGTGCCATTGTGTCTTCCTGGCACCTGACAGATATGTGCAATGCACGGTTGTGATTGCGTCCTTCGTTCAGCAATTCAGCATCACTAAAGCTCAGGGTGTTACAGGCTGTAATGTTGGCTATTACTGAGTCGAATTGTCCAAGAGTTATGTCTTTTGTCACATGTGCCTATTTCAGTACCTTCTGCAGAGCCTCTCTGTGAGCTGGAGAATTCATTAAGAGAGACAAGATCGATATCTTTGATGGGGTTTGGTGGAGTTGATCAATGATCTTGTAATCACTTTTCCGAATAATCCTTAAGAATTCTTCATCGTTTCTTTCAGTATCTGGTACCTCTTTTTATTTTGTCGCAGCAGGGGTAACCTCTTTTGGAGTGACTACTGTCATCTTTGGTTGATAGATTCGACCACTATGGGTCATTTTGCTGGTACCTGCAATGTTTGTCACATCCACTTGGTCGTCTCTTACTGTCTTTTTCTGACTAACCTTCCCTGATCTTTGGTCTATCACAGTCATGTCATACTTCTAGGGAACGGCCTTTGTACTTTCAAAAAGGAACGATCTTGGTTTCTGAATAATAACCGGTCGGGGTTGATCGATAGCTGACTTGTTGAAAACGGGTTTCACACCTTTGTTTGGTCATTTTGAACACCGGAACCTTCTCACTTTTCTTTGGCAAATTGAAGACAGGCTCAATTACTAAAACTTCTTCTTTCCTCACCTTACTACACACTTGTAATGTTCCTTCATCAATCAACCTTTGTATACCTCTTCGTGCCTCATCCCACCCTCTGGAATCACTAGAACATTTTTCGCAATCATTATGGGTATCCTCTATCAATCCTGCTTTCAGTAGTTTCTCGTGAAGCAACCTCAACGGGGTTCCAATCTCTGACACATCTCTGACCATCCTTTCATCTAACATTTCTTCTACCGCATTGACCCCTCCATGGTTCGGCAATGGATTACTTTTGACATTCGGGGGTATATCATCAAAAGACAAGATCTTCTTTTCCATCAACTCCCTGATAAGATGTTTTAAAGTAAGACATCCTTCTAAATCATGACCGGCAGCACCCTCGTGAAAGGCACAATGAGCATTTGGATTATAGTGAGGGGATGTAGTGTCTGGATTTAATGGTCGTGTTGTTACCAATCCTTGCTGCTCTAAGGAGGGGTACAACTCGGTGTAGGTCATTGGTATATGAGGAAGTGGTGGTTTTGTTGTCGGTCTCTGATTCTGGTAGTTTTGTCTGGGTGCCTGAGCTCTAGGCTGATGATGTTGTTGGTAGGGTGGAGCGTTGGGCGCCCGTTGATACCCTTGTTGAATTGGCTGATATACAGGTGCTAGCTGCACTGTCTGATAACTGGGAACAGGATGGCTGAAAGCCGGAGTTACAGCTGCCACATAAGGTTGTTGGGCATACTACAACGGATACATTGGTCGTTGTTGCTGGGATTGCTGAACATAACTTGCTTGAGGCTGTTGAACAAAGCCTTGCTGAGACGGTTGAAGATAACTCTGCTGATATTGTTGGTAAGGTGGTCTCCAGGTGCGACTCTTTCTTCCCACAGTTACTGCATTTGTCTCCCCTTCCTTCTTTCGATGGAAATTACTGCTGAGCTTTTTGACATTGTTGTTACCGGAACTGCTGGAACTGCTAGCCACCTTCCCATTCTTCATTCCTAACTCCACTCTTACCCCCACTGCTACTATATCAGAAAAACTGGCGGTTACACTACTGATCATTTTCTCATAAAACTCTGGTCTCACCGTATCGACGAACCAATCTGTTAGCTCTTTTTCACTCAAAGGAGGTTCTACCTGAGAGGCAGTTTCCCTCCACCTTTGTGCATACTCTTTGAAAGATTCCAAACTCTTCTATGACATACTCAGTAACTATCTTCTATCAGGGGCTAAATCCATGTTGTACTTGTAATGTTTTACAAAAGCATCAGCCAAGTCTTGGAAACTATGAATACGAGACTGATCCAAACCCAAATACCATTTAGCAGGAGCTCCTTTCAGACTATCTTGGAAACAGTGAATCATTAACTTGTCATCTTCCACATGAGCAGCCATTCTTCGGTAATACATAATAAGATGTGTCCGAGGACAAGTAGCCCCAGAATACTGATCAAAATCGGGAACTTTGAATTTTGGCGGAATTACCAATTCAGACACTAGGCACATATCTCTGGTATCAGTACCAAAGATGTCATTTCCTTCCATTGCTCTGACTTTCCTGCCTATAGTCTCTACACTTTCTTTCAACTTATCATGTCGTCCGCTCTCTTCTTCATACCCATCAAGACCTTCGTACACTGGTGGAGGATTATGAAAAACAGGGCGGGCTTGGGCTCGAGTGTTGTATCGGTGTTGAGGATTCAGTGTGATTCTTTCTGGAGACAAGACAGCGAGATGAGACACAACACAAGAATATGCACATGCGATGCTTATGAATGCAACATGCGACAAATGCAAAATTAATCATTCAAGGAATCCAAAGAAATATTTGCATAAATCATAACAATGGGGAAATAAGCAAATTCAAAAGTCCTCATAGATTAATAACTGAGAGTTTTACAATAATGATTCTGAAACTGAAATACAAGTCTTCAATACAAAATACATGATGAAATGAAACAGAAAAAGGATTTTAGATCTTCTGGTTGGATGGCCCTTCGTCTTCTGGCTAACTCTTCTTTCCATTTTGACGAATCAACTCTTGAAGTTCTTCCTTCTCTTGCATAGCCTTGAAATACTTATCTCTCCAAGTCTTTCCTTCTTTTTCAGCTTTTGCCAAAGCAACTTTCAATTCTTCTACGAGAGTAGGTTTGGGTGAGTCAGGCTCAAAGCGAGTATAGAACATCTTCAATGCTGCTTCTCTTACCCATGATAAGTAAGATTCTGAAACAGTAGTATCGTGGTAACCTAGGGCAGTTACTCCCCTCGTGTGGACATAACGCCAAGCATACACAATTCGAGCCCTGTAAGCGGGATTATTCCCTTCTTCAATGTAAAATCTTCTCAAGAATTCTAGGTCTGGTTCGTCCTCCATTGGGTGTCCCAATTGTCGACAAGCCAGAATTGGATTATAGTTGATGCAGCCATTGACGCTGATAAGCGGTACATTCGGGAAATCTCCACAGCTTTGGATCATGGAAATTCCTCCATACATAGGGTCATACCACTTAATATCTGAGTGTTTGAGCAATAACATCTTTTCTGTCCATGAGAGCCCATTTTGCTTATCCCAGAGGGCTAGAATTTTTGGCAAGTGCGAAATAAACCACTTGTGCAGGAGAACGGTGCAACACTCAATCCGTCCAACTCCATAACGATTCCTACGGTGGATGGTAAAGTACATATCAGCCAGCAAGGTAGGTACAGGATTTTTGATTAAGAAAAGGTTGATTGCATTTGCATCCACAAAATCATTAGCAGTCGGGAACAAGAACAGTCTGTAAATTAGTAAAACCAAGATGGCCTCAAATGCTTCAATATTCTTTAACAAGGCATAGCTCTGAGCTTTTTCATATAGGAAAATAGTTGGAAATCCATACAACCCTCCCTTAGCACCCATATGAGATCGTACCTCGTCCACCTCCAAATACGCAGCCTCTGCAACTGCTCTTTCATTAGGAGTCCCTTCTCTTCCAGAAAATGGTCTAGGAGTGACGCCTATTCCCATCACGGTGGAATATTCTTCCAAGGTTGGTAGCAACTGATAATCTGGAAATGTGAAACAATGATAGGTTGAATCATAGAATTGCATGAGTGCGGATAACATCTCTTCATACACTTGAACTTCTAGCAAGGACAGCACATTCCCATGTTTCTCTCTGAATGCCTCGGGGTCTTCTACTAAACTTACCAGTTTCTTCAAGTTCTCCAATTTTAGTCTTTGGAACACAACCTCTGCTTTCTTTCCAGAATCCATCCTATAATATCTGCAAAACAATCTTTAGTTCCTTGAATGATTAATTAATGGAAATGAAAATGCAAAGGTTTCATGGAACTCAGATCAAAACATCATTTCATTTCATTGATTTTCAAGATTGCATTACAAAATATCTAGTACATTTTACAAAAGTCCTAAGGCTGACAGTATTCTAAATAAAAGTCTTCTCTTGCTTTGAGTTTCTTGATTTCTTCTTCCATCTGAGTCTTCTCGAGAATGAGTTTGTCCACGACCAGCTTCCATGGAGTTGGCTGAGAGCTGGAAGAAGGTAAGCCTTCATGTGTCTTCCTCTTCTTATAAGCAATCATTTCTTCGTCTTTCACCTGTAGTTGTCTACGGAGTTCATCATTCTCTTCCATGGACACTTGGTACTTGTATTTCCAAGCTACTTCAGTTTGTTGTGATTTCCTCAAAGCAATCTTTAACTTCTCCTCTTCAGACATAAAGATCATTGTGTGTTCCTCCTCTAAAGCCATGGGTTTCTGCTGAGGATAAGGCATCTTTAGCTGAATAGCTCTCTTTTGGACCCAATTGGAGATAAGGCTCGAGAGAGACGCAATTAGGCTTCCCTAAGTCTTCCTTTCCTTTCTTGTGTACACGTCCCCAAGCTTTTAGAATTTCTCCCTTCAATTCTGAACTTCCTTTAAAGAAAATATTTTCCACATGAGCGCTGTTTGGTTTGTCCTTCAGAGGGTATCCAAGCTGACGGTGAGCGAGAACAGGGTTATAACTGATTCCTCCGTTTGTACCCAGGAGAGGTACGTTACCAAAATTTCCACAACTGTGAATGATCTTTATCCCATCGTAACTATGACTGTACCAATCAATATCAGAGTGAGTAAGAGCCATAACCTTCTGAGACCACCAACCTTCCTTCCAAAAAGCATGAGCCTTAGGTAAGTGAGAAATAAACCACTTATATAACAACGGGACACAACAGACAATCATTCCTCCTTTATGCAGATTTCTCAAGTGAACAGAATGATATGCGTCAGCTAGTAAAGTAGGCACAGGGTTTTTCTTCAAGAAAATCTTGATGGTGTTGAGATCCACAAAATTATCAAAGCTCGGAAACAAGAAGATTCCATAAATGAGCAAGGAAAAGATGGCTTCGAATGCATCCATACTCAAATGATCAGCATAGTATTGTGCTTTTCCAACCAAGAACTTTGCAGTCAAACCAAAGACTCCTCCCTTAGTAACCATATTTTTCTGAATATCCACCAATCCTAAACGCGTAGCTTTAGCAATTTCTTCTTCCTTAGGGTCCTTCTCCATGATTGGAAAAGGAGAGTCTTCAAGAATAGGTAAACCAATCAAGCAAGAATATTCCTCAAGTGTAGGTACCAGCTGATAATCAGGAAAAGTGAAACAATGATAGAGTGGATGTAAAAACTAGAGGAGTGTGGAGAGAAGTCCCAGATCCATCTTCCTTTTTACCCTCAACAATGACAATAAGTTCCCATACCTGCTCTTGAATCCTTCTAGATCTGTTATCAAAGTGCTCAACCTTTCTATGTCATCCAAGTTAGGACTTTTGTAAGTGTACTTCATGGTTTTCTTTTTTCCACTGTCCATGATGATCCTATTGTAAACAAGAGATCTGAGTTCCATGAAACTTTTATGATATGATGTTCATGAATGCATGAATGCACAAACACAGGTAAGCACAGATTCATATATACACATGGATAAAAACAGATAAAGGTTTTGGTTTGGAGAACATGAGTATGGAGTCAAGGTCTACCCACCCCAAAGGTATGTACTAAGGCCTTCAAAACTGTAGAGCAAGGTTCTAAAAGAGTTCCCAGAGTCCACGACCCATCTTTCGGATATTATCAATTTCCCAAATACTTGGCGGTCGATAATATTCTCAAGAGAGTCTCGTCCAAGTGTAGTATCGCGTATCAACTACTTTGGAATTACTTCCTTATAGTCATCGCACTACATCCTAATAAAGCCATGGTGGGGAAAAGGTAATCTAAAGATCCTCAGTATCACGGGCTCCCATGTAGAAACTAGCATTGTTTTCACGAATACTCGATCAACAATACTAACTCTCAGAAGGGCCTCTACTGAGCGGTGGTTTTCTCAAGTCAACTTGGTCGGGAATTAACTCCCTATAAGTCTCCTTGAATATACCACCATCATATCATAAGTATGCTCAAACACGGGTATAGTGTTGTCTTACCATTCCAAGTTCCCAAGATCCAACAGAGCACAAATGTACATATTTACAAGTATTTATAAATAAGCAAGTAATCGAACAAGATAGGCTAAACCCTCAAAGCAATAAAATCTCCCCAGTGAAGTCGCCATTTCTGTTGCGGTGAAAATTGGATATCATGCTATTAAATTAACTTGAATCTTAATTCTTTTTACAATCGGACTTTATTTTATCCAAAGGAAAGGTCTAAAGAAAGAAAAACCTTTTTTCGCGATGTAACGACAACGCTTAAGAGATTCGGGGATCGGGGGTTGTTTATACCTAGGGAAGGTGTTAGCACCCTAAATATCTGTAGTACTCTACAGGAACCTTTTGTTTGATTGCTTGCTAAGTGTGAAATATGTACTATGGATTTGGGAAAAGATATGAGTTGAAATCTAAATTTATATACACTAAGTTTGCTCGCAAAGACGTCGCATCTTCTGCCTACGTATCCTAACTAGGATAGAATCAGAGCAATCGTAGTTTTCCTCACAAGGGAAGAAGAACACTTGATTATGATCAAGGTTCAAGGGGGAACAAACATGACAATGTTTGTGTGGAGTTTGACAAAACTCCCTAATCTAAGTTGTAATATTCAAAAGGGGAAGTAAGAAATCATGACAATGATTCTTACACAGAGTTGACAAACTCTTTCCTAGGCTTCTAGTTGAAGAACACTCCTAGTACAGGTGGGTTTTTTTAGACCTAAAGCAAATTCTAAGGGTTTCTAGTCTAGGTTTAAAGTGACTTAACAAATTCAAGAGAGGGATAAGGGATGTATTCATGACATGAGGGTCAAATGGAGGACAGACTTTTCCTTTGGAAGCAGACAAGGGAGGCAACAGGATAAGAGCTAACAAGCTTCATCACTTGGGGAAAGAAAACAACAAGAAAATTAACAACATGATAAGGGTATATTCATGGTGACAACCATTAAATAAACATATGGAATGATAAAGATGAAAGTGCATTGATGACAATCAAAGCAGGTAAACAGAACAGGAACTGTGACGACATATCAAGTTTAAATAAGTTTAACAGATAAAGTAACATGGACATGGTAACAACCAAAAATGGAGCTTTAACATGTTAAAAAACACTTAAGAATGAGAATGCAAACAAATATTACAGGAAAAACACAAGTATAACAAAGGAAAATTCATCTGCATCTGTCAATATGATCACAGAAAGTACACAACTTGCACACAGTCAAAAGAGATGAAAAATTTATCAAACATGAGAATAAATAATATGACATGAAAGTAAACATCAAGATGAACACAATGAAAAAAGAACGGGTGAAAAATAATTAAAATTGAGAGAGATATGGATTTTCAAAGTTTGGTAAAAAAATGACAAAAATTAATAAAAGAGTTGCCCTCCTCAGGGTTGAACTCAGGCTTGCAAGGTGATAGGCATTTTTGGCATATTGGTTTTACCACTGAGGTGGCTATACATCCGTTGATTGATGCCACCCCATTAAATTATAAGGGTAACAAGCTAAATGACCTGGGCCAAACATAACACATGAAAAGTGATTTACGTTTTCTACCGTAACTTTCTCGTTTCTCAACCAAACACGACAAAATTTATATGCATCTTGACTAGAAAAACATGAGGAACAAGATGGTGCCATTATTTTTCTGATATTCCTCTTATAATGAAAAATTTGATGGTATGTGTTCTTGCATGTTTTGAAATGCATTTTGTTATGAACAACTTAATTCAACCATTTTTAATCCAAACCAAGTATACACACAACTCTCATAAATGGTACAGAATGATTCCAACACTTAATC
This sequence comes from Lathyrus sativus, assembly GCA_963859935.3. NCBI lineage: Eukaryota > Viridiplantae > Streptophyta > Magnoliopsida > Fabales > Fabaceae > Lathyrus > Lathyrus sativus. The sequence continues at coordinate 258,098,276 of OZ012741.1, forward strand.
CATGCTTAATGCAAACAGATTATGAAAGTGACATATCAAATGGCAATGTTCTTGGAAAAATTCATTTTGAAGTGAATGACTCGTTTCAAACCTTTTCAATCCAAACCAAAGCTACACACAGTTCACATAAATGATGATGAATGATTCCAAGTCCAAAAGGAAGGGCAAGGCAAACTGTTGGTGAACATGATATGTCAAGTGGCAATTTTCTTAAAAATGCATTTTGAAATGAGTAGCTCATGACAGCTAGTTTTAAATCAAGAAAATCATGCAAACTCAACACATATATGATAATGAAGTGATCCCTGCATAAGGAAGAGCTTAATTCATGTTGTGGTAAAAAATATGGTGTGAGTTGCAACTTGTGGTGAAAGGCATAATGAGAATGTGCAAAACTTGTGACACCTTTTTTTTAAGATATGAAGCAAATAAACACCTTATAAATGATAAATGTAAAGTGTTCTAACAAGAATTTGGTGCAACACAAGCTTGTATGGAAATTTGGCATGTGAGGTTACAAGATGAGTTCTTGATGCATACATGAAAATGTGTAAATCAGCCTCTATGCAAAAATGGACAAAAGTAAACACACATACACTTCTCAAGTATGAAATCATACATGTTCAAGTTTAAAGATTTGTCTACCACAACCTATACTCAAATATGACTTTCAACATGTTTTGATCTTTTTGACAGCAATGTTGAAACAGCAAGAAAAATGCAACTACCATGGTGGTTTTGAAATGGTTTTCTTACATCCAAGGCATGATGATGACAATGTCCTTAAAACTCAATAGCTCAAAAACCACAAAAACAAGAATTTGATGTAAAGGTTGTTAAGGCTGTTATCAGAATTTGCTCAAGTTCAATAAAAGGGCAAAAGTGCAGACATATGCAAGAACATGAAAACAAATCTACCCTTATCCCAAAATATTTCACATAACAAACATCATCGACAACAACATGGCAAACTGATGAAACAGATTTGAAAAAAAAATAGTTATGGTCATCATTAAATCTTGACATGTTAAGGGCCTCAAAAATACACCTTAGAATTCAAGAATCCAAAAACTATTATGACAGAATCCAACTGAGTTCCTACACACGCTCCTAATGTGCTATGTGTGATTATGCTTAAGAGACATCATTCTATTCCTATCTTGAATTATGAAATGACAGCCCCTAAACTTGTATGGACACTTCCAACACAAAACCAACAGAATTCTACTCTCAGCTCAAATATGATCTCTCCAACAATCTTAACTTAAGGACAGGCCAAGGTCAGGATTATCCAACCATACATAAGCAAAGCATACCAAAGTATGACCACCCTACTCCAAGCCATCACAGTAGTCCACACCAAACTGCCTTGACAGTCACCAAGACCAAACAAAGAGTGTATTCTCAAATTATGCAAAATGAAATTTGCCAAGGCATCAGCATCAAACCTCATAAATTCTACTAACAGTCATGTGATGTTTCAACAAAAGCTACCACAAAGGGAAATAAAAAAAACAACCCTGCCTAATAAGAAGTGCACATGCCAAAAGTATTTCTAGTAACCTAATGCTAAAATTCTAGGTTGAGGCAACCCAAACATAATATCCATGAACACAAAGGTAACAAGCCCCACCAAATGGCATCAAAATCAACCAAACTCATGTGAAAGCAAGAAATTAATGAACTAGCAATTTTACTCCAAAACTGTTTTGACAGTATAACAACAAATTTAAACATACCAATATTAAAACTTGACCAGAACAAGTTCAACACACATGTTAAGATTCATCAAAACCCTTATATTCATCAAAAAGCAAGTGTCATGAAAATCACCAAAATCCATAGCTTCAAATTTCACAATAATGCTCAAAAATGCCAAAGTATGGAAAATGATGCAAGAGGCAATATTTATAAGCTACATACCTGCAATAGACTTTGTTGAACAAGCTAGAATAGCCAAGAAACCCAGAGAACTTCAATCTACCTTTTTGCCTTGAATCTTTTCTTCTCTTTTAAGCAAGAATGCACACTTTGAAACAGTTGAAGAAATATGCTATTCCAAAGGTCTCCAACACTTTAGACAGTTGAGAAATGATGTAGGTGAGGTGTTTGAATGATTAAAACACCAAGGAAATGCTTAGAACAAGATTTGGTGGAATTTGTGGCTTTTGGTCAAAGTAACTTGGTGTAGAAGTTGACTTTTTGATTGGTGAAGTTTTTGGGTGGTTTAATGGTTTAGACACCTTCTATACCATAATTAGGGATTGTGTGGATGGTTGTTGAGGTGTTGGAATGTAGAGAAATGATTTTGGCAGCCCTTGCACCAAGATAGATTTTTAAGCTTTTTAGTGAAAAGTGAGATTTGGTGATTTTGAGATCTTGAGTGCAAGAGCAAAGGGACAGATATTTCTTCTGGTTTTTAGAATGTATCTCCTCCCAAATGAGGTGGGGAAGGATCCCTTTTATAGGCAAGTGGAGCGAGGGGCTGATTTGAAAATTTCTTCACTTTGACGAAAGGTTTTGGCACATTTGGAGGAAACCCTCCCTAGGAAAATGATGAATTTTGGTGAAGAAAAATGATGAATTTTAGTGGATAATTGCAGGCTAGAGGTATAGCATTAAGGCTGGTTCAGAACCACTTTCCACATCATGCTTGTTTTAATGATTTTAAAATGCAAGTTGCAAGGCAACTTGCAAGCCACTTGCAATTTGGCTAAATCCTCAAACTTCTCCATAATCCTTGGTTCTTTCATGTTACGAACACTCCACATATCAGATATAACATGTTTCACAAGCTGAGATTGGCCAACTTTGATGAAAGGATGATTTCTTGAATTTTGACAATGTGGGACTAAAGTAAAAAACTACCAACTTGCCTTGACCATAACTTTCAGCTCACAAATCCTTTTCAGATGTACTAGTACTTTTTAGAAAGCCTTCACATAGCTCTAAAACATTCATGTTTTCATGAGTTTCAATTTCGCAAAGGAACTTGGCCAAAAAGCCTTCCAAAGTTGCTAAAAAATGAACTTAAAAATGAAATTTCCCTAAGTCTTTTTCCCCTCTTGAAATGAATTTGATCATAACTCCAAATCTATGCATTTTCTGATCATGGAACACTTAGGGACTTTTGTAGGACTTGTCAAGAGCTTCCAAATAAGCTTTGAACCAACTCAATTGGATGTGTGGTTAAGGAGTTATGGTTTAGCCCTTTTCAAAACCCTAATTTCCCGATTTTTCGATTACTCCTTCGTTCTTGTTCCAATGGTTATGAAAATTGATATGCAAGTCCAATATGACATAAGGAACAACTTTGTTTCACAACTTGGAGTCCAATTCCTAAAATTTGGAGAGTTGAATTTTCGGTCAACCGTACGACCGATCGGTGATTACCGAGTTGCTTGTTGACATTCAGGGCCTCCTGAGACTTTGAAACTTCTTGGATGAACTTTATTAACCTATATGAACTTCATGAATCATAATCTCACCATTAAAACACCTTCCACCATCAAAGTCAAACTACAGTTGACTTTTACTAGTCAAAAACCCTAATCGGGTGCCCTGAGATACACTGTTCTGAATTCTGGGGTAACAACCTCACATTGGCTTCTCAATTGACATTATATAATACCCTTTACCTTGTTTCCTATTTGAATGAGCCCAAAACATTGACTAATCACAAACCCTAAAGTTTTGATTTTGACTGCACGAAACCCTGATTCATCTGCAATTTGACAAAGACAGACTTGCACTGGGTTAAGGTTAGAAAATTCATGAGTATGCTACTAAAATGATAATGAGAATCTAAGGGGTCAAAATTTGTGGTGCAACACTTAGCTATTTCTGATTCAAACTTGTTACTCTCAAATTCAATCTGCTTTAGAAGTGTTTTGTATTTGAGTTTAACTTTGTTATAGTTTTCAAGAATATCAGATAGACTTTTAACAAGTTCGTGTCTAGAAAGTTCAGCAAATACCTCCTTAGAATCAGATTCTGATTCTGATCCAGATGATTCAGCACTGTCTTCAATGTCAGCCATGAATGCTACATTAGCACATTCCTCTTTTGACTCTGATGACGAATCAGATGCATCTGAGTTATCCCAGGTAGCCATGAGAACTTTCTTTTTATGATCTGACTTTCTCTTTGGGTTTTCCTTATGAATCTTTGGACATTCACTCTTGTAGTGCCCAGGTTCTTTACATTCATAGCAAACAACCTTTCTTTTTCCAGATCGTCTGTATCCAGAGTGTTCTCCAGATCTTCTGTGTCCAGAAGATTCTTTGTGTTGATCTGGTTTTCTAAAGTTCTTGAACTTCCTTTGCTTATTCTTTCAGAGTTTGTTGATTCTTCTGGACAGCAAGGATAGTTCTTCTTCATCTTCAGAAGTAGGCTCTTCAGAGCTTTCTTCTATTACCTGCAATGCTTTAACAAATTTATTAGATTTTAAAGCAATTGACTTACCTTTCTTTAGAGGCTCATCTTCCTCTAGTTCAATCTCATGACTCCTTAGAGAACTGGTTAGTTCCTCCAGCGTAATCTTGTTCAGATCCTTTGCCAGCTTCAGAGCAGTGACCATGGGTCTCCATCTGGTTGGCAAGCTTCTGATTATTTTCTTGACATGATCTGCTGTGGAGTAACCCTTGTCCAGAACCTTTAGGCCAATAGTGAGAATCTGGAATCTGGAAAACATGGCTTCAATACATTCAGATTCTTCTATTTTGAAAGCTTCATACTTCTGGATCAGCGCCAGAGCCTTGGTTTCTTTAACTTGAGAGTTCCCTTCATGAGTCATCTTCAGGGATTCAAATATATCAAGCGCAGTTTCTATGTTGGTTATTTTCTCATACTCAGTATGAGATATAGCATTTAGAAAGATAGTTCTAGCCTTGTAGTGATTTCTGAATTCCTTCTTTTGCGCCTCAGTCATTGATTTTTTGTCAACTTTCTTTCCATTCCCATCAGTGGGATGAACATATCCATCAATAACTAAGTCCCAAAGATCAGCATCAAATCCTAGAAAGAAACTTTCTAGTCTATCTTTCCAATAGTCAAATTTTTCTCCATCAAACATGGAAGGTTTTGTGTTGACTCTTTCTTCATATTTGTTGTTGTTGGGTGTTGAAGTTTCAACAGCCATAATGTTTATCAACCAAGAATATCAAGAGTTTTTCCCACTAGATCTTTTCTGGTCACGGTTAAGTGATAGCACAAACAGAACCGGAGCTCTGATACCAACTGAAGGTGAGAAAAACACTTAGAAGGGGGGGGGGGGGGGGGGGGAGAGTTGAATAAGAGTTTTAAGAAATATGGCAATAAAAATAACTCAAGATTTTTATCCTAGTTCGTTGAACTTAACTACTTCAGTCCACCTTATCAAAGATGATTTGCCTTTCTCCACAAGGACTTAATCCACTATTAATCAACTGATTACAATAGTAAGCACTAAGAACAATTGTCTTAGTCTTCTCAAGAACTAATGACCACACCTTGGTCTTCTTAAGGAACTTCTTACAAATTAATGTAAACTAACAAGTGTTTGAATGCTTCTAATAAGTTGTATCACAACTGTGATATTTACACTTAAGATTAAGTACAACAAAAACTATACAGTTTTATGAAAGATAAAATGAATAAGATCTTTGTGAGATTTTCACTTTGATGAATCAAGCGTGTAAGAATATTTCTCTCTGAGTGAACTAGCAATGAGCAAGTGATGAGCAGGAAATTAGCAGCTTCAAAATGTTGTAGAAGTTCTCCTTTTATAGCTTTTCCAATTGCTTTGAATGATGTGCAGCTGAATAAATTATTAGGATATAAGACTTTTCATTACCAAAAGGTATGGGCAGAGATATGCTTTCTGTAGGAAAAGTATGGTTGTAGAAGCCTTGGGATTTGCACCACGTCACTTCTTTGGACAAAATAGTCGTTGGTTACTTTGGAAGTAGCACCACGTGCAATCAAGTTTACAGCTTCTTCAACAAGCTTCCTTCAGGATGAAGTCTTCATAATCTGCACTTCAGAACTTGTAGCAAGCTTAAAGGTATGAAATAATTTAAGATGATCAGAGCTAAAATGATTGAGATGGTCAGAGCCTTGATAGATGATCAGATCTTAATATATCATAGTCTCAATCTTGATCAGAGTCTTCATCAGAATACGCAGTAGTATGTGCTTTGAGCATGAATATTAATGATAAGAGTTTGATTATCAGAGCCTCTGCTCTTGCAGTGAAAAGAACTTCAAAGTATGATTAGATCAAAGCTTTCAACTCTTTGTACACTTCTTTCATTAAAGCTTCATATCATTTTGTAGCTTCTGCTTCAGATCCTTCTGGCAGCGCTTCAGAATCTTCTGATAGTCTTGCATCTGATGCTTTAGAGCCTTGCATAGTTTCTTGTACTTATGTATTTTGCTTCTTTAAGAGTTTTCAATTTAATACCTGAAACAATAATACTTGAACAAATTTTAGAGTATATATTTTCTTAATACAAAATTCCACAAAAGTTATCATCAAAACATAGAGATATAAGAAACACCAATCTGTGTTCTAACAGGAACATGGTGAAAATTGAACATGAAAACTGACCCAACATATTATCCTAGGACTTGGCACACATGACCTAGTCATGCCTTGGCGAATTTGTTTCAAGACTTGGCACTTATGTTCATCACATCATAACTTTTGCTATAGAGCACCAATGGAAGAGTGCTACACATGCTTGGAAAGCTGAGATGGAGGAGAACAACTTTTATGTTTGAAGAATTTTGATTTGAATCTTGTAAACATGAAAAATATAGCTTGAAAATTGAGCAAAATCATGAGTTGTGGTGCCTTTGCAACTTGGGCAAGTTGCCTAACTTGTGCTCAAAAACCTCCAACTTTGAGACACGATAACTTTTGACTCCTTGATCCAATTGTTGAGTTATTTATATGCTTGGAAAGGTTGAAGAACAAGGAATAAATTTAACATTTTAATATTTGGATTTGAGGTCAAGAAACCCATGAAGCTTTGGCATGAAGTTGGTGCAAAAATGTTGCCCTAGGTCTTGCCAAACTTGACAACTTTTGACCACAACTTTGAAACATCATGACTTGAGTTCTAAGCATGATATTGAGCTGTTTTTTGTATCAAAAGAAATCTGGGGAGATGATCTAAAACTTTCATGGAAATTATACTTGGAACATTCTTGAATTTGGCTTTGAAAATCACTCCAAAATGTTGAATTTATAACATAGAAATTCTCATATAAAACCCTATTTCTTCAAATCTCCTGATTTCATTGTTCCACCTTGATATTTCTTGATATAACCACATGAGATCATGGAATATTAATTGAAAATCTCATAGTTGACCAAAATACTCTAAGGTTAACTTTTTGGAGCCTCAGTTGACTTTTGAATCAGATGAATTCAAACCTCTCCCGTTCACTTAGGAAGTCCTTAAAATGAGTTGTATTAAACCAAAAGGCATCTTAGAAACCCTTGAAGTATATGAGGGCTTGTTTGGTTGATTTCCTATTCAAATCTGGGTTAAACAGGGGCTTTCCTTTCCTTGTATAAAACTCTAATTCCACAAAAGAAACAAAACCACAAAGCTTGATATTTTGGTTAGATATGCAAAGATGATTGACCTATAATGCTCATGCAAAAGATGATGACATCTAAGGGGGTCAAATTTGGGGTTTTACATGCCCCAATCATTTCAATTCCCCATATAGAGAAAGGCTAAGGTGATAATAGAACATTCAGTAGTGTTGGAGGCACATTCACCTTGTCAGCATGAATTTGGCATTTGTGGCTTTTTCTCGCATATTGGAAACAATCAGACTCCATGTTTAAACAGTAGTATCCATCTCTCAAGATCTTTTTAGACATAGCATGTCCATTGGCATGAACTCCAAATGATCCTTCGTGAATTTCTTGATTAACATGTCCGCTTCATGTCTATCCACACATCTAAGCAGAACCATTGTCGCTACCGCGAAAATAAGGTGCCGGCAAAACAGAAGAGTCGCCACCTTTTGTTATTTATCCCTTGGAACGGGAAAGGAAACTATCGGAAAAAACATGACGAAAAGGTATAAGACAAGGTCATCGCAACCATTATCTGGGTTCGGGAGTCGGTTACGCAAGGGGAAGGTATTAGCACCCCTCACGTCCATCGTACTCGATGGGATCCACGCTTGTTGTGTTTATATGACGGGTTGGTTTTATCTATCTACCTATCAAGGCTAGCTTAAAAAAGAAAAGAAAATGACTCGGCAAAGCGTCGCACTTTATGCCTACGTATTCTCATCAGAGAATGAGAAATCAGAGTCAACGTAGTTCGGCTAACTACGGGTTACGGGGAAGGTGGCTCGTCAATACGTCAGTATTGTGCCTACGTACTCTCAACAGGCTTGAGAGATCAGAGCTTACGTAGTTCGGGATAATACGGATTACGGGAATTCAGATTCATCTGTTTTTTCGAGTAGGGTTAACAGACAATTCCAGCAGTTTGGCGTACGCAGCTCGACCCTTGGAGACTTAAGCGTTACCGTTTGCGGTAGAACGGGGAGTTAACGACACTCTTTTCTTCAGAAAAGCTTCCTTTGAATTATGGGCCCACGGGGCAAAAAGGTTTAAAGTTTGTTTTCTGTCTTTTACGAAAGAACTGTTTTTTATGGATGTTTGCAACCAATATCGCACTAGAGACTATGACCTGAGAGTGAATGCGTCGCATGTCACCCAAAGGGTGCCATACTAAACATCCAAGCTGTCGAAAAGACCTCTCCGACAACCCTTTCTCAGATAGCTTAAGGCTCGTAACGCACGACGTCAGTTAACCTTTATTACTGTATTTTAATTTGTTTTGAGATGAGAAGAGAACAAGCTCAACTAAAGGGAGACTATCAAGTCCTAATGTTGTCATGCAAAGGATTCATCCTATGGTTGAGGTTTAAAACAGGGGACTCCTAGAAGTTATCATGCATAGGTTTCAACCTAAAGTTATAATCATCACTTCCTTATCAAAGGAAGTGAGATTCCTAAGGGATCATGTCGATGATAAACAGAAAACAGATAAAGCATCAGCTTAAACAGTAAACAGTAAACGACTGTAAAATGCATGCAATGCAAGTGAGGGAGGAAATGTGTGTGGGGCATCAGCCTCCACAAGCTCATCTCAACCTCAAGCCAGATATGAATAATTGCAATCATACAGAAATAAAATGCCATCAAGCAAATCACAAACCACATAGGCAAGGGAGCAGAGCTCTACCGAATACCCGCAAGCAAATCCATATAGTAAAAATACAAGCAGAGGGAGCAACTCAATCTCTAGTGCAATCATGCTCCTAGCTTAAATCAGTCTAAATATGAACTTATTCTAATGCATCAAGCAAATCAAACAAGGCACATGAATACAGTTGCACAGAAAGCAGACAGGAAAGAAAGCAGATCAATCACTCCTACAACTACACAGCAAAACAACCTTCTGACAGCAGTCCAGTCTTCAGAATTCAACCACCCTTCAAGGCTATCATCTTCAATAGCAAGTATCAACTTGCTTCTAATACATCCACATAAGTACCAACTTATTCTTTCTCCTTTAAGCTTCATCTCTCCAGTAACTCCCACTTTCAGGTTTCAACCCTAATATCATGTATCAACTTGGCTCCCTCAGACTCTCAGTGGATCAACATAAGTGTCAACATATCCTTTATTCCTCAAGCCTCAGCTCTTCACTCAATCTCCATTGGATCTTCTTCACAAGTGTCAACTTGGTCTTCAAGCTTCAGCTCTCTCCTCTTTACAAGTATCAACTTGCTCTTCCTGGTCTACAAGCTTCAGCTCCTAAGGGTAGTCTTCAAACACAAAGAAGTATCAACTCCTAGCATCTTCAATCTTCTAACAAGGAACTCCATCCTCTAGCAAGGGAGAAAGATTCATCTAACAAGAGCAAAGTTTGGATGATTGGTAGCTGAGTGAAGACCAGAGGTCACCACTAAGCCTCTTATCATCAGAGAAAGGGACCCTCAAAGGTTCTACCAACTTGTAAAGAGCCACACATCCTACCAAAGGAGGGATGAGGCCTTTACAATGGGACCTTAAATCATAGGGAAGAATGGAAGTGATCAACATCTTCCATGTTTATGAAGGAAGAGAATCTATCTAGGAGCTCTACATACAAACCCTAATCTTAACACCTAATCAACACTACACCAAAAGAAGGGAAGATCTTCACATCCAAGCCTCTTCAAGCAATCCATTGCATCTTCAATTTGTCTTCAACATCATCCAAGAACAAGCAAAGCAAAACCCTAATCTAAGGGAGCTAAAGAAGTCATTCTAGTTGAATTAGTGCATTAGAATCATTTAAAGTTAGCATCTAAACTAAAATCAAACAAAAATAGAAAACTACCTTGAAAAATCCTATAAAAATTCATAAGGGATCCTAATTCAATCATGAATCTACCCTACAAAAATCAGAGGTTGAATCATCCACCAAGTTCTAAAAATAAAACCTAAATCACAAGGTATCAACCACAAACCCTAAAAACGGAGCTCTTAAGGTTTCAACCTAAAACTACCACTTATATTCATCAAAAAAAATTTGAGAAAAATCTATGGGGATCATGCATATCTATGCTAACTACTCACAAAAAATCAAGGCCAAAATCATCATCACATGATTAAACTAAATTCAACAAAATCAAGCACCAAAAATGATTATTTTAATATCAATTAAAATGTAAAAATGCACATAAAATCAGAAAATGTATGAAATAATAATATTTTTTATCTAAAAAATACCAAATTCAATCATGAATCCATAGCAAAAAGAATGGGATTAATTGAGTTATTTTCCAATTTTGTATGAATTAATCAATAACCATGAATAAAATGAAAAATAATGAAAATCAAAACAAAATAAACATGCGCGCGGTGCAGATAGAAAAGCAATTCAGTTCATTTCCTAGACTGGGCCACAAAGGGGGTGTGGATAGCATCTATTGCACAAAGCCCAAAACCATCAGATTAATGAAACGCTGCGTTCCATTTAGTCCAAAAATCCTTCACAAATTTCCTGCACGCGTGGCCGTTGGATGGGGTCTTTAGTCCAAGTCAACCCAAGATCTAATGGCTCTGGGATCATCTTCCCCAATTTGAATCTCTGAAACTCAGGCCACCTGCGCGCCATAGTCACCCCCGGTGACATTCTCCGGTCAACATTCTACAACCCTAACTTCCTATAGAATCCACCATAGGCCACGATTCCTTGATGAATCTTGTCCCAAATCTCACAAGGAATTCATTCATGCCCTTAATTCATTCTAAAACTTCAAGATTCGCAAGAACACCATCTCAACCGAAAATTGGAACAACCCTAATTGGTCATTAATCTTCAAATTTATGATCCCAAAACCTTCCTACACCATTCTACTATGCATCTAACACCCTAATTCCTCTTGATTCTACCTACATTAAGCCATGGAACAAGAGTTGCATACCTGGTAAAATTGAGCAAACAGAGTGGTTGAATCTTCAAATCAACCTTGAAGAGCTTGCAGAATCCTTCCCTAGCCTCTAACCAAACTCCTGTATGCAATGAAATGGATGGAAATGCTCTGGATTCTTGGAACCAATTCTGAGTTGCAGGTGAAACAATCTGAGAGCAAGAACACTATTCAGCCACGAATTTGCCTTGATTATGATCTGGAATCAATTACTAGCCTCCATAGAAGTGATTGCAATCAAAAAAATGGATGGAAAGTGAAGAAAATAGTGTAACCGAATTCAGTTGCAAGCAAGAAATTTTCAATCTCAATCTTTATCCTCTCCTTCAATTATCACCAACCTTGGCCTTGGATCACCTCATCATCATATATAGAACATGTATGGATGATCTAGAAAGCTCTAGATCCTTCTAATGAGAAATTCAATATCTCATGTCATGGAAAGTTCAATCTCATACCATGGTCATACCAATTCTGCTAGCAGCTTGAATTCACCCTCATTCTCTTCCAATTTCTCTCCTAATGGTATTTTGGATGTGTTTGGATTGAAAGAAGCCTTGGTTATGCCTTGAATTTTGGTTTGGCAAATGTTACTTATGATGTAAGTAACTACTTTTTAAAGCAAGTCTACAAATTAAACCTCAAGTCAAAATTGTGGCAATGTCAATGTTCTTAAAATGTGTTTTAGAATCAAAATGACATATTACATGCCTTGGTTTGGACATGTAGATCAAAAATACCAATTTCCATCTTTGGTTCATTTGAAAATCACCCTTATTTTAAGCCATTTTTGTGATTTTGAGCTACAAGCAATTCCAACCTCTCATGACCTCTTGGTTAGCCTTAAAACATCATTTTGAACAAGTTTGATGTTGAACATTTTCCAATTTGAAGCTTGCAAATAGGAGTTGTGGCCTTATGCTTGAAATGACCTATAATCTCCAAATGACCAAAATGCCCTTGACTTGTCAAAGCTATAACTTGAGTTCTACAAATCCTATCAAGGACTTCTAATACTCTCTAGAAAGCTAAGAGGATAAGGAACAACATTCATGTTGACCAAAAGTTCATAGGAATCATCCTTCTAGGGCAAACGTTTCATGCAAGTTGGACAACTTTCAAGCTCCAAATTCACATACCTCAGATGACCTGTAACTTGTCAAAGTCATAACTTGAGTTCTACAAATCCTATCAATGACTTCTAGAACTCAAATTAAAGCTAAGATCATGCTCTACAACATTCATGTTGGGGGCCAGATGAGATGACAATCCCATCTTGAGCTAAACTGCCTTGAAGATAGGGGTCAAACTAGGGGATTTTACATTGTCAAGCCTTAGAAACCCTAGCTTGAAACTTCCCAAACTCTTCAATCATGATGAGTTGACCTTGGAATCATCCTTATAGCATCTCAATGCATTAATCCATGATCACATGGCTCTTGAATTAGGTCTCAACCTTCTTCAAATCATCAGTTGACTTAGGGTTGACCCAGTAAAACCCTAATTGCACCACTCATGGCTGAGTCTTCTTAATCTTGCACAATGACCTGTTTAGGCCTCAAAGTGATCTTCAACACTTCTAATGAGCTCTCTCAAGACCTCAAGTCTAACTTCATGGCCTCTGAATCATCTGATGACTTCCCACAACTCTCAAGTTAGGAGACACACCCTCTTGGTTTCAATCACTCTCTCTGAGGATCTTTTAACTTCTCTAACAAGGATATCAACCCTTGAACACTTGAATAACCTTCTTAGCTTGCTTCCTAATCTTGTATAGCTCTTAATTGGTAGTCATACCTCTTGATCTCCTGCATACATGTTAATGAAATGCAAATGATAATGCTAATGTGAATGAAATGAAACATAAGCTAGGTAAAGAAATGTTGAGCATATTTTGGGGTGCAACAGTTGCCCCTATTCAAACGGCTTGGACCTGACTGGGTGAGAAGCGAACGACTCTCAAACAATCAAGGTGCGAGACGGTTGAATACCTACAAACCCGTAAATTTGCCAACTGCACAAGTACACGGTACTCTAATGGGAACAAATCTTCGAAAACTGAAATATTAGCTGCACGGCAACTAGCTGGGGGATTGGTCACACGGTAACCGGGGATACATGGTCGACCATGCCGTCAGGCGTCAGAATTCCTTGGGACTCATCAGGTCAACAATCAAGTTAATCATGCCATCGGGCATTCAAAGAAATTTTGGGCGTCAGCCGAACTTCATCACTAAGTCGGGAATAGAATTCTCAGTCAATCATGAACCAATTGGGGATATCCAAACTTCTTCCATCAGGCACTCCGCATCAGCTGAGAGAACTGCTTCGTTAATACGGTTGGACTTCAATCGTCAAGTCTTCAAGGGAAGTTTCAACTTCGTTGTTCAGAAACCTGCTGGGGATGACGCATCTCCGCTGGGGATTCTGGATAACTAGCACGTAACTCTGCTTCGGGTGATTCAGAAATCATTCTGGACAAATAAACGCTGCTGAGGGAACCAAGAATCCTCTTGCACAAACAACTCCACGGGGGACTTCAAGAATCATCCTGAACCAATAACTCTGCTGGAGATTTCAGGAATCATTCTGAGCCAATAACTCTGCTGGAGATTTCAGGAATCATCCTGAGCAAACGACTTTGCTGGGGAATTTAAGAATCATCTTGAGCAGCCCTCTCTGGCGACTTCACAGGGGATTTTAAGAATCATCTTAAACAAACACCTTCGCTGTAGAATTCAAGAATCATCTTGGGCAAACGACTTTGCTGGGGGAATTCAAGAATCATCTTGAACCACACGACTCTTCTGAGATTTCAGGAATCATCCTAAGCAGACACCCTGTCGGGGAGCACCTGCAAAACAAGAATGGTAACGACCTAGCTCATGTTTCATATGCACATGATCGACAATGGCGCAATGCTCCATACGGTGGAAATGCTACGCATTTAGGATAAATGCTATGCAATCATGCAAAATACTACGACCCCATCAGCAAAATAAATGCTGAGGGGAAATCCTCCTGTCAAGGAGAAGGGACCACCCTGGTGGAGGGGAGGAATCATCCTGCCGAGGAGAAAAAGTCACACCAATCTCCATTGGGTTTCGCCTAGGGAAACAAACTTCAGTCGACTACTGCAAGGGAGACAAAGTTCTACAAGAACCTAACCCGTTCATCTAGGTGCCCGGACCACAACTGCTGAGGAAAACGATGTCAATCGCCAAAATAAACTGCACGACCTTCGCGGCTAAACTCTCCTGGAGATAACGACTCCGGTGGGGAAATACAGCATCAGCTATTCAACACTCTACTGGGGAAAACCAATCATGGCCCGAACGCTCTCCAAGGACTTCGCTCTCTTGGGGGTTTGCCTACTCGGCTGGAGAAGAAGGAATCATCCTGCTTGCTGGGGAGAACACAACTCGGTGGAGAATTTCAATTCCGCTGGAGACTTCAATCTTGAACTATCGAGTGCTGCATACTTCAGTATAGGACTCAGCTGGGGAGACAATGATCCTTCAGGATACAACTGATTGGGGAGAGAATCTTCTCTGCCTGGGGAGAAACATACCAATGCTTGCGGCCTCGGGTTCAAACTCCACGGGGAGGTGCCACTGAACTTGCTGGAAAAGAAGGAATCATCCTGCTTGGGGATGCATATGGCGTACTGCCTGGTATATGCTACACCTGCACCAATACAAACAAACAGACAAGATACCCTTCTCAAAGGGACCTATCAAGGTTATCATCTTGTGACAATGTTCAAGTAATTCATTGTTTCAACAATCAGTGGCCTAGGCCAGTAAGTTTATGTATGCGCATTTTATAAAAAACATCGGCGTTCTTTTTCGCAAACAAAACAGATAAATGCTAAACAGACAAACATAATTGCTGAATAGTATACATTTTATTGATAACGAACCCCCGAATGGGTGAAAATGTTTTACAACAGATGCAAGCTCCTGGAATGAGGAAGCCGCGCAAAAATAAAACATAAATATACATCAGTATATACACAAATGTCGGCAATGAGGCGTATACGAACACCATGAGTTGATCCCTCTATGACCCACTCGACTTCGATACCTCTCCGACGCTTCAGCTTCAGAAGAGATTGATTCAGATAAACGGCCTTCAGGTCTTCCAAACCACTAAACAATGAAAGTCCACACGCGGAACGCAGTCATTTGCTTCTTCAAATCCCTAACTTTTGCCTGAATCGCCCTTTCGGGTTTTCGATTCACCGGGATACCCTTTTTTGCCAAAGTCGCCCTTTCGGGTTTTCGACTTTGCGGGTGTACATTCTTTTCTTTATATCCCTAATTTTTTCCCGAACCTTTTTTCCTTTTTTATGGTTCGCCGGGATGCCCCATTTTTGCCTGAATATTCTTTTTCTTTCCAGCGGGTCATTTTTTAAGCAAAGTATTTTTTAACTGCGTCCGCGTTCACCGGGGATGCAAAATCTTCGCCATCCATCGTGGATAACAGCAAGGCTCCTCCCGAGAAGACCTTGCTGACGACGTACGGACCTTCATAATTGGGAGTCCACTTGCCCCGGTGATCGGAGTGTGGAAGAAGAATCTTCTTCAGGATGAGATCACTCGTCTGAAAGCTTCTAGGACGCACCTTCTTATCATAAGCTTTCTTCATTCGGTTTTGGTACAGACGCACATACGCAATCGATGCTAATCTCTTCTTGTCCATCAGGCTGAGTTGGTTTAGTCGGTTCTTAATCCATTCTGCCTCATCGAGTTTCACGTCAACCAAAACTCTTAAAGAAGGGATCTCTACTTCTAACGGTAGGACAACTTCCATACCGTACACCAAGGAGAAAGGAGTTGCCCCAGTTGATGTACGTGCCGTCGTACGATAACCGTACAATGCAAATGGCAGCATCTCGTGCCAATCCTTATAGGTCACAACCATCTTCTTCACAATTTTCTTGATGTTTTTATTGGCCGCCTCAACGACGCCATTCATCTTCGGCCGGTAAGGAGATGAGTTGTGGTGTTCTATCTTGAAACTCTGGCACAACTCCTTCATCATCTTGTTATTCAGATTCAAACCATTATCAGTAATGATCCGCTCGGGAATTCCGTAACAACAGATGATGTCCCTCTTTATGAATTTAGCCACCACCTGCTTGGTCACATTAGCATATGAGGCTGCCTCCACCCACTTGGTGAAGTAGTCAATAGCTACTAGAATGAAGCGATGACCATTAGATGCAATGGGCTCGATCTTGCCTATCATGTCGATGCCCCACATGGAGAACGACCATGGGGAGGACATGACATTTAACAGGCACGGAGGCACATGAATCTTTTTAGCATAAATCTGGCATTTATGACATCTCTTCGCGAATTTAAAGCAATCCGATTCCATCGTCAGCCAGTAATATCCCGCTCTCAGGATCTTTCTTGTCATAGCATGCCCGCCGGCGTGCGTACCAAATGTGCCTTCATGGACTTCTTCCATGAGCATACTCACTTCTTTCTCATCTACACATCTGAGTAGCACGAGATCGTGGTTTCTTTTATACAAAACTCCATCAGGATTGAGATAAAAGTTTCCAGACAGCCTCCTCAGAGTCTTCTTATCCTGGGTTGACGCTCCCTCAGGATACTCCTTAGTCATAAGGAAAGTCTGGATATCATGGAACCATGGCTTGCCGTCGGAGGCTTCCTCGATCGCAAAGACAAATACAAGTCTATCAAGACGAGAAAGGACAATTATTGGAGCTTCATTCCAAAAATTGACTTTATACATCAAAGCCAACGTGGCTAAGGCATCAGCCATATGTTTTCTGCTCTGGGCACATGATGGAGTTCCACTCGGTCAAAGAACGGAAGCAGCCTTCTGGCATAATTCATGTATGGCACCAAATTTGATTGACGAGTCTCCCACTCCCCTTTAATCTGGTTGATGACAAGTGCCGAGTCACCATATACATCTAGGTTCTTGATTCTCAAATCAATTGCCTCTTCTAGACCCATGATGCATGCTTCATACTCCGCTTCGTTATTGGTGACCGGAAACGTCAGTCTAGCGGTGAACGGGATGTGGGATCCATGGGGAGTCGTGATAATCACCCCTATGCCACTTCCATAAGAATTAACCGCCCCGTCAAATATCAATTTCCATTGGGACTTCCTATCTGGCCCCTCGTCGGGCAACGGTTCATCACAGTCTTTCGCTTTAAGAAACATGATATCCTCATCAGGGAATTCAAATTTCATCGGCTGGTAATCCTCGATCGGCTGTTTGGCCAGGTATTCAGATAATACGCTACCTTTGATGGCCTTCTGGGAAACGTACTGAATGTCATATTCCGTCAACACCATTTGCCATCTGGCAATCCTGCCCGAAAGCGCTTGCTTCTCGAAGACGTACTTGATCGGATCCATCTTCGAAATTAGCATGGTCGTGTGATTGAGCATGTACTGTAGTAAACGTTTGGCAGCCCAGGCTAGTGCACAACACGTCTTCTCCAGCATCGAGTAACGAGATTCACATTCTGTGAACTTTTTACTCAAATAGTAAATGGCATGCTCCTTTCTGCCCGTCTCGTCGTGCTGACCGAGAATACCACCCATACTATTCTCAAGAACTGTCAAGTACATGATTAAGGGTCGTCCGGCCACTGGGGGTATCAAGATTGGAGGTTCCTGCAGATACTGTTTTATCTTATCAAATGCCTTCTGGCAATCCTCGTTCCAGATAATCTCCTGATCTTTCTTTAGCAGTTTGAACATCGGTTCACACGTGGCCGTGAGCTGAGAGATAAACTTTGCAATGTAGTTTATTCTGCCCAGGAAACCACGAACTTCTTTTTCTGTTTTTGGCGCTGGCATTTCTTGTATCGCTTTTATCTTCACAGGATCAACCTCGATGCCTCTTTCACTCACGATAAACCCCAGTAGTTTTCCGGACCGTACTCCGAAAGTACACTTGTTAGGATTCAGCCTCAACCTGAACTTCCTAAGCCTCTCAAAAAGCTTCAGCAAATTGACCAGATGCCCCTCCTCCGTTTGGGACTTCGCAATCATGTCATCAACATAGACTTCAATCTCATGATGAATCATATCATGAAACAAAGTAACCATTGCTCGTTGGTAAGTGGCCCCTGCGTTCTTCAGACCGAAAGGCATTACCTTGTAGCAAAATGTTCCCCAGGGAGTAATAAACGTAGTTTTCTCCATGTCCTCCGGCGCCATCTTGATCTGATTGTAACCGGAGATGCCATCCATGAACGAAAATACGGAGAACTGAGCTGTATTGTCGACCAACACATCAATATGAGGCAGCGGGAAATCATCTTTAGGGCTCGCCCTATTTAAATCCCGATAATCGACGCACATTCGTACCTTACCGTCCTTCTTCGGTACAGGCACTATATTGGTGACCCACGGAGGGTAAGTAGTGACCGCTAAGAAGCCAGCATCAAGCTGCTTCTGCACTTCTTCTTTGATCTTAACGGCCATATCTGGTCGCGTCCTCCTAAGCTTCTGCTTGACGGGAGGACAATCTTCTCTCAGCGGCAAGTGATGGACCACAATGTTAGTATCAAGTCCGGGCATATCTTCGTATGACCAAGCAAAGACGTCACTATACTCTCTTAGCATCTCAACCAATCTCTGCTTGACATCACTCTGCAATGCAGCTCCTATCCTGACATTCCTGACCAGTTCTTCAGAACCCAGATTCACAATCTCGATCTCTTCTTCATGAGGCCGAATAACTTTCTCTTGTTTCAACAAGCGGGCCAACACTTTGGGAAGGTCATCGTCTTCATCAATCTCTTCTTCGGCTTGATAGATCGGGCAATTGAAGTCGAAGTGAGTCGTAGAAGGTCCAGAGTCGATGTCATCTGCTACGTGGATCCTGCAATAACAAGGGTTAAGCTTAAAACAAGGATATGCAGGTTAGCACAAACCCCATTGCCATTTTATTGTTTTTCAAAACAAATATAAAACAGGAATAACAGAGATCGCAATATTTGAATGCAAAGAAAAACGCCTTTTGATTTATTGATAAAATGCATGTACATAATCAAACGAGGCCCTGACAATAAAACCACTATGCCCCGGGTAGGACATAGGGTTGTACAACGATTGGAAAAAGTAAATCATTACTCTTTTCCTGTCACATGGATGATATCCCTGATGGACCAGTTGTTGAGGCTCTCGCCTGGCTTGCTTGGCTGGATCCAAGAGCCCAGGTCGCAGTCGCTATCCTCGCCGTCTTCAGACACTGTGTTGACGCTTTCAAATATCACCCCGCCACTGGTAAACTGGATCGGCCCTTTACCTCACGATGCACTGCTAGAAGAGGAGGCTTCAGCCGCAGGAGAGTATCCTAACCCGAACTTGTCTTGCTTGTTAGGTATCTCTAGAATTCGCCCCCAGCCTGGGGTAGATCCGGCTTGAACAACGGCCCGGGCTTCCTTGAAGGAAGAGAGAGTCATCTCTGGCTTTTCAGTGATTGCAGGAGCTACGTTCTTGACTTTAACAGCTTCGAACGCCTGACATAGAGTTTAGTGGATTTCCCCATCCATCTCAACATACTTGAAGGACGACAAATGGCTCACCATTATATCTTCCTCACCACATACGGTTACAATGCTTCCTTCGACGGCGTACTTGAGCTTCTGGTGCAACGTGGATGTCACGGCGCCAGCCGAATGGATCCATGGCCGGCCCAAGAGACAGTTGTAGGCAGGCATGATGTCCATAATGTAAAAGACCGTGTCGAATGTTTCCGGCCCAGCTTGGATTGGCAACGTCACCTCCCCGAAAACATGACGTTTGGTTCCATCGAACGCTTTCACCACCAGATCACTGGGTGTGCAGATCAATCCCCGAGTATCCAACTTCATCAATGCTTTCTTCGGAAGAACATTGAGCGACGACCTCGTGTCCACCAACACGTGAGACATAATGGTTCCCCTACACTCTATCAAGATGTGCAGGGCGCTGTTGTGGTTTTTTCCCTTCGGCGTCAGCTCCAGGTCAGTGAACCCTAACCCATTTCCAGCATTCACGTGGGCTACGACCCCTTCCAACTGGTTGACCGATATTTCCTGCGGTACATACGTGGCATTCAAGACCTTCAACAGCGCGTTGCGATGCGCCTCAGAACACAGCAACAAATTTAGGATGGAAATTTTTGAGGGTGTTTGGTGGAGATGATCCACGATCTTGTAGTCACTCTTTTTAATCAACCTCATAAATTCCTCAGCGTCTTTAACAAGTAAGTCTTTTTCTACCCCACGAGGGGTCTCTTCAACGACTTTACTCTTCCCTTTATCAGTTGCGTCAGCTCTGCCCGCTTTGTCTGCCACAACCTCAGGTGGAGCGAACACCCTTCTGCTGCGAGTAATTCCGCTAATGCCCACTAGGTTATCCACACACGACCCTGCTGGTTCCAATTCCAACTTCTGTCCGTTGCAGTAGACGTCTGCCCCATAATGCCATGGGACATCATTGGTGCTTTCGAAAGGTATTGGCCCAACTTTGGTGATGGTAATTATGGGCGTCCTGGGTGCAGAAATAGTTATCGTTCGACGAGGGATGGTGATGGTGGCAACCTCATCATCTTGCTTCAGCATTACCTCTCCCGATCCGCTTTCGGATCTTCGGCTAAACTGCAGGATTCCTTCGGTCATCAGACTTTGAATCCCCTCTATCAACTGTTCACATCCATCAGGACTTGTCGCACAGCCCATACACAACTCTCCACAACTTGGAAAGAAGCCCATTTTCATCAGCTTAGCTTTAACGAAGCTAAGCGGTGTCTTCAGATCTCTGACGTCACTCAACAAATCCAAGCTCTCGTCCTCAATAACGACATTTACTCCACCTCCCCTATGATTCGGCATAGGGTTCTTCGTGACGTTTGGCACATTATCTGAGAAGTTGATGATCTTAGCGTCCACCATATCCTGCACCTTGTGCTTGAAGGCTTTGCAGTTTTCTATCATGTGGCCTGGTGCCCCTGAGTGAAATTTCGCAGGTCGCATTCGCATCGTAACCTGGCGGAGGTGCCCCTGTCAAGGGAGCCAGGGTTCTCTTCTGGATTAGCTGTAACTGGAGCAGAGTTTGTAACAGTTGAGCATACGACATGGGTGGTGTCTCGAGGTGACGGCTCGATAGAGGTGCCCTGTTCTGATACTTTCTGTATCCTTGTTGATTTGGCTGCTGCTGCTGTGGCTGTTGGACCGCGGGGATGGTTATGTTGGCCACTTGCTGGTGAGGGCCTTTACCTTTCTTTCGAGCGTTGGACACAACGCTTGTCTCTCCTTCCCTCCTTTTGCCACCATAGGGTTTCTTTCCTCCTCCAGCTGAGGATAGATCACCTTGAATTTTCCCCAGTTTGATCCCATTTTCAACGTGCTCACTCGTGATAATGAGATCTGAGAAGCTTCTAGACATACTGTTGACTAATTTCTCATAATAAACCCCTGGGAGGGTGGCTACGAACATTTCCACAAGCTCGCGTTCAACCATCGGCGGCTGAACCCTGGCTGCCAATTCACGCCACCGCTGGGCGTATTCCTTGAACCCTTCGTTGTTCCTCTATAACAGATTCTGCAGTTGGACTCGGTTCGGAGCCAAGTCATTGTTATATTGGTAGTTGTGCACGAATGCTTCAGCAAGTTCCTTCCACATACGCACACTGGTAGGTTCCAGACTCATGTACCATTCCAGGGAGGGCCCGGACAGACTGTCCTGAAAGAAGTGCATCAGCAACTTCTCGTCTTCAGAATGAGCGGACATTTTCCGGTAACATGATCTCAAATGGACGCGAGGGCAAGTGGTGCCCTTGTACTTTTCAAAGTCAGGTACCTTGAACTTGGGAGGCACCTTGAAATCAGCAATCAGTCCCAACTTGGACATATCAACACCCATGGTGTTCTAGTTCTCGAAATTCCTCATCTTGTCCTCAAGTGCCTTAAACCTTAGCCGTGCTTCAGCAGTCAGCTCCCCTTCAGCACCTCTCTGTGAGAACACATCGTCTTGGCGGTCTTCTAACCATGGCTGAGGCCCATACAGATTTCGAACACCTGCATTGCCGTTGTTCAGTCCAACATTGACATTAGCTTCAAAATTCCCATTACCGACGCCAGTCGTATTACCGTTGAGTCCCATGTTAGCTATCACATTGTCGTTGGCACTGCCATTCCCCCCGGTCACGGGGACGCCATTCTAAGGAGTTTCAACAGGTGGAGGGGTTGGCGCAGCCCCACCATGGAGTATACCATTATTGTCGACCCTTGAAATCAGAGGCTGAACCAAGGTTCTGAGCTGATCCTGGCCGTTGGCGACCGCTTGCATGAGCTCCATGAAGCGGTCCATCCTTTCTCGGAGTTCTTGAACGTCAGTTTGCATTTGCTCCATAACTCTGGCTTGATTTGCTCTGGTTGGATAGCGGTGGACAGGTCTCTGATCAATCCTGGAACAACCTGAAATAACCCTGTTTACACAAAAGGATTAGAAGAAACAACAAAGTGCTCGTCATGCAGATGCTTCATGCAAATGCAAATGTGTGTCTGTGTGTTGGGGATGTATCCCTCAATCCTAGTGCCTGAGTGCCAGTGCTGATAATAAGAAGTCCGAGTCCAGTCATGGAAATAACATCTCATATATATAAAGAAAGCCCATCGAGGCGTTACACAACGTCACTGAGTACAAGATGAATCAATAGCATGACCTCAACCAATAAGCCTGGTGATGGTCAGCATACAACAATGATCAACAAAAAAGGAATACAAATAGTCAAGCACGGCCACGGGCGCAAAACTCTTCTAACAACCCCTTCGTTTCTGGATTATCAAGCCGAGTGAGCAACCCTTCAACGAGTAACTCCCTTTGCCTAATGGTGTATTGAAGACCTTCAACCGAATCTTCCCATGCTCCTTCGCCGAAACAATCTTTTAACTTCCGCTTCTTGGATTCAAACGTCAGCTTGCTCTCCTTCAGGTTAGCAAGAGCCTTGTTGAGTTGGCCTTTAGTGGCATATCTACGAGCGGTTTCTTCATCAAACCTCTTCTCACTAGCCTTCACCTGGGCTTTCAACTTGGAGATCTGTTGCTTCAGCTTATCCTCCCGCTCTTTCCCGTTGGCTAGGGTGGCCTTCCAGTGCTAGTTAAACTTGGATATTCTCCGATACGCTTCATCCAAGTGCAGCTTCTTAGTGGCCAGTACATCGTTGACGACTTTGAAATCTTGACCCAAGCGCTCACGCTCAGCTATCTGCTTAGTCAAATCTATCCCTAACTGGTTCACCAGCTCTGTCTGCCTCTTGAAGGAATGAATTGCTTCTCTCGCTTCTGAGTTGAGCCAATTCTTTCTCCAGTTCTTCATTTGCCTTCTTCAGCTCATCTCGCTCAGCTAACACCTGCTTGTGCTGCTGAATAGGCACGATAGTAGGCTCTTCAATCACTGGAGGGCTTTCTGGCTTGGCAGGAGGAAACAGCATCCCTATAGCATCTGCTCTGGTCCTGATCCAAGTCACATACGGAGCGTAGGCTTGGCTATTACTTTTCCCCAGCGATGGTTTTCCCCGCTTACTAATACCATTCCAAGCATGCTGAAGCTTAGATAACCTATCCCCCTCTAGAAGACCAGTGAGGTACAGAGATTCCTGCACCTCTTCATCCTTCGGCGGAGCTCTCAAAGCATAAGCAAACTTTCGGACCAGCAGAGATGGATTATAGTTTATACAGCCCTTCCTGCCTATCAAAGGCATATTCGGAAACCCGCTGCAGTTGAAGATGATCTCAGTACTCAACCTATCTCTATCAAACCAGGTAATATCTTCCGCTGACAGACTCATCAAACACTCAGACCACTCAGCTGTGGCTGCAGACGGAGCAAAGGGACCCTTCTTGGGTAGATGACTATCAAGCCATCTATAGAGTAGGGGCACACAGCACGAGACATTCTTACCCCTTCTGTTCTCGTTTTTGTAGTGGACAAAATGGTAGACATCTCTTATCAAGGTAGGGACTGGATTCCCTGAAGCAAAGATGTGGAAGGCGTCGAAGTCCACAAAGTCGGGCATATTGGGGAACAAAATGATGTCGTATATGCAAAGAGCGAGGAGGGCGTTGAACACGACCCAACATCCGTCTTTGGTGCACAGCTGAGCCTTTCCCACTAAGAACTGCAAGGAGAAATTGGGAACCCTGTTCCAACTAGACAAGACCAACTCGGAGGCATCCAGATGAAGTGAGGGAGCTAGACTAGCCAGGTCAGGCTCGACATCCATATGAACAAAGGACATCTGACTCTTGATAGGCACACCTAACAAATCAACATACTCCTCTAGTGTGGGTGCGAGAATAAAATCCTGGAAAGTAAAGCATCTCAACGGAGGGTCGTAGAACTGCAGCAGAGCGTGCAACCCATTCAACTCAAACACAAAGGGTTTACGAACCAAACTGAGCAGTTTACCGTAAGACTTTCTGAATTCATCTCTCACAGAATCATCTGCTAAAGCAATCAAACCAGTCAGCTGAACAACATCAGGAGTGGGGAGCTTGTAAGCCACGGTCTTCCTCAGAGAACCCATAATATCACAATGGACGGCAAGAAAACCTGAATCGGGGGAAACGGTACCTGCAACACAGACACACGTTAATGAAATGCAAATGAGTATGCAAAGCAATGTAAAATGCAATCATGCAGCAGGAGATCAAGGCAACTGTGCTGTTGAAGATATGAAGGTTCGGTATCAACAAAACCACAATACTGCTCTGTCAAGAACAACCATAGATCTGATGAGAAGAAAACCCAGATATCAGACCATAAATCTGCTCTGTCAAGAACAAACACACATCTGATAATAAAGACCTCTGTCACAAGACCATAAACTGCTATGTCAAGAACAAACATACATCTGCTGATGAGATCCTCTGATCCCAACCATAAACCTGCTCTGTCAAGAACAAATACACATCTGCTGATGAGATCCTCTGATCCCAATCATAAACCTGCTCTGTCAAGAACAAATACACATCTGCTGATGAGATCCTCTGATCCCAACCATAAACCTGCTCTGTCAAGAACAAATACACATCTGCTGATGAGATCCTCTGATCCCAACCATAAACCTGCTATGTCAAGAACAAATACACATCTGATTATGAGAACCTCTGATACCAACAAAACTGATTCCCTATCAAGAAAACCAGGTAGTCTGAAGGTTAAGGTTTCCTGCAACAAACCCGACCCTGCTCACAGGTATGGACCTAAACTGACACAAGCTCGGCATCCTATGCGGTCATCAGCGTCACAGACATTTAAGAGGGGTGATACGATACACAGAAGGTGTGGCATCACCATCTCCTGAAGCGGTCTCACTCAGCTAAATTCCAAATGATCGGTCCCCAGAGTCGACAATCCTCCAAACCAACAACCCCCTCAACCCAAAGGGTTGAAAAAGAAGTCAACCGGGAGAACCTCGTCTGAGCATGGATTTCAAGAGACACTAGTGCCTGCAAAGAAAGCACGCGCCCACTAATTTCCACAACTAATGCTAGGTACACTCAAGCCTGGGTCTGGCTTCTCACTCATCAGAATGCCCCTCCCACAACAGCACAGATAATCATATCATACTGAAAATAAAGTGCGGGAAATAAAATGCGATAAATAAACACAACCCAACAAGTAATCATACAAGCGCTAGGATTGACTCTCGCAGGGGACGTTGGATCCCCAAACTGACTCGCATACAGGACGTTGGATCCCCAAACTGACTCGCATACAGGACGTTGGATCCTAGGAAACTATCAAGTCCCCAGCAGAGTCGCCAGGTGACGCTACCGCGAAAATAAGGTGCCGGCAAAACAAAAGAGTCGCCACCTTTCGTTATTCATCCCTTGGAACGGGAAAGGAAACGATCGGAAAAAACCTGACGAAAAGGTATAAGACAAGGTCATCGCAACCATTGTCTGGGTTCGGGAGTCAGTTACGCAAGGGGAAGGTATTAGCACCCCTTACGTCCATCATAATCGATGGGATCCACGCTTGTTGTGTTTATATGACGGGTTGGTTTTATCTATCTACCTATCAAGGTTGGCTTAAAAAAGAAAAGAAAATGACTCGGCAAAGCGTCGCACTTTATGCCTACGTATTCTCATCAGAGAATGAGAAATCAGAGTCAACGTAGTTCGGCTAACTACGGGTTACGGGGAAGGTGGCTCGCCAATACGTCAGTATTGTGCCTACGTACTCTCAACAGGCTTGAGAGATCAGAGCTTACGTAGTTCGGGATAATACAGATTACGGGAATTCAGATTCATTTGTTTTTTCGAGTAGGGTTAACAGACAATTCCAGTAGTTTGGCGTACGCAGCTCGACCCTTGGAGACTTAAGCGTTACCGTTTGCGGTAGAACGGGGAGTTAACGACACTCTTTTCTTCAGAAAAGCTTCCTTTGAATTATGGGCCCACGGGGCAAAAAGGTTTGAAGTTTGTTTTCTATCTTTTACGAAAGAACTGTTTTGTATGGATGTTTGCAACCAATATCGCACTAGAGACTATGACCTGAGAGTGAATGCGTCGCATGTCACCCAAAGGGTGCCATACTAAACATCCAAGTTGTCGAAAAGACCTCTCCGACAACCCTTTCTCAGATAGCTTAAGGCTCGTAACGCACGACGTCAGTTAACCTTTATTACTGTATTTTAATTTGTTTTGATATGAGAAGAGAACAGGCTCAACTAAAGGGAGACTATCAAGTCCTAATGTTGTCATGCCAAGGATTCATCCTATGGTTGAGGTTTGAAACAGGGGACTCCTAGAAGTTATCATGCATAGGTTTCAACCTAAAGTTCTAATCATCACTTCCTTATCAAAGGAAGTGAGATTCCTAAGGGATCATGTCAATGATAAACAGAAAACATATAAAGCATCAGCTTAAACAGTAAACAGTAAACGACTGTAAAATGCATGCAATGCAAGTGAGGGAGGAAATGTGTGTGGGGCATCAGCCTCCACAAGCTCATCTCAACCTCAAGCCAGATATGAATAATTGCAATCATACAGAAATAAAATGCCATCAAACAAATCACAAACCACATAGGCAAGGGAGCAGAGCTCTACCGAATACCCGCAAGCAAAGCCATACAGTAAAAATACAAGCAGAGGGAACAACTCAATCTCTAGTGCAATCATGCTCCTAGATTAAATCAATCTAAATATGAACTTATTCTAATGCATCAAGCAAATCAAACAAGGTACATCAATACAGTTGCACAGAAAGCAGACATGAAAGAAAGCAGATCAATCACTCCTACAACTACACAGCAAAACAACCTTCTGACAGCAGTCCAGTCTTCAAACTTCAACCACCCTTCAAGGCTATTATCTTCAATAGCAAGTATCAACTTGCTTCTAATACATCCACATAAGTACCAACTTATTCTTTCTCCTTCAAGCTTCAGCTATCCAGTAACTCCCACTTTCAGGTTTCAACCCTAATATCATGTATCAACTTGGCTCCCTCAGACTCTCAGTGGATCAACATAAGTGTCAACATATCCTTTATTCCTCAAGCCTCAGCTCTTCACTCAATCTCCATTGGATCTTCTTCACAAGTGTCAACTTGGTCTTCAAGCTTCAGCTCTCTCCTCTTTACAAGTATCGACTTGCTCTTCCTGGTCTACAAGCTTCAGCTCCTAAGGGTAGTCCTCAAACACAAAGAAGTATCAACTCCTAGCATCTTCAATCTTATAACAAGGAACTCCATCCTCTAGCAAGGGATAAAGATTCATCTAACAAGAGCAAAGTTTGGATGATTGGTAGCTGAGTGAAGACCAAAGGTCACCACTAAGCCTCCTATCATCAGAGAAAGGGACCCTCAAAGGTTCTACCAACTTGTAAAGAGCCACACATCCTACCAAAGGAGGGATGAGGCCTTTACAAGGGGACCTTAAATCATATGGAAGAATGGAAGTGATCAACATCTTCCATGTTTATGAAGGAAGAGAATCTATCTAGGAGCTCTGCCTACAAACCCTAATCTTAACACCTAATCAACACTACACCAAAAGAAGGGAAAATCTTCACATCCAAGCCTCTTCAAGCAATCCATTGCATCTTCAACTTGTCTTCAACATCATCCAAGAACAAGCAAAGCAAAACTCTAATCTAAGGGAGCTAAAGAAGTCATTCTAGTTGAATTAGTGCATTAGAATCATCTAAAGTTAGCATCTAAACTAAAATCAAACAAAAATAGAAAACTACCTTGAAAAATCCTATAAAAATTCCTAAGGGATCCTAATTCAATCATGAATCTACCCTACAAAAATCAGAGGTTGAATCATCCGCCAAGTTCTAAAAATAAAACCTAAATCACAAGGTATCAACCATAAACCCTAAAAATGGAGCTCTTAAGGTTTCAACCTAAAACTACCACTTATATTCATCAAAAAAATGTGAGAAAAATCTATGGGGATCATGCATATCTATGCTAACTACTCACAAAAAATAAAGGCCAAAATCATCATCACATGATTAAACTAAATTCAACAAAATCAAGCACCAAACATGATTATTTTAATATCAATTAAAATGTAAAAATGCACATAAAATCATAAAATGCATGAAATAATAATATTTTTTATCTAAAAAGTACCAAATTCAATCATGAATCCATAGCAAAAAGAATGAGATTAATTGAGTTATTTTCCAATTTTTTATGAATTAATCAATAACCATGAATAAAATGAAAAATAATGAAAATCAAAACAAAATAAACATGTGCGCGGTGCAGATAGCAAAGCAATTCAGTTCATTTCCCAGACTGGGTCACAAAGGGGGTGTGGATAGCATCTATTACACAAAGCCCAAAACCATCAGATTAATGAAACGCTGCATTCCATTTAGTTCAGAAATCCTTCACAAATTTCCTACACGCGTGGCCGTTGGATGGGGTCTTTAGTCCAAGTCAACCCAAGATCTAATGGCTCTGGGATCATCTTCCCCAATTTGAATCTCTGAAACTCAGGCCACCTGCGCGCCATAGTCACCGCCGGTGACATTCTCCGGTTAACATTCTACAACCCTAACTTCTTATAGAATCCACCATAGGCCACGATTCCTTGATGAATCTTGTCCTAAATCTCACAAGGAATTCATTCATGCCCTTAATTCATTCTAAAACTTCAAGATTCGCAAGAACACCATCTCAAACGAAAATTAGAACAACCCTAATTGGTCACTAATCTTCAAATTTATGATCCCAAAACCTTCCTACACCATTCTACTATGCATCTAACACCCTAATTCCTCTTGATTCTACCTACATTAAGCCATGGAACAAGAGTTGCATACCTGGTAAAATTGAGCAAACAGAGTGGTTGAATCTTCAAATCAACCTTCAAGAGCTTGCAGAATCCTTCCCTAGCCTCTAACCAAACTCCTGTATGCAATGAAATGGATGGAAATGCTCTGGATTCTTGGAACCAATTCTGAGTTGCAGGTGAAACAATCTGAGAGCAAGAACACTATTCAGCCACGAATTTGCCTTGATTATGATCTGGAATCAATTACTAGCCTCCATGGAAGTGATTGCAATCAAAAAAATGGATGGAAAGTGAAGAAAATAGTGTAACCGAATTCAGTTGCAAGCAAGAAATTTTCAATCTCAATCTCTATCCTCTCCTTCAATTATCACCAACCTTGGCCTTGGATCACCTCATCATCATATATAGAACATGTATGGATGATCTAGAAAGCTCTAGATCCTTCTAATGAGAAATTCAATATCTCATGTCATGGAAAGTTCAATCTCATACCATGGTCATACCAATTCTGCTAGCAGCTTGAATTCACCCTCATTCTCTTCCAATTTCTCTCCTAATGGTATTTTGGATGTGTTTGGATTGAAAGAAGCCTTGGTTATGCCTTGAATTTTGGTTTGGCAAATGTTACTTATGATGTAAGTAACTACTTTTCAAAGCAAGTCTACAAATTAAACCTCAAGTCAAAATAGTGGCAATGTCAATGTTCTTAAAATGTGTTTTAGAATCAAAATGACATATTACATGCCTTGGTTTGGACATGTAGATCAAAAATACCAATTTCCATCTTTGGTTCATTTGAAAATCACCCTTATTTTAAGCCATTTTTGTGATTTTAAGCTACAAGCAATTCCAACCTCTCATGACCTCTTGGTTAGCCTTAAAACATCATTTTGAACAAGTTTTATGTTGAACATTTTCCCATTTGAAGCTTGCAAATAGGAGTTATGGCCTTATCCTTGAAATGACCTATAATCTCCAAATGACCAAAATGCCCTTGACTTGTCAAAGCTATAACTTGAGTTCTACAAATCCTATCAAGGACTTCTAGTACTGTCTAGAAATCTAAGAGGATAAGGAACAACATTCATGTTGACCAAAAGTTCATAGGAATCATCCTTCTAGGGAAAACGTTTCATGCAAGTTGGACAACTTTCAAGCTCCAAATTCACATACCTCAGATGACCTGTAACTTGTCAAAGTCATTACTTGAGTTCTACAAATCCTATCAAGGACTTCTAGCACTCACATTAAAGCTAAGATCATGCTCTACAACATTCATGTTGGGGGCCAGATGAGATGACAATCCCATCTTGAGCTAAACTGCCTTGAAGATAGGGGTCAAACTAGGGGATTTTACACTGTCAAGCCTTAGAAACCCTAGCTTGAAACTTCCCAAACTCTTCAATAATGATGATTTGACCTTGGAATCATCCTTATAACATCTCAATGCATCAATCCATGATCACATGGCTCTTGAATTAGGTCTCAACCTTCTTCAAATCATCAGGTGACTTAGGGTTGACCCAGTCAAACCCTAATTGCACCACTCATGGCTGAGTCTTCTTAATCTTGCACAATGACCTGTCTAGGCCTCAAAGTGATCTTCAACACTTCTAATGAGCTCTCTCAATACCTCAAGTCTAACTTCATGGCCTCAGAATCATCTGATGACTTCCCACAACTCTCAAGTTAGGAGACACACCCTCTTGGTTTTAATCACTCTCTCTGAGGATCTTTTAACTTCTTTGACAAGGATATCAACCCTTGAACACTTGAATAACCTTCTCAGCTTGCTTCATAATCTTGTATAGCTCTTAATTGGTAGTCATACCTCTTGATCTCCTGCATACATGTCAATGAAATGCAAATGATAATGCTAATGTGAATGAAATGAAACATAAGCTAGGTAAAGAAATGTTGAGCAAATTTTGGGGTGCAACAACCATGTCATGGTTTCTCTTGTATAGCATGTCATTACTAAGGAAAATTTTGGATGCTAATCATCTCAGAGTCTTCTTATCGAGGGAATTTGCTGGATATTCTTGGTTTTTCAAGTAGTTCTTGATGTCGCAGAACCATGGTTTCCCATCAACTTCTTCTTTACCTAACTGACAATAGACTGGCTCCGTCTTTCGTTTAATCTTAATAAGCAGTGCTTCATTGAGGAGTCTAACTTGCCACATGAAGGCCAACATAGCCAGAGCGTTAGTTATATGTTTTTCTATTTTTGGGACATGACAGAAAGTGACGTCATCAAAGTACTTTATCAACTCCACGATGTAAGCACGATATGGGATCAAATTTTCATAAAGGGTTTCCCATTCACCTTTGACTTGGTAGATTACCAAGGCTGAGTCTCCACATACTTCAAGGATCTTGATTCGGAGATCAATTGCAGCTTCAATTCCCATGATGCACGCTTCATATTCTGCTACGTTGTTGGTACATTCAAAATATAGCTTCGCTATGAAAGAAGTATAACCACCATTAGGATTCATCAGAACAACTTTTATACCAGGCCCTTTGTAATTAGAAGAATCACCAACCATAGCTTCGCTTCACATACTTGGATTTACTTCCATTACCAACATGATGTCTTCGTCAGGAAAATCAAACTTCAGACAAAACACTTCCATTGATGGACTTCTGGGTTACATACTAGATGTCGTATTCATATAACAACATGTGCCAACAGGAAAGTCTCCTAGTCAAATCATGCTTCTTAAAGATGTACTTTATTGGATCCATTTTAGAGATCAACTAAGTAGTGTGACAAATCATGTACTTCCTAAGACATTTAGCAGCCCATGCTAGAGTGCAACAAGTCTTCTCCAAAAGTGAATATCTGCTTTCACAATCCGTGAACTTCTTGCTCAAGTAAAAAATGGCATGTTCTTTTCGTCTGGTTTCGTCATGTTGGTCCAATATGTAACCCATAGATCTTTCGAGCACGGTCAAATCATGAAAAGAGACTTCCTTGGAACAGGTGGAATCAATACAGGAGGTTCTTGTAGATAACCTTTAATATTCTTAAAAGCTTGTTGGCAATTAAAATTCTAATGAATGATTTGATCCTTGCGAAGTATCTTGAAGATAGATTCACATGTAGCGGTCATGTTGGAGATAAATCTGGAAATGTAATTCAATCGTCCAAGAAAACATATATCTTTCTTTTTATTTTATGAGGCTGGCATCTGTTGGATTTCTCTAACCTTTTCGAGATCTACTTCAATTCCTCGTCGCCTAACAATAAACCCTATTAACTTTCTAGATCGGACACTAAACGTGCACTTGGCAGGATTCGACCACAACTGGAATTATCTGAGTCACTCAAACAACTTCAACAAATGGTCCATGTGGTCCTCTTCACTCTAAGATTTTGCAATCATATCATCAACGTAAACCTCAATCTTCTTATGCATCATATCATGAAAGAGGTTGACCATCGCCCTTTGGTAGGTTGCCCATGCCTTCTTGAGACCGAAAGGCATGACCTTATAGAAATATGTTCCATAATGGGTAATGAACATGGTCTTTTCCATGTCGTCAAGATCCATTTTGATTTGGTTGTAGCCCGAGAAATCATCCATGAAAGAGAAAACAGCAAAATGAGCAATGTTGTCCACCAGCGTATGAATATGTGGTAGAGGGAAGACGTCCTTTGGACTAGCTTTGTTTAAACCCCTATAATCTACACACATTCTGACCTTGCCATCCTTTTTAGGTACTAGCACAGTATTAGCTACCCACTAAGGATACTTTGCAAGTGCTAAGAAACCTGCATCAAACTGTCTCTTGACTTCCTCCCGAATCTTCAGAGCCATGTCTAGTCTCGTCCTTCGGAGTTTCTGCTTTACTGGCGAGAAATCTGGTCGAAGTGGAAATTTGTGAAAAAAATGCATGTGTTTAATCCTGGCATGTCCTGATATAACCATGCAAACACGTCCACATACTCTTGTAGAAACTTGACCAATCTTTCTCTGATGTCTGCCCCAAGCGTTGTACCAATCTTGACTTCTTTCTTCTCTTCATTTGTGCTAAGGTTGATTGTTTCTACCTGCTCTTGATGTGGCTGGAGATCTGTGTACTCATACACAAGCATTCTTGCTAGTTCATCATGAATGCCACAATCTTCCTCATCCTCTTCTTCAACTTGGTAGATGGGTGAATCAAAGTTAGGAGTAGAAGTAGAGTCACTGGGTTCAACAGGGTTTTTGATTGTTCTCGATGTTTGAATGATTTGGTTTTATTAAAAGAACAAAGAAATGCAAAAGGAAAATGTTATTTGTAGTTTTTGAAAATATTTCCATTTTCTTTAAAAGTAAAAACTAAAAAAACAGAAAATGAGAATTTAACAAAATGTCTTCATTGATAATAATTTTGAAAGCGCATAGGTGGACCTACAAAATAATCCAATACACATGGGAAGAGTTATGGATTTTTGAAAACAACAGAAAAACAACAAATTACTTTGACATGGGAATGATCTCATGGATCTCAATTTCCTCCCAATTGTTTAAGGCAGCTTCACACTGAAACACCAAGTTGTTCATATCTTCATCTTCAAAATCTTCACCAATTGCATTGACTTGATAGCCTGCACTAAAAAATACTTCTTGGATACTCTTTAGACGACCCTTGGTAGAAGTTGATACTCCTTCATTAGGGGTTGGTTTTTAACCCAACCCAAGGCAGTCCCGCTTTACGTTGACATCAATAACCTCCCCCCAGCCTTCGGGACTTCCTTCTTCAATGGTTAACTTCGTGCTCTTCAAATATGCAAAGGATGGTCTAACCTTCCCCACAGGTTCTTCAACTTCCATAAGGACAACATTGGCTATTTTGAGAGCTTGGAAAGAAGTTTCCAAAGCATCCTCATCAACCTCAATATATCAGAATGAAGAGAGATGGCTCACCATAATGTCTTCCTTGTCAGAAATAATCACTAATTTATCGTCAACAACAAGCTTCATCTTTTGGTGCAAAGTATAGGTCATGGCCCCAACATCGTGTATCAATGGTCTCCCTAGCAAACAGTTGTATATGGGATTGATGTCCATGACTTGAAAGGTAACATCAGATACATGCGAGCCAATTAAAATAGGCAGCTCTACTTCCTCAATCACTGTCTCACGCGATCCATCAAACGCCTTAACAATCAACGCATTAGGCATTATCTCTGCCCCTTGGAAATCTAATTTACCAAGTGTCCTTTTGGGTAAAACACTAAGAGAGGAACCAGTGTCCATGAGGACTCTTGCTAAAACATCTTCTTGATATTTCACAAATACGTGCAGCGTACAGTTATTGTTTTGGCCTTTCCCCTGGTAAATCCCCTCTACTAAAGCTGAGAGTATTACAGGTTGTGATATTGGAAATTACTCCATCAAGTTTGCCAAGAGTGATGTCATGACTGACATGAGCTTTAGCTAGTAACTTCTGCAAGGTGTTTCTGTGAGTTGAAGAGCTCATTAAAAGAGACAAGATAGATATCTTTGACGGGGTTTTATGTAGCTAATCAATGATCTTGTAGTCACTCTTCCTTATGATTATCAGAAAATCAGTGTCTTCATCAGTTGGAATCACTTCTTTGTATTTGGTGGGTACTGTGGAAACAATCTCTTTTGGGGAGTGTAGATGCAACCGCTATGGGTCATTTTACTTACCCTTGCAATATTGGTTATGTCTGCATTAACAATCTTCAAACCTTTTTTTTTAATTAACTTTTCCAGATTCTTGGTCAATAATACTCACATCATATTTCCATGGTACTGCTCTGGTATTTTTAAAAAGGAACAGATTAGGCCTTCGGATAACCACTGGCTTCGGATGATTAGCTGGTTGAACAACGACTGGCTCTGAAATATTGAAGACTGGCTTCAGTAAATTGAAAACTGGTGTTTTGGAACTTGACTTGGGAAAATTGAAAACAAGTATTTTGTCATTTGATTCTTGAAAACATTCATCAATAAAATTTTGGATGTCCTTTTTGACCAATTCAGATCCTTTAGGACAGGAAGCACATTCTTCACATTTTGAATGGAAAACCTTGACCAATCCTGCTTCTACTAACTTTGCATGGAAAAATCATAGAGGAGTATAGATTTCCACTACATCTAGGATCAAATTTTCATTAGACACTTCGTCAATGGAATTGACAGCCCCGTCAGCAGGCAAAGGATTGTTTTTGACATTTGGTCTTGAATCTCCAAATGAGAGGATCTTCTTTTCAATCAGCTCTTTCATAATGTGTTTCAGAGCATAACAACCTTCTAAATCGTGTCCTGGTGCACCTTCATGGAATGGACAGTGGGCATTGGGATTGTAGTATGGTGGAAAAGGATTAGGTGGTGGACCCAAATATCTTGGAGTCACCAACACCCTCTATTTTGAACGAGAGTATTTTGACGTGGAGCTTGAGTTCTTTGTTGTTGATAAGCTGGAGTGTTGGGCGCTCGTTGATATGTTGGTGCAGCTTGAATTGGCTAGTAAGTATGAGCTGGTTGCACAAGTTGATACATGGGAACTTGTTGATTGAATGAAGGCGTGATTGCTGCCACATATGGTTGTTGAGTGAATTGAACTGGGTAAGTTGGTTGTTGAACATAATGTTGTTATTGCTGTTGTTTCTTCCAAGATTGATTTTTCCTTCGACTAGTCATCACTGCATTTGTTCCCTCTTCTTTCTTTTTATGAAAATTGCTAGAAAACTTCTTGACATTGTTGTTGTTTTTTTTAGAACTCCCAACTGCGTTGATCATTTTTCCATTTTTCCAACCAAGTTCGACTTTGATACCTACAACAACTAGGTCAGTAAAGCTAGCAGTTACACTTCCTACCATCCTTTCCTAAAATTTTGGTCATACTGTATTAACAAACTAGTAAACTAAGTATTTCTCAGTCAAGGGTGGTTCAACTTAAGATGTTGTTTCTCTCCACCTCTGGGTATATTCTTTGAATTATTCGAAATCCTTTTGCGGCATGCTCAACAACTGCCTTCTGTTAGGGGAGAAATCCATGTTATACTTGTAATGCTTTATAAAAGCATCTGATAAGTCTTGAAAATAGCGAATACGGGTATGATCCAGGCTCAAGTACCACTTGGAAAAGGCACCTTTCAAACTATCTTGGAAATAGTGGATCACGAGCTTATCATTATCCACGTGGGTTGACATCTTCCTATAATACATGATGAGATGATTCTTCGGGAAAGTAGCACCTTCATACTGATCAAAGTTTGGAGTTTTGAATTTTTTTGGGATAACCAATCCAGACACAAGGCACATTTCCCTTGCAGCAACACCAAAAGCTTGATCACCTTCCATAGCACTCAACCTTTTCTAAAGGGTTTCGACATTCTATCTTAGCTTTTCATGTCGTTCATCCCCATATTTAGACATATTAGGGACATCATACACTTGTTGTTGTTCATCAAAGTGGTGCGAAGGTAGGGATTGTTAGAACAAGATCTTGATTCTGCATATAATCTCTAGTTTTGATGATAACAATGCGTATATTTTATATGTGACAATTTCATACTCTAATTCTATCTTAAGTGTGTAGATATACAATTGTCATTGGAATCAAATTTTTAGCGCAGCTTAACAAGATTCTGATACATATCATAGTTTCTGATGAAGAATATATGTGCTCCTCAAGAAAGTGTCCGTTTCTACAGAAAGGATTCTGAAGACTCTGATCAATGCTAAAGTTCAAAATACATGATGAGGATCAAAATCTCAAAGCCCAAAGAAAAACGTGAAGACGAAGAATCTGTACAAACGACTATTTCCTAAAAAGTCCAAAGCCGAGATTTTGATAAGAAATGACCAAAAAGCCTTCTAGGCTTTTACTACTCCTGCTCTCCAAGGACTCTACCGTTGAAGACAGCTGGCCAAGCTAAAAGACATTTTTATCCCTCAACGAGGATATAAATAGAAGGCCATGCTGCATTGTAGAGAACAACAATCTTACAAGTCAAAAACGCTAAAAGTACATACCCTGTCAAAGAATCTCAAAGACACAAAGAGTTGCTTATCATATTTGTGTAGAAATATTGTTCTTAAATTTGTTTCAACCTTCTTATTAAGAAGCAATATTGTAAGCATTTTTGTAACAATTTCTAAGTAATTTTCCTTGAGTGACTAAGTGTGTTAGTCAGTAGACTCGAGAGGGATAGATTGTTGTTAAACAATTTAGAGGTTGATTGTAAGTTTTCCTTGAGTGGCTAAATGTGTTAGTCATTAGACTCGAGAGGGCTAAGTCATTGATGACTTAGAGGTTGTTGTAATTTTGTCAAAGATTAGTGGATTAAGTCCTTGTGATACGGAAAAATCACCTTGGCGGGTGGACTAGATTAGCTTAGTTAACAGTGAATCAGGATAACCATTTGTGTTCTTTCTATTTATACCTTTTGTTAGCATGTGTGTTACATACTTCCTTGAAAAAAAATTTAAAACCCAATTCAAACCCTCTTTCTTGTGTTTTTTTCTCAACCTTCAATTAGTATCAGAGCTCCAACTCTTTTATTGATTTTCAGATCAAACACTTCCAACACAAACGAAAGAGACAGTTACAATTCCAAGCCTCCTGTATTTGATGGAGAAAAGTTTGACTATTGGAAAGATAGAATAGAGAGTTTATTTTTAGGTTATGATGCAGATTTTTTGGATATAGTGACAAATGGTTACGAAATATCATTTTTTACTATTGGAATGCCCATTCCAAGAAGCAAAATGAATGATGAGAAAAAGAAAGACTTCAAAAATCATAACAAACCAAGAACCATTCTTCTAAATGCTATCTCATAGAATGGGTATGAAAAAAATTACTAACAGAGATACAACAAAGAATATTTGATTCCTTGAAAATGACACGTGAAGGCAATACTAAAGTCAAGGAAACAAAAGCTCTTGCGTTGGTCTAGAAGTATGAAGCCTTCAAGATGGAAGAAGATGAAACTATTGAATCCATGTTCTCAATATTCCAAACCTTGGTAG
Source organism: Lathyrus sativus (assembly GCA_963859935.3). Lineage (NCBI taxonomy): Eukaryota > Viridiplantae > Streptophyta > Magnoliopsida > Fabales > Fabaceae > Lathyrus > Lathyrus sativus. The sequence goes on from OZ012741.1 coordinate 258,137,089, forward strand.
CAGGACTCAAAGTTCTGGACAAAGGATATACTACTGCAGATCATGCTAAAAATATTGTGAGAAGTCTTCCTAAAAAATGGATATCAGTGGTTACTGCGTTAAAGTTGTCCAAGGATCTGAACAACATAAGTCTTGAAGAATCACTTATCTCACTCAGAAGTTATGAAATAAAGCTAGAAGAAGATGAACCTCAGAAAAAGATTAATTTTGTTGCTCTAAGATCAATACCAGAAAGAAGTAAGTTAGAGAAAAACAAGGTCATTCAAAATGAAGATGAAAACTCTGATTGTGAAGATTCTGGTGATGAAGAAGAAATGTCTCTCTTATCTAGAAGAGTCAGACAAATTTGGAGAAACAGACAAAATAACTTTTGAGGATCCAAAATTAGAGGAGATTATCCATAATCATCTTAAAGAAGAAAAGTAAGCAATGAAATTACTTGTTTTTAATGTAATGAACATGGACTCTTCAAACAAGATTGTCCAAAGCTCGCAAAGGAAAGCTTCAAAAAAGAAATATTCAAGAAAAACATGTTTAAAGGAAAGAAGAAAGGTCTTATGGATACATAGGATAATTCTGATTCTAAAGTTTTGGAATCCGATTCTAAAGATGAGCACGCCAATGTAGCCTTCACAACCACAACATCTGAAAAGGTTGCAACAGAAACTGAGTCTGACTCAAAAGAGGTATTTTCTAATCTTTCTCGTGCCGATTTAGAATTATGTCTTTCTGAATCCCTAAAGAGGTATCAGAAACTTCAACAAAAATTCAAGAATCTAAAAAATGCTCTTGAAAATGAAGTTGAAGAGAATGTCAAACTTGAAAAAGAGTTTTTAAAACAAAAAGATTAAAACTTTGTCTTAAATAGAGAAAATGATTTTCTTAACAAAAAATGTTTAAAACTTGAAGAAACTCTTTCTAAAGCTACTTCTTCTTCTGAAACCATCTTATATAAGTATGATAAGACTTTTCAAAAATTCTTAAATAATAGTATAGATAGAAGTAGAATGACGTCCATGATCTATGGTGTTAGCCACAATGGAAAAAGAGGAATAGGTTATGATTCTGACAATGATGATCAGAAACCTTTCCAAGAAAGCAAACATGTATCTCCTTTTTCTTACCATTATACACCAGCACAACCACGAAAATTCAATGCTGCAAGAAAACCTAAGTTTATCATAAACTCTAGGAACACTAATTTAAGAGGACCCAAAAGTTTATGGGTACCAAAGGATAAAATAATATATGTTGCAGATATCTTATGCAGCAAAGCTAAAACACCAGTTATAGTACGTGGACTCTAGATGCTCGCGACACATGATGGGAAGAAGGCATATATTCCAAAGCTTGAAACTTAAAGATGTTGGATACGTAGGATTCGGAGGAGATCAGAAAGGAAGAATCAAAGGTTCTGGAATAGTAGGTAGTGGATCTCTTCCTTCTATATCTAATGTACTCTATGTTGATGGATTAATGCACAATCTGTTATCATAAGTCAATTAAGTGATAATGGTTATGATATTATTTTCAACCAAAAAAACATGCAAGGATGTTAGTCAGAAAGATGGCATTGTTCTCTTCATTAGAAAGAGGAAAAACGACATGTATAAGATTAAACTTTCTGATCTTAAAAACCAAGATGTTAAGCCCTTAATGGTTGTCAACGAAGAGCAATGGTTGTGGCATAGACGCTTGGGTCATATTAGTACGAGGAGAATTTCTCAGCTAAATAAATTTGAGTTAGTCAAAGGCCTGCCTAAGCTGAAGTTTACTTTAGATGCACTCGGTGAAGCATGTTAGAAAGGAAAGTTTTCAAAAACTTCCTTTAAATCTAAAAATGTTGTTTCCACCTCCAGACCTTTGGAGCTTCTACACATTGACTTGTTTGGCCCCATCAAAATGAAATCAGTTAATGGAAAGAAGTATGGATGTTTCATCGTTGATGATTATAGTCACTGGACATGGGTAAAGTTTCTTAGACACAAGAATGAGTCGAATTCTGTGTTTACAAGTTTCTGTTCTCAAGTGCAAAATGAATTTAATTCTAAAATTGTTAGAGTTATAAGTGATCATGGTGGTGAATTTGAGAATCAAATATTTGAAGAACTATTTGAATCTAATGGATATCTCATGATTTCTCCTGTTCTAGAACTCCACAATAAAATGAAGTTGTAGAAAGGGAAAATAGAACGTTGCAAGAAATGGCCAGAACCATGATCAACGAAACTAATGTAGCTAAGAACTACTAGGCAGAAGCTATGAACACAAAATGTTATATTCATAATAGGATCTCAATAGACCCATTTTGGAGAAGACTCCTTATGAATTGTGTTAAGGAAGAAAACCCAACATTTCCTACTTCCTTCCTTTTGGATGTTCGTGTTTTATTTTGAATACTAAAGAGAATCTAAACAAGTTTGATTCTAAAGCATAAAAGTGTATTATGTTAGGATACTCAGAATTCTCTAAGGGCTATAGAGTATACAATACAGAAACATGTATTGTTGAGGAATTAATCCATGTTAGATTTAATGATAAGCTTGACTCAGAAATGTTAAAGCTAGTTGAGAATTTTGAAGATCTAGAAGTTTCCCTCACTGGCTCTGGAGATAGGATAAAAGACTCTAACATCATAGATCCAAAATTCGCTGATACTTCATAAGCAACTGAATTTCCTTCCATGCAAAAAGGACAGAGGCTTAGAAACTATTTCTGAAGATTTGATTCTAGGAGACAAGGTTGAATCTGTTAGAACAAGATCTACATTCAAACATTCTGAAGAAGTACTCTTAGGATTGGTATCTCTAATAGAACCAACATCTTGTGAAGAAGCACTTCAGGACAATGAATGGATTTTGGCAATGCAAGAAGAGCTAGATCAGTTCTCCAAGAATGATGTCTAGGATCTAGTGCCTAAGCCCAAGGAAACTCATGTTATTGAAACTAAATGGGTGTTCAGAAATAAATTAAATGAGAAATGAAAACTTGTTAGAAATAAAGCACGACTGGTCCCACAAGGTTACAGTCAACAAGAAGGAATTAACTATAATGATACCTTTGCTCCAACCGCTAGGATAGAATCTATACGCCTTCTCATCTCTTTTGTTATTAATAATAATATTAAGTTATGTCAAATGGATGTTAAAAGTACGTTTCTAAATGGTTACATTTTTGAAGAAGTATATGTTCACCAACCTCTAGGTTTTGAAAACTCTAAGTTTCTAGAACACGTTTTTAAACTTAAGAAGTCATTGTATGGTCTTAAACAATCTCCCAGGCTTGGTGTGAAAGATTAAGTTCTTTTCTTTTGGAAAATGACTTTACCAGAGGAAAAGTGGATACTACTCTCTTCTGTAAGAACTTTAGAAACGACCCCATGATATGCCAAATCTATGTAGCTGATATAATTTTTGGTTCTGCTAATACTTCTGCATGTTAAGATATCTCTAAGCTAATGCAAGCAGAATTCAAAATGAGGCTAACGCAAGAGTTAAAGTACTTTCTAGGAATTCAAATCAATCAAACTCCAGAAGTCATGTTTATTCATCAAGGAAAATATACTAAGAAACCAGTTAAAACTTCCATGCATCCTACTTGAGTTCTTGAGAAAGACGATATAGGTAAAAAGGTTTGTCAGAAGCTCTATCGTGGTATGATAGGCTCTCTTTTCAATCTGACTACCTCACGACCAGATATTTTATTCAGTGTATGTCTTTGTGCTCGTTTTCACTCAAACACAAGGGAAAGTCACTTTACTAATGTTAAGAGAATCCTAAGGTATTTGAAAGGAACTTCTAACCTTGGCTTGATGTATGAGAAAACATCAAAATACAAGCTATCGGGTTTCTGTGATGCAGGTTATGATAGAGACTGAATATAACGTAATAGTACTTCTGGGAAGTGTTAGTTTATGGGTAGCAATCTTGTCTCATGGGGAAGCAAGAGACAATCTACAATTTCTTTATCTACTGCAAAAGCATAATATATCTCAGCATCACTTTGTTGCACCCTGATACTCTGGATGAAAAACCAGGTTGAAGACTTTCAGATATATGAGAGTAAAATTCATATCTATTGTGACAACACTGCAACTATTTGTTTAAGTAAGATTTCTATTTTGCATTCAAGGGCTAAACACATAGAAATCAAACATCATTTTATTCGAGACTATGCTCAGAAAGGGACTATTTCTTTACAATTCATTGATATAAATCATCAATGGGCTGATATTTTTACAAAACCCTTAGTTGAAGATAGATTCTTGTTCATTCTGAAACATTTGAAAATGGAGTTTTGTCCAGAATGAACCTTCTATTGTTTAACACCTTCTATAAAATTGTGATTCTGATGTTATGTATTTTAATATGTTTCTGAAATTTTTACCAGTTAGGAACTATCTTAATAAAAAAGTCTCAAGTCAGAAACCTTTTGGTTTTCCTACCCTCGATAACATCAAAACGGTGAAAATTCAAACTGACGGCTATCACTCACTCTTACACGTGTAAATCATATTCTGATGATTGAGTGACACCTTGAGCATTGGGATGTCTTGAGAGTAGGTTAAAATAATTATTAGTTTCCCCCTTTTTAGTCTTTATCAAGAAACAATAATTAATTCTTTTCTTTATTACTCACTATTCTCTTCATCAAACACTATTCACCCCACTTCAAACACTCTAACCCTAAAATTTCATATCCAACTGTCTTCTTCAAGAAATTTCGTCATTCATGGATGCTTAACAACAAGCTCTTTATAACTTCTCTAAACAAATGGAACTCCAAACAGGCCCTTCGCAACAGTCTGGTACAAACCTCACATCTCTAATATCTCAAATCATGCCTCTAACAATGTCGCTCCTCAACAACAACGGATTCACATTCTAAATCGACTTGAAGAAATTCATCTGAAAATAGCCCCTAAGGAATTGGAAGTTTTTTGTGAACTCTTAGTTGACTTCGAAAACCTAAAAGCAAATGGTGTGGATTTAACTACTGATATAAAGAAACAAGGCTGGGAAAACTATTTCAAGCGTCTTTTCGACCCCGTCTACACCACTCTAGTAAGATATTTTTGGGTTTATGCTAATGTTGAGGATCATTATGTTGTTTTGGATGTTAAGGGAAAGAGGATTGTCATCACCGAAAAGTCAATTGCTGCTCTACTGAAAACGGAATACAATAAAGGCAAGTGTGTCTACAACATGAGTAGTAAGACAATATACCTAAATAAAACAGTTATACCTTCAATCTATACTCAACGCTCTGATGAGAAATTAAAACCTAAGGCAACATATTTATCCAACAATCTTCGCGTTTGGTTCAAGATCATTCTGGGTTGCATCCACACCAGACCTTCAACAAGTTCCTCCGACTATGATAACATTGATCAAAAGTACATGTTGTACTTTCTACAACAATGAGTGAAAATGGATCTTTCCTCCATTTTTTTCAAATTCCTTCGAGAATTTGTCAGAGATTCTAGGGATAATCCAAATGGGCATATTCCTTTGGGAAGACTCATTTCAGATATTCTGATGGAGAGTGGTCTTATGGATCATCTGGTTACTCATAACTTAGTTGATGATCTAGGTGAAGATATGGAAAACCTTTCAATGTCAAGAATGTCAAGAATGTCAAGAGCATGACTATTGTCAAAGAGATCACTGTTGAACCTACAATGAATAAAGAATTTGAAATTTTCAAAGGACGAAGATTAATTGTTGTCAACTATCCTCTTTTCGCCAAATTTATCCGCCAGAGGTCTTACAAGCTTATTTAGACCAGCTTGAAAAAGAAGGTCATGATGTGTTTGGAATCTCATTTGATCAACTTTTAGATGAACCACCAAACCTATACAAAAGAAAGCATGTTTCCTTAAAGGTCATGGTTGCAAAGAAAAATAAGTTATGGCATAACGAATTAGGAAATTCCTCCATGAACTCTGAAAATGTTATTTCCTCTGCTTCAACAACTGTAATTTCCGACTTCTCGACATTGGTTACTTCTGGGTCAAACACCATAATCCTTGTTTCAAATATTCCTCCCCTACCACCATCATTCTGAACCACAGTTACTACCTTCACCATCCCACCTACACCACCTTGTGTTTTCGCTCCTCTTGAAAAATCCAAAATGACAACCTCCTCAATAACAATCATCTCCACCTCGCCCGTTTTTGTATCCCTTCTACAATATGCCTTCTCATCTTCAGCTCCACTTGTTTCCATATCACCTTCAGAAACTATGTCTCCAATTTTGTCTCCAATTTTAGCAAAAACTTTGTCTACTCCACCAACCTCACCACATCATGTCTCTCTAGACTCTCACATAGAATCGGCATTTGATGATGAGGTTATTCATGACTCTCAGCCTTCTGATTCCCCACATCCTAGCAAAATACTAGCTGGTGCTCATTCTAGCTTTCTAGAAGAGACTGTCACTAAAGCTTAAGAGCTCTATGTAGAATCCAATTCTAGTGATGAGCCCACTCTTCTGACTACAAATTGGAATCTCTTTAACACTTGGTTAACAAATAAATTTCAAGAAACTAAGTGTTTCTCAGATCAAGTTAAGGAGGAGTTTGTGAGTCAAGAAGAAATAAGACTAGAAGAGAGGAAAGAAAAAGAAAGGCTTGTTGGAGATGCCAGAAAGGAATCTAAGAGAATTTATACTGAGATTGCCAAGAAGGAAGCTGAAAAGAAAGCTGACACAAAAAGATAAGATGCTCTACAAGCTGCTACTGAAAAACGTGTCTCTAAAGATAGGTTTCTCCCAATCATGGCACAAACATTGGTAAACTTGAAGAACAATCAGAAAATGGTGCAAGAAAGGTTGGATAGTCAAGAAGAAGTTAATTGTTCTATCAAGGATATGCTCACTGAACTTCTTGCAAGCACTCCTTCTACTTCCTTTGCTTAGGCACCTTAAGGCTTACCTTTGTCATTTTCGTTTATTTCTGTATTTTTCTCCGTATATTCTCAATCTTATTTATAAAATCTTTTTTTATTATGAAAAAAAGGGGGAGTAAAAGTAGAAATGATTTTGATATATATATATATATATATATATATCTAAACTCATGCTCACATTCTAACACCATATATACAAGCATGTGAAAGAAATTGCAGGTTAGAAGCTTCTGGTGGCAAACATTGCAAAAAGAATTCAACTCAGAAGAAGTAAAACATGAGATATAAGCTCAGGGGGGGCTTTTCTATCTCAAGGGGAGTATTCTAAAACTTAACTCTGATTCCTTGAGCACATTAAAGCATATACATTGTTTCATCAAAATACATGATTTTGTCATCATAAAAAAGGTGAAGAATGTTAGAACAAGATCCTGATTATGTATATAATCTCTAGTTTTGATGATGACAATACATATATTTTATACTTAATGATTTGGTACTCAAATTCTATCTTAAGTATGCAGATATACAATTCTCATTGGAATCAAATTTGTAATGCAACTTAACAAGATTCTGATACATATCAGAGTTTCTGATGAAGAATATGTGTGCTTCTCAAGAAAGCGTTCATTTCTAAAGAAAGGATTCTGAAGACTCTGATCAATGCTAAAGTTTAAAATACATGATGAGAATCAAAAGCTCAAAGTCCAAAGCAAAACGTGAAGACCAAGAATCCGTACAAATGGCTCTTTCCTAAAAAGTCCAAAGCAGATATTTTGCTAAGAATTGACCAGAAAGCTTTCTAAGCGTTTACTACTTCTGCTCTCCAAGGACTCTACCGTTGAAGACAGCTGGCCAAGCTAAAAGACTTATCTTCAACGAGAATATAAATATAAGACCATATTGCATTGTAGAGAACAACAATCTTATAAGTCAAAAATGCTGAAAGTACATACTCTGTCAAAGAATCTCAAAGACACAAAGATTTGCTGATCATATTTATGTAGAAGTATTATTCTTAAATTTGTTTCAACCTTCTTATTAAGAAGAAATATTGTAAACATTCTTGTAACATTTTCTAAGTGATTTTCCTTGAGTGACTAAGTGTGTTAGTCAGTAGACTCGAGAGGGCAAGATTATTGTTGAACAATTTAGAGGTTTATTGTAAGTTTTCGTTGAGTGACTAAGTGTGTTAGTCAGTAGACTCAGAAGGCTAAGTCGTTGATGACTTAGAGGTTGTTGTAATCTTGTCAAAGATTAGTGGATTAAGTCCTTGTATTTTTTCTCGACCTTCAGGGATTACATGATGGGTCTCGGAAGCCAATAGAACATCTTTTTGAATGGTGGGAACTGTAGCAGGTCGAGGAACAAAACCTGAGGGAAGACCAAAAGGAGGCCAATTTGCTGGAGTAGTTACTGTAGGATGAGGATCAACCATTGGATTAACAATTTCTAAAACCACTGTGGGTTGGGTATCCATCTTTGCACGAATCACTTGCTACATCTCCATTATCTGTCCTACGTTCCCTCATAGGTTTTTAAGTTCAACATTGACTCTTCCAATCTCTTGCTCTTGCTCAGCCATCTTCTGTCGGGCTTGAGCTATGGTGTTGTACTAGTGTGACCGACTCAGTGCGAAAACTGGAGAGGAGACAACGGAATGAGCTTTATGAAAACGTGATGACATGTGCATTAATGCAAATGCAAATGAAATTTTAATGGTTTCAAGGAACTCAAGTAGTAATTTACAAACATTAAATGGAATAACACATTTTGGAAAAAATTGAAAAAACTTCATTTCATTGATAATAGGAAGATTACATCTTTGAAGTACAATTTAAGATACCCAAAATAGAATAGGAAAAAGCTAAGTCTAATGGGTTCTAAGAAATCCCATCTAAAGAAGGCCTAGTCCCTGATGATGCTTCCTCTTCTGCTTTTTCAACTGTGTGTTCTCCAACACAAGCTTGTCGACGATCTTCTTCCAAGCACCTGACGTGGGAGGAATGTATGAATACTCATGAATGCTAGGAACTAGTTGCACGCTAGAGAAAAATAAATTCTCTTGCACCTCATATCTTTCCACAACACGCCTCTCAAGTATCTCAATCAAGTCGTCTTTCTCTTTCAACGACTTCTTCAACTCTATCTTCTCAGCACTGATGGCATGATACTTTCCATCCCAAGTATCTCTCTCTAGCTTCATCCTTGCTAACACTTCTTGATACTCATCCATGCGCTTAATAGGAATTGTAGACGATGATGCAACAATTGGTTGTGAATGTCTTTCAAGAAGATAAGGCATCTTGAGGTCACGAGCTCTAGATTGATCCCACTGAGTGAAAGGCTCAAAGGTTGTACAATTTTTCCTCCCCAACTGATCCTTACACTTCTCATGAATTATGTTCCAAGCATGCACAAGTTTGTCCTTTGAATCTGAACTAGCATCCTTATTAAGATAAAAGAAACCTGCCAACGGAATGTTGCTAGGTTTTTCCTTCATTGGGAACCCAAATTGACGCCTTGCAAGAATAAGATTATAACTAATTCCCTCTCGGATATCAAGAAGAGGTACATTGTGAAATTGGCCACAACTATCAATGATTACTCCTTTGTGATAAGTTGGATCATACCAATGCAAATCTGTGTGAGTAAGCGCCATGATCCTTTGAGACCATCTAAGATTGTCTGGATTTCCCTTAAAGAGTCTAGTTCGAGGCAAGTGTGAAACAAACCATTTGTAGAGTAGTGGAGCACAACACAGAATATCCCCGCCCCCCCCCCCCCTCCCTTGAGGGTCGTATGATGGATGGAGTGATAATTATCACCAAGCAACGTAGGTACTGAATTTCCAATCAGAAGGATTCAGATAGCATTAAAATCAACAAAATTGTCAATGTTTGAGAATAAAACCAAGCCAGAAATGAGTAGTGCAAGGATAGCTTTGAATGCACCCATACTGTTTTCCTTGGGTAAAAAAATGGCTTTCTCCATCAAGAATTTGGAAGGAAAACCCATGATTCCTCCTTTGGTAGTAAGATTAGCTTTGACCTCGGATGCTTCTAGGTGAGTGGCATCTATAATCTCTTGAGGTGTGGGAATCTTTTCCAAACCACTAAAAGGCTTCTTATCCAACACTGGCAGACCAACCCAATATGAATATTCTTCCAAAGTAGGGACATGTTGGTAATCTGGAAATGTGAATTAATGGTAGAGGGGATCATAAAACTGCACAAGTGTGTCAAGAACTCCATCTTCCATCTTGGCCTTGATAATACCCAAAAGTCTCCCATAGAGTTTTTTGAAATCCTCAAGACTAAAAACCATAGCCCCTAGCTTTCTCAACTCTATCACATCAGGTTTCTTGAAGTTGTACTTCTTGGTGTTTCTCTTCCCATAATCCATGATACCTGTTTATTTTTACAAAGAAATGGACAACTGAGTTCTTTGAAACCGAAAAAGTTTTTCATGAATGCATGAATGTATATTGATGCAATGCATACAAACAAGGTTACACACAGGTTTAAGGGTCAAAAACGAGCATGGAGCCAAGGTTTAACCCTCCCAAAAAGATATGTATTATGGGTTTATTTTACCTATAAACTGGGTTCTACAAAGTTCCCAGAGTCATTGATTCATCTTTCGGATATTATCGTCTTGCACGACTACTCATATGGGCTAATAGTATTCTCAAGATAAACTCGTCTAAGTGTAGCCTCGCATGACAACTACGTCAGGTCTACACATGGATAATCACTGCACTACATCCTAAAAATGCTAAGAGGGGTGAAGGGATACTAAGGTCCTCAGCTTCACTAACTCCCAGGTCAAAAAAATTAATGCCAATACGACTACTCGCATGCCATCAGTAATCCCAAAGGGGCCTCTGTTGTACCCCAAAATTTGCCCAACCTTTTCTTTACTTGGTTTATGTTTCATTTCATTGTTCTAGCATATTGCATTGCATAACATTCTGCATTTTACAGGGGATCAAGAGATGTGTGTGAAACAAGAGGAATGTGCCAAGGTTTCTAAGCCTAATCAAGAGTTTGTATTCAAGTCAACAGGGGGGTTATCATCATTAGAGACAAGTCAGAGCCTTTTGGATAGGTAGATAAGTGTATGTGGTTCACCTCCTGTCTAGGAGGCCATTTGAATGTCATCTGAGGACCACAAGCCCATGGTTATGGAGGGATATTATCATTTAAGCTCATTGGAGGCCTTGAGGGTCATTGTGGAGTTCATTCAAGTGTTTATACCAAGTGTGAAGAGCTACAGTTGAAGATGGTGCAATTAGGGTTTTCATCTGGTCAACCCTAAGTCAACTGTGAAATTGAAGGAGATTAAGACTCAATTCCAAGTATTTATGGTCATGGAATGTTGTGTTAAGACACATGAGATATCATTTCAAGATCAATTCATCAAGAAGCAAGAGTGTGAGGAGTTACTGAATTATGGTTCTTAGTGTAAAATCCCATGTTCAGTGCCTGACTTCAAGACCATCTATCTCAAGATACAAGCCTCATACCATCTTGACCCCAACATGAAACTTGTAGAGCATGTTCTTAGCTTTCTTTTGAGTACTAGAAGTCCTTGGCTGGATTTATAGAACTCAAGTTATGATGCTGGCAAGTTACAGGTCCTCAGATGAGTGTGATTTTGGTCAACAAAAGTCAACCAACTTCCAAGCCATTTTTGACCTAGAAGGATGTTTCTCCTCAACGTTTTATGAACATGAAAGTTGTTCCTCATGATCTTAGATTTCCAAAGAGTACTAGAAGTCCTTCATCTGATTTGTAGAACTCAAGTTATGAGGCTTGCAAGGCAAGGGTATTTTGGGAAAGCAGGACTACAGGTCATTTTCATTATAGGTCCATTTCACCACTTTGCACACTTCAAATGGAAATCTTTCCAACTTAAAACTTACTCCAAATGGGGCCATTTTCTCAACCAAACATCAAGGAATCAAAGGTTTGGCTTGGATTGAAGAATCCCTAATGAAATTTCCATGAAAAAGGCCTTAAAAGGGGAAAATCAAATTAAAATCATTTGGAATCATTTTGTACCAACCTTGTGCATTTTTTGAGTGCCAAACACATTTCAAACACAATTCCAACTTTGGATTTGAGATTTGAGTTCATCTTGGTGGCCATTTTCAAGCTTTCTTCAAGATTAAGTAACATATCCAAACCTTGCCATAAGATCAAATCAAGGAACCATTCTCATCCCTTTGATCAACCTACCTCAAATGCAAGCTAGCTGAGCCATTTTTACAGCTGATCAAGGTGATTTTCGTGAACTATTGAAATGGCCATAAGGTGAAAAAGTGAAAATCCAATTGGGCCCAAAGAGCATAGAATTAGGGTTTCTTTCAATCAGAATCCATCATATTTAATCTTAGGATTGTTTACAAGCCTTCAGAACTGGTTTTGGTGAGAATTTGAGAGAGAGCACATTGAGAAAAAGTGGTGAAAAATTTAAAATCGTTTTTCAACTTTCACTGAGTTTCAATCCAAATAAAACATTTCAAAACATTCCTTGAGACTCATAGAACATTTCTGGGTGGTTTATTGCAAGCTTCACTAACAAACTGAGCTTTGTGGAAGCTTGGTTTTAGGTTTCTTTTCTTTCAAAATATCTCACTATTTAAGCATATATATCACGCCATTTTCATGTATTTGTAAACCTCTTGATGTGTAGTTGGTTTCTGGATTGATTTCATGGTTGTTTGTTAACTTTTTTTATTTGAGCTTATTTCTTTTTCTGTTCGTTTTGGCTTTTTAAAGCATGATCAATGAAAATGGCTAGTGGATTCATGATCCACGTAACCTGGAGATCATTTTTTGCTTTTATTTTGCTCATTTTGGTTAAGTTTTGAGGTACTTAGGTTTTTGGCCGTGACTGGTGTTTGAGATGTCGCCGGAGAAGACGACCGGAACAGTGGTTCCGTCTGTCTGGTTTCCCTCCAAGGTTTTGAACATCGCCTGAGCCACGTGTATCATTTCCAGCCTGAGGATTTGCTTACTTATCACTTTGACGCTCCAGATTAAGACACATCATGTTCCATGTTTGACTTGCAACACGTGATCCCCAGCAAAACTCACTGTTTCATTTATTCTTTGGTCTGAGCCACGTGTGTGAATGTGAATCCTTGGATTGGATTACTTTTTCAGCCAACGCGCCTGATTGCTTTCCACCATGGACCTTGGTTGACTCATCACATTGGATCCACACGTTTTTATTTCTTTTTCATTTCTGATGGATTGGGCTTGCTATCTGCCCCCCCTGGCTGGCCCATTGATTTCCAACGTTGCTGGGTTGCTATTTGCACCCAGCTTTTATTTATTTCAATTTTATTTTATTTTTATTTTTATTTTATTTCTGTTTAGATTTAAATTATTTTAAAATACTTCCAAGAGTGATAAAATTCTACAAAAATTTGTTTTTGACTCCTTGAGATGTCTTTTATTTTATGAAATTTTTATTTTATTTTTTCTAATTATTTTTCAATTAAAAATGGAATTTAACATTGGAAGTGTTTTATTTGACTTAAATCTTGACATGTTTTGGTTTTTATTTTCTTTCTCTCATTTCCTTTTGATCCAATGAATAAAATTCAATCCTCATATAAATGATGAGTTGATGAATTTTTTAGGACCATTTTGCCCCTGTTGGTTGACTTTTGAGTTGACTTTTGATGCACTTCATTTGACCCTAAACAATCTTCCTTCACAATGGAGCACCCTTGTGAATCGATTTCTATGGTGATGTTTTGAAGTGATTTTGATTGTAATCTTTTGGTTAGCTTCTTGCATTTTATTTGATAATTTTTGAGTCATTTTCCTAAATTTAGAGTAACTTACAAGTCAAGTTACCCAAAGGGAGGTTCACACATACCTCTTGACCTAGTTTGACTTGGATATGACATTTTTGGATCCTTTGAGCTCTCAATGCCTATTGATTCATGTTATTAGCATGCTAAGGATGATGTTTGCTTATTTTTAGGTCATTATATTGTATTTTGCTTGTTCATTTGATTGCTTGCTTTTGAGTTTCCAATTAGGGTTTCTATGTGAAACGTGCTTGCTTTCCTTTGGGAACTTGCTTGCATTTCCTTGTGGTTTACTTTCTTTTTCTTTTGAGAACTTTTATTTCATGTCCTTTGCTGTCCAATGACTTTGGGATCTCAATTAAGGTAGCTTGGTCCCTCCTTTGGAGGTACTTGAAGCAAGCCTAAAATGATGAATCCATGAGGACTTCTTTGTGCTTTCTTGTGCACCTTTCTTGTGATGCTTATGGTTGAGTGCACATTATGAGTTCCTTGTTGTCCTCATACAGCCTCCCATCCTCACTTTGTTTTGGGTCTTCTTTTCCTTTCATTTGTGTTTATGTTTTGGCATTATGGTTGATGTTGTTTGGTTTAGGCCATTTCATCCCATTTTTGATGCTCTTGTGTGTTTCTATTGATGCATTTATTGTTCCTTTCATTTCTTACATTTGTCATATTGTTGCTTGAGGTTGAGATGAGCTTTTGGAGGCTACTGCCCCACACCAATTTCCTCCCTCATTTGCATTCTATGTTTGCATTCTTGCATGTTTATGTTGTTTCTTGTTTCTTTTGTCTCCTTTCCCTTTGGACCTCTAATCTCTCTTGTTCAAGGGATATTATGATAGACATTAGGATCTTAACCATGTATGATAACATTAGGTAGCATTCCTTTATCTCAATCTTAGGATCACCATTGCATGACAACTTTAGGTTCTGATTTAGTCCCCCTTTAGTGTCCTTTCTCTTCTCATCTCAAAAACAATCATAAAACACCTAATAAAGGTTAAGGATTATTGTGCGTTACGAGCCTTAAGCACTTGGGAAAGGGTTGTTGAGGGGTTTCCCTTCAATGGCTTGGATGTTTAGTGTAGCACCCTTTGGGTGTTATGCGACGCATTCACTCCTAAGTCATAGTCTCTAGTGCGATATGATATGCAAACAATTTAAAAACACTTCTTCTCTAAAAAACACAAAAACAAATCATTCAAACTACTTTTTTCCCTTTGGGGCCTTTAATCTTGGAAAATCATTTTCGTAAGGAGAGTTTTGTTAACCCTTGGTTCTATTGCAAACGGTAACGCCTAAGTATCCAATGGTTGAGCTGCATAAACCAAACTACTAGAACTGATTGTTAACCCTACTCGGGTAAAACCAGTTGAACAAACCTGTGTTCCCTTTTGGCCCGAACTACGTTTGCTCTGATCTTTCATACCAGATGAAAGTACGTAGGCACAAGACACAATGTTTTGACGAGCAACCTCCCCCCCCCCCCTTTTTCACCCGTAGTTAGTCGAATTACGTTGACTCTGACTTCTCACCTCAGATGAGATACGTAGGCACAAAGCGCCATTGCTTTGCCGAGTCACTTCTTTATCTTTTGTCCTCAAGCCTGTAGTTAGATAGTTTCAATCACCCTTTTAGATAGATAACAAGCATGAATCCCATCGAGTACGACGAACGTGAGGGGTGCTAACACCTTCCCCTTGCGTAACTGACTCCCAAACCCGAGATTTGGTTGCGATGACCGATCTTATCCCTCTTTTCATTAGGTTTTCTATGAGTGTTTCCTTTCCCTCTCTTAGGATAAATAACACACGGTGGCGACTCTTTTGTCATTGCCGGCCTCGATTTTCGCAGTAGCGACAGCCTCCACTGAGCGTGATTATATCATATGTTAATCATGTTAGGACTACTCCTAATAGTTAACTTTTCATTATACCACAATCCTATCTTATTTAGGTACACTAAAGTCTGGGTTTGGACTTACCTCACCATACAAAGATACCACTCTGAGAAACAGAAAAAACCAATCAATACAAGCAAGCAAACAAAAAACATAAATACAAACAAGATAGGCTTAACCCTCTTAGGCAATCCCTAGTTAATTCACCATTGCTATTGCGGTGAGAATCATATAGCAAACTATTGTATTAACTTGAATCACAAAACAATGAATGTTCACCATCGAACTTTAATTTATCCAAAGGAAAGGGAAAAGATCGAATAAAACCCTAATTGTGCAATGTAACAACAAGGCATATAGATCTAAAGGTTTGGGGGTTAGTTATACTAAGGGAAGGTACTAGCACCCTAAGTATCTATAGTATCCTATTGGGACCTCTTAAAAGTATTTGTGTTATGGTAATTTTCTTACTAATTTTAGAAATTTTCTATTCTTGGGTTTTATGAGATAAGGAACCTAAGGAAGTTTATTGCTAGTGTGCTCGTTAAGACTTCACAGTCTTATGCCTACGTATCCTAACAAGGATGGAATAAGAGCAATCTTAGTTTGCCTAACTACGGGTGAAGAACACTTGATAGTGATCAAGGTTCCAAAGGGAAAGTTGTAAGAGCAAGATTTGTCTCTACAGGATAATCTCTATGTTTTGATGATAACAATTAAGTATTTGTGAAAGAACCATTTTATGGTTTAATGTTTGTTATGTGCAGGTCATATTAAATTAAATATATTAGACCAAACAAACAGAAGCAACATGTGCAACTAGTAACTTATGGAATTACTTAGTGTGACGTCACGAAGCGCTTGTGAGAAGCTAGTTTGCTTATGTATCTGATCACCATCAGTAAAGAACCAAGGGTGCTGGATATTGCAGTTGCAATGCTCATGTGGTTTCTACTCTGAAGAAGTGCATCTGATCTGAAAGCAAATGAAGCTCAGTGAAGAAGCAAGTTTGTTTCTACATCTGATCATGTTCAGTAAAGAATCAAGGATGCTGGATATTGCAGTTGCAATGCATCTATAGATTCTGCTCTGAGTTATGCATATGATCTGGAAGCTAACGAGCATCTCTGAAGAGTGAGTCCTATGAATAACAAAGTGCTGAAGACTCTGATGACTTGAAGTTCTGAAGGCTGGAGGCTCTGAAGACCAAGTGCGTCAAGACTCTGAAGACTGGTTCTGAAGGTCAAGACTCTGAAGACTCTGAAGACAGGTTCTGAAGGTCAAGACTCTGAAGACAGGTTCTGAAGGTCAAGCCTTTGAAGAAGTGTTCTGAAGGTCAAGACTCTAAAGAGGTGTTCTGAAGGTCAAGGCTCTGAAGATTCTGAAGACATGGTTTCTGAAGAATTAGTCATGAAGATTCTCAAGATTGTTTCAGAGGAAACTTAGTTCTTGGAATGCTGAAGACTGGATTCTGAAGTGGGAGATTGTGTCAGAAGAAGATTCATCTAGATGCAAGACGTGTTACATCAGATAAGCTGCTACTCTTCAATCTGATAAACATGTGCTTGAGTTAACAACTCTGACGCTGAAGCTTTCATACCAAAGTAGTTCTGAACTACTCATCAGACGAATCATCAAAAGAATCAAGAAGATTGAAGTACAACGTATGCAATTATTCAAATGTGGTAAAGACGTTGGTATTGTTCAAGCGTAGTTTCCAAGGATTAAATATATTGAAGCTACAAGCTAAGGTCACTGTTCCAACACATGAGCTTATTCTATCCGTTGGGATATGGCCATTGGAATGAGAAAGGACAACTATATCCTCACAACAACTCTATTGGCTACAATATAAAAAGAAGAATCATTTGATCAAAAATGGGCTGGGTTGCTGAGTCAAGCAACGATGTTGCTGTTAAGCTGCAATATAAGAAATAGCATTTGATTCATTCAAATGTTACCATGCTAGTAAGCATGAAGTGAAGAAAGAAAGAAAGAAGAAAAGCTTAAATGAAAAGAAGCCTTAGTGCTCACACACACAAAAAAGCTTTTAAGAAATATGGAAACTATGTTCTTATGATCTCTTAGAGATTCATCATTAGATTAGTTTCTGCATTAGGAAGCAAGGAGTTGTTACTCATTACTTGCTATGTGCTTAACTTGGAGTAATTAGCTTGCTAGGAAGCACCATTGTAATCTCCGGCAACACAACATTCTATTTTAGAATTAGTGGTTCCTCAAGTGATCTTGTGAAGATCAGTATACTTGAGATGACAAGTGACAGTAGACATTTGTGGTTTTCTAATAGGAGATCTTTAGTGATCAGATTCTATTAGATGTTAATGAACGTTATATCCTTGGGGATCCCTGAACGTTTCATTGATTTGTTGTTAGTCACTTGCAGTTAGCTTGTGCATCTGTAATCAGTTCGGTTATAGTGGATTAAGTCCTTAATTGATTAAGGAGAAATCACCTTAGAAGGGTGGACTGGATTAGCTTGGGAGTTGTTCAATTGAACCAGGATATATGCTGTGTTCTTTACTTTCAGTATGCTTTATTATTTATGCTTCCGCAATGTATTTAATATAAGCGCGTAAAGCATCAAGTGAAGAAGAAGACAAGAAAAGGAAAAAGTTTTTATTTAGGCATAAACCCAATTCAATCCCCCCTTTCTTGTGTTTATTTCTCACCTTCAATTGGTATCAGAGCTTCGGTTCTGTTATTGATGGATATCAAACACCTAACAGTGTCAAAAAAAGATCCATAGGCTGTGTGAAAAAATACTTTTGGGGATTTTTCACCGTTCTTACAATTTCAGCCTCACATCAGTTTTTGAGGATGATGAGTTCCAAAATTGTAATCTATTTGGTTACTTGAGCAAGTCACTGATTCTGTGAAGTTTGAAGTTTGAAGTGTTGAAGCCTTCAACAACAAATCTCCTCAAGTAGATTATGAAAGAAGAATGAAGAATCAGCTGACAAGATAGATTCATCAAATAAGTAGATATATCTATTGAATACTGATCTTCAAATACTTTTGTATTTTCAACGTAGTTGCTCAAAGTTCAAATCTTCAGCAAGCAAGAAATCAAGCTTTCTAAAGATTAATTCTATGTGAGTATGAGATGTTTTCAAGAAACGGACTAGTCCACACTTGACTTTCTCATGAAAACTCATTGGGATTTATCTTAAGTAAGAAAAGATATATTACTGGCTGGTGAAGTTTAGTCATCAGAACGCCAGAATGTAGTTTGCGGAAAAGGGCAAGTTCAGAAGAATGTTCAAATCTGGAAGAAATGATTCTTCAGATTCAAAGCATTTGAAAGTTGCTATTCTTGTAGATGTTTCAAAGAATTCTGCAGAGGTTTCAAGATAAGCAGTGTTTATTAACTAATCTGGATATGATGAAATTCAGAAGATCTGATTTGAAAAAGCATGAATAATTAAGTTTTGTTAACTTGAGATGTCATCTCAGTTGAACAAACTGTAATTGATCAGATGTTTTCAGGCATTAGTTTTTCAGAAATTCTTGATGAATGTTTTGAGAAATAAAGTTGTGTGGAAAGATACAAGGACAATAGTCATTCTGTCTAAGGTAAAAAGGATTTAAGTCTCTGGTGTTATTCAATCTGAATAAGTCAGTAGATATTCTTTTTCAAGAGCAGATGTTTCTGTTAAACTCTGTTGATCTAACTCTTTACAAGTTAGCTCAGCATTGTAAGAGCAAAATTGTCAGTCAGACTATGTCTCTTGATACATCTGAGTTTGATGATAATTGTATCTAGATTGGATCTGTATTTGTTTCATGTAGACAAATTCAAAAGATGAAGCCTGATGGAAGCTAGATGCTCTCTACTCATGAAGATCAGAATATCTGTGCTCTGAGGATGTCTCTCAGAAATCAGATAGATGTTGTTGTGTTGATAAAGATGCTACTGAGCGCAACCAAAGGAATTGAGATCAGTTCAAGAAGAGTTATTCTGGAGATTCTACTTCAGATGCTGTTACTGGTTTGTCTCACAAGTTGTTGAAGAATCAGAAGCTTCCCCATATGTTATTCAATTAGCTGCTTCTGAAGAGACGTTCATTGGAAAGAAGGATGATTCCAGAAGAACAAGATTCTTTCTTCTCAAAGCTTGTCAACAAGAAGCTTTTGACTATACAAAAGATAGGTGCTTCTATGACAAGGTTAGAATTTATATTCTTGTCAATCTCCTTTATTGATCAGTATAACATCATATAAATTAGATGAATATTGAAAATAATTTTTAAATGGTTTTTGAAGAAGTAGTATGTGTTCATCAACTTCCCAGTTTTTTTTTGAAAACTATTTTTTGACAAAAGAAAAGTTTATACTACTCTTTTCATAAGACTATTATGGAAGATATTTTAAATCTGTCAGATTTATGTTAATGATATTTTCTTTAGAAACATATACTTCACTTGGAAAGGAGTTTGTTGAGTGTATGCAGGCAGTAGCTGAAACTAGCACTCTGGGAAAAGAAGAGGCTAGTGAAGTCAGATCAGAAGCTGTATAGAAAAGCTCTGTAACACTGATTTTGTAGAGGCTCTGTCTATCAAGACATCTCTCCTTCAAGTGTTGGTGATTCTGAAGCGAAGCTACAGAAGCAAGGCTACTGAAGTAAAGCATCAGAAGCAAAGCAACTGAGGCAGTAGACACTTTCATTTGATATCAGTATAGATTCAGAAGAAAGGCTACAGAGGCAAGGTACACAAGCTACAGAGGGAAGATACAGAAGAATCTAAGAAGCAATTCTACAGAAGACTCTGAGCAGTTGGTTGAAAGCTATGCTTCAGAAAACTCTGGGCAAAGAGTTTAAAGCAATTTGTCAGAAGCTCTGAGGATCAGATTATGCATGGCTCTGAAACGTCAGCAACATATCTCACCTCTGGATAACAAGGAATCCTGAAGATTGAAGATCTAGTTTGATCTGAAGCATACCTCTGGATGAATTGTTTGCTGAAACATTCACTAGAGCTAAGCTGCATAGATATGAAGCTAAGGATCTAATGCAAGGAATCATTGCCATAGTTGTTCATTTCACGTTTAGTTGTTCACTCAATAGATGCTGATCAAGATAAGTTGGGTTACAACTTTACTGTCAGAAGAAAATACTTTGGATATCATAAAGTTGGTATCAGAGTCTTACCAGTCTCCAACCTTCTGAAGAAGCACTTATGGGTTTGACGTTATTTAATTAAGCTAACATCTGTTGATCAAGCGCTTCTGGGAAAAGGCTGATTGTTGATGATCAGAAGAACTTACTAACATAACAGAATAAGTTATGGTTAGAAAGTCTGATCTCGTCAGAAGATTAAGCAGAAGCTTTGAAGGTTTCTGAAGCTAATTCAGAAAGGAAAATGTTCAGTGAAGATGTTGATACATGATTGTATCAGTTGTTGTTCACCATTCTCTGAACTCCTTTGATCTAGTGGAAGTATGAAGTTGATCTGTTGGAAAGTTGTTTCTAATGCTCTAGTTCTTCAATTTCAAGTTCAGACTTTGAAGGTAGAACAATTCTTAAAGGAAATGTTGGTAATCATGTTTGATGAAATTTTTCAATACTGTAGTCAGAATGATTGATCAGTACCAGATGCAATTCGTATCTCTCATGATGCATATTGTTTCTGAAAGTCTCAATTGGTATCAAGTATTTTCTAATGAAGCATTGTTGCTTAGATTCAAATCATGATTGATTTGATAACAAGCTTGGAATCAGAAACCATAGGTGGAGTAACCTAAGTTGATTTAGCAGAAGATCCTACTCTTTCTGTTGGTACTCAGAAGTTCTCACACCTTCAGTTGGTACGAGAATTCTAGAAGAAGAAGTCACCCTCAGATACTGATTGATAAGAACAAGATTGTCACTCAAATCATTTCAAGAAATCCATCTTGGTTTGATGACAGTTTGTGATGATATATTGTTTCTACTCTTGGTGCAAGAAGATACAACTTTCATTATGGAAACAAGTCATCTTGGAAGATATAGAGGCGTGATCAGTGAATGATCAGAAAATGAAGACCTAAGAATCTTATGAAGAATGTAGCAAACAGAAGATTAATCTGTCAGAGAGCAGCCAGCTAAGACTCTCATGCATTCAATGTATACTTTGAGAAAGAAAGAGGTTAGTAAAATGGTAGATCAGAAGCTCTACAAAGGTATGAGTTATACTCTTCTGTATTTTACTGTTTCTAGTCCTGACATTCTTTTCAGTATATGTGTATGTGCTTGATTCCAATCAGATCCTAAAGAATCTCATTTAATAGTTGTTAAGAGATTTCTGAGGTATCTGAAAGGTACTACTAACGTGACTCTGTGTTGCAGAAAACCAGATAACTATTTTTAGTAGGTTTCTGTTATGCTGATGTTACTGAAGACAAAGCTAGTTACAAAAGTACCTCTGAATAGCACTCTCCCCTACAAAAGCAAATACTGCAAAATGCAGATTGAAGTATCAGATGCTAGATGGAGTGTCAAATGAAGGACATTCATTTCCATACAATTGAAGGATCAGATGGCACATTACCTTCAATTGATATTAGATGATAATCTAAGGATCTAGCAAATATGAAGTCGTAGATCATCAGAAGATTTGGATCATCTGGAGATCTGGATAAAAGACTCAAGTAGAAGATGGATTGTCAAATCAAACATTGATATTTTTGAAAAGCAAAGCGTCAGATAACTCTGAGCAAAACTTCAGAAGATGTTTGAATGAAGACACAGAAGGTTCTGGGCGCAGAACTTTGAAGCAAAAATTCAGAGTCAACCACTAGCACAAACCTCTGAATTTCACACCTTAAATTGGGTATCAAACCTTTCAAAAGAAAGAGACAAAGCAAAGGCCAGAACAAGCAGTTCAACTCTGGAACTTGAGACTTCTTGAGATATTTCTTCAATTGGTATTAGACTCTGATATTGGATGTATTTCAAACTGTTCTAAGTACTGGAATAATTGGTATCTAGATCAAGCCAGAAGGAAGAAGGAATTTCAACTTTCTTGTTTAAATCTATCTGAGGAAGATTCCAGAAAAGAAACTTCCAAATTAGTACAAGAAGCTGAAGATGCTAAGAAGACTAAGCAAATTGCTATAGTTGGTTCTTCTTGTGAAACTACTTTTGTACGTTGAGAACGTGACATTAGTAAGTTAAGAAGAGACCAACAAGCTATGAAGGATGTACAAGTTGTCAGAGAAAGATCTGCTGTACAGAAACTTGTCAACAATCCTAGTCAGAGCATGCTTCTAAAAACTCTGAAGAGTTGTCACTCTCTAAGAAGCAGGGGGAGATATAGAAGATGAAATCTGGAAAAGATATCAACCTACCTTATTGGTATCAACCTGTAAGAAGTAAGTTCTCAAGGGGAGAAATGAAAGATGATTAAGTTTTCAGGTGCTATCTCTCAACTCCTATCTTTTTAATTTCTGACATTAAAAAGAGAGAAATGTTTTTTCTTAAAATCTATTTTTTTCAATGAAAAACTCTAACTTTTTAATGATGTCAAAAAGGGGGAGAAATGAAGATGATTTTGATATAATCTGGAATAATAGTATATAACAGGGAAAATGAAAGGGGAAAAATGAAAGATGTTTTTTATATAACTTGGGGAGAAATGGAAAATGTTTTTGAGAAATAGAATATAGCTTTGATATATTCTATAACCTGAAAGAGAATGCAAAACATATAAACTACGTTTATTACTAAATGTGTGTTTGATGTTTTTCCGAGGAACTCTGAACAAGTTCATTAGGCATTCTAAACAGGATAATTGAAAGAAATCTGAGCTCAAATGAACTGGTGTTCATATAATAGAAGTTATACACTTCGTGAACATAGATTTAGAATCAGATGGACCCAATACTGTTCAGAGATCTGAAAGTTAAAGTCATATGGAGTCAGAATGTTCAGAAGATGTAAATTGTTTGTGAATATGATAATCAGAGCATAAGAATCAGAAATCTTCATAGAAGCAAGATTTGGATTCAGAATCAGAGTTATGAGTATCATGTATTGGTGTCAGACTAAGAACCAACATGGGTATCAGACTCAGATTCAATATTGGAATTAGATTCAGAAGTAAACATTCTATTGGTTTTTATTGGTATCAGATTGCTTCAAGAGATCAAAAATCTGAGAAGAAAGCAAGTCTGAGAAAGAAAGAATCAAGACTGTATCAAGATCAGAAGATCCAAATATCTGACATACTGTAATCAAGGGGAGTTCTCCCAGGAAGGTTCACAAGTCAGGATATTTGATTTTTACCCAGTCTGAAACTCGGGGGGATTTTTTCATCTGCAGATAAACAGATGTGTCGAAGATCAAGAGAAAATGCTTTAGAAGATTCTGAAGTTATATGACTCTGATACGATGCTTAGAAAAGACAAGTTCTAAAGATCTGAAGATGGAAGTTCTGTTGAACTAGTCCAGATGCTGAAGACTTATGCTATCTTATATCGTAGGGAAGTATTCCTTCCATTCTACTCTATTTGATTATGTTTTATCAAATTTATTTTTTGTAAGTCTTGGGATCAGAGTATGTCTCTAAACAAGCATAAAAATGTTTTAAAGGTTAACACATTCAAGGGGAGCAGTTGCTTAGAACTCTGAATAGGTTAATGCTTGGTGATTACTCCGTATAAAATGTTCTATCAAAATACATGTTTTTGTCATCATCAAAAAGGGGGAGATTGTAAGAGCAAGATTTGTCTCTACAGGATAATCTCTATGTTTTGATGATAACAATTAAGTATTTGTGAAAGAACCATTTTATGGTTTAATGTTTGTTATGTGCAGGTCATATTAAATTAAATATATTAGACCAAACAAACAGAAGCAACATGTGCAGCTAGTAACTTATGGAATTACTTAGTGTGACGTCATGAAGCGCTTGTGAGAAGCTAGTTTGCTTATGTATCTGATCACCATCAGTAAAGAACCAAGGGTGCTGGATATTGCAGTTGCAATGCTCATGTGGTTTCTACTCTGAAGAAGTGCATCTGATCTGAAAGCAAATGAAGCTCAGTGAAGAAGCAAGTTTGTTTCTACATCTGATCATGTTCAGTAAAGAATCAAGGATGCTGGATATTGCAGTTGCAATGCATCTATAGATTCTGCTCTGAGTTATGCATCTGATCTGGAAGCTAACGAGCATCTCTGAAGAGTGAGTCCTCTGAAGAACAAAGTGCTGAAGACTCTGATGACTTGAAGTTCTGAAGGCTGAAGGCTCTAAAGACCAAGTGCGTCAAGACTCTGAAGACTGGTTCTGAAGGTCAAGACTCTGAAGACTCTGAAGACAGGTTCTGAAGGTCAAGACTCTGAAGACAGGTTCTGAAGGTCAAGCCTTTGAAGAAGTGTTCTGAAGGTCAAGCCTCTGAAGAAGTGTTCTGAAGGTCAAGGCTCTGAAGATTCTGAAGACATGGTTTCTGAAGAATTAGTCATGAAGATTCTCAAGATTGTTTCAGAGGAAACTTAGTTCTTGGAATGCTGAAGACTGGATTCTGAAGTGGAAGATTGTGTCAGAAGAAGATTCATCCAGATGCAAGACGTGTTACATCAGATAAGTTGCTGCTGTTCAATATGATAAACATGTGCTTGAGTTAACAACTCTGATGCTGAAGCTTTCATACCAAAGTAGTTCTGAACTACTCATCAGACGAATCATCAGAAGAATCAAGAAGATTGAAGTACAACGTATGCAATTATTCAAATGTGGTAAAGACATTGGTACTGTTCAAGCGTAGTTTCCAAGGATTAAATATATTGAAGCTACAAGCTAAGGTCACTGTTCCAATACATGAGCTTATTCTATCCGTTGGGATATGACCGTTGGAATGAGAAAGGACAACTATATCCTCACAACAACTCTATTGGCTGTAATATAAAAAGAAGAATCATTTGATAAAAAATGGGCTGGGTTGCTGAGTCAAGCAACGCTGTTGCTGTTAAGCTGCAATATAAGAAATAACATTTGATCCATTCAAATGTTACCATGCTAGTAAGCATGACGTGAAGAAAGAAAGAAAGAAGAAAAGCTTAAATGAAAAGAAGCCTTAGTGCTCACACACACAGAAAAGCTGTTAAGAAATTTGGAAATTGTGTTCTTATAATCTCTTAGAGATTCATCATTAGATTAGTTTCTGCATTAGGAAGCAAGGAGTTGTTACTCATTACTTGCTATGTGCTTAACTTGGAGTAATTAGCTTGCTAGGAAGCACCATTGTAATCTCCGACAACACAACATTCTATTTTAGAATTAGTGGTTCCTCGAGTGATGTTGTGAAGATCAGTATACTTGAGATGACAAGTGACAATAGTCATTTGTGGTTTTCTAATATGGGATCATTAGTGATCGGATTCTATTGGATGTTAATGAACGTTATATCCTTGGGGATCCCTGAACGTTTCATTGATCTGTTGTTAGTCACTTGCAGTTAGCTTTTGCATCTATAATCAGTTCGGTTATAGTGGATTAAGTCCTTAATTGATTAAGGCGAAATCATCTTGGAAGGGTGGACTGGATTAGCTTGGGAGTTGCTCAAGTGAACCAGGATATATGCTGTGTTCTTTACTTTCATTATGCTTTATTATTTATGCTTCCGCAATGTATTTAATATAAGTGCATAAAGCATCAAGTGAAGAAGAAGACAAGAAAAGGAAAAAGTTTTTATCTTTAGGCATAAACCCAATTCAATCCCCCCTTTCTTGTGTTTATTTCTCACCTTCAAAAGTAAGTGTTTATAATAATAACACTTACATGACTTAACAAATTCAAAGAGTTTACAAACTCTAACCTAAGACTATGTTGAAAAGTTAATGACTTAACAAAGTAAAAAAGGGGTAGTTGAGGGAATGTTAGACTACCTATGACATATAGTCAACAAAAGAAATCTTTCCCTTGGATTTAGGAAACAAAAGAAAAGAGAAGAGAGCTAACAAGCTAACATCACTAAGGGATGACTTGACTATGTCAAAATAATCATGAGTATAGGGGTGATAATGGATGAGATGAACAAGAATGATATTCAAACATAATATCAAAGTAAACAACACATGAAAAATAATGACATTCAAACATGATATCAACTAAAGTGGATGAAGAGAGATAAAGATGATATTCAAACATGACATCAATCAAGGTGAATAGTAAAGATGATGACATCAATTAAAGCAAGTAGTAAGTGACAAAGATGACGTTCAAATATGACATCAGAAAAAGAAAATAATAAGTGATAAATATGATGTTCAAACATGACATCAAACAAAGACACACAACTCATGGCAAAGATGACATTCAAACATGATGTTAATCAAAGGATCACATGAGATGAAATGAAATATAAAAAACTCAAATGAACATGGTAACAACCAAAACATGAAGGTAGAAGTGACAACATCTAAAATAAGACTTAACAAAGTCATGAATAATCATGGCAAGAACCAAGGTAAATAACACATAAATATAGATGTGACAACATCTAAGATAAGACATAACAAAGTCATAAATAATCATGGTAACAACCAAGGATGAACACATAAACATGGATGATGAATAGTCAAAGCATACATGAGACATGGTTTTAATAAGACCAAAGAAACAACACAAGTATGGCAGATCATAGCATGTTCATAATAATAACATGTGAGCATGGAATATAAACACATAAGTAACAACATATCAACATGGACATAAACGTAACAACATCAACAACATCATCATGGACATGAAGGATATAACAATATCAATCATAAAATGAGGGTATAACAATATCGTGATCATGGAAAAAAATTTCAACATATGAATCATGGGTATACAACATCAAACATATAGATCATGGATGTAACAATATCAAATAAAGGTTCAAACCAATATGTGAGTCATGGATATAAAATTATCAAACATGCATCAATAAAGTCAAAAGGTATACCTATCATCATATAAACAAATAATATAAATGAAAAGTTCAAGTATGAACAATTAGAGTAAGCATGAACTAAGGTCAAGACTGAATGCAAAATTTCACATAAAAGAGGTTTATGCGTCGACCTATACGAGAGTCATGCGTCGACGCATACATGGTAGAGAATTCTCAACCATTTTCAATTCAGTGTGCGTCGACCTACAAGAGTTGTGAGTTGACGCAAGCAGGCCAGAGAGTTTCAAATACCGTTTTCAAAATTTTCACAAATGTTAACTTGCTCAAAACTCAATGAAATTGAACGATGTAAAAATGAAAATTGTGTTATTTTTCATGAGGATTAATATGGTGTCAGTTAATTTCATTGAATCTCAACACATTTCAAACAATATGGCCTAAACCAGAATAAACCCTAAGATAAAAAAAATCAAAATGAAATCATGTATGTGTCGCAACTGCGAAAAACAACCGGCGAAAAAACAGAAGAGTTGCCACTTTCGTTATTTATCTCAAAGAGAGGGAAAGGAAACGATCAGAAAAACCTGACAGAAAAGGGAAAAGACAAGGTCATCGCAACCATGCCTGGATTCAGGAGTAGGTTACGCAAGGGGAAGGTATTAGCACCCCTCACGTCCGTCGTACTCGACGGGATCCACGCATTGTTGTCTATCTAAAAGAGTGTGTTAAAAATATCTACGCTCAGGGACAAAAGAAAAAGAAAAAAGACTGACTCGGCAGAGCATCGTCGCTCTTTGCCTACGTACTCGTTCGTGCAATGGGATAGTCAGAGTCAACGTAGTTCGACCAACTACGGCTAAAGAAGGGGGGAAGGTTGCTCGCCAAGACATCGCGTCTTGTGCCTATGTACTTTCATCTAGTATGAAAGATCAGAGCAAACGTAGTTCAGGCTAAAAGGACCACAGGTTGGTTCAAAATTTTTTAGGCCCGAGTATGGTTAACAAGTAGTTTTGCAGTTGGTGTATGCAGTTCGACCGTTGGAGACTTAGGCGTTGCCGTTTGCGGTAGAACTAAAAGTTAACGACACTCTTTTATCTGAAAAGATTTCCCTGATTAGAATCCCAAAGGATGAAAAAGGTTTGAAGTGTTTTTGTATTTTTTAGAGAAGAAGTGTTTTAAACTTGATTTGTAACTCATGTTGCACTAAAGACTATGACTCAGGAGCGAATGCGTCGTATATCGTCCAAAGGACATATACTTAAGGCTTGTAGACAATTGAGAGGCAAACACCCAATCATCATTTCCCAAATAGCTTAAGGCTTGTAGCGTACAACACTTGTCATTCTTTATTAAGTGTTTTATGAATGTTTGAAGATGAGAAGAGAAGAAAGAACACTAATGGGAAACTAATCAATCCTAAGAGTTATCATGCAAAGTGGGCTTAAAGTTGGGATTCAAAAGGGAACTACCTAATGTTATCATGCATGGTTAGGAATCTAATGTCTATCATAACCTCAAGAGGTTAGAGAACTTATGGGGAGCATGGTAAAGAAAAGTAAAAGAAGAAGAAGAAAAGAAAGCATATGCAAATGAAGATGCAAACATAAGATGCACAAATAGAATGAAAGTTGGAGGAAAATAGTGTGGTGCAGTAGCCTCCACAAGCTCATCTCAACCAAGCATGCATATGGAAATTCAAGAAAAAGAAAGAAAAAGAAATGCACAAGAAGAAATCAATCAAACAAGAACAAACCACACAAAGATGCACCAAAAGTGGGATGAAATGACCTAAGTCAACCAACATCAACCACACCACCCAAAACTAAACCAAATGAAAGGTAAAAGCAAACCCAAGGCCAATTTAGGATGGGATACCAAATGAGGGCAGCAAGGACCTCATAATAGGTACTCAACCATAAGCATCACAAACCAAGTACAAAAGAAGCACAAAAGAGTCCTCAAGGATCCATCATTTTAGGTATACTTCAAGTACCTCCTCAGGAGGGACTAAGATACCTTAAATAAGGTTCCAAAGTTATTGTAAATAAGTTAAAGATGAAGAGGAAAGCTCAAAAGAAAAATAAAATCACACCAAAAGGAAATGCATGCAAAAACATAAGAGAATGCAAACATACTCCACATTGAAACCCTAATTGAAAGCTCAAAAGAAAACAAACAAATGAATAAGGAAGAAACAATACCATGACCTAAAATTGAACAAACGTGATCCTTAACATGTTAGCAACATGAAAAAAAGGCATTGATAGTTCAAAGGATCCAAAAATGTCATATCCAAGTCAAACTAGGTCAAGGTACATGTGTGAACCTCCCTTGGAGGTAACTTGACTTGCAAGTTACCTCAAAAATAGGAAAATGGTTCAAAAATGATCAAATAAAATGCACAAGGTACCTAAACATGTTGGCAAACAGAGGCCAAATGCTCAAAGCAAATATCCCCTCAAAGCACCATCAAAAGAAAATAGTATTCAAGATGTACCACTTTGAAATGGGAGAATCGAGGGTCAAAAGAAAAGCACCAAAATTCAACCCTAAAGTCAACCAACCAGGGGAAAAATGGTCCTAAAAAATTATTCAACTCATTATGTGTATGAGGATCAATTTTCATTCATTGGACCCAAAGGAAATGAGAGAAAAAATTAAAAGAACACAACATGTCAAGATTGCACTCACTTAAAACACTTCCAATATTTAAATCCAATTTTAATTGAAAAATAAACCAAAAAAATAATATAAAAATATCTAAAAATAATAGACATCTCAAAGTGTCTAAAAAGTATTTTTGTGGATTTTTTGGATAATTGGAAGTATTTATAATGAATTAAATCTTAACAGAATTAAAACAAAATAAAATAAAGAAAATAAAGCAAACAGGGGTGCATTAAGCAAATATAACACGTTCAGAAAACACATGGGCTCAGGAAGGGGGTGTGAAAAGCAGACACGGTCCAAGCCCAATGACATATAAGACAAAAACAAAATAAATCTGGTGATCACATGAAGCATGGTCAAACATGGTACACAGTGGAAAGCAATACAAAGCGCATGATCAGAAAGTATAACAATCAAGAGGCTCAGAATACGCCAGCTCAATTAATGAATTTTAAATGGAATCACGTGTGTGCAGTCAACGAAGGTGTAACGTGTTTCTTAATCTGGACCGTGTATGTGAAAAGTAATAAGATCGTGAGGCCAATAGCATGACACCTCATCATCTTCCTCACTCAAACTTGGAGGGAACCAGATGGTGGCCGGACTGCAACTCCGGTCATCTTCTTCGCAGCTCCGGCCACCGTGAAAACAACAACAACAACACGCAGGCAACAATTCTTCACCATTTTGGACAAACATTATATGAAAATTAATCTATAGATCACGAGGATCACAAATCCAACATCCAAATTCCTTAATAATGCATAACAAACTCAACTCGAAGCCAAACATATTTGTGCATCAAGAACAAAAGTTTACCAAACTCACTCAATTTTGTGCAAACATCATCTACATGTTATGGAGATCACATATCAAGCAAGAATTAAGCACAAAAGCTCAAGAATAGATCACACCAAGTCCAAACAGTTTGGAGCTCACAATATCAACCATCACAAATGCCAGTTCGTTTTAGTGATTAATGTCTAGATGTTTTCTAGGTCTCAAATATGCAAAAATGGCAAAGAATCATGGAGTAAACAGAGACATAAGTTAAATTGTAAATATCTAGTGGAGAACTTCCACTGAGTCTTCAACTCTTGATGAAACTCAAAGAAAAATGTCCAGAAACGTTCCATAATCTTCAATAAAGCTTCTACAAACTTCAATTTGCCTTGAAACTGCCTGGATCTCAGAATTCGAATTTCAAAATTGCTTCACTTTTTCAAGTTGCTCTTTGCTCCAATTCTACACCGAAACGAGTTCTAATGATTTGTGAATGATATAAACCTTTTATGTGATGGATTTGAATCATAAGAAAGCCCAATGGCAGCCTCTAGAGCCCAATTGCAAATCCAACTTTTTTTCACTTTTTCACTTGTTCAAGTGCACAAAAATGCCTCCACTTTGCCTCCAAAATGCTTCAAATCATCTGTTGGTAGTGTATGGAATATGAATGGCTGTGATTTGATCCTTGTTTGATCTCCATGGTTGATATTGATTGTGTAACTTAAGCTTGAAGTAAGCTTGAAAATGGCTCATCAAAACACACCAAATTCAAATTCTGAAATCGCCAATGTGCTTAAAACATGTTTTGCACTCAAAATATGTATTCATTTGCATAAAAATGATCCAACATGAATTAATTCCAATTTTTTCATTTTAAGGCTTTTTCCATGAAAATCACTTTAGGAATTCACCATTCCAAGCCAAATTCAAGACTTCTCAATGCTTGGTTGAACAATTGACACCATTTGGAGCACATTTGATGTTGTAAAAATCTCCATTTGAAGTGTGCAAGTTGGTGAAATTGACCTATAATTTTATGACCTATAATCTCACTTTCCCAAAATACCCCTGACTTGCAAGCCTCATAACTTGAGTTCTACAAATCAGATGAAAGACTTCTATTACTCTTTGGAAAGATACGACCATGACCTACAACCTTTATGTTCGTCAAAGGTTGAGGAGAAACATCCTTCTAGGTCAAAAATGACTTGGAAGTTGGTTGACTTTTGTTGACCAAAATCACATTCATCTGATGACGTGTAACTTGTCTGCATCATAACTTGAGTTCTATAAATCCAATCAAGGACTTCTAGTACTCAAAAGAAATCTAAGAACATGCTCTACAAGTTTCAAAATGGTAAAAAGTTGAGATGAAACATCCTTCTAGGTCAAAAATGACTTGGAAGTTGGTTGACTTTTGTTGACCAAAATCACATTCATCTGATGACCTGTAACTTTTCTGCATCATAACTTGAGTTCTATAAATCCAATCAAGGATTTCTAGTACTCAAAAGAAATCTAAGAACATGCTCTACAAGTTTTAAAATGGTCAAAAGTTGATATAAGACTTATATCTTGAGATAGGTGGTCTTGAAGTTAGGCACTAAATAGGGGATTTTACACTGAGAACCCTAATTTAGTAACTTCTCACACTCTTGATTCTTGAGGAAATAATCTTGAAATGATATCTCATGTATCTTAGCACAACATTCCATGACCACAAAGACCTGGAATTAAGTCTTAATCTCCTTCAATTTCACCATTGACTGAGGATTAACCAGATGAAAACCCTAGATGCAACGTTCTTGACTGTGGCTTCTTTCACATCACACATCAACTTGAATAAGCTCCAACATGGCTCTCAAAGCACTCAATGAGCTCTCTCAACATCTTATATCCAATTATGCATTCACAATCCTCTGATGATCTTGAACTGGCCTTCAAGTTAGGAGCTGACCCACATACATCCATCAATCCTTTCACAAGACTATTGCCCACTTCTAGATGACCTGATGACCATTCAAACTTGAGTAACACCCCTTGCTTAGGCTCAACCCTCTGAGTAGACTCCTCTTGCTATGTACAACCTCTTGATCCCCTGTTCAATGAAACATGTTATGCAATACAAATACTAGAAAGAAATGAAATGAAACATAAACCAAGTTAAGAAAAGGTTGGGAAAATTTTGGGGTGCAACAGTATGGACATGATCAAGATCAATTGGCATAGGGTTTATGATGATGTCTACATGATGGAAAATAAGCTGGTACTTCACATGAATGCAAATGATTTCAGTATCACATAATTCTAAATGAGGATGAACTTACCTATTAGAGAAAGGTCCAATTCCCTCTTCAACTGATTACAGAAGGTATATGATGATCTAAGAAGCTTTTATGACCTCCCTTGATGCTTTTGGAATGCTCACTTTATAGTGAAACAACTTCAACAAGTCAACTTGAATCCTCTTGCCAAAATGAAAAATGAAAACTTGAACTCCAAGGAAATGGTGTTACAGTTGTGAAATGTCACTTGGAACAGTTCAAGACATGTTTGTGGATGGTGTTTGAATGTTTGGATGGATTGGAAATGGATTATATGGAGAGTTGTGGTGTTTTCTGCAAAAAGTCAACCAAATGAGGGTTGAAGGTTGACTTTTTAAACCTGAGGATTTTTTATGAATGTGATGACTTGAACACCTTTTCTATATGCTTTGTGATGTGTGTGGATGGGTGACTTGATGGAATTTTGACTATGGAATGTTTTGGACAAGTTTGTGAAAATGGAGGTTTTTTGTAACAATGAGGTTTTGATGCAAATTATGGTGTGAACAAGTGTTTCTTAATGTATTTTCTGTTGTTTTCTCCGTGTTTTTGACTGAGGAAGTGCTCTCTATTTATAGGGAAAGGTTGAGGGATTTAGGGTTATGCAGAATCCAAGTTTGAAGTAAATGGTTTGGTTGGATTAAAAATGGTAGTTCCATGGATTCTTGTGGTTTCAAGGCATAGTACAATGCCTTTCTAGAGTGGTTGAATCCTACATAGGTGTTGATTCTATGCAAAGAAAAGTTTGTGTGCAGAAGGAATAATGTAGAGTCTCAAGAAAATTTGACTTCTTGATTAAAGTCACTTTATGCAAATGACATTGTGAACTTTCTTGCAAAACAATCCTAAATGGCATTATAACTTGGTTAATGGCTCAAATATTTAGATAATGCATCACAAACTTGTGTAAACTTCTGATTAGAAGGATTATTATAAGTAATGTGGTCTAAAAAGCAAGATTGCATAGCTTTGGCTAGGTTTTGCAACAAGAACTTGCCACGAACATGAACCAAAATTCAGGTTTTGAAGACTAACTTCATCTCTTCGAAACTCCTAGCTCAAATATGATAAGAATGTTTTCTTAGACTTTTTGGAAAGATTAAAACATCCTCTACAATTATCATTTTTACAAATTTTCTTGAATCAAAAGGGATCATGGTGATAAATGGCCAACAAGTGAGCCGCTTGACAAGGCAGATTTTGTTGAAAAAATTTCTAAGTGTTTTTGTTCAAAAAGTAATGAACCCTCCACTTCATGGCCTCATATATCTTAATCCATGCATCTTTTGAAAATCATCCGATAGTACAAAGTTGTAGTATGAAACAAGATCTTCATTTTGGTCTTTGGAGCACAGTATATGGTTACTTGATGAGGAAGTTATGGACTTGGCAAGTTGAGCAAAAATCATAGAATTTCATAACTTAGAAAAAATCATGAAACCCTAATTTTTCCAAATCATGATCCTTGGATGTTTTCCTTGATTTTATTGATTTATCATGATCCAAATCATATATTTCCGTGATCCTTGACTTGAGGAATCCATGTTTGACCAAAAAAGTCAAAATCAAACTTGACTTTGATTAGTGGTTGACTTTTGTATCATATGAAATCCAAATTGCATACTTCAATGAAATTAAACTCTTGAGCTATTTTAACACTATGGATGGACTCCAAAGGTGTCTTTGAGTATCTTGAATCATCCCCCGAGGCTTGAGATCATGTCTTGGTCAAAAGTCAAAGGTACAGTTGACTTTGGCTTAAAAACCATAATTTGTGGACCAGATGAATTTGAAACTTGATAAACTTTTAATGAGGCCACAATACACTTGATTGTTGATGTAGGGAAACTATTTATCATGATAACTTGATATATTAATGATGAACCAAAGACTTTGACTGATCAACCAATAATCTCCTTGATGCAAACCCTAACTCACAAACAAAGCAAAACATGACAATATTGTGATCATTTTAAGGGTTAGTTATGCATGAATGACACACCTAAAATGTGTTGGATGCTATGCAAATGATGATGGAATCTATAGGTAAATTTTTGTGTATGACACCTAGAAAAAGAGGACAAAAGCCTGCTAAGTCGAAAACCCTGATGGGCGACTTAGGCAAAAGTTAGGGCATCCCGGTGGATTGACAACTCGAAAGAGCAATCTAGGAAAACAATTAGGGACTTAAATAGAAAAATAAAACCCGATAAGTCGAAATCTATAAAGGGAAGCTTAGTCAAAAAAGAGTATCCCAGTGGACTAAGACTCGAAAAGAGCGGTCCATGCAAAAATTAGGGATATCCAAAAGGCATATGATTGAAAGCACTCAAGTGACCCTATAACAGGAACTCAGAAGGGAGCGATCAATTCAGCCATCATCTTCAGAAGCAAAGTGTCGTGACCTAGAAGACCTAGGGATATGGTTTTTGGTTGAATTCGATAGGGACATAAATAAATTTTCTTTCCATTTCCATAAATAAATTCGATAGGGACACAAATCAGCAATCACAATTTAACCAAAACAAGAGTTTCTTCCTTTTCAAAAGTGCATATTACACGGTCTCGGATGTCCAAAGCCTCATGGCCCATTCCATGTACATATAAAAAGCTCAAAGGACGGAGAGTCTAAATGTTATAGAAGACATTGGTTCCCACCAAGACATACATTACATACATATATCATAAAAGAGGTGTTAGCTTAACTAATGCATCATGCATAAAACATACATTCAAACATGCATATACATGAACATGCATACCTAACACAGGGTTTAGGATCACTCTTAGAAATTGAAATCCTAACTATACTAATATAACAGGAGTATTTACTGGCCTTCCCCAATAAGCGACATCTCAAAACCACCTTTTCAACAAAGGACTTCCCCAATAATCTCACCCCACGAGTCTTCAAAGGAATCTATCCAACAGTCATCAAACAGTGAATAAGTCTTCACCTTTAACTACGCGAACTTGGCAACCTATCCCACATGCGGGGAATGTTTCATCAAATACATCAAGGGTTTTTACCAAGGGATTTATCAAAATGGGTTCTACAAGATTTTTATCTAAACAAGGGGTTCCATCAGGGGTTTGTCAGACATTTTTCCAGGGTTTTATCATCAAGAGTTCCACCAAGGGTTCTTTTAAAATCTAATAGGTGATTTTATCAGGGGTTCTACCAGGGTTTATCAACATGGAATCGGAGGATCACCAGAATCCTGCCTAACTTCTGTAAATAGGGATTTTATACAAGGGATATTGGGATATTAGCGGAACGTCAGGGATGGGTCCACGTGGATTTAAAACCTATCAACTCCGCGGTCAAAATTAGGGTTCCTCTTATATTTAATTGCCTCATCTTCAAAAAGAGGAAGGCTCGTCGATATCATTGTTCTAATTCAAAGCCGATTAAATAAGAGCAGCTATCGTACCCTAAATTTGACAAATATTTATCAGTCATCTGGTGACCCCAATGACTTAAAAAGTCAAAGGGATACCATTTTGACTTTTTACCCTATAATGAGATTTTTTTTAATTATATCTTAGTTACTATTTTTGGGTATAACATATTAGGATATGTTATTTAGTATGGGCTATCTTAAGGACTAGTCCTTTGTTTCTCTACCAAATTTACTACCTGGTTGTTATTAGAGTTTTATAGAGGTTATATTATTATTAGATTAATATTTAGGCTAAATTTAAAAGGAAATTATTCATTTTTTAGGGAATGCATAAAATTAGTTTAATTTGAATTACTTACTATTAAGTTATTAATAAATTTTTGGGATGAAACGGGGGTCGGATTTCATTATATTTTAGATTAAATTTTATAGGTTATTAATATTTTTATAATTCTTATTTTGTTATTAAAATTGATTTATCATGGGATTAATTTAAGTTCAAGGGTTAATTTTATTAGATTAATATTTAGGGAGTGTACTATTAAGATTATAAAGTTAGTCTAATTTGGAATTAAGCTTATGTTATCAACATTAAATATTATATTATTTGGGGTTGTTATTATTTTATAATATTAGATTATCATTAATTAGTAGGATTATTATTATTTACATTAAGGGGGGTCAGGTTTTGTTAATTAAAGTTAATCAGAATATATTAATTTAGTTATTAAGATTATTTTGGTCTTAATTCTTTTTAAGAGTATTTATTAGGATTATTAGCGTCATTATTATATTACATAGGCTTTTGTTAATTTTTTGGATTGATATTATTAGTCGTGGTCAAATGTTGTTGACCAGATGAAATCCTAAAGTAGCTAAGGTCACAAACCCTAATCTGCACATGATTAAAAAACCAAAAATGAATAAAAATGAAGTGGCGAATTGAAACTTTCTATTAATAGAAAGTTTCAGATACAAATTTAATTCCAAATATTACAAATCAGAAACCATAATTTACAAAGAAAATCAAATCTAATAATAAACTACAAATCAAGGCTAAAAGTATACAATAAATCAGATTACAAACTTCCTAAAATACAATATTAAAATTAATTTTTTCTAACCTATAAAACCTAAGAGAGTCTCTGATGAAAAAAAACCCAAGAAGAGAACACTTGCTGTCACAATCTTCAAATCCCCATTAATGCTCCCAAATACAAAAAGGATTAAGGTTCATCACTAGACCCCTAACCCTCTTTGAGCTTAGCCACCTGCAAAAAGAGAAAGGGAGAGGATTAAAGTAAGATCCAGTAGTGAAATAGAGAAAATAAGGGAGTGGAATCAGTGTACTAGGTCACAACAAGGAAGGTAAGAATCCTTAGCTTTTATTTTTGGCTTCGCCACCATGACTTTGTTATTATTGCTTGATTTGTGTATTTAGGATATTATTGGGGACAATTTTTGGGTTAGGGTACTTATTCAGGGCTAGGGTTTATGTGATTAGGGTTAGGCTTATTATTTAGGGTTAGGGTTCATAGTAGTTAAAGGTTTATGAGCTAGGGTTCTTAGGGTTCATAGTGAGCCTAGAGGAAAATGTGAGACTTTTGGGTTTTGGGATTTAACTCCAGTTGATGTTCAATCAAAGTAGGGTGGTTGACGGCGGGGAAAGGTGGTTAGAAGGGTGGCTAAAGGTGGTTGACAGTGGGTTTTCGGGCCATGGGTGAGTTTTGGGTCGGAGATAGTGAAAGAAGGGAGGAATAGAGAGAGAGAGAGAGAGAGAGAGAGAGAGAGAGAGAGAGAGAGAGAGAGAGAGAGAGAGAGAGAGAGAGAGAGAGAGAGAGAGAGAGAGAGAGGTGGAAATGAAATGGATGAAGGGAAAAATAGGATTTATACTCCATCTTTCCACGGCTTAGATCATCTACACGTGGCTAGCACATTGACCTTTGCTTCAGTTTTTTTGTTTGGCTCTCTAGTTCATTGACTTGGCCTTAGCGCTTGTTACCAATCGCACCCCCCTTGTGAGTCCAGTTGAGATTCTCAACTGGGAATACACCCCCCTTCATTTTTTGTTTGGAGTAGACTTAAGAAGACTTTAGGCCTAGCGCCCATTCGCTTCTCACACCCCACTTCTGATCCAATAGCTAGTTAAACTAATTATACACCCCCAACATAAATAATTAATTAATTAAGGTTTTGATTAATTTAATAATTGAATAATTAAGGCTAATTCATATAATTAGGGTTAATTTCAGGTATTAAATTAATTATAATTTGGATAATTAAATAATTAAGGCTTAATTATTATATATTTGGGTTTGTTTGGACATAATAGAGTTATATATTTAATTAAATATCTTTTAAATTTTATTTAATTAAGGAATTAAAATTTAACTTTTGAATTTAATTTATTTATTTGCTAATATATTAATTAATTAGGTTTTATTAGTTGTAAGGTCTATTTGTTTTTTTATTAATTTAATGGGTGAATTTTTAGGGTTTATTCATTTTATTAATAGATAATTAACTTGATAGTTGATTAGGTTAATTTTTTAATTAATATATAATAATTTATTAAAGGGTTTTAGTTAGAATTATTAAATTTAGGATTTAAATTACAATTGTATCTTATTTAATTATGTATCTTAATTCGGTTAATTCTTAGTATAAGGTTTGAGTTCATTTTGATATTTTTTCGGTATTAAGGATAAACATTAAATATAGGGGTTAGGGAAAGTACTTGAGTAAGGGATATGGGATAATTTGTTAGGGGTTAAAGGGGTTTAGACATAAGTTAAATTAATTTTTTTTAATTAATTTAAAGTGCTACAAATTTTTGGGGTATAATTGGAATAAAACGAGGGATAGAATTGGGATTATATGGGGATAAAGATTTGGGATAGGACTCTTAAGATTCAAGAGTATAAATATAAGACTAGGGATAAGAGATAAAAATGGTTTCTTTATATAATTAATTTAAATATAATTATATAATCAATTTATTTTCTAAAATAAATTAAAAGGGGATATTATTTTCATAAATGATAATGGGATAAAATCAATACTACACACCTAAACTATAAGCCCTATACCCTTGTGTATTGAGTCATTTTGTAAAAAGCTAAGTCTTCCTCCACCCCTGTTGTGTGAGGATCATTTTCAAGGGATAAAATCAACTAACCAAACAAATATTTTTGAGAAGAACTATGATGCTCTGATCCCTTACCTAAAGTGAGGGTACGTTGGTATAGGATTGTAAGTCCTAGCGAGTACAATTATAAAAACAATTTAGGGTTTCTTTCCTCTTGTCTATAATTCATAATAATTCTTGTAAATAATTAAATATATAATTTATTAGGAAAACATACATTAGTATCAATCAAACATACCCTAAATACACGAGTGCCATCCTTCAGGGATTCCTCCACTTTCCTGGTAGACATAAACATCACATATTCACCTTTTTCGAACTCTAGAAACAAAACAGACTTGTTGAAACATTTGATATGAACACAGTTGAACTCTAACCAATTCATTCCCAATTAACATCAAGTTGACTTAACAGTAGGCATACTAAGTCAATACCAAAGTCCTTACTAGAGATAATTAAAGGGAAATTCAAACAACCCCAAGAAGTAGTCACTGAACCATTAGTTTAAGTATGAATGACCATACTTCAAGCCATAGAAGACACTTTAACATTCAACTTTCTATCACAATTTAGAGATATGAATAAATGCATCGCACTATTGCAATCATAGCAATAAGAGAAACACCATTAATCACATACCTCAAATTATGTTATCAGATCTAGCACTCTCTATTCCACTCAAATCAAAAACTTTTCCTCAAGATTGGGCCTTCTTTGGTTTCTGGAACTGGGTACTAATGTGACATGGTTCTTCATAGTTGAAGCAAGTCAAAACATTGCTCTTACAATCAGCAATACGGAGTCTTGGCATTCCATACTTGAAACCTTTTTGACCAAAACTCTTACATTCATTAGCACGATGATTCATTCCTCCATAACTAAAACATCTAACAGAAGAAGGAGTGCCTCCCTCATTTGTCATTTTCCCACTTGAAGCCTTCCACTTCCCTTTATTAGCTGAAGCCCCATAAGTTTTTCCACAATTTTGATTTCCATTTTTCTTCTCACTAATACTCATATAGTGAGCATACCTATCACGCCTATATTAATCTTAGATTCTACCAACT
Organism: Lathyrus sativus; assembly: GCA_963859935.3. Lineage (NCBI taxonomy): Eukaryota > Viridiplantae > Streptophyta > Magnoliopsida > Fabales > Fabaceae > Lathyrus > Lathyrus sativus. The sequence goes on from OZ012741.1 coordinate 258,178,026, forward strand.
TATTAACCAGCATAGAGACTTGACGAATCTCCTAGTACCTGATGAATTGCTTAATCTCTAGACGCAAGACACTCTCAAACTTGATACACTTGGAACCCTCTGCTCCTACCCCATTGTAATGTGGGAAAAATCTAGGTAACACTTCAAAACTTCGTAACATAATCAACAACCATAATGTTTCCATATTTTATCTCAAGGAACTCGATCTCCTTCTTGCTACAAACATCAATAGGAAAGTACTTCTCAAGGAACCCAATTTTGAAATTTTCCTAAGTGTTCTGAATACTTGCAGCCTCAAGCTTCTAACGAGCATTGTCCCACCAATACTCTACTTTCTCTGCCAGCATATAAGTACCAAACATGACCTTTTGGTCGTCGGTGCAAGCCATCACCATGAAGATCTTCTCAATATCTTAGGACCAAATTTGAGCGCCTCCAGATTCGTACCTCCCCTTAAAAGTTAGAAGATTGTTCCTCAAGAACTTAATCAGCCCTAGAAACTCATGTGTCCTCTGTAACACCCCAAATTTAATTGGAATATTTTAATTTATTTATTTAATTGAGAATATTCGTATTTTGGTGGTTTTCGGTGATTTTGTGGATTATTGAGAATTAAGCATTTTTGGATTATTTATTTAATTAATAGTATACAATATGGGAATATTAGTATTATTATTGATTAAAATTAATATAAGTGAAATAAGGGTAATTTGGGTATTAAGAGGAGTTAGTAAGGGTGTTATGGGAAAAGCCCAATTGTGTGGCCCAAGACTAGGTTTGACAAAAAGGAATTCTTAAGGGAATTAGGATTCATTTTGTCAACCGTGAAAAGTATTGAGGCCAGAGCTCTAAGGATAAGATTGGAGGCAGAAGCTTCGAGAGATTCCCAGAGATAATCATCAATTAAGGTATGGGGAGTATAGCTTTTCATGATTTTCCATGTGTAACTTTCGATGTAATTATGGTTGATTTACGGGTTTAAGGGTTTTATGGAGAATTATGAGAAAAAGGGATTTTGGCCTTCGTGGCCTAAATCTATTATGGAGATTGTAACCGTAGGGATTTTGAAGGTAGAGATGAGAAATTATGATCTTTGGCCTTCGTGGCCTAAACCGATTATAGGTTAATCTAACCGTGGTTCATATGGGAAAAGGGAACCTTAAGCCATCGTGGCCAAAATGCTGATTGAACTTTATCTGACCCTGAAGGAATAGGAATATTTAAATGTGAGTAACTCTGATGCCCTAGGGGCAATTGAACGAAAAATTATGATTTAGGGCGTGAATATGTTACGAGATTGGCCTAGTAAACCGTAGGTTATGTGCCTTTATCGCTGTAAGACATGAAGGATGATTTAGAGATGTTTTGGGGGCATTGGGGAAGTGAATCGTATGGACTTTTGGGTTGATTTAGGTTCCGTAGTGTAACAACGTTATGTTGTCCGTCACGACTGTTCATGTTTTCGGTCGAAATTATTTTGGAAATAACTTTTGATCCGTAAATCTATTTTGGCCCCCGTTTGAAGCGTTGGAAAGCTAATGAATAGAGCTATAACATATTATAGATAAGGGAATTGGTTTCCCAATATTTTTATATCTAATTATGTTGGATAAGTCAATTGTGTATATGTTCTATTAATGAATCATGTTCTGGTTCAATGATGTCTTAATGTTTTGATGCTGTGATTTTCCTGATGAATTACCATGAGGGTAACTATGATAATATGTGATAATATGATGAATTAACATGAGTAGGAATGTGAAGTTTATGTGATTAATAGGCGATGGTATGAGGATTACCGCGAGTATAATTATGAATTAATATGTGATAATATGTGATAATATGATGAATTAATATGAGTATGACTGTGAGCGATACATGATTTGTAAATAATTATATGATGATTTTATATGATGTATGATGATGATTATTATGATGAATTATGATGACATGTTGTATGATTATGGTTATTATGATGAGTTATGGTGACATGACATATGGTGATGATTATGATGATGACTTGTGACGTTTGATGATGATGAATATGATAAGCTATGACGTTTGATGATGATGAATATGATGAGCTATGACGTTTGATGATGATGAATATGATGAATGATGATGCACCTATGATGTTATTATGAGGATGATTTGTGACTGTGCATTATGCATTCATGTGCATCCGGACTTTGGTTCAGGACCTCGATTACTTTGGCTTCAATCCCACTGTGCATATGTAAAGTATTTTAATGTGCTCCAGTTCTCTAGTAGAATCGATCCTATTGATGGGAATCTATGGGGGGTTGATGGCCCAGTGTCCATTGCGCTGTGATGACTGGTACCACATGCATTGAGTCTTGTTGCATTTGCATTTATGAGTCTTTTTGTATAAATCATGATGTTGTGGCCTTCGAGGCCTATTGAAGGATATGAATGTGTTGAATATGAATATGACACCGTTTATATGTTAATTTTTATACATTGATTATTATGAAATGTCTTACTCACCCTGCCTGTTTGAATGTTACCTCCACGTGGGTAACATGCAGATGACTAAGTTAAGCCGTGGACGCCATCGAGGAGTTTTTTTTTGAAGTTTTGTGTCTTTAGCCTTTTGGTTAGCTTAGAGGGTCTTGCTCTGATATGTAACATTGTGTTGGGTTCTTTTGAGTTAAACTATATATTTTTGAGTTATTTTGCTTATTTTTACCTAATGAGGAAACCTTGATTTATGCCTTTGAGTTCCGCTGCCTTGTGCAATTTGATGTATTTTGAGAAAACCTGTTGTATATGGAGCATTGACTTATTTTGAGACATCGAGAAATGTACGCCCTTTTTGGTGGCTTTTTATTAAATTTAATAATTTACTCTAATATTTGTGTTATTTTACCTTAGTAATTATGGGGTAGAAAAGGGTGTTACATTAGTGGTATCAGAGCAGGTCATCCCGTCCGACCAAGTTGTCTAATGATGTTTGTTCCTTTGTATGCAACATGTGTGTGAAAACACCGACGGTACAAGATTGTTTTCTAACCTTTGTCTGCAGAAGTGGGAATGAATCAAGTGGGGGAGAAGCTTGTGCTTCTCCAGGATGCTGCAAGTATGGAGAGGTGGCTTAGTGTGTCGACGAACGCTCTTATAGTTTGGTAAAGATGGTTTATACCCCATCATGATTTTCGACTGTCTATTGACAAATTGAGGAACTGATCACCCTTAATATCTTGTTGATAGTAGACAGAGTTATGTTGGATGGGATAGACGTGTCTTGCAAGCTTAGATGTCGTGGACAGTGAATTGCTTTGAGTTAAGCTAAGTGCTTACAGATGGTTTTGATAAGTCGGTGCAGGATGGTGTCGAGATGTTTATTTTTGATGGAAACTTTGAATGTTAATGAAAGTGGGGAAGTTTGTGGTTTTCCAATTAATTGTGATTGTTCGAAAGTTTTTCCTGATAAAATAAGTGATTTACAGCCGGAACGTGAAGTGAAGCTTACGATCGACTTAGTTCCTGGAACTAGTTTGGTAGCAATGGCTCCATTTTGTATGTCCACACCATAATCGAAGAATTTGAAGAATCAACTCGAAGATCTGCTTGAGGAGAGGCTCTTTTGTCTGAGTGTGCCACTATGGGGTGGACCAATTTTGTTAGTTAAGAAGAAAGAAGGTTCTATCAGGATGGGTGTGGATTATAGACAAGTGAGCAAGGTGACTATCAAGAGTAAGTGTTCACTTCCAAGGGTTGATTATTTGATGAATCAGTTGGTTGTTACGAGTGTGTTCAGTAGGAGAGATTTGAGAACTGGGTATCATCAGATTCGTGTGGGAGCTGAAGATATTCAGGAGACTGCTTTTGGAATGGGGTATGGACATGATGAGTATTTAGTAGTGCCATTTGGGTGTGACTAATGCACCATGTGGGTTTGTAGAGTATGAACAGGATTTTTCATAATTATTTGGGTAAGTTTGTGGTTGATATGACGAAGGTTGAAGCTGTATAGCAATGGGAAGCTCCAAAAACCTAAATTTGAGATTAGAAGTTTTCTTGGGTTGGCAGATTGTTATTGGAATTCATCGAAAGATTTTTTCCAAGTTATCTTTTCCATTGACGCAGTGGACTAGGAAGGTTCAAGCTATTGTTTTAGGATGCAAAGGATGAAGAAAAGTTGCAAGACCTTTTGAGAAGACTGACAACAGCTCAGGTTTGATTTTGCCGAATCCGATATAACCATTGTGGTACATTGTGATGCTTTGTTGATGGGATTGGGAGGTGTGTTAATGCAACATCAGCAAGTTTAGCTTATGCTTTAAGGCAACTTAAGGTACATAAGAGGAATTATCAGACGCATGATTTAGAGTTGGTTGTTGTTGTGTTTGTACTGAAGCTTTGGAGGTATTATTTGGTTGGTTCGAGATTTGAGATGTTTAGTGATCATAAGAGTTTGGAGTATTTCTTTGATCAGAAAGAGTTAAATATGAGGCAAGGGAGGATGATTGGGACTTCTGAAGGATAATGGTTTTGGTTTGAATTAGCATTTGGGTAAAGTAAATGTGGTAGCTGATGCATCGATTTGGAAATCTTTGCATAGACCGATGATGATGGTAAAAGAGTTAGAACTGATTGAGCAGTTTCGTGATATGAGTTTGGTTTACGAAGAGACTTGTTATGAAGTTAAGCTTTGTATGTTGAGGCTTACTAGTGGTATTCTTGATGCGATTCGAGGAGGTCGGAAATCTAATTTGAGTTGGTAGATCAGTTGAATTTGATGGATCAAAGTCGAAGAGCTGATTTTCGGATTAATGGAAATGGTATCATGAGATTTCGTTATAGAGTTTGTGTTCCAGATATTGTTGAGTTGAAAAAGAGTAATTCTTGAGGAAGGACATTTAAGTGGATTGAGTATCCATACCAGTGCTATGTAGAGGTACCAGGATTTGAGGAAATTGTTTTAGTGGCCAAGGATGAAGGAAGAAGTGGTTGAGTTTGTATATGATGGTTAGACTTGTCGAAAGTCGAAGATTGAACATTAGAGACCGTTGGGTCTGATGCAACCATTGAATATTCTAGAGGGGAAATGGGATAGTATTTCCATGGATTTTGTGTCGGGTTTGCCGAAGACTGTGAGAGGGATATGATTCAATATGGGTGATTTTGGATAGATTGACTATATCAGCTTATTTTATACCAATGAGGATTAATCATTCTATGTTGAAGCTAGATGAGATGTATATTGAGGAAGTTGTGAAGTTGTATGAGATATCATCGAGTATTGTGTCTGACAGAGATCTGAGATTTACATCGAGATTTTGGGAGAGTTTGCAGACAAATTTGGGTACCATGTTGAAGTTGAACTCTGCCTATCATCCGCGGATGGATGGACAGACAGAGAGAACTATCCAGTCCTTAGAGGATTTGTTGAGAGTTTGTGTGTTGGATCAAGGTGGATCGGGGGATATTTATTTGTCGTTGGTTGAGTTTACCTATGACAACAGTTACCATTCTAGTATCGGAATGGCACCGCATGAGGATTTGTATGGTAGGAGGTGTAGGACTTCTTTGTGTTGATATGAGTCAGGCGAGAGTGTTGTACTCAGACCTGAGATTGTGTAATAGAAGACTAAAAAGATCAAGAGGATCCAAGGAAAAGATGAAAGTTTCGCAGAGTCTTCCGAAGAGTTACTATGATAAGAAGAGGAAAGCACTTGAATTTCAAGAGGAAAATCATGTGTTTTGAGTGTTACGCCGGTAACTGGTGTTGGTCGAGCTTTGAAGTCTCAAAAGCTTACACCTTGTTTTATGGGTCTGTATCAGAGTGGCGCAGCGGAAGCGTGGGAGAAGTAGCATGTTAGACTATTTTACCGCTGTCACTTGTTAATTTGCATGATGTGTTTCATGTGTCTCCGTTGAGGAAGTACATTCCAGATCAGTCGCATGTGATTCAGATGGGATGATGCACAAGTGAGAGATGATTTGACTGTTGAGGCATTGCTAGTTCGGATTGATGAATGAGAAGTAACTTCGAGGTAAAGAGATTGCCTTGGTAAAAGTAGTTTTGGGAGGACCAGCTGGAGAAAGTTGGACTTGAGGGCGTGAGGATCAGATGAGGGAGTCGTATTCGAATCTGTTTCCTTAAGGTAATTTTCGAGGGCAAAAATTCTTTTAAGTGGGGGAGAGTTGTAACACCCCAAATTTAATTGGAATATTTTAATTTATTTATTTAATTGAGAATATTCGTATTTTGGTGGTTTTTGGTGATTTTGCGGATTATTGAGAATTATACATTTTTAGGTTATTTATTTAATTAATAGTATAAAATATGGGAATATTAGTATTATTATTGATTAAAATGAATATAAGTGAAATAAGGGTAATTTGGGTATTAAAAGGAGTTAGTAAGGGTGTTATGGGAAAAACCCAATTGTGTGGCCCAAGACTAGGTTTGACAAAAAGGAATTCAGAAGGGAATTAGGATTCATTTTGTTAACCGTGAAAAATATTGAGGCCAAAGCTCTGAGGAGAAGATTGGAGGCAGAAGCTTCGAGAGATTCTTGGAGATAATCGTGAAGGCTTTGATCGACAATTAAGGTATGGGGAGTATAGTTTTTCATGATTTTCCATGTGTAACTTTCGATGTAATTATGGTTGATTTACGGGTTTAAGGGTTTTATGGAGAATTATGAGAAAAAAGGATTTTGGCCTTCGTGGCCTATATCTATTATGGAGATTGTAACCGTAGGGATTTTGAGGGTAGAGATGAGAAATTATAATCTTTGGCCTTCGTGGCCTAAACCGATTATAGGTTAATCTAATCGTGGTTCATATGGGAAAAGGGAACCTTAGGCCTTCGTGGCCAAAACACTGATTGAACATTATCTGACCCTGGAGGAATAAGAATATTTAAATATGAGTAACTCTGATGCCCTTGGGGCAATTGAAGGAAAAATTGTGATTTAGGGCGTGAATATGTTACATGATTGGCCTAGTAAACTGTAGGTTTTGTGCCTTTATCGTCGTAAGACCTTAGGGATGATTTAGAGATGTTTTGGGGGCATTGGGGAAGTGAATCGTATGGACTTTTGGGTTGATTTAGGTTCCGGAGCAAAACAGCGTTTTGTTGTCCGTCACGACTGTTCATGTTTTCGGTCGAAATTGTTTTGGACGTAACTTTTGATCCGTAAGTCCGTTTTGGCCCCCGTTCGAAGCGTTGGAAAGCTAATGAATAGAGCTATAACATATTATAGATAAGGGAATTGGTTTCCCAATATTTTTATATCTAATCATGTTTGATAAGTCAATTGTGTATATGTTCTATTAATTAATCATGTTCTGGTTCAGTGATGTCTTAATGTTTTGATGCTGCGATTTTCCTGATGAATTACCATGAGGGGCACTATGATAATATGTGATAATATGATGAATTAACATGAGTAGGAATGTGAAGTTTATGTGATTAATAGGCGATGGTATGAGGATTACCGCGAGTATAATTATGAATTAATAGGTGATAATATGTGATGATATGAGATAATATGATGAATTAATATGAGTATGACTGTGAGCGCTATGTGATTTTTAAATAATTATATTATGATTTTAAATAATGTATGATGATGATTATTATGATGAATTGTGATTACATGATGTATGATAATGGTTATTATGATGAGTTATGATAACATGACGTATGATGATGATTATGATGACGAGCTATGACGTTTGATGATGATGAATATGATAAGCTATGAGGTTTGATGATGATGAATATGATGAGCTATGATGTTTGATGATGATGAATATGATGAATGATGATGCAGCTATGATGTTATTATGAGTATGATTTGTGACGTGTGGATCATGCATTCATGTGTATCCGGACATCGGTTCAGGATCTCGATTACTTTGGCTTCAATCCCTCTGTGCGGATGTAAAGTATTTTGATGTGTTCCGGTTCTCTAGTAGAATCGATTCTATTATTGGGGATGTATGGAGGGTGGATGGCCCAGTGTCCATCGCGCTGTGATGACTGGTACCACATGCATTGAGTCTTGTTGCATTTGCATTTGTGAGTCTTTTTGTATAAATTATGATGTTGTGGCCTTTGAGGCCTATTGAAGGATATGAATGTGTTGAATATGAATATGACGCCGTTTATATGTTGATTTTTGTATATTGATTATTATGAATTATTTTACTCACCCTGCCTGTTTGAATATTACCTCTACGTGGGTGACATGCAGATGACAAAGTTTAGCCGTGGACGTCATCGAGGAGTATTTTTTGAAGTTTTGATTCTTTAGCCTTTTGGTTAGCTTAGAGGGTCTTGCTCTAATATGTAACATCGGGTTGGGTTCTTTTGAGTTAAAATATATACTGTTGAGCTATTTTGCTTATTTTCCCTGATAAGGAAACCTTGATTTATGCCTTTGAGTTCCGCTGCTTTGTGCAATTTGATGTATTTTGAGAAAACCCGTTGTATATGGAGCATTGACTTATTTTGAGACATCGAGAAATGTATGCCCTTTTTGGTGGCTTTTTATTGAATTTAATCATTTACTCTGATATCTGTGTTATTTTGCCTTAATAATTGTGTGGTAGAAAAGGGTGTTACATCATCCCATGTTGGTTCTAGAATGCTTGTTTGCCTGGCCTATCACATGAGCCATAACCTCTAAAGCGTTAGTGATTACACGATCATTTTTTCAGCCATTTCTCTGCACAATAGTAAACAACCATCAGAAAAAACATTGCATCGACATTGTTTATACACACATGTCACATACTAGGGAATTAATAACATCACAAAACCTGGTTGGATGGATTGAGCCATTCTAATGCAACTGTGTAATACCCTTAAACCCTAACTCTTAAATAAAAAGAAGAAAATCAACATTTAGGGATGCTAATGAAACATAAAATGCGTACTTTCTAATTAATTTAAAAACTCGCAATGGAATTCAAAATAATTAACATAAACCTCTATTATCTCTTCAAATGAAGTACTTAATGAAATCAAAAAAGTCAAGATTAACTTAAAACAAATTACCCAACTTGTTCCCCGATGTTATAGATCATAGCAATAGTCCTAACTAAACAACGATAAACAATAAATAAAACGAAGAGAGCTTGATAGTTCTATTCCAACTCACAACAGCACTTACTCCTTCTGAGTATCTGTATAACATTGTATAGAACATCACAAAACAAACAACAAAGGTGTGAAAATACGTTCAAACATATTAACGGTGTAAAAGAATGCAAGGGTAGCTTAAATCATACATTCAATTTACATAACAACACGACAACTTAACTCACATGGCCTTTATGTATGCAATTTGACTCATAACTCGACTCAATGCATGTGGTTCCAAATTGGACATCATAGGTTTATTACTGGTCTAGTCCACTCAATAATGGTTCCTCATTCAAACCGGCTCTCCACTTTTGAACCTTGGGTCCCAACTTCTAAACCCCGGGGCCCCACTTCTGAACCCTGGACGATCACATGTCCCTAATTCTGAACCCATGACTCGCCTCTTTAAACACACTAACACAAAATTATGCATGACATACAAAGTAATGCAACAACAAAAATAACTATTAGGGTTCCAATTCAAACCATAAACACAATGTAATACACCATTCAAAGTAGTATCACTTCTGAACTACCCAGCTTAACACAAACACTTATAATTACATTCACAGTACATAATTATAAATAAAAATACACAACTCACAAGTATAATCATATTTATACAACACATCATCATTCAAACATATAAGTATAATTCATTACTTATAAATATACAAATAACTTGAATATTATTTAACTCATCATAATATTCCATGAAAATAATTTAGCCTCAACAAAGCACCTCAAACAACAGCTAATATCCACTGCACGCGAAAACAACATCAAAAATCAAATCGATCACTCAAAATCGATTCCTAGCAATCATGACGACTAATTGTCATCTAGGTGACGACCGTCACCCACCCCGTCATCCCCTTTCCTAACAACATGTCCTCCCCATGACGGCCGGTAGGAAAATCTTCTCTGGAGACCATTACGGTCTCCCTATCACCTCGCTGACGACCGTCAACTGTCTTAGACGCATGACAGGCATCTTGTCACACTCGTGACGCTTGTCACACTAATGCAGAAACCAAAATCAACATTTTTCACCATGGAACTCATTCGAAGCTCCGATTTCGACCCCTAACATTCTAAATCGCATAGAAAACAATATATACATATTATATAACAGTCAGACCATCATATATACACTGATTACATCCAATTTCATAAATTAATCATGAATTCAAGGTTATGTTCATAAAACCAAATATACAACAATGATAGTGATAACATTCATATTCATGCTCATTCAATATACATAAAATTCAACAATACCCAGAGCACAAATTTACACATTAAACATGGCTATTAGCATGAATTCACATGATTATAATTATACCCATTAAACACAACAATGGAGAAAAACCCTTTAGAAGGGTGATGATCCCTCGCTACCCTTCATGCAAAAACACATATATTCAAGTAGTCCCCCTCCCCCCCCCCCCCCCCCCCGCGTTACCTAAATTTCCACTAGCAAAACAAGTTTGGTTATAATGTTATTCTTATCCCTCGTGCCTTTGTTCTTTTTCTCTCACACTTAGCTATTTTTTCCAATTCTACGTACTGAAAAGTTTGACTTTGATCGCTCCAGTATTTAGTTTAACCTAGAATTGTATTTAAGTTAATTACCACACTTTTACCCCTCAACTTACATCTACTTTCTCCTCTTTCCCTTATTTTTCTAATAATTTTATTTTTAGCCTCAATGTCACTTTTTCTATTATTTTATTATTATTATTATATTATCTTAATAAAATAAAACTCTACTAAATTCTAACATACCCCAACAATTGTCAAATAATCACATAACAAATGTTATCACCAAAGTAAATAATTAGAAGTGCATCAAATAACTCAAATAATTAAATAAAAGAAAGGAAAATTAAATTAAATTAATTAATTATATTCAGGGTGTTACATTTCTCATATTCTATCCTCTGTTGAGAGGTACTAGAATTCATATGAGAAGGTTGTTGATCCTTCCTTAGTGCAAGGTAAAGATCCATGTAGCCAAGAATAACTTCCATGATCTCTTTCCATTCCATAAAATTAATCTCACTAAGGAACAAAACAGAACTCAGATTAACAGATATTGATGCATTTAAAGGTAAAAACAGAACAAAATTAAATACCATAAATATACTTACAACAACAAAATAAACCAAATAGTTAATATATTCAAATTACGATATAACTTATCTCAAAATACCTAATGCATTACCAATATAAATTCTTTGGAAAATAATATTAACTTCTAGTGATACTCTTGTTATAATGATCAAACTTCAATAATAAATGCATATCAAATAATAAACCCATATTTGGATTGATTTATTATTCGCATGTGAAACCTTATACTTATCACATGTTTTCCATCACATTTAGGTATAAATTTGGTCACACATCAATTGTCGTTTTGGTCTGTTGACACACACACACACACTCTCTATCTCTCTCATACACATACATACACATACATACACACATACACACACCCACACACACACATACACACACAAACACACACACACACACACACACATACACACACACATACTCTATCTCTCTCTCATACATAAATTATTTAATATTTCTCATGAGTGATCTTCATAAAAGATGTCACTATTGTGAATTTTTATTTTAGTTCACTCATTTAAAATATTAAAATACTGTATAAAATACAAACCATGGCCAAAATTTGAACATAAATGTACCAAAATTAATGGATAAAACAACTAAGGGACACGACCATGCAAACCAACATAACTTGACCATGTTTCAATATGTGTCTGCGTTGTTATGTGAAGCACAACAAAACACTACAATTCCGAATTATACAAAAGGAAAAAAACATTAAAAAAATGACATTAAATCACATTTATCATTAATCATAATAATAAAAAAATATAATTTTTATATATTATCAAACAATGTTACAACAATTGTAACAGTCTAGCATAATGTGAAAATTAACGTAAGCTTGTGATACTCATGTTATTGTTGTCACGGTCTTAATAAAACATGTTGCCTTGCAGCATGTGTTATCACATGAAACTGATTTCTAAACATACTGGTTCATGTACAGTTAATATTTTGGTTGAAAAAATATATTGAACATCATAAAAAGTATAAATACATTTTAATCAATTAAGACCAAAATCATGAATTACGATAAAAATACATGAACATTAAACAAAACAGGAAGATCAAAAGAGATTCCAATTTTCAAACCTTAATATAAAAAAATCTTAAATTCAAATTGAATCAGATATTGGTGGCTCTGAGACCACTTATTGATTTTGTTCATAACCTTATGATTTCTACTCATATAGAAATCAAGAACAAAACTCTAAACTAATCACTATGAACTAATCACGATGAGTCGATAACCCATCAACTCATATCCCTTAAATCCAAATCAGAATTCAATCAGAGAATGAAAGTGAAAACTTATTTATGTTTGTCATTGGGATTTCCTCGAGTATGTGATATTCGAATTTGTAGAGTTCCTTAGGGTTTCTTGAATCTCTTCTGACGGAGATGAAGAGAGAATACTGATGAACTGTGTTTTTCTGTGACAAATAGGGACCATAACCCATATAAATAATCATATGGCTATTTATTAGTTTTTAATAATCTAATTTGCCTTATCACCAAATTAGATATTGGTTTATAGTATCTATAGAGTACTCTTACATTTCATGACATTTATGTTTTTAACCACAAACTTATTTAATATTAATTAAATATTAACTGATTAAACAATAGCCTTAACACCTTAATTATTAAATTTGTGACTCAATATTTGGAAGAAAAAAATGAAGAAAGACAAATTATATTTTTAAGTTCGATATAGTTTGAAATTCTAAATTGAAATATAAAACCAATAATTTTAATTTGATTTAATTATAAATAAATTAAAGAGATTAATTGTTATGCACTGTCAGTGTAAAACGTTTTACAATGTCAACGCATCACAACCATCTGTTGATATTACTTTTTAATTAGTCAAAATAAAAGTCAAACATTTTAAATGAATGAGCGGTTGTGATTAATTGATAGTGTAAAAAGTATTTATATTATGAGTGCATATCAATTAAATTTTAAATTAAAATAATTCAGTTTAGAAGCGAAGTATCGTGACCTCGAAGACCTAGGGGTATTAGTTTGTGGTTGAATTCAAAAGCGACATAAATATATTTTCTTCCATTGCCATTTTAGATCTTTCTAGATTTTCAGTAATCTCTCCTTACAGGAATTACTTTCTTTATGTACTATTGCCCATTTACAGGCCAATTCTCAATAAATAAAGTTTGTTTTGTTGAATCTAATTCTTTGCTTCTAAATTATTCCACTTGATTACAAAGTGTCAATTAATTGTGAAATAATGCATTGAAACAGTGGGTATAACTAAAAGCTTTTAAGGGAAAACGTCTTTTTACTTTGAGTTTGAAAATGTTAAAGGGATGTTCTTCCAACATCACATTCTAAGCAAGACACTGGATCCATAAATCAGCAATCACAATTTAACCAACACGGGAGTTTCTTCCTTTTCAAAAATGTGTATTACACGGTCTCAGATGTCCAAAGCCTCATGGCCCATTCCATGTACATATAAAAAGCTCAAAGGTCGGAGAGTCAGAATGTTATAGAGGACATCGGTTCCCACCAAGACATACATTACATACATATATCATAAAAGAGGTGTTAACTCAACTAATTCATCATGCATAAAACATACATTCAAACATGCATATACATGAACATGCATACCTAAAATAGGATTTAGGATCACTCTTAGAAATCGAATTCCTAACTATACTAATATAACAGGAGTACTTATTGGCCTTCCCCAATAAGTGACATCTCCAAACCACCTTTTCAACAAATAACTTCCCCAGTAATCTCACCCCACGAGTCTTCAGAGGAATCTATCTAACAGTCATCAAACAGTGAATAAGTCTTCACCTTTCACAACGCTAGCTTGGTAACCTATCCCACATGCGGGGAATGTTTCATCAAATACATCAGGGGTTTTTACCAAGGGATTTATCAAAATGGGTTCTACCGGATTTTTATCTAAACAAGGGGTTCCATCAGGGGTTTGTCAGACATTTTGTCAGGGTTTTATCATCAAGAGTTCCACCAAGGGTTCTATTAAAATCTAATAGGGGATTTTATCAGGGGCTCTACCATGGTTTATCAACATGGAATCGGAGGATCACCAGAATACTGCCTAACTTATGTAAATAGGGATTTTATACAAGGGATATTGGGATATTAGCGAAACGTCAGGGATGGGTCCACGTGGATTTCAAACCTATCAACTCCGCGGTCAAAACTAGGGTTCCTCTTATATTTAATCGCCTCATCTTCAAAAAAAGGAAGGCTCGTCAACATCATTGTTCTAATTCGAAGCCGATTAAATAAGAGCAACTATCGTACCCTAAATTTGACAAATATTTATCAGTCATCTGGTGACCCCAATGAATTAAAAAGTAAAAGGGATACCATTTTGACTTTTTACCCTATAATGTGATTTTTTTAATTATATCTTAGTTACTATTTTTGGGTATAACATATTAGGGTCTGTTATTTAGTATGGACTATCTTAAGGACTAGTCATTTGTTTCTCTACCAATTTTACTACCTGGATGTTATTAAATTTTTGAGATGAAACGGGGGTCGGGTTTCATTATATTTTAGATTAAATTTTATAGGTTATTAATATTTTTATAATTATTATTTTTTTATTAAAATTGATTTATCATGGGATTAGTTTTAGTTCAAGGGTTAATTTTATTAGATTAATATTTAGGGAGTGTACTATTAAGATTATAATGTTAGTCTAATTTGGAATTAAGCTTATGTTATTAACATTAAATATTATATTATTTGGGGCTATTATTATTTTATAATATTAGATTATCATTAATTAGTAGGATTATTATTATTTACATTATGGGGGGGGGGGGGGGGGGGTGTTTAGTTATTAAGATTATTTTGATCTTAATTCTTTTTAAGAGTATTTATTAGGAATATTAGCGTCATTATTATATTACATAGGCTTTTGTTAATTTTTTGGATTGATATTATTAGTCGTGGTTAAATGTTGTTGACCAGATGAAATTCTAAAGTACCTAAGGTCACAACCCTAATCTGCACATCATTTAAAAACCAAAATGGATAAAAATGAAGTGGCGAATTGAAACTTTCTATTAATAGAAAGTTTTAGATACAAATTTAATTCCAAATATTACAAATCAGAAACCATAATTTACAAAGAAAATCAAATCTAATAATGAACTACAAATCAAGGCAAAAAGTATAAAATAAATAAAATTACAAACTTCCTAAAATACAATATTAAAATTATTTTTTTCTAACCTATAAACCTAAGAGAGTTTCTGATGAAAAAAAACCCAAGAAGAGAACACTTGCTGTCGCGATCTTCAAATCCCCATTAATGCTCCCAAATACAAAAAGGATTAGGGTTCATCACTAGACCCCTAACCCTCTTTGAGATTAGCCACCTACAAAAAGAGAAAGGGAGAGGATTAAAGTGAGATCCAGTAGTGAAATAGAGAAAAGAAGGGAGTGGAATCAGTGTACTAAGTCACAACAAGGAAGGTAAGAATCCTTAGCTTTTATTTTTGGCTTCGCCACCATGACTTTGTTATTGTTGCTTGATTGTGTATTTAGGATATTATTGGGGACGATTTTTGGGTTAGGGTACTTATTCAGGGCTAAGGTTTATGTGATTAGGGTTAGGCTTATTATTTAGGGTTAGGGTTCATAGTAGTTAAAGGTTTCTGAGCTAGGGTTCTTAGGGTTCATAGTGAGCCCAGAGGAATATGTGAGACTTTTGGGTTTTGGGGTTGAACTCTGGTTGATGTTCAATCAAAGTAGGGTGGTTAACGACGGGGAAAGGTGGTTAGAAGGGTGGCTAAAGGTGTTTGACGGTGGGTTTTCGGGCCATGGGTGTGTTTTGGGTCGGAGATAGTGAAAGAAGGGAGGAAGAGAGAGAGAGAGAGGGGGGGGGGAAGGTGGACATGAAATGGATGAAGGGAAAAACAGGATTTATACTCCCTTTGTCCACGGCTTAGATCATCAACACGTGGCTAGCACATCCACCCTTGCTTTAGTTTTTTTGTTTGGCTCTCTAGTTCATTGACTTAGCCTTAGCGTCCGTTACCAAGCGCACCCCCTTGTGAACCCAGTTGAGATTCTCAACTGGGAATACATCCCCCTTCATTTTTTGTTTGAAGTAGACTTAAGAAGTCTTTGGGCCTAGTGCCCATTCGCTTCTCACACCCCACTTCTGATCCAATAGCTAGTTAAACTAATTATACACCCCAACATAAATAATTAATTAATTAAGGTTTTGATTAATTTAATAATTGAATAATGAAGGCTAATTCGTATAATTAGGGTTAATTTGAGGTATTAATTTAATTATAATTTGGGTTGTATAATTAAATAATTAAGGCTTAATTATTATGTATTTGGATTTGTTTGGACATAATAGAGAGTTATATATTTAATTAAATATTTTTAAAATTTATTTAATTAAGGGATTAAAATTTAATTTTTTATTTTAATTTTTTTATTTGCTAATAGATTAATTAATTAGGTTTTATTATTTGTAAGGTCTCTTTGTCTGTTTATTAATTTAATGGGTGAATTTTTAGGGTTTCTTCATTTTATTAATAGATAATTAACTTGATAATTGATTAGGTTAATTTTTATTTAATATATAATTATTTATTAAAGGGATTTAGTTAAAATTATTAAATTTATTATTTAAATTACAATTGTATCTTATTTAATTATGTATCTTAATTGGGTTAATTTTTAGTATAATGTTTGAGTTAATTTTAATATTTTTTTCGGTGTTAAGGATAAACATTAAAAATAGGGGTTAGGGAAAGTACTTGAATAAGGGATAGGGGATAATTTGTTAGGGATTAAAGGGGTTTAGACATAAGTTAAATTAATTTTCTTAATTAATTTAAAGTGCTACAAATTTTTGGGGTATAATTGAAATAAAACGAGGGATAGAATTGGGATTATATGGGGATAAAGATTGGGGATAGGACTCTTAAGATTCAAGAGTATAAATATAAGACTAGGGATAAGAGATAAAAATGGTTTCTTTACATAATTAATTTAAATATAATTATATAATCAATTTATTTTCTAAAATAAATAAAAAGGGGATATTATTTTCATAAATGAAAATGGGATAAAATCAATACTACACACCTAAACTATAAGCCCTCTACCCTTGTGTATTGAGCCATTTTTTAAAAAGCTAAGTCTTCCTCCACCCCTGTTGTGTGAGGATCTTTTTTAAAGGGATAAAATCAACTAACCAAACTAATATTTTCCAGAAGAACTATGATGCTCTGATCCCTTACCTAAAGTGAGGGTACGTAGCTATAGGATTGTGAATCCTAGCGAGTACAATTATAAAAACCTTTTTAGGGTTTCTTTCCTCTTGTCTATAATTCAGAATAATTCTTGTAAATAATTAAATATATAGCTGATTAGGCAAACATACATTAGTAGCAATCAAACATACCTTAGAATTTAAGGAGGGTCCTATTGGATACAATAGAAGTGAGGGATGCCTAACATCTTCCTCTCGCTTAACCGACTCCCGAACCTTAGTGTCTCACCCCTTAGATTTTAGGTTTTATTATTATTTCTTTGTCCCTTCGGACGAATAAAGGGTGATGTTGACTCTTTCATTTTTTCGGCCGCGATAGTCTATAGCACAACTTTCAGATGTTCTTCATGATCTTTATCTGTCTTATAATACACCAAAATGTCATTGATGAACACAACCATAAACCGATCCAAGTAAGAATGGTAGATCCTATTCATATACTCCATGAATACAATTGGCGCATTAGACACATCGAATGACATCAACAAATACATGTAGTAACTATATTAAGGTCTAAACACACTCTTCAGAATATCTTCTGACTTCACTCGAATATAGTGATAACCTGGTCTCAAATCAATCTTACTGAACATGAAAGCACTAATTAATTGATCCATCAGATCATCAATTCTCAGAAGAGAATACCTATTCTTGTTAGTAACCTTATTCTATTGTCGATAATTAACACACAACCTCATGCTACCATTTTCTTCTTAACCAACAACGTAGACGCTCCCCGCGGTGAAACATTAGGTCAAACAAACTTCTTCTCAAGCAGATCCTCTAACTGTTTATTCAATTTACTTAGCTTTGAAGTAGAAATTATATAAAGTGTCATCGTAATAGGGAAAGTACCAAGTACTAAGTCTATGGAAAACTCAACCTCGCGCTCCTGCAACAAATCACTAACATTGTCTGAAAACACATCTGGAAAATCACACACAACTGTTAGATCACCAATCACGACTGTAGCACCCCATAATTTGCCTTTCCATTTTAGCAGTATCTGGCTTTTGTTTCTTTGAATTTTTGCATTTCTGCATTTGCATAACATTCGTCCTTGAGACAGGGGATCAAGGCTTTCTCGTGGCTCAGTGTTCATCTCAGTGCATGAACCTGAACAGCGAGCATCAAAGGCTCTGGCATTTATTTTGCCCAGCGGTCAGGGGACCGATTTTATTTTATTTTGCAGGGTATTTTCAGCTCAAAAAGCAGCATTCATGCTATCTCAAGCATTCTTATGGTTATAATATTCGAAAACAAGTCTCAGGCACTTAACAGAGCTCAGAACGGCTAAAACGGGCAAATGTGCAGATTTCCCTCCAAAAGGCGCCAAATTCAAAATTTTGAAGGTGTTAATCGATTAACCAAATGTGTTAATCGATTAACCAAATCAAAATCTAGCCAGATTTGAATTTTTAACAATGTTAATCGATTAACCCAAACTGTTAATCAATTAACCAGTGCAGGTTTTGCCTCTGCACGTGAATTTTTAAAGGGGGTCACTTTGGGGTCCTATTTTGATCACTTGGAAGTTCAATTTTACACTTGGGAAGGATCTAGAATCATCTTGAATTTTGGTTAATCTCATTTTCCCTTCAAACTCCCATTCCTCATTCCAAACCAAATTTTCCACACCACATTCCAAACTTCTCATTTGGATCCAAGCCTAAGGAGTATTTAAATGATCTACTCCAAACCTCACACAAATAATCTTCATTTTTCACTCTCATTTTCAGAATTCATCTCAATTCTCTCAAGTTTTCTCTCAACTTCCAAAACCATAACCAAAGCTCTTCATCCATTGAATTCTTTGATTCTCCATTGAAATCAATGAATTCTTGAGCTAGAACCTTCACCCTTTATCATCATCATCTCCATTTTTCCATTTGATTTTCGTGCAAGCTTAGATCTGAATTTTGAAGTGGTGTTGGAAGTGCTTATTTGGAGGAATTTAGCTTGATTTTGGTTGATCATCACTTCTATTACAAGAATTGGCTTGGATCTTGAAGTATTCCGAATTTCTTGTTTAGATCTACACGTTCAAAGTGAATCAACGTTAACCGAAGCAATTCTCCGCTTCGAAGGTTGGAATTCTAGATCTATTGCATTTTGAGCTTATTTTGCATACTCATGTTGGTTTTCATTTTTGATTGATTTGGTGGATTCTTGATTCATATGAAGTGTGATGGTGTTGTTTAGATGTGTTTACATCTTGATTAGATCACTATTTTATGGTTTAATTTCGTGCACAATTGTTTATGAGATCATGTGGATGTTTGCTTAAGTGATAAGTTGCTGAAAAGTGCTTTTCTGTTGCTGTTTTCTACTGTTGGAGCAGTGTTAATCGATTAACCTCTAGTGTTAATCGATTAACCAGATCAAACTTTCAATTTTTCTGCAGTTCACACAGTGTTAATCGATTAACGTAATCTGTTAATCGATTAAAACATTCAAACTTTCACTTTTTCAACTGTTTTTCAATGGTTAATCGATTAACCCCTAGTGTTAATCGATTAACACTGCTCCAGCAGGCCTGTTTTTGCTGTTTTTCATGTTTGTTTCGGTATCGTTTCACTTCGAATCATCATAGATCAGTGTGATGCATTAGGATTGAGATGTTTTAGATATATGTCATTTTTCGTGATTGTTTAATCGTGATTTCATCGACACGTGTGCTTGCTTTCCACTTGGATGCATACTCTCGTATATGTTGTTCGAAGTGATGTGCAGTTTTCTTTTGTTTTGCTTGAGTGTGAGAATCAAGTGGTCGAGATGCACTTGTGGCGGCTTCTGCCCCGCACTTCTTTTCCTTCCACTTTTCTCCGATGCTTGATGGCCGATGGTCGTAGGAGTTCGCTTCTCCCATCCTTTCTCTTTTGTGCTTGCATGTTTGCTTGCTTGCATTTCTTTTCTTTGTGTGCATTCTTTGTACAGCTCCTTTCTTGCATTGATAAAGGTCGAGATGTGCTTGTGGAGGTGTTCACCCCACACTTTTTCCTCCCTTTGCTTGTGTGTTGCATTGCATATGCATTCTTTCTTCTTTCATGGTATCTTATGCTTCCTTCTCTTTCTTCTTCTTCGCCATGTTCCCTTAGGATCTCTAATCTCTTGAGATTATGATAGACTTTAGGAATTAAACCATGTATGACAACATTGGGTATTATTCCTTTTTAACCTCAATCATAGGACCATTTTGCATGATAACTACTAGGTTTGAGTTAGTCTCCCTTTAGTTTGTCCTCTCTCCTTCTCATCTTCAAATCATGTCAAAACACTTAATAAAGGTTAACGAATGTTGTGCGTTACGAGCCTTAAGTACTTGGAAATGATGATTGGGTGGTTGCCTCTGAATTGTATAGAATGTTAGCGTATGTCCTTTGGATGATATGCGACGCATTCGCTCCTAGGTCATATAGTCTATAGTGCAACATGAGTTACAAACAATAATCAATGCACTTCTTCTCTAAAAGACACAAAAATACTTTCAAACCTTTTTATCCTTCGGGATCTTAATAATGGAAAATCTTTTCATAAGGAGAGTCTCGTTAACTCTTGGTTCTACCGCAAAAGGTAACGCCTAAGTCTCCAATGGTCGAGCTGCATACACCTAACTGCTAGAACTATGTTTTAACCCTACTCGGAAAAAAAACAGTTGAACCAACCGGTGTTCTTGTTAGCCTGAACTACATTTGCTCTGATTTCTCATACCAGATGAGAATACGTAGGCACAAGACGAGATATCTTGGCGAGCAACCTTCCCTCACCTTTCTCCCGTAGTTAGCCGAACTACGTTGACTCTGACTTTCCCATTGCACGAGGGAATACGTAGGCACAGAGAGGCGATGCTCTGCCGAGTCTCTTTTCTTTTCTTTTATCCCTGGGACCTTTAGCATAGATATATTGAACACACCCTTAGGTAGACAACAAGCGTGGATCCCGTCGAGTACGAAGGACGTGAGGGGTGCTAATACCTTCCCCTTGCGTAACCGACTCCCGAACCCGAGACATGGTTGCGATGACCTGTCTTCTCCCGTTTTCGTCAGGTTTTCTCTGATCGTTTCCTTTCCCTCTTTTGGGATAAATAACAAACGGTGGCGACTCTTCTAACATTCTTGGCACCTTTTTTCGCAGTAGCGACATCTGGCGACTCTGCTGGGGACGGGAACATCCCCTATGCGAGTCAATCCTAGCGCTTGTTTGTTTATCTTTGGGTGTTGTATATATGTGTTGTACTTTATTTTCCTACATTTTATTTTCAGCATTGTATATATATCATTATTGATGAGCTGTGGGGGGGGGGGGGGAATTGATTCATTGAGTGATAAGCCAGACCCAGGCTTGATTACAAACATAGCATTAGAAGTGGAAAGCAATGGTGAACCTGTATGTTAGGCATGCACTAGTTCCCACGAAATTTGCGCTCAAACGAGATTCTCTTTGATGACTTTCTTTCCAGCCCAGTGGGCCATTTAGAGGATTTCAGATCTGAGGGTTGTCGACTCTGGGGACCGATCATTTATGATTCAGCTAAGTGAGGCCTCTTCGGGAGATCATGATGCCAAACCAGAAATGGTGAACATATCATCATTTCTTAAAATTCTGTGACGCTGATGAATGTATAGGATGTCGAACCTTATTAGTGGATAGGTCCATACTTGTGAGAGGGATTGAGTTTTGCAGGAAACCTTGACTTTCAGACTACCCGGTTTTCTGTATAGTTTGAATCTGTGTTCCCGATATCAGAGCTATGATATGTTCTTTCCAAAGCGAAACGCTGGTTCTTCTCAATCAACAGCACAACAATCTTGATCCCCTGTTGCATCTTTGCATTTCCATTTGCATCGCAGGTGTTCCCAGTGGTTTCTGTTCCTAACTCTGCTTGGTTTTTGTAGTAATAGGAATGAGGAGTTCAGTTTCCACAGGTATTCAACTCAAGGGAATCAGCAAAGAGTGATGGATCAAGTTCAGGCTGAATTGCAGGAAGTCAGGGCTCGCATGGCTCAATTTATAGAGTTGATGCAAACTGTTGCTAGTGGGCAGGAACAGTTAAGAACTTTGGTCCAGTCGTTGATAGCATGAGTTGACGAAGAGGGCGTTTTGCATGGAGGAACTGGTGTTATTCCTCCACCGATCGATGAATCTATCCCACAGGGTATCCCTACTGTTGTCATACCTCCGAGCGGAGGAGATGCCCATGAGAATGGTAATGTTACTGGTAATGGAAGTGTGTGTGCTGTGCACGGGGCTGCTGGCCCTTATTGGGAAGATAACAAGGATGATGTGTTTTCCACGAGAGATATGGACGATGGTTTACCGACTGAAGCTGACCGAAGGTTTAAACTGATCGAGGAGAAGATGAAATCTTTTGAGAATCAGAACTCTTTGGACCTTGATATGTCCGATCTTGGTCTAGTTCCTAGAGTCAGGATTCTTCCCAAATTCAAGGTGCCCAATTTTGACAAATATAAAGGGACGACCTATCCAAGAGTGCATATTTGGGCGTATTTTGGGAAGATGTCTGCTTACTCCAATGATGAAAAGCTGTTGATGCACTTTTTCCAAGACAGTCTGGCAGGGGCATCTTTGGAGTGGTATATGGGACTTGAGAGAACTCATATCCGCAGCTGGAGAGGATTGGCCGAAACTTTTGTGCGTCAATATCAGTATAATAGTGATTTGGCCCCAAACAGGGTACAATTACAGAGCTTGTCGCAGAAAAGTACTGAGAGCTTCAAGGAATACGCCCAGAGGTGGCGGGATCTAGCTGCGAGGGTACAACCCCCTATGGTCGAAGGGGAGTTAATCGACCTGTTCATGGCTTCGCTGCCTGACGTGTACTTTTTGAAGTTGATAGGCTGCATGTCTGCAGGGTTTTCGGATTCGGTAATTGCTAGTGAGAGAGTCGAAAGTGGAATTAAGTCTAGAAAGATTCCAAATGGTGGTGGATCCTCTTCGGGAGGAACAAAGAAACCATACTCAGCGAACCCTAAGAGAAGGGAACGGGAGCGAACGCTATTTCTCACAAGGGTAAAGGTAGAGCTCAGTCCCATTTGAAGGTAGGAAAGCACTTAGAAGGGGGGTTGAATAAAGGGTTTTCAAAAACAATTATGACAATAGAAAAAAAAACAAGTTATTTTTGTCCTTGTTCGTTTGAACTCAAACTACTCCAGTCCACCCGGCCAAGGTGATTTCGCCTCTCTCAAACGAGGACTTAATCCAATAAATCAAAACCTGATTACAGTGATATCACTAAGACCAACTGTCATAGTCTTCTCAAGAATCCTGACCACAACTTGGTCTCTCAAGGAACTTTTACAAAGATAAAATACAATGTGTTTAAGTGCTTCCAAAAAGCTATTATCACAACTGTGATTTTTACACAAAATGAAGAACAAATAAAACTTATGTATTTGATGTAGAAATGTACTTGTGTTTTTCTTTGTATGAGTTTCTACTTTGATTGTTTTTCAAATGTTCCTTTTGAATTTCTTTGGATTGCTTTTTGGAATACTTCTTTGAAATTCTTAACCTTGAAGTGCTGATGGAGACTTCTTTATATACTCCACTTTCACAAAATAGTGCGTAGATGAAAGTACTGTAGGATGTAGACAGAAGGGACAAATACTTTTCGTCTTGATTTGACATTCCCTTTTTGCCTGAATTCCTGTGCCATACACGAATGAGAAATAATACCATTGGTAGACATTGGGTTTAGCAACGTATCTTTCTTGAACAATATCTTTTCAAATGAACAGATATGAAAAATAATCCTGCATCAGATCCTCTGATGATGTTCGTTGTTCTTCTTTATCAGAGTCACTCTATCCAGAGTTTTGTAGCAAAGTGCTTAGCGTGAATGAATGATCAGAGTTGACTTGATTCTCAGAGCCTCTGTACTTGCAGCGTTTAGTTCTCACAGAGTCTTCTAAATATACTGAATCTTTATACTCTGCGCTCAGAGTCTTCTGTAAGTAGCGCTTCAGAGTCTTCTGCAGGAAGCGCTTTAGAGTCTTCTGTGTTGCACTTCAGAGTCTTCTGTGCTGCGCTTTCTACGCTCAGAGCTTTGTGTTATATAATGTTCAGAGGAATTCTTTTTGTCTTCAGATGAATATTTATTTGATATCTGAACCAAAAACACTTGAACAAAATTAGAGTATATATTTTCTTTATACAAAATTTCATTAATGTTATCATCAAAACATTGAGATATATTAAGAACCAATCTGTGTTCTAACAATCTCCCCCTTTTTGATGATGACAAAAACTATACGAAATTTTGTTCAAAACAAGAAAAAAAATGTATCTCCCCCTGAGATTATGAATCTCCCCCTGAAATGAATACTGCTAGAAAAAATAAATACTTCCCTTTCAGCACTAGTATTCTTTCCAGATTTAGATTTAGCTTTGTAGACTTTCTCAGACATTGTTTAGAGTTAATTCTAAGGATATTATCAGATGAGAAGTTTTCAGCTCTGAAACACTTAATTCAACATTAGTTATATTTTATCATGTATGAGTTACCATTTTGTATCTGTTTATATGTATAATCAAAATTTCCATTTTCTCCCCCTTTTTGTCATATCAAAAAGTGATTTAAAAAAAAATCATTTAAGACAAAAAATATCAGAGCAAGAAAACAATTATAACAGATAAGCAAAAGAAAAATAATCAGATGTATTCATTTAAAGAACTCAGAAGATAACAAAAACAAGCAAAAACATAGATGTGCACAGACAAGAAAAACAACTAAGTAGAACGAGAGGCTATAATCTTCAGAAGCTCAGTTATCTCAGAAGTTTGTGCTTCCTGCTTTGCCATTCAAGTCTTGATCTCAGAAGTAGATTCATCTTGCTTAGCCATCCAATCCTTGATTTCTTCTGTTGTCTTCTCTTGCTTAACCATCCAAGTCTTAATTCCACTTGTTGCAGCCTCTTGCTGAGCAAGCTTTTCTTTCACATCTTCAGAGATTGTCACTTCTTCAGAGTGTTTCTTCAAAACTGTTGATTCTGGAATGACCATTGAAATAGATGCTATCTCTAAATTTGTATCAGAAGGCTTATCAGATGCAGGAGTCTCTTCAGAGATAGCAGCCTCTGTGATAATTTCTTCAGGCTGAGGAATTACACTAATCTGAAGTGCAGCAGTTTCTTCAGATGCTGAACACACAACCTTTGCAGGTGTGTTTTCCAGAAACTGAGTAGGAGTTCTGCGTATACCCAGAAGAGCAAATTTGATAGCTTCAAAAAAATTCTCTTGAGCATCTGCAGAGCAAGCAGCTTGAAGGTTCTCAGTCATAGAGTTGAATCTTCTTCTGAAAGTAGTCCAAAATACTTCAGAATCATGAGGATTCACTCTATTCAGGAACCTTTCCCTAACAACAGACAACCACATCAGTATTTCTGTCTCGAAACCATATAACAGAGTCCTAACATCTGATCTAGGCGTGGGTTTAAGCAGAGCCTCTAAGACGGATTCCTTAGGGTCAACAGAAGGTTTATCAGAAGATGAGGGTTGTTCTGAGGAAAGAGAAGGAAGGGGAGTAAGAATGGTAATGGAAGTAGGAATGGGAATGGGAGTAGGAGAGGGAATTTTCTGAGGATGGTTAGGGGAGTTATGAGAGGGTGATGTGACATCTGAAAAACTTGAAGAAGAATCAGATGAATTAGATGATTCAGATGATCCATGAAACAGGGTGAACAGTCATAAGAAGAATAACATCAAGAATTTAAGGTTCAGGGTTAGATGGGTGAGGTTCAGAAGGATTAGGTTCAGAGGGTTATGGTTCAGAGGGTTGAGGTTCAGAGGGTTGAGGTTTAAAGGGTTGAGGTTCAGAGGGTTGAGGTTCAGATGGTTGTGATATTAGAGGGTTGTGGTGTAGGAGAGGGAACAGAGTCATGAACATTTTCAGATGAAATGTGTTCAGAAGTGGGGTGTTGAGGAGAGGGAGTAGGAATAGGGTCATAGGGAGGAGGAGGTTCAGATGTAGGATTTTCTGTCATAGTTTCTAAAACAGGAATAACATAAGTGTTACCTGAAAGCTTGGAACGCTTAGCCTTCACAGAAGATTCTTCTTCAGAGGCTTTCCTCTTAGTGCGTGTAGAAGATTTCTTAGAAGGACCTTCTTCTGAAACCTTTCTCTTCTTCCTTCTCTTCTTTTCAATCACTTCTAGAGCAAGTTCAGATGCTCTTTTTATCACATCTGCTGGTATGGGAGTGCCATCTGCTAGACATGATTCAATATAGAAGAGCATAGCTTCTTTAGGTTCCTCTGCAGTAAATAGTGGAAAGTCATCCACTGGGACTCTTCTTCTGCGTACTTCATCTGAGTTAACCTTGACTGGTTCAGATTGAAGTTCCTCCACCAACTTCATCGTTTGCAAACTTTTCCCATCCAAAGGCTTTCCCATAATTTTTTCCAATTCTGCTGTCTAACTTGCCTCTGTCAGATGTGCAACTAATCTATTCTCTGTGAGTACATCAGAAAAAAATCTTCCCATTGGGATCCAATTTCTGATCTTCTGATGTTTTGTTCTAATCTTTTCTCTGGACATTTTGACGTGGTTCCACAGATGAGTAAACAATAAATGTGGCAAATCCACCTTGATATTGTTTCCCAAACAATACAGAAAGTACAACTGCTCTACATTGATGTAGTCTGGAGAGTTAGATGCTTTTCTATGGTGAATACAACCCAGAAAGATCTTTGCCCAGATCTTGTAGTGCACCTTCAGATCCTTGATCTTGCTTGAAGGGAGCCCAGAAGTGAAAACTTCGCTGTAGACTTCATCCATATCTACGTGTCCTACAGGAAGATGAGTAACACCATCTACTTCTTCATACCCTATCAGCTTTCGAATCATTTCCTCAGTGATTATGATGTCTTTTCCCAAAACAGACGACGAGATGAACTTAGGGTAAACCTTTGTGTGAATCCAGAATTCCTTAACCAAATGAGGGAAAACTGGACCAAACAATCTATCAAAATACTTCACCCATCCTTGAGAAGATACAGTTGGACAAAGATCAAAACCTTTTTTTGCAATACATTCAAAATCCACCATAAATTTGCAAAGAACTTCTAATTTCTCAATAGGTGTAAGAAGAGTTCTCTTTGGTTCTTTGTATGAAATAGTACCCATTTCTGATGATGGTACCCCAACCATTGTTGATGCTAACTTTTGAGACGAAGATGATGAAGTTGTCATAGCAGAACTTGTGAGATAAACTCATCTTCTTTTAGGTTTAGCGAAGAAGAGAAAACATTGGAGAAGGCCAAAATGCATAAAAGGTGTGTGGGAGAGAGTGAAAGTGTGAGAAATGTGAGATCATGGAATATATAGAAAAAAATTAGGGCACAAAAACGTAACCAACAATTAGCAGTTAATCACATTAATTAAAAAATAAAAAAGATTTCAAGCATTTAATGAGATTTGACAAAAGTGGGGGGAAAACGAGAATTGCAATAATTCAAACAGTACCTCAAACGGCACCTCACTTTGTACACTCCACCTTTTCAGATTTCATGTGACACGTGTTTGATATTTAAGTGTCTCTGAAACTCTTTAGGAAATGAAACATTAGCTAGCGTTCAGATCCTCTGAAGCTTGTTAGTTCAGAGTTTCACAAAATAAATAAGGTAACAAATGAAATTACAGATGCAACACTTCAGAGTATAGACATTAATCATTTTTCATCTAAATAAATTTGCTTCTGAATAATAATTTTATTCTGGACAAAAATTGATACTAATATTCTTCAAAATAAATTTAAATCTATCTTCAGCAAGGGATTTTGTAAAAATATCAGCTCATTGATGGTATGTATCAACAAAATTTAAACTTAAAATTCCCTTCTGAATATAGTCTCTGATGAAATGATGTTTAATTTCTATATGTTTTGCCTTAGAATGTAAAATAGGATTTTTAGAGAGGGAAATAGCAGAAGTATTATCACAAAAGATAGAAATGTTACTCTCATATATCTGATAGTCTTCTAGCTGACTCTTCATCCAGAGCATCTATGTACTACAACCAGTAGCTGCAATATATTCTGCTTCTGTAGTTGAGAGTGCTATTGTGGGTTTTTTCTTGCTGTACCATGAGATCAAATTACCTCCCAGAAACTGACATCTTCCAGAAGCACTTTTGCATTCAACTCTGTCTCCAGCATAATCAGCATCACAGAAGCCTACTATTTTGTATTCATCAGATCTTCTGTAACATAAACCCACGTTAGTAGTACCTTTCAGATACCTCAGAACTCTCTTAACAGCTGCTAAGTGAGATTCTCTAGGATCTGATTGGAATCTAGCACAAAGACAAACACTGAAGAGAATATCAGGTCTAGAAGAAGTCAAGTACATAAGAGAACCAATCATACCTCTATAGAGCTTCTGATCTACCTTTTTACTTACCTCTTCTTTTCCTAGAGTGCTAGTTGGATGCATTGAAGTCTTATTTGACTTACTCTCTGTCATGTTGAACTTCTTCAGAAGCTCCTTCACATACTTTGTTTGATGAATGTAAGTGTCTTATGGAGTTTGATTGACTTGAATTCCCAGAAAGAATCTGAGTTCTCCCATCATGCTCATTTCAAATTATGCCTGCATAGACTCAACAAACTCCTTTCCAAGCGTAATATTTGTTGTTCCAAAAATAATATCATCTACATAAATCTGACAGATTAAAATACATTTCTTAATTGATTTATGAAAAAGAGTGGTATCAACCTTTCCTCTGATAAAATTATTTTCCAGAAGGAAATTACTCAGCCTTTCATACCAAGCTCTGGGAGCTTGTTTTAAGCCATAGAGTGATTTCTTTAATTTAAAAACATGTTCTAGAAATTTTTCATTTTCAAATCCAGGAGGTTGATGAACATAAACTTCTTCTTCTATTAAGCCATTTAAGAAAACACTTTTAACATCCATCTGATAAAGAGTGATGTTATTCTGTGTAGCAAAAGAAATAAGTAAGCGTATAGATTCTAACCTTGCCACATGAGCATATCTCTCTATGTAATCAATACCTTCTTGTTGACTGTAGCCTTGAGCAACCAGTCTAGCCTTGTTTCTGATGACTTCTCCTTACTCATTCAGCTTGTTTTTGTAAACCCATTTTGTTCCAATAATATTAAATCCTTTTGGTCTTGGAACCAGATCCCAGACGTCATTCCTTGTGAATTGATTTAGCTCCTCTTGCATAGCAAGTATCCAATCATTGTCTTGCAGAGCTTCAGCCACAGAGGCAGGTTGAATAATTGATACTAAACCAAACAATGATGTTCCAGATGATTTGATAAAGGATCTTGTTCTGATTGGGTCATCCTTCTTTCCATTAATCATTTCCTCTGGGTGAGAAGCTTTGATTCTGGAGGATCCTTTCAGAGGCGTTTCTTCATAAATGGTTAAATTGTCCAGCTGAGCAGCTAACGGAGTAGCATCTGAAGTAGCTTCTGGTTCTTTTGCTTTAACTCTATCTGCCTCTGATTCTTTAGAGTCTGTGAGAAGAACTTCTCTATCTGCAAAAATTTCAGATTGCTTTGGCTTTTGATTGCCAAGCCTATCATCAAATCTGACATGAATTGATTCCTCCACAATCTGTGTCTCAGTATTGTATACTCTGTAGCCTTTAGAGCGTTCAGAATATCCAATCATAAAATACTTATGTGCTTTAGAGTCAAACTTGTTCAGATTATCCTTAGTATTCCGAATAAAACAAATACATCCAAAAGGATGGAAATAAGAAATGTTAGGCTTTCTATTCCTCCACAATTCATAAGGAGTCTTCTCCAGAAGAGGTCTTACAGACACTCTGTTCTGAATATAACATGTTGTATTAATTGCTTCTGCCCAAAAATGTTTTGCCATATTAGTCTCATTGATCATGGTTCTGGCCATTTCTTGCAATGTGTTATTCTTTCTTTCTATAACTCCATTCTGTTGAGGAGTTCTAGGACAAGAGAAATCATGTGCAATGCCTTTTTCTTTAAAATATTTTTCAAAATATTTATTTTCAAATTCACCATCATGATCACTTCTGACTTTGATAATATTAAAATTCTTTTCAATTTGAATTTGATTGCAGAAGTCAAAGAATACAGAGTGTGACTCATCCTTGTGTTTTAGGAATTTTACCCATGTCCATCTGCTGTAGTCATCAACTATGACTAATCCATACTTCTTGCCTCTGATGGATGCAGTTTTCATTGGTCCAAACAGATCAATATGAAGTAGCGCTAATGGTCTAGAGGTAGAAACAACATTTTTAGATTTGAAAGAAGATTTTGAAATTTTTCCTTTCTGACATGCTTCACAAAGAGCATCTGAGTTGAACTTCAACTTAGGAAGTCCTCTGACTAGATTGAGCTTGTTAATCTGAGATATACGTCTCATGCTAACATGACCCAATCTTCTATGCCAGACCCATTGCTCATCATTAACAGACATAAGGCATTTAACATTTTGATTTTTCAGTTCTGCAAGATTTATCTTATAAATGTTGTTCTTCCTTTTCCCATTAAAGAGGATTGAACCATCTTTCTGACTAACAACTTTATAACATTTTTGATTAAAGATTATATCATAACCATTGTCACTTAATTAACTTATGGACAATAGATTATGTGTTAATCCTTCAACAAGCAGAACATTAGAGATACAAGGGAGGTTACCATTACCAATTGTTCCAAAGCCAATGATTTTTCCCTTTTGGTTTCCTCCAAACTTCACGTCTCCTCTAGATCTAAGTTCCAGGATTTGGAACATAAACCTTCTTCCCGTCATATGTCGTGAGCAGCTAGAGTCTAGGTACCATGACTGGTGTCTTAACTTTGCTGCTAAGGATATCTGCAACAAAAGTTATTTTATCCTTAGGTACCTATATCGTTTTGGGTCCTCTGGGGTTAGATGGTCTGAAGTTCTGCCTTAACTTGTGTTCCTTAAAAGCTTTTGTGTTCTGATGAGGTTTTGGTTTAATAAAGCTTTTTGTGATCTGATATGTACGTGTGTGCTTTATGTCATTTAGGTGACCATATTTAAAATGAGTGTATAGAGGAGTATAATTGATGATCAGCTTATCAACAGGTTTTGGATTTAAATCCTTCCCAGAGGTTGATTCATATCCAACTTCTTTTCTATTATTCTTGCTAACCCCATAGATCATGGAAGCCATTTTGCTTCTATCTAGGCCTCTGGACAGGAACCTCTGAAAACTATAGTCGTACTCTTCTAAAATATTTTTGGAGCAAGACATAGTATCTGAATCAGACTTTTGTTGAGCTTTTTCTAAATCAGTTTTTATTTGAAAATTATTTGCTTTTAGCTCAGCAATTTCTGATTTCATCTGATCAGTCTCAGGTGCAAGATAGCTCTGAAGCTTCTTGTATTTGAGTCTAATGTTACTATAGTCTTAAAGTATCTCAGATAAGCTTTCAATTAGCTCAGCTCTGATAAATTCAGAAAATACCTCTTCTGAATCTGATTCTGATCCAGATTCAGATGTTTCCTCGTGCTCCTCTACGTGATCCATTAGTGCCATATTTGCACATTCGTCCTCTGACTCTGATAAGGATTTAGAAGCATCTGAGTTATCCCACGTGGCCATCAGGACTTTCTTCTTTTTCTCAAACTTCTTTCTGGGTTTCTCCTTCTGAAGTTTGGGACATTCATTTTTGTAGTGCCCTGGCTCCTTGCACTCATAGCACTCAACTTCTTTCTTGCCAGATCTTTTGTTTCCAGAAGATTCCCCACATTGTTCTGGTCTTCTGAAGTTTCTGAACTTCTTTTGTTTATGCTTCCAGAGTTGATTTATCCTTCTGGAAAGTAAAGACAGTTTATCTTCATTTGAGGAAGATTCTCCAGAGCTTTCCTCAAGTACCTGAAAAGCTTTATTGTCAGCTTTTTTATTTGATTTCAAAGTAATATACTTACCTTTCTTCTGAGGCTCATCTTCTTCCAGCTCTATCTCATGACTTCTTAAGGAAGTGATGAGTTACTCCAGAGTGATCTTGTTAAGATCCTTTGATAGCTTCAGCGCTGTGACCATGGGTCTCCACTTCTTTGGTAGACTTCTGATGATCTTCTTCAGTTGATCATAAGTGGAGTATCCTTTGTCAAGGACCTTCAAACCAGCTGTCAGAATCTGGAATCTTGAAAACATGGTTTCCGCAGATTCTTCTTCCTCCATCTTGAAGGCTTCATACTTTGGAATAAGCACAAGAGCCTTTGTCTCCTTCACCTGAGAGTTTCCTTCATGTGTCATCTTTAATGACTCAAACATGTCAACGTTGTTTCTCTATTTGTGATTTTCTCATACTCAGTATGAGATATAGCATTTAACAGAATAGTTCTAGCTTTGTGATGATTTCAGAAATCTCTCTTCTGTTAGTCAGTCATTGACTTTCTATCAATCTTTTTGCCCTCACCATCAGTGGGGTGAATGTATCCATCAATGACCAAATCCCATAGATCAACATCATAGCCTAGAAAGAAACTTTCTATTCTATCCTTCCAATAATCAAATTTCTCTCCATCAAACATGGGAGGTTTGGTCCTGATTCTATCTTTATCATCATATTTGTTGTTTGAAGTTGAAGTTTCAGTCATAATAAATCAAGGATAATAAATCAAGAGTTTTCCCAACTGGATCTTTGTCTGATGAAATTCTGGTATGCAGATCTCATATGTCCCAAGAACATTGATCTCTGCTTAACATGGACGAGGACAAACCATGACCAATTTAAATTTCTTTAAATTGTACCGATGTCATGACCAACGTCATGACGTCTGTAGTAACATCTGCAGACTGGCATACTATTTATCTAAACATTTAAATTGTGCAGAATTATAAATGCTGAAAGATAAATAACGCACTAAATTGTTTACTCAGTTCGGTGCAACCTCACCTACATCTGGGAGCTACCAAGACAGAAAGGAAATCCACTATTAGCATAATAAATTCAGAGCTAAACTCCCCCATTTACAACTCTTCACTTAATCTCTACCCAATGCAATTTCTGCCTAAAGACCACTAGACAAGAGTATACCCATTCACTCCCCCCAATCACAGTAGTGATATACAATTCAATACAAATGAAAGACTTTAGAAGACACCCTTCAAAGTCACAATACTTGATTTTTCTTAACAGGTTCAATCAAGAGCAATGAACACAGCAGTTCATACACACTAACCAAAGCAATTATACAACATACAATTGCTTGGCACATAAGAAATCCTAAGACTCCTACACACGTGGAGAATCACTACATACCACATAATTCTCCACTCACAACTGTGTCTACCGCAATGTATCAAAAGATACAAAGGGTGACTTACAAACACAAGGGAATCTCAAACCCTAGACCTTTATTTTACACTCAATTTGTTCTTGATGTGAGTGCTTGATTTCCTCTGCTTCTGCTCCTCCTTAAATAGTAGTGCAGATTGGGCATGGGCTGGTCACAAGTAACAAACTTTAGATTAAACAAAGTAACACTAATTTTCACAAT
The DNA here is from genome assembly GCA_963859935.3 of Lathyrus sativus. NCBI lineage: Eukaryota > Viridiplantae > Streptophyta > Magnoliopsida > Fabales > Fabaceae > Lathyrus > Lathyrus sativus. Next base: position 258,212,121 of record OZ012741.1, read on the forward strand.
TCAAGGTATTGTCAAATTAGGTCAAAGTTGCTTCATGTTATGTCCAGCCCTGACTAGAATCTCGCATGAACACCAATTAAACCTGCACTTTGTTCCTAATGAATCACTTTGGCCTGCACATACTGATGATATATATATATATATATATATATATATATATATATATATATATATATATATATATATATATATATATATATATATATATATATATATATATATATATATATATATATATATATATATATATATATATATATATATATATATATATATATATATATATATATATATATATATATATATATATATATATATATATATATATATATATATATATATATATATATATATATATATATATATATATATATATATATATATATATATATATATATATATATATATATATATATATATATATATATATATATATATATATATATATATATATATATATATATATATATATATATATATATATATATATATATATATATATATATATATATATATATATATATATATATATATATATATATATATATATATATATATATATATATATATATATATATATATATATATATATATATATATATATATATATATATATATATATATATATATATATATATATATATATATATATATATATATATATATATATATATATATATATATATATATATATATATATATATATATATATATATCCAAAGCACTTCTGTCAAGTGATAAACCAGCAGCACCTGTTCTACCAGACAACGATGTCATGACATTCAGTATGACATCCATGACAACAGTTCTGTCATCAGCTCCTGCTGCACCAGACATCGATGTCATGACATTGGTAATGACATCCATGACAGCAGTTTTGTCATCAGCTCCTGCTAGCTCCTTCTGCCTCCATGAAAGCAGTTCTGTCATCTGCTCTTGCTAGCTCCTGCTGCACCAGATTTCATGATATTGGTAATGACATCCTGTTTACAACACATGACAGCAGTTCTATTACCACAGCTCCTGCTGTATTAGACAGCTATGTCATGACATTGGTCATGACATTGTGATTAACAACACAAGACAACAGATGGATGTCACGACATTCAGCATGACATTCACATTAAAACACTCCACAACAGTTTTGTCACCACAGCAGATGGGGATGTTATAATATCCTGATTAACATCAGTGCAGGATCATGTTTTACCAAAATTTATCCAATCATAGAACCATGGACAATCATAGAACCATGGCACTAACAATCTCCCCCTTTGGCAAATTTTGGCTAAAACAACCAAACACCTTATCAAGGCAGCAGTAGTAGTTTTTCCAGCCTCACACACTATCATGCTCCCCCTTGATAGTTGCAACAGATAACACACTTTACTCCCCCTTGGTTTAGTCAAAAATTGACAAAAATTGGAGTAAAAGTACAAACTGCTTGATCCCTATCAGTATGAGGACTACACCACTGTAGTAATAATCCATGGATCAGGTCTTAAACCCCCTTGCTGATCACACTCAACCACAGCTCCTTGAGAATACACGAGGGTCTCAGAAGAGCACACCAGCAGCAGCTTACCAGATTAACCACTAGAACATCATGGAGAGAAATAAACTCTCATGAAGCTTCCTTAGAGACACACTGTTAAGGCAAGTAATGCAGTTACACATTAGACAGGTACCCAACTCCCCCTGTCATGCATAATCAGCACTCCCCCTAAAAGAGAGAACTATCTGTAAGATTACTCATATTCATCTTTGAAAAAGAACTGGAGGAATCTCCAAGAGGTCAGGGTGAATGCACAAGATCAAGGCTGATGGTGTCTTGATCTTCATCTTCACCTGATTTGATCCATTGATACCCAATGATAGACAAGAGGCACTGTCAGGTTCACCATGAGCTGGAGCAGTAACCTAATGTCACAACATCTAGTACAACATTCCATCCTTCTAGAGGCATACAATCACAAACTACTTGAAGCCACAAGCAATCTTGAGACACAATTGTACCATTGTAGCAACATATCCTAGCTAGAAGTATACCTTCCCATTCCAAGGATAACTAGTGCTCTATTTCTAAAATCACGTGAATGGAAAACATAAGACTCATCTTCATGTCTTCAAGAGCTCACTCTTTGTTCAACATGCCTGCTGAACGCATTCACTTACTGCTTGAATCACAAGCCACTAGTACACTCATCAGATAGAAGCTCTCCCCATATCTTTTATAAAAGCTGCTCCAAGCTCACCACAGTATATCTCAAGTTCATACAATGAGAAGGTACCAAACATCTCCACGTCTTTCTGCAGTAGAAGGACCCACTTCTCCACAGGACTTCTGGCCTGAACAAGATAAACACCTCATAATCCAAGACATTATTTCCTCATCATTCTCCAATATGATAAGTAAGAACATTTCTGGTTTAACTGGTGAATGTTCACTCATAAGTCCAGATTTTCATGCACTGAGCCACTCGAGTCTTGTACAATACTCTCACATCATACTCCAAGACAGTCCCTTTACCTCATCATTCTCCCGTATGACAAGATAGAGTAATTCTTAGTCAGACTGTGAATCACCAGATCTTCAAGTCCAGCAAACAAAGTGATGTTCTGACAGACATCATACATTAACCACTTGGACTTACTATCTGAGCAGTAATCCAATATGAGGATCTTCAGAGAACACAACTCCACCAGCTTGATCAAAAAAATCTCCAAGAGAGGGTAATCTTCCATACACAACTTAGGGCGTCCACACAAGCTCCAATATATGAACAGAAACAGATCCTCCTTTGGTCTTCAACCAACTACCCTTCTGCACAAGAGTAATTAGTTCCAAGCATGAACAGTCCCAGAACCTTCTGTGGTCTACAAATAACTACCCTTCTGTACAAGAATAGTTTTCTAAAGGCCCACTACTTAAATAACCAAATGCCGCTGTATTGTTACTCATCATCTTTCAGAGCTCTAGCAAGCTTGATCTTCATATCCTACATGCTCCAAGGCAACTTAGATACACTAAGACTTGGACCTGTAACACCTACTCTTTCACACAGCTCCTGCAAACTATATGAGATAGTATCAATTCCATTCATACCTGAGAAGATTATCTTTAAATGATGTACCACAACATCCATTGAGGCCCTGAAGTTACTGCTTGGTGTCATAACATCTGATAAGATATCCTGCTGGTGAATTCAGTCCTTCATTATGCCATTTAGAAGAACCTCATCAAGAGTTCCCTATTCACACAGACTTGATTAATGATAGCAGGTTTGAGTAAGCAACATGTACCCCAACAACTCCCTTTGAAGTGCATTTGCTTCATAAAACTCCTCTTTAGAGAAACCAAACATGCCAAAGCTTGATTCTTTAGAGAAGATTAGTCACAAGAGATCTTTACAGAAGGAATCCTGCTTTCCTTAAGTAGAGACTTCTTCAGAAAGTCAGACATAACTGCCACTTATCCTTGACCTCCAAGATGAGCAAGGTCACATGCTCCTATGCACCTAGATCAGAAATAAACAAACCCAAGCAGTCATATCACCAGCACCATATTCTAGACAACTTTCTAGATAAATATCAGATGCTTCTAGTGGTGACTAGAACACACCTGCTGCACTCCAATAAACTGATCCAAGGAAAATGTCTTCATCTGCACTTCCACCAGCACTACATTCTAGTCTTAGTTTCTTGCCATGAAACTTACTAGAATAAAGCCAGATCCTACCACACAAGAGTATGGTAACAAGATTATCTGCTATATCTTCTTCAACGGACTTCTGTACAATCTGATGATGGAATGTCTTAACATCTGGTTGAACACCAGATCCATGAAGTAGACATAGCAGATCTGGGGCCTGATGCTTGAGCAACAACTGATGAGACAACTTGATCATCAACTAAGGATAATCCATTAAATATTTGAGAATATCTCACATAGAAATGAATCTTAAATCCTTGTAACAGATCCTTCTCTGAACTTCATGGATAATCAGTTAAATATGTGTGCAGTCCACAAATAGCAATTGATCTTAAATCCACATAACTTCAGGAATACCAAGGCTGAAACATCGAGGCTGACACCCTTGACTCAACCTGCCTATGACTTCCTCTGTTGAAAGAGCCTTTGCAAGTCATGAGTGGTGAAAATAAATCACCTCCCACTATCCTTTCTAAAACGGCCTTTGTAATACACAGCAGAACAACCCAAGCACACCATCTTCCAATCATCTACACAACTTCCACAACCATGCATCAAATTGTATATAGGCCAATCTTCTCTCAGGGCTACCAGAGTTCTTTCATCAAAAAAATATGCAGCGGAACCACCAAGATAACATCTTCAACATGCCCTAAATAAGATGTCAGAATATATTATAGGTCATCATACAAAAGTAGCCACTCCTCCTTTGGCAAACCCTTCAGCAGATCATAGAAGCTCCTATATCAGAGGGCACAGTAGCAGATACACATAATCCTTGGCAACCTCCTCCTAAACTCCATAAGCAGCAGCTCACATGTTTAGAAAGATCAGCAACTCAATTGTAGCTTCTCCTTGTTTAAACCACCAGAAAGTATCTCCCAATATCTCATCTAGAACAAACAGAATGCCTGCTCTGATACCATTTGAAATTCTGGTATGCAGATCTCATATGTCCCAAGAACATTAATCTCGGGTCAACAAGGACGAGGACAGACCATGACCAATTTAAATTTCTTTAAATTGTACCAATGTCATGACCAACGTCATGACGTCTGTAGTAACATCTACAGACTAACATACTATTTATCTAAACATTTAAATTGTGCAGAATTGTAAATGCTGAAAGATAAATAATGCACTGAATTGTTTACCCAGTTCGGTGCAACCTCACCTACATCTGGGAGCTACCAAGCCAGAAAGGAAATCCACTATTAGCAGAATCAATTCAGAGCCAAACTCCCTCGTTTACAACTCTTCACTTAATCTCTACCCAATGCAATTTCTGCCTCGAGACCACTAGACAAGAGTATACCCATTCACTCCCCCTCAATCACAGTAGTGATATACAATTCAATACAAATGACAGACTTTAGAAGACACTCTTCAAAGTCATAATACTTGATTTTTCTTAAAAGGTTCAATCAAGAACAATGAACACAACAGTTCATACACACTAACCAAAGCAATTATACAACATACAATTGCTTGGCACACAAGAAATCCTAAGACTCCTACACACGTGAAGAATCACTACATACCACAGAATTCTCCACTCACAACTGTGTCTACCGCAATGTATCAAAAGATACAAAGGGTGACTTACAAACACAAGGGACTCTCAATCCCTAGACCTTTATTTTACACTCAATTTGTTCTTGATGTGAATGCTTGATTTCCTCTGCTTCTGCTCCTCCTTAAATAGTAGTGCAGATTGGGCCTGGGCTGGTCACAAGTAACAAACTTTAGGTTAAACAAAGTAACACTAATTTTCACAATTCAAGGTGCTGTCAAATTAGGTCACAACTGCTTCATGTTATGTCCATCCTTGACTAGAATCTTGCCTGAGATAACTAAGGAGCCATAACAGGTTTCCTGAATTATAGCCTGAGATATATCAAGTATCATAACAGAAAAACAAACCCTGCACGCTTGATGTCATACGATCAATGTCATAACATTCAGTCATGACATTCAGCTTCACTTACTCTTAGCTAACCAGACTCCCCCTGCTGAACACTCCTGCAGAATTTTCTTCACAACAGTAAAAACAAGCATATTAGAGTTCCCTAAAAAGTCTCAAAGATCCTTTTTATAAACACCAATTAAATCTGCACTTTGTTCCTAATGAATCACTTTGTCCTGCACATACTGATGAGGTATATATATCCAAAGCACTTCTGTCAAGTGATAAACCAGCAGCAGCTGCTGTACTAGACAGCGATGTCATGACATTCAGTATGACTTCCATGACAATAGTTCTGCCATTAGCTCCTGCTAGCTCCTGCTGCACCAGACAGCGATGTCATGACATTGGTAATGACATCCATGACAACAGTTCTGTCATCAGCTCCTGCTAGCTCCTTCTGCCTCCATGACAACAGTTATGTCATCTGCTCTTGCTAGCTCCTACTGCACTAGATGTCATGATATTGGTAATGACATCCTGTTTACAACACATGACAGCAGTCCTGTTACCACAACTCCTGTTGTATTAGACAGCTATGTCATGACATTGGTCATGACATTGTGATTAACAACACAAGACAACAGTTCTGTCATGACAGCAGATGGATGTCACGACATTCAACATGACATTCACATTCAAACACTCCACAACAGTTCTGTCACCACAGCAGATGGAGATCTTATAATATCCTGCTTAACATCAGTGCAGGATCATGTTTTACCAAAATTTAGTCAATCATAGAACCTTGGACAATCATAGAACCATGGCACTAACAATCTCCCCCTTTGGCAAATTTTGGCTAAAACAACCAAACACCTTATCAAGGCAGCAGCAGTAGATTTTCCAGCCTCACACACTATCATGCTCCCCCTTGATAGTTGCAACAGATAATAGCACTTTACTCCCCCTTGGTTTAGTCAAAAATTGAAAAAATTTGGAGTAAAAGTACATACTACACATGGTGTCCAAACATCCAGTCATCTCACAATCTCTCAAGAGATGCACAAACTGCTTGATCCCCATCAGTATGAACACTGCACCACTGTAGTAATAATACATGGATATGGTCTTAAACCCCTTTTCTGATCACACTCAACCACAGCTCCTTGAGAATACACGAGGGTCTCAAAAGAGCACACCAACAGCAGCTTACCAGATCAACCACCAGAACATCATAGAGAGAAATAAACTCTCATGAAGCTTCCTTAGAGACACACTGTTCAGGCAAGTAATGTAGCTATACATCAAACAGGTACCCAGCTCCCCCTGTCATGCTTAATCAGCACTCCCCCTAAAAGAGAGAACTATCTGTAATATTACTCATATTCATCTTTGAAAAAGAACTGGAGCAATCTCCAAGAGGTCAGGGTGAATGCACAAGATCAAGGCTGATGGTGTCTTGATCTTCATCTTCACCTGTCAAACAAGACAAAACACTTGGATAGAGGCCCAAATTCCTGATTTGATCCATTGATACCCAATGACAGACAAGAGGCACTGTCAGGTTCACCATGAGCTAGAGCAGTAATCTAATGTCACAACATCTGGTACGACATTCCATCCTCTTAGAGGCATACAATCATAAACTGCTTGAAGCCACAAGCAATCTTGAGACACAACTGTACCATTGCAGCAAAATATCCTAGATAGAAGTATACCTCCCCATACTAAGGATAACTAGTGCTCTATTTCCAGAAGCACGTGAATGGAAAACATAAGACTCATATTCATGTCTTCAAGAGCTCACTCTTTGTTCAAACACCTGCTGAACGCATTCACTTACTGCTTGAATACCAAACAGTTCCACGTCTTTCTGCAGTAGAAAGACCCACTTCTCCACAGGACTTCTGGCCTAAACAAGATAAACACCTCATAATCCAAGACATTATTTCCTCATCATTCTCCAATATGATAAGTAAGAACATTTCTGGTTTAACTAGTGACTATTCACTCATAAGTCCAGATTTTCATGCACTGAGCCACTCCAGTCTTGTACAATACTCTCACATCATACTCCAAGACAGTCCCTTTACCTCATCATTCTCTCGTATGACAAGATAGAGTAATTCTTAGTTAGGCTAAGAATCACAAGATCTTCAAGTCCAACAAACAAAGTGATGTTCTGATAGACATTATACATTAACCACTTGGACTTACTATCTGAGCAGTATTCCAATCTGAGGATCTTCAGAGAACACAACTCCACCAGCTTGATCAAAAACATCTCCAAGAGAGGGTAATCTTCCATACACAACTTAGGGCTTCTACACAAGCTCCAATATATGAACAGAAACAGATCTTCCTTTGGTCTTCAACAACTACCCTTCTGCACAAGAGTAATTAGTTCCAAGCATGAACAGTCCCAGAACCTTCTATGGTCTTCAAATAACTACCCTTCTGTACAAGAATAGTTTTCTAAAGGCTCACTACTTAAATAACCAAATGTTGTTGTTTTGTTACTCAGCATCTTTCAGAGCTCTAGCAAGCTTGATCTTCATATCCTACATGCTCCAAGGCAACTTAGATACACCAAGACTTGGACCTGTAACACCTACTCCTTCACACAGCTCCTGCAAACTGTATGAGATAGAATCAATTCCATTAATACCTGAGAATATTATCTTCAAATGTTGTACCACAACATCCATTGAGGCCCTGAAGTTACTGCTTGGTGTCATAACATCTGATAAGATATCCTGCTGGTGAATTCAGTCCTTCATTATGCCATTTAGAAGAACCTCATCAAGAGTTCCATGTTCACACAGACTTGATTACTGATAGCAGGTTTGAGTATGCAGCCTGTACCCCAACAACTCCCTTTGAAGTGCATTTGCTTCATAAAACTCCTCTTTAGAGAAACCAAACATGCCAAAGCTTGATTCTTTAGAGAAGATTAGTCACAAGAGATCTTTACAGAAGGAATCCCGCTTTCCTTAAGTAGAGACTTCTTCAGAAAGTCAGACATAACTGCCACTTATCCTTGACCTCCAAGATGAGCATGGTCACATGCTCCTATACACCTAGATCAGAAATAAACAGACCCAAGCACTCCTATCACCAGCACCATATTCTAGACAACTTTATAGATAAATATCAGATGCTTCTAGTGGTGACTAGAACACACCTGCTGCACTCCAAGAAACTGATCCAAGGAAAATGTCTTCATCTGCACTTCCACCAGCACTACATTCTAGTCTTAGTTTCTTTCCATGAAACTTACTAGAATAAAGCCAGATCCTACCACACAAGAGTATGGTACCAAGATTATCTATTATATCTTCTTCAACAGACTTCTGTACAATCTGATGATGGAATGTCTTAACATCTGGTTGAACACCAGATCCATGAAGCAGACATAGCAGATCTGGGGCCTGATGCTTGAGCAACAACTGATGAGACAACTTGATCATCAACTAAGGATAATCCATTAAATATTTGAGAATATCTCAAATAGAAATGAATCTTAAATCCTTGTAACAGATCCTTCTCTGAACTTCATGGATAATCAGTTAAATATGTGTGTAGTCCACAAATAGAAATTGATCTTAAATCCACACAACTTCAGGAATACCAAGGCTGAAACATCGAGGCTGACACCCTTGACTCAACCTGCCTATGACTTCCTCTGTTGAAAGAGCCTTTGCTCCCACTATCCTTTCTAAAACAGCCTTTGTAATACACAGCAGAACAACCCAAGCACACCATCTTCCAATCATCTACACAACTGCCACAGCCATGCATCAAACTGTATATAGGCCAATCTTGTCTCAGGGCTACCAGAGTTCTTTCATCAAAAAAATATGCAGCGGACCCACCAAGAGAACATCTTCAACATGCCCTAAATAAGATGTCAGAATATATTATAGGTCATCATACAGAAGTAGCCACTCCTCCTTTGGCAAACCCTTCAGCAAATCATAGAAGCTCCTATATCAGAGGGCACAATAGCGGATACACATAATCCTTGGCAACCTCCTCCTAAACTCCATAAGCAGCAGCTCACATGTTTAGAAAGATCAACAACTCAATTGTAGCTTCTCCTTGTTTAAACCACCAGAAAGTATCTCCCAAGATCTCATCTAGAATAGACAGAATGTCTGCTCTGATACCATTTGAAATTCTGGTATGCAGATCTCATATGTTCCAAGAACATTGATCTCGGGTCAACAAGGACGAGGACATACAATGACCAATTTAAATTTCTTTAAATTGTACCAATGTCATGACCAACGTCATGACGTCTGTAGTAACATTTGTAGACTGACATACTATTTATCTAAACATTTAAATTGTGCAGAATCGTAAATGCTGAAAGATAAATAACGCACTGAATTATTTACCTAGTTCGGTGCAACCTCACCTACATCTGGGAGCTACCAAGCCAGAAAGGAAAACCACTATTAGCAGAATCAATTCAGAGCTATACTCCCCCGTTTACAACTCTTTACTTAATCTCTATCCAATGCAATTTCTGCCTAGAGACCACTAGACAAGAGTATACCTGTTCACTCCCCCTCAATCACAGTAGTGATATACAATTCAATACAAATGATAGACTTTAGAAGACACTCTTCAAAGTCAGAATACTTGATTTTTCTTAACAGGTTCAATCAAGAACAATGAACACAACAGTTCATACACACTAACCAAAGCAATTATACAACATACAATTGCTTGGCACACAAGAAATCCTAAGACTCCTACACACGTGAAGAATCACTACATACCACAGAATTCTCCACTCACAACTTTGTCTACCGCAATGTATCAAAAGATACAAAGGTTGACTTACAAACACAAGGCACTCTCAAACCCTAGACCTTTATTTTACACTCAATTTGTTCTTGATGTAAGTGCTTGATTTCCTCTACTTCTGCTCCTCCTTAAATAGTAGTGCAGATTGGGCGTGGGCTGGTCACAAGTAACAATGATTAGGTTAAACAAAGTAACACTAATTTTCACAATTCAAGGTGCTGCCAAATTAGGTCACAACTGCTTCATGTTATGTCCAGCCCTGACTAGAATCTCGCCTGAGATAATTAAGGAGTCATAACAGGTTTCCTGAATTATAGCCTGAGATATATCACGTATCATAACAGAAAAACAAACCCTGCACGCCTGATGTCATATGATCAATGTCATAACATTCAGTCATGACATTCAGCTTCACTTACTCTTAGCTAACCAGACTCCCCCTGCTGAACACTCCTGCAGAATTTTCTTCACAGCAGTAGAAACAAGCATATTAGAGTTTCCTAAAAAGTCTCAAAGATCCTTTTTATGAACACCAATTAAATCTGCACTTTGTTCCTAATGAATCACTTTGTCCTGCACATACTGATGAGGTATATATATCCAAAACACTTCTGTCAAGTGATAAACCAGCAGCACCTGCTGTACCAGACAACGATGTCATGACATTCAGTATGACTTCTATGACAACAGTTCTGTCATCAGCTCCTGCTACACCAGACAGCGATATCATGACATTGGTAATGAAATCCATGATAACAATTCTATCATCAGCTCCTTCTAGCTCCTTCTGCCTCCATGACAGCAGTTCTGTCATCTGCTCTTGCTAGCTCCTGTTGCACCAGATGTCATGATATTGGTAATGACATCCTGTTTATAACACATGAGAGCAATTCTGTTACCATAGCTCCTGCTGTATTAGACAACTATATCATGACATTGGTCATGACATTGTGATTAACAACACAAGACAACAGTTCTGTCATGACAGCAGATGGATGTCACGACATTCAGCATGACATTCACATTCAAACACTCCACAGCAGATGGAGATGTTATAATATCCTGCTTAACATCAGTGCAGGATCATGTTTTACCAAAATTTAGCCAATCATAGAACCATGGACAATCATAGAACCATGGCACTAACAATCTCCCCCTTTGGCAAATTTTGGCTAAAACAACCAAACACCTTATCAAGGCAGCAGCAGTAGATTTTCCAGCCTCACAAATTATCATGCTCCCCCTTGATAGTTGCAACAGATAACAACACTTTACTCCCCCTTGAATTAGTAACAAATTGACAAAATTTGGAGTAAAAGTACATACTACACATGGTGTCCTAACATCCAGTCATCTCACAATCTCTCAAGAGATGCACAAACTGATTGATCCCCATCAGTATGAAGACTGCACCACTGTAGTAATAATACATGGATCAGGTCTTAAACCCCTTTCTGATCACACTCAACCACAACTCCTTGAGAATACACGAGGGTCTCAGAAGAGCACACCAAGAACAGCTTACCAGATCAACCACCAGATCATCATAGAGAGAAATAAACTCTCATGAAGCTTCCTTAGAGACACACTGTTCAGGCAAGTAATGCAGCTACACATCAAACAGGTACCCAGCTCCCCCTGTCATGCATAATCAGCACTCCCCTAAAAGAGAGAACTATCTGTAAGATTACTCATATTCATCTTTGAAAAAGAACTGGAGCAATCTCCAAGAGGTCAGGGTGAATGCACAAGATCAAGGCTGATGGTGTCTTGATCTTCATCCTCACTTATCAAACAAGACAAAACACTTGGACAGAGGCCCAAATACCTTATTTGATCCATTGATGCCCAATGATAGACAAGAGGCACTGTCAGGTTCACCATGAGCTAGAGCAGTAATCTAATGTCACAACATCTGGTACGACATTCCATCCTCCTAGAGGCATACAGACACAAATTACTTGAAGCCACAAGCAATCTTGAGACACAACTGTACCATTGCAGCAAAATATCCTAAAAAGAAGTATACCTCCCCATACTAAGGATAACTAGTGCTCTATTTCCAGAATCACGTGAATGGAAAACATAAGACTCATCTTCATGTCTTCAAGAGCTCACTCTTTGTTCAAACACCTGTTGAACGCATTCACTTACTGCTTGAATCACAAGATGTTGCACCCTAAAATTTGCTCAACCTATTTCACCTGGTTTAGGTTTCAATTGCATTATCATTTGCATAGCATCATGTACATAATCTAATCCTTTGCATATCATAGCATAACAAGTTATCCAACAAGGGATCAAGTGCCAGTCTTATCTAAAGAAGCACATCAAGGGTTTTTATTCAAGTTTAAGACAATCCAAGTCATCAAGAAAGGCTTGAAGCTTTGAGAAGTTTGAGGGTCAACCAGTGGATTTCTCTCCTAGTCTAAGGTGTATTGAGAGTCATCAATGGGAGTATGAGCTATGAATTGAGGGTATGGAATGTGTACAAAGCTTATGAGATGCCTAGAGGGTCATATTGAAGATGAGACAAGTCATTGATTCAAGTACAAGAGCCACAGTTGAAGTGCAGTCAACTAGGGTTTCATCTAGGTCAACCCTAGGTCAGCTGAGTGATTGAAGAGCATCAAGGCTTAATTGGAGGTTGTGGGATTCGTGAATTGATATGTTGATACATGTGTGGTGTTGTGCCAAGGATAAATCAAAAAGAATCAAGAGTGGGAGGAGTTACCAAATTAGGGTTTCAGTGTAAAATCCCCTAATTTAGGCCTAACTTCCAAGCGAGATAAGTCAAAATGCAAGTTTCAAATGGATTATTGGTCAAAATGAAACTTGTAGAGATTCTCAATAGCTTTAATTTGAGTACTATAAGTCTTCAAGAAGATTTGTAGAACTCAAGTTATAGTTCTTGCAAGTTATGGGTCATCAGAGGACACTGAAATTAATCTATGAAAGTCACTTGACTTCTAAGCAACTTTTTCCCATCAAGGAGTTTTCAAATGGATTCTTTGCCAACATAAGAATTGTAGATCATGGTATTAGATTTCTATAGAATACTAGAAGTCCTCAAGAGGATTTGTATAACTCAAGTTATGATCTTGGCAACCCAGGGGTATTTTGGGTATTGATGGTTATAGGTCATTTTTCAACATAGGTCAAAATCTCTATCTTCCACTCCTCAAATGGAAAAATGTTCAACATGAGATGTGTTCAAAATGATGTTTTTGGGCTAGATAAGAGGTCATGAGAGTTTGGAATGGCTTGCTTCATAAAATCACAAAAATGGCCTAAAATAAGGGTGAATTTTAAATAAGCCAAGGATGAAAATTGGGATTTTTGATCTACAAGTCTAAACCTAGCCATATGACATACCAATTTGATTGAAAAATGCATTTTGAGAACATTGACATTGCCACATTTTTGAGTTGAGGGATAATTCAATGACTTGCTTTGTAAAATGGTTACTTACATCATAAGTAACAAATGCAAAACCTCTTTGCAAGGCATAACCAAGGCTCTAATGAATCCTAACACATTTAATATGTCATCTAATGAGAATTTGGATCAGAACCAAGGCCTTGAAGCAAGCAAAAACTCAGCTGCCATATGGGAATTTCTCATGACATTTTCAAAAGCAAGAGATGGTGAATTTCTCATTAGAGCTTTCCAGAAGATTCTAGAGCTTTCATTCATGTTCTATATAAGATTTAGAACTGGCTCAAAGCTTGAGTTGGTGGAGATTGAGGGAGGATTGAGAGATTGCATCTTGAGTTTTCCATGTGCATAACAGAATCGGTTACAGCAAATTAAGCCATTTCAATCCATTCTTTTGTGTTCAATAGCTTGCTTTGGCATTGGTGAATGATTCCAGAGTGAATTCATAGCAAGAGCATTGAAGAATTGTGAGATAGCATTTGAAATTCTCAGCCTGCAACTCAAGATCGGGTTTCAAGATCCAAGCCATTTCAATCCCTTTTATTGCATACAAAAGCTTGGTCATATGCTAGTAAAGGAATCTGGAGCTTGTGGAAGATTGGTTTGAAGGTTTGAGTGGTCTGTTCATCAAGAAATCACAGGTATGTAATCTTCAATCCATGGCTTGATATGTGCATGTTCAATAGGCTTTAGGTGGTTAGATAGCATGTAGATGATCATAGGAAGCTTTCTGGTAGCAATTGGTGGGAATTAGAGACAATTTTGTGATTGACACCATTTATGTTCCTGCATTTATCTGGCGATTCTTGGTGTTAGATGTTTAGTTTAATGGTTAGAATTGATCAGGCAGAGTTGGTGATGAATTTGGACCAATTAATTTTAAGTTTAGTGATGATTGATTTCTGACCAAATTCTGAGATGTTGATCGTGTTTCTTGGAGGAGGAGGATTCAATGTATGTGGTTAGCATGGTTAGATTCAGGGAAGAAAATGGAGTGGATTAGGGTTTTTAATTTTGATTTTTGATGAGGAATTGATGGAACACAATTGGGAGAAGATGAAGCTTGAAGCTCTGTTTCATCCATGGCTTTTCTCCCTCCAAGATTCAAATGAGGAAGACGATGGGAGGACCATTAGATTGTGTTAGACTTTTGACTAAAATCATCATCCAACGGCCACGAGCGCATCTTCATTTGTGAAGGATTCTGAGAAGTGAAACGCACCGTTTCAATTAAGGTACCTAGATGGGCTTAAGTGAGGATTTGCTACCAACACCCCTTTCCCAGGCACAATTGAGAAATACACGTGAAATCCTTGCTATTCCCACCAAGTCTTTTCCATTTTCTTTTGTTTTTTTCATTTAATTTCTGAACTGAATTGGGCCTAGCGCACGCCTGACTATTAACACCCCCCTCTGGGCCCATCTGGTATTTTAAACTAGTCCTGGTTGCTATTTGTCCCGCCCTCTTTCCATTTTCTTTTATTTTCTTTTATTTTCTTTTATTTTTTCATATTATTTTAGGTTAATTGTAAAATTCATAACTAATTGAAAAATAAACATTTTAAGGTGAGAATTTTTTCTATATTTTCCTTAGGGTTTCTAGAACTTAATAAAACAATAAAAATATTAATTCCTTGCATTTTACATTTTTGGCATATTTTACCATTTTATTGACTTTAATTTTGCATTGATTTGATACATGATTTTGTGGATTTTCTTGTGATCAATTGGTGAATGATTTTTGATTGATTCTTGTTGGATTGATTAGATTAGAGGTACATGCTCCCTTAGAGATTTTTATCATATTTTTATGATGAAATTTAGGCTAGTTTTGGATGATGAACTTTAGGGTGCTGAGATTAGGGTTTTACAACACTTAGGTGTAGTTTAGGGCATGGTTTAGAGACTTAGGGTTTGATTTAGGTCTTGGGGTTTATATGGGGTATAGGGTACTGTCGCTTGCGCGAAAATAAGGTGTCGGCACAACAGAAGAGTCGCCACCTTTCGTTATTTATCCCTCAGAGCGGGAAAGGAAACGATCGGAAAAACCTAACGAATAAGGGTAAGACAAGGTCATCGCAACCATTGTCTGGGTTCGGGAGTCGGTTACGCAAGGTGAAGGTATTAGCACCCCTCACGTCCGTCGTACTCGACGATATCCACGCTTGTTTGTTTACTTGGACGGGTTGGTTATAATCTATCTACCTATCAAGGCTGGCTGAAAAAGAAAAGAAAAATGACTCGGCAAAGCGTCGCACTTTATGCCTACGTATTCTCATCAGAGAATGAGAAATCAGAGTCAATGTAGTTCGGCCTACGAAGGATTGTGGGGGAAGGTAGCTCGCCAAGACATCGCCATCTTGTGCCTACGTACACTCAACAGGCATGAGAGATCAGAGCTCACGTATTTCGGGAAACTACGGTTTATTTCCTGTTTTGAAAGAAGTATTTTTTATTGTGTTTGCGATTTCAACCGCACTAGAGACTATGACCTGAGAGTGAATGCGTCGCATGTCACCCAAAGGGTACCATACTAAACATCCAGACTGTGGAAAAGGAACTCTCCCACAATCCTTTCTCAGATAGCTTAAGGCTCGTAACGTACGAAAGAAATCATTCATGATTACTGTATCTTAAACTGTTTTAAGATGAGAAGAGAACAGGCCCAACTAGGAGGGAGACTATCAAGTCCTACTGTTATCATGCCATGGATTCATCCTATGGTTGAGGTTTGAACAGGGAACTCCTAGAAGTTGTCATGCATAGGTTTCAACCTAAAAGTCTATCATCAAATCCTTATCAAAGGAAATGAGAGTCCTAAGGGATCATGTCAATGATACACCAAAACAGACAAAGCATCAGCTTAACAGTAAAATGCATGCAATGCAAGTGAGGGAGGAAATGTGTGTGGGGCTTCAGCCTCCACAAGCTCGTCTCGACCTCCAGCCAGTCATGAAATAACAGTAATCATACTGAAAAATAAACAACATGCTATCAAGCAATAAACAGTAAACTGCAGTCATACAGATAAAAGAAATGAAATACCATCCATGTTTGAGAAAGAAATTATCTACATCTAGGCTCTCCCTAATCCTAACCCTAAAAAAAAAACCCTAATCTACCTCTAAGCAAAGCCCTAAAGCAAAACCCTACACAAGAGAAATCAATCCCAGTCTTCAAGCTTCAAAACAAGCTTACCAAAGAAAGGGAGCTAAGTAGGCATACTCATAGTGCCTTCCTCAGGAAAGCACTAGGAGGCTTATACTTAGGACTCACATCCCATGTGGCTCAACAACTGTGATCGGTTTACGTTCCTCCTCAGGAGAAACTAAACTCACATGAAGGCTTCAACATCATTGGATACTTGAGAAATCCTACATGAACTAAGGGAACTAAGTGAACAGACCCATAGTGCCTTCCTCAGGAAAGTACTAGGGGGCTTCCACTTAGGAATCATATCCCATGTGGCTCAACAACTGTGATCAGTTTGCATTCCTCCTCAGGAGAAACTAAACTCACATGAAGGCTCCAACATCATTGGATACTTGAGAAATCCTACATGAACTAAGGGAACTAAGTGAACAGACCCATAGTGCCTTCCTCAGGAAAGTACTAGAGGGCTTCCACATAGGAATCATATCCCATGTGGCTCAACAACTGTGATCAGTTTACATTCCTCCTCAGGAGAAACTAAACTCACATGAAGGCTCCAACATCATTGGATACTTGGGAAAGAGGTGAGAAGAAAGAATGAAAGACATCCATAGTGCCTTCCTCAGGAAAGTACCATGAATTTCCCTCAAACTTCAGGGTCTCAAACCTCACAGAAAGGGAGCAAGTTCCTAAACCAGGACCTCAATCCATGCATCCTTGCAAGCTCCAACCTCTCAACCTCTGGGTCTTGATCTTCAATCTTCTCCTTCATCATGCTCCTTCAACAAGGTCTTCAAAGCAAACCAAGCCCCACAACAATTCCCCAAAGATAGACAATCAACACAAAACATGCCACACAAACAGTCCATTCAGAAAATACTCTGAAAACACTAAAGTCACAGGAAAAAATCTAATACTTATTCACAAGGGTCTATTACACCTACCCATAATACCCCTATAGTCCTTTAACCCAAATTCTATCTAGAAAGTCAAATTCAATGTCATCTAATGAACATGTCCTACATTTTAACCTAATTTTGATCACTCTAATGCTTATCATTCAAACTACTCAAGATAAATCCTAAAAAATATGAATTAAATTCTATGGGAATGTTAATGTCCTAACCTAATTACCCTAAAAAGAATGGGGCAAAAATCTTAAAAGAAATACCTAAACAAAATTGTTCAAAATCAAGTATCAAACTAAATCACTTAAAAAGCTATTTAAAAGAAAAATATGCTAAAAATATAAAACTAAAAATAAAATAGAATTTTTATTTTTACTAATTTTCTAGACAGGAATATGAA
This sequence comes from Lathyrus sativus, assembly GCA_963859935.3. Taxonomy (NCBI): domain Eukaryota; kingdom Viridiplantae; phylum Streptophyta; class Magnoliopsida; order Fabales; family Fabaceae; genus Lathyrus; species Lathyrus sativus. The sequence goes on from OZ012741.1 coordinate 258,230,456, forward strand.
CCTAATGCAAAAATAAGAAATGAAAAATGTCAATTTTCTGATTTTATATGATTTATTGAAAATGCAAGAAAATATAAGAGAAATAAAAATAAAGAAATGAAATAAATGGGGAGGGGATGCGTTTAGAAGATGCGCCTAGTTATATTTCTAGATGGGCCAGGAGGTGGGGGCGCGGATATTAAATGGCACTAGGCCCATTGTAATCAGAATTTAACAAAGAAAAGAGAGAGGCGCGAGGGGTGTAAAGAGTAGGTTTTCTACGTTCATTTCCAAGTGGGCCTTCATCATGGGGGTTTGGATAGCAAAGGTTAATAGGCCCATGACCGAGTCACTTAACCAAACGCAGCGTTTGGCTTTAGAAGCTCCCTCCAGTTTTCTTTTTCAAATTTGGACCGCACGATTAGATTAGCAAGTCAATAAAATTGGGATGATCCAACGGAGGGGAGATCATCTTCTCCAAAATACAACTAGGGTTTCAGACTCACGAGTTCCATGCACACGAATTCTTCATCCTCGTTCTCTCTGCTCACTCAATGAAAACACAAAATTCAAAGACCAAATTCATGCCATTTTCTTCCAAGATTGTAACCATGGTCTTGGTTTTCCCTAAGACCTCCTATAACTCGCAAACAGAGAACATGAAAAGCATGGTTCCAACATTATTCTCTGGTATCAATCTTGCTAAAGCTCAAATCTAATGGTGCAATTTTGTTCCTTATGTTACCCTAACCATTCTAAACCATAACATGTCAATTAATACTCAACACACGACTTATTCTTGAAACTGAAAGAAGCTAGGGTCTGTTATGGAACCTCACACAGAGCCCTCTAATTCACAGGGAATGATCAACTAACCTAACATGTTCATTCTATACCTAAAAACCTAACAGAAAGCATATAAATATAGAGATATGGGGAGAGAACAAAACCTGTCAAATGGTTATGGCAGGTGCAGTTAGGGATGGTTTCAGAGCTTGATCTTGCTTCAAGATGATCCTCTAATGGTGTGTAGCCTTCTGTTTGCAAGAGTTTTGATGGAGAATGCTTGCAATGATCCACACGAGTCTTGCTTGTGTTTCAAGGCAACCTTGAATTCCACTCTCTCCCTCACTCTCTCCACTGATTTTTTCCAACCCTTGATCTCAGCATGATCTATTCAATATATATACTTCAATGGAAGATCCTAGATTCATCTAGAAAGTGCTAGAAAGTCATGGAATTTCTCATGTAGTGACATTATGCATTCATCTCATACCATGCTTGCAACCCTTCAAATTTGTATCAAAATCTCTCCTCATGAGATATTGAGATGGTATGTGTGAAAAATCAGCCAATTCCTTGCCTTTGGTGAAGTTTCTCATAGTTGCCTCATTATGCAAGCAATAGGATTACAAAGCAACCCCCATTTTTAGACTTCAAATCAAAAATGTGTTTAAACCATTGTTTCCAAAATGTTGTTTATATTCAAAATGACATATTACATGACCTATTTTGGATTTGTAGATCTCTCAAACCATTTTCCAACTTGAACTTATTTAAATTATGTCTCATTTTTAGGTCATTTTCACCCATTCTTGTCAATTCTTGCTATAAGCTTTTCCCACAACTCATGACCACTTTTCTAGGCTTAAAATGTCATTTTGAACAACTTTTATGTTTTGAGTTTTTTCATTTGAGGCTTGGAAATAGGAGATATGGCCTTTGCTTAAAATGACCTATAATTATCAAATGACCAAAATACCCTTGGCTTGTCAAAGCCATAACTTGAGTTCTACAAATCCTATCAAGGACTTCTAGTACTCTCTAGAAAGATAAGAAGATTATCTTCAACATTCATGTTGACCAAGAAATCATAGGAATCATCCTACTAGGGAAAAAGTTGTCTGCAAGTTGGGTGACTTTCAAGGACCCAGATTCACACACCTCAGATGACCTGTAATTTGTCAAAACCATAACTTGAGCTATGAAAATCCTATCAAGGACTTCTACCACTCAAATTAAATCTAAGAACAAGCTCTACAACATCCATGTTATGGGGAAGATGATATGACAATCACATCTTGAGCTAAAACTACCTGGAAGATAGGGATCAAACTAGGGGATTTTACACTGTCAATCCTTAGAAACCCTAGCTTAAAACTTCTCACACTCCTCAATCATGATGAGTTGGTCTAGTAATCATCCTTATAACATCTCAATACATCATTCCATGATCACATGGCCCTTGGATTAGGTCTCAACCCTCTCCAAAACATCAGCTGACCTAGGGTTGACCCAGTCAAAACCCTAATTCTACCACTCATGGTTGAGTCTTCTGAATTCTTGCATAATGACCTCTCTGGGCTTCATGATGGATTTCAACCAATTCCTCTGAGGATCTCTTGAACTTTCTGATGAAGGTATCAACCTTCAAACACTTGATGGGTGAATAAATGTTGGTCAAATTTTGGGGTGCAACAGGTACATAGTTAGGTTCCCTTAGAAATTAATCTAGGATTTTAGGATGAGTATTACTATTTTCTTTGATTTTTGAAAATTGGTTGTTATTGGTGTGTTTCCCTCTTGGGATGTTGTTTTGATTGTTGGGTTTTGGGCATTTCAATTGGGCTTGGGGCTTGAGTTTTGCTTGTTGAGGCTTATGAAGACCTTGGATGATGATTGAAGACAAAGGATGGAGCTTGAAGCATGAAGAATTTTATCCTTGAAGGTTGCTTTTGAAGACTTAGGAGATAAGAGATATAGGGAGAGCTTTAGAGTAGACTGATTTCTTCTGTCAAACATAGAGAGCTTCTTGTGCCTCTATTCCATCCTATGATACAAGGTCCCCCAAAGAAGTTCCATCTCTCCTTAGGAGGGATGTAGATCAGGCTTTGGTTGGGTAGAACCTTGAGGATATATTTCACTTGCTATGTTAAGATCTTAGTGATTTCCCTGGGTTATCATTAAGCCTCTTAGCATTCCAACTTCATCTATTGGTTGATTCTCTCCTGTGGGTGTTTACATTGGAAAAGGGAACCTATTGGAGAATGAATTTCATTGAAGATTGGTGAAGATAAAGCTTGTGCCTGTCAAAGCTGGATAGCTGTGAAAATTAGGGTTTTGCTGCTGTTTGAAGCTGTTTATTTGTTGGGGTTCAGTGCTTGCCAGAGCTTGGAGACCTTTGAGGACAGGAGCTTATCTAAAGCTTGGGGATCATTGGAGAGTGAAGATGGGGTCTTGGTTGAAGTTGTTACTGTCAACCTGTTTGCTGTTAATCAACTGTAGCTGTCAGAGCTGGTGCTGTTTGAGCTGCTTATTATAGGAGCTGATGTTGCTGTCAGAGCTGGTGTTGGGTTTTATTTCTTTTTCTGTATTGTTTGTTGGCTTGTTCAGCTTTCCCATTAGGTTTGAAGTAAAGCTGTTTCACTTTGCCTATTGTTTTCCCAGGTTCGAGGTTGAGTGGGACTCCCTTGCCTCGCTTGTATTGCTGCATCTCATGCATTTTACTGTTTACTGTATATATGCTGTTTCTTTTCCGTTTATCCCCTAGGATCTCTGTTTTTCTCTGTGCAAGAGAGAGATATGACAGACATTAGGTTGTAACCCATGCATGACAACATTAGGGTAGTTTTGATTTCCTTTTCAAACCTTAGGTTTTTAGAGTTCTTTCTCTTCTCATCTCAGAACAATTCAAAACATAGTAATAAGGATAATCGATATCGTACGCTACGAGCCTTAAGCTATTTGAGAGAGGATTGCTGGAGGGTCACTCTTCAGTAATCTGACTGCTTAGTGTGTTACCCCTAGGGTGACATACGACGTAGTCACTCCCAAATCATAGTCTCTGGTGCGTCAGAGATTGCAAACATCATAAAAATCAGTTCTTGCGTAAAAGACTGAAAACAAACATCAAAGTGTCATTTTTGTCCGCTTGGACTCTTAATCAGGAGAAAACCTTTTCAGAAAGATAAAAAACAGTCAGACAAATTTGTGTCTTCCATAGCCCGAACTACGTTTGCTCTGATCTTTCATGCTGTATGAAAGTACGTAGGCATAGGATGCCGTATCCTAGCGAGCAACCTTCCCCTCTTTTCCCGTAGGTAGGCGAACTACGTTGACTCTGATTTCTTGTTCCAGACGGGAATACGTAGGAATAAAGTGCGATACTTTGCCGAGTCATTTTATTTTCTTTTAACCCAGACCTGTAGATTAGATAGAATAACACACCCTTAGATAGAAAACAAGCATGGATACCGTCGAGTACGACGGACGTGAGGGGTGTTAATACCTTCCCCTTGCGTAACCGACTCCCGAATCCAGGATTTGGTTGCGATGACCATTCCTTTCCCTCTTTGCGTTAGGTTTACTCTGAGCGTTTCCTTTCCCTTTTGTGGGATAAATAACGCACGGTGGCGACTCTTCTGTCATAGCCGGCGCCGATTTTCGCAGTAGCGACAACTGGCGACTCTGCTGGGGACAGGGATATCCCCTATGCGAGTCAATCCTAGCGCTTGTTTTCCCACTGTGGGTGTTGTATAGATTTACTTTTCGGTCTTTACTTTCTACATTTTATTATTAGCTTTATATTGTTACTGCTGTTGTGGGAAGGGGGTAATCTGTTAAGAGATAAGCCGGACCTGGGCTTGAGGTTACACATAGACTTAGAAGTAGAGAGTAGTGGTTAGCCTGCTTGCTTAGCTCACACCAGCTAGCCGCGAAATTTACGCTCGGACGAGATTCTCTTTGATGCTTCTTGCCTGGCCCTTAGGGCTCGACAAGTTGTCTGACCCGAGGATTGTCGACTCTGGGGACCTATCAATTGGGATTCAACTAAGTGAGGCCGCTTCAAGGGATGATGATGCCACACCTTCTGGGTATCGTATCATCGCTCTTGAAAGTCTGCGACGTTGAACCCGCATAGGATGTCGTACCTCGTCTGCGAGTTAAGTACACACCTGTGAGGGGTAGGTAGGGTCTGTTTACAGGAAACCTTTAACCTCAGAATACCTGGTTTATATCTGTCAGTGAGATATGGTTAGAGGGTTCATTTGAGTAGTTGGTTTGAGATGAAGATTTGATGGTTCTCAGGCTTCAGTACAGAGCAGCACAATTCATCAGCATTGCACTTGGTCCCTTGTTTGCATATGCATGTGCATTTTCATGATTGCATTAACATGTATTTATGTTGCAGGTGATCATTCCCCTCTAATTCTAGTATATCTTCTAGCCAGACATGGAGTCCCTGAAGAGGACAGTTGCTTATCGGTTGCATTCGCCAGATATCAGCTCATTGTTGGGTTTAGTTGCTCTAGCAGATGAGAGAGTGAGGGTTGAGTTCAGGGTATCTTATGGGAGATTGCTTAGTTTGTTGTACAGGCCTTCAGCATTCGAGACGACTGGGGTGTATACTTTGATGCAGTTTTATGAGCCGCAACTGAGATGTTTCTTATTTCCCGACTATGTTCTGGCACCCACTTTGGAGGAGTATTCCGCGATGTTGGGAGTTCCTGTGTTAGACCAGATGCCCTTTGTACATGCTGATGCTGAGCCCGAGTTAGCTACGCTCGCTGAGATTGTCAGTTTAGACACTTCTGAGTTCCCTGGAGGTTTGGTCAAGCTGAACGGAGCTTATGGTTTTCACCTGTCTGTCCTGGTCGAAAAGGCTACACAGTGCGCGAAGAGTGGATGTTGGGTTGCCTTCAGTGCCATTCTAGCTGTCTGCATCTACAGGATTGTCTTATTTCCTAATGTGCCAGATTTTTTCGACTCGGATGCCTTCCTGCTTCTTGCCTCGAAGAATCCAGTTCCTACTCTCTTGGGCGATGTTTATCATTCCATTCACTACAAGAATGAGAAACGTCGTGGCAAGAATGTTTCCTGCTGTCTCCCTCTCTTGTACAGGTGGTTCCAGGGGCACCTTCCGAAGACAGGGCCTTTTGTTGATGCTGTTGATACTTTGGATTGGTCTTCCCGGTTGATGGGGCTGTCTGCGGAGAACATCATTTGGTTTGATCGGAGTATGCTGGGCACTGATATTATATCTAGTTGCAGTGGCTTTCCGAATGTCCCCTTGATTGGACGGAAAGGCTGTATCAACTATAACCCTTCACTGCTGGTAAGACAGTTCGGTTATGCTTTGAGGGACGCTCCTATTGAGGAGGAGATACATGAATCTCTGTATCTCACGGGCTTATTAGACACGGCTGTTTTGATCAGATTGAGACATGCATGGGCAAGCATCCATAGGAGAAGGAAAGCTCTGCTCGGTAAGAGCAACAGCAGAGCTTATGATCCTTATTTGGCTTGGATTCGCGAGAGAGCTAGTACTTCCTTGATGCCTTATCCTGCTGCGAAACCCCTATATCTTCCAATGATTGAGATACCTGCTTCGGAAGAGAGTGAGAGGTATAACAAATTAGTGGCTGAAAACGATGAACTGAAGAAAGCCAATGATGAGTTAGAGAAAGAGATCTTCCAGTTACGTTGTGAGAAGAATGAAGCCACCTTCACTGTGAAGGAACAGACTGAATTGATTAACAGGTTGGGTTCAAAGCTGACGAAAGAGACCAACAAGAAAGAAAAAGCGGGAATAGCCTTGAACGGTGTTAGCAAGGTGCTCGCTTCCAAGAAGGAACTTCTAAGCAAAGCTTATGCCCGTATCAGCAATTGGGAAGCCCTATGGAATACCACGCTTGCCAAGCGGAAGGAGCGGGAAGACAAACTGAAGCTGCAGATTGCCACGTTAGAGGCACATATTAGAGCCCAAGACGCAAAGATTGCCGAAGAGACATCACTTAGGAGCACTGTTGAGCCTAGAGTAAGTGACTCTGACGAGAAGCCGAGAGGTTATGAAGTGAAGGCCAGCTCCAAGAGATGCAGACTTGGCGAGAGTTCTGGCGGAGGAAACTACCAGGACGACGCCAAAAAGCTGAGATCCACTACCGAGCGGCATGCCTTACTGATACAGGAGCTGATCTCCCGACTAGGGCATTCGGAGACGCTGAGGATATTGGAAGACGTCAGAGCACGCCATTTGGCCTGATTTACTTTTGCCTTGCTGTTGATTGTACTTGTATTTTTGACCATTGCCAGACTTGTTGGCCGAGGTCTCTTCAGTTGTATCCAGTTATACTCTTGTACTCAGCCTATTGGCACTTGCTTATATATGAGGGTTTTCTGATTTCTTGCTTTCTTGATAGGGACTCCATTGACGTGATGGCCTTCTCTCCGAAACTAGAATCAGGGAGGAATATAACCTGTAGCATATTTATATAATTGCATCTGCATTCATATTGCATGACCGGTATTCTCGAATTTGTATCTTATTTCCTGCATCTACAGGTTTTCAGGATTGACGAACAAAGAGTTCACCGCTACTCAACCTGAAACAACTGCAAGAGAATCATGGATCAAGTCCAAGTGGAGATGCAGGAAATTCGCGAGAAGCTGAACTTGTTCATGCAAGCAATGGAGAACATTGCTAAAGGCCAGGAGAGTCTCCAGACTTTGGTTCAGCCGCTGCTGACGCGGGCTAATGGGAATGGCAACAATGACCACAACTCTGTGCACGTTGAGACTATTCCTGAAGATGGGCCCCCTACGCCCGTGGTCCCACCTGTAGTGACCCCACCTGTTGTGGTTGTGAACAATAACGCTGGCGCTGGCAATGGCAACGCAGGGAATGGAAATGAGACTGTTGTTAACAATGTGGGATTTGGGGACGCCAACCAGGGCGGTGGTAACAACAATGGCGGTAATGGTTTTGGCAACAATGGTTTCGGCTACAATGATCAGGGATTTGATTACGTCAATCAGGACGGAAAGATCGGCTTCAATGCTCATGGTTTCAGTTATGACGGTTTTGGTAACGCTAACCAAGGGTATGGTGGATTTGGTAATATGAATGGTGCTGGGGTGATTCCTGTCAACACTGGGTTTGGACCTGTTAGGGTCAACCAGGGCTTCGGTAACGGGGGACGAGGTCCCATGATCAATCAACAAGGGTTTGGTCGCAACACTGGTTACAACGGATATGGAAATGGAAATATGAATTGGGGCGAAGACTGCCAGGAGGACGCCTTTTCTGGAAGAGGTGTGGGATTTGAAGGGCCTGTTGATCCTGTGCAGAGGATCAAGATGCTTGAAGAACAGATGAAGGGGGTAGTGAATCAGAACTCCACCGGCTTGGATATGACTACAATGGGCTTGGTACCAGGGCTGAGGGTGCCGTTGAAATTCAAGGCTCCCACTTTCGACAAGTACAAGGGGGACACCTGCCCTAAGGTCCATGTTCGCTCTTACTACAGGAGGATGTTCGCGTATTCAGACGATGAAAGGATGCTCATGCATTTCTTTCAGGACAGCTTGTCAGGACCTTCACTTGAATGGTATATGGGGCTGGAACCCACGCAGATCAAAACATGGAAGCAATTGGCTGATGCTTTTGTGACACATTACAAGTACAACAGCGATCTGGCGCCAAACCGGGTCCAATTGCAGGGTTTGTCACAGAAGCACGGTGAAAGCTTTAAAAAGTATGCGCAAAGGTGGCGCGATATGGCAACGAGGGTGCATCCTCCTTTAATTGAAAGCGAGATGAATGATATGTTCATTGGGATGTTTACGGGGGTGTTCTACAAAAAATTGTTTAGTGTGTCATTGAGCAGTTTCTCAGATTTGATTCTTATGGGGGAGATGATTGAAAACAGGATTAAAGTTGGAAGGTTCCAAGCAGGTGAGTCTACTTCAACAGGAGGTGCCAGAAAAGCATTTGGTGGTAGACGACAGGGTGATTCTAGTGCAGTGTTTGGTGGCAGGGGTAGGGGCCGAGGAAGACATCAGTATGTTCAACCGCAGCAAATAGCTAGCGTCATTATCCCGCTTCCTCAACAAAGGCAGCCACAACAACAACAACCGCAACAACAACAAGGACAAAATCCTGGCCAAAGAAGGGTACAGAACGCGAGAGCGAAAAGAGTGTTTGACGCACCTCCTTCGACGTATGCAGAACTCCTCCAGACTCTGCTAGGTTTGAACTTTGTCGAAAAGAGGACTTTGGCACCACCTACAGGGGCAGTACTTCCTTACGGATATGACGCCAACAAGCATTGCGAATTTCATTCCGGGGCACCCGGGCATGATATAGAAGCTTGTCAGGCATTTAAACATAAGGTTCAGGATTTATTGGATAGCAAAGCTATTAACTTTGGGCAGGCGGGTCCAAATATAGTACAGCAGCCTATGCCCAATCACGGGGCAAATGCCATCCTGACAGAGGAGAATCTGAATCTAGTGACGGATGTCAATGAGCTGAAGACACCGCTGGGTGAGATTAAAAGCAGGTTGCTAAAGGGGGATATATTCCCGGGGTGTGATGAATTTTGCTTGGATTGTTGGATACAGCCAGAAGGTTGTAATGAGTTAAAGCAGGGTATTCAGACTATGATGGATGAAGGTACCTTGCAATTTGATAGAACCGAGGTTGAAAAGCCTGTAGAGGCATCGTGTGATGAGCAGAACGATGTTGCGACGGTGACAATTCCGAGGAAAACAATAACGATAACGGCGCCTGCCAAGCGGCCGACGATCACAATTACCAAGGCACGACCAGTTCCTTTTGAGAGTAATAAAGCAGTGCCATGGACTTACGGGTTGGAGGTATATTGCGATGGTAAGAAAATTGAAGTCAATGGACAACCAGCTGGGGTTGTAGATAATGTTGTCGGAACAGGGGGCATGACCAGAAGCGGGAGAATCTTCACATCGCCCGAGGTAGAGGCAGAAAGATTAGCCAAGGGTAAAGCCAAGGTAACTGAGAGTGGTCCTTCTCAGTCGAATGAAAAGGAAACGTTGCTTAAGGATGTGGAGGAGTTTATGAGGCTCATTCGTAAAAGTGATTACAAAATTGTGGAGCACCTCCAGCAAACGCCGTCAAAAATTTCCATCCTATCATTGCTGTTATGTTCCGAGGCCCATCAGAACGCTTTGCTAAAGATTCTAGACACGTCATTCGTTCCTCAAGAGGTGTCTGTTAACCAGTTAGAAGGGGTGATGGCGCATGTCAATGCAGGGAACAGTTTGGGCTTCACAGACTTTGATTTAACTCCGAGAGGGCGAGAGCACAACATGGCATTGCATGTGTCAGTTGAATGCCGGGGCACGGTCATGTCCCACGTTTTAGTAGACACTGGATCTTCCCTGAATGTGCTACCGAAGAAAGCCTTGATGAAGTTAGATATCAGGGGGATTATCTGCATGCCCAGCGACTTAGTGGTGATAGCGTTCGATGGAACGAGGAGGTCGGTTTTCGGATCAATAACATTACCGTTACAGGTGGGGCCTGAAATATTTGAAACTGAATTCTATATAATGGACATCCAGCCAGCGTATAGTTGCCTTCTGGGTCGCCCATGGATTCATGCTTCCGGGGCAGTCACGTCCACATTACACCAAAAGTTGAAGTATATGGTTGGGGATAGTGTCGTCACGGTTTGTGGAGAGGAAGATATTCTGGTTAGCCATTTGTCTTCGTTCAAATATGTGGAGGTTGACGGCGAAATACATGAGACACCCTGTCAAGCCTTTGAGGGGTTGCGAATTAAGGACAAAGCTCTGGTGCCAAGTAAAGGATCAAATGTGGCGGTGTCATCCTACAAAGAGGCTCAAGCTCTAGTGCAGGCAGGCAAAACCAAGGGCTGGGGTCAGGTGTTGGAGATTCCTGTGAAGAATGACAGGTTCGGGCTCGGATATCATCCTTCGTCATCAGCATCCTCTTCAGGAACGCCCAGGTTCAGAGGGCCGATAACCATCACACCAAGTGGAGTGAGCTTCGAGACTATCAATGTTATTTCCGATTCTGAAGAAGGAGATAGCGATTGTGATATGGACGTGTGGATCAAGCCAAGCGTGCCAGGACAAAGTCTATGCAATTGGTCTATCTGGGAGACTGTTCCCGTGACAACTAAACAATAATGATTTGTTTTCTTAATTGTTGAATAATCCTGTGCCCTACCCGGGGCATAGTGATTTTGCTTAGGGCCATTTGGTTATGTATATTACATTGTTTAATCATGAAATAAAGGCGTTTTTCATATTCAAATATTGTGATCCCTGTTTTTCCTGTTTTTATCTTTTACAATAAAATGGCAACGTGGTTATTTGCTTTATATGCATTTTGAAGCATTTAACCATTTCCTTTGCAGGATTACTATTTCAGATGACATATATGAACCGCCTATGACTCACTTCGACTTCGAGCACCCGATATTTTAAGCTGAGGAAGAGATTGTTGAAGATGGCGACGTACCAGAAGAGTTGACCTGGTTATTGAAACAAGAAGAAAGAATCATTCTGCCTCATGAGGAAGTCATCGAGATTATCAATCTGGGGTCGGGAGAAGTTGTGAGAAACATTCGTATAGGGGCTGCGCTGCAAAGCGACATCAAGCAAAGGTTGGTTGAGATGCTCAAAGAGTACAGTGATATATTTGCTTGGTCGTACGAGGATATGCCTGGGTTGGATACGGATATGGTTGTTCACCGTCTGCCACTGCGAGAAGAATGTCCGCCTATTAAGCAGAAACTCCGAAGAACTAGACCGGACATGGCTGTGAAGATCAAGGAGGAAGTTCAAAAACAGTGGGATGCTGGTTTCCTAGCTGTTACCAAATATCCCTCATGGGTCGCTAATATTGTGCCAATACCGAAGAAAGACAGTAAGGTGCGAATGTGTGTAGACTACCGTGATCTGAACAGAGCGAGCCCGAAAGATGACTTTCCACTTCCTCACATCGATGTGCTGGTTGATAACACTGCTCAGTTCTCTGTATTCTCCTTCATGGATGGTTTCTCAGGATATAATCAGATCAAAATGGCTCCAGAAGACATGGAGAAGACCACCTTTATTACTCCTTGGGGAATATTTTGTTACAAAGTGATGCCCTTCGGATTGAAGAACGCTGGGGCAACATATCAACGTGCTATGACGACTCTCTTTCATGACATGTTGCATAAAGAGATCGAGGTTTATGTTGATGATATGATTGCCAAATCCCAAACGGAGGAGGAGCATTTGGTTAATCTGCTGAAATTATTCAAGAGGCTTAGGAAGTTCAGGTTGAGACTGAACCCTAACAAGTGCACCTTCGGGGTGAGATCGGGTAAACTACTGGGGTTTATCGTGAGCAAAAAAGGAATAGAGGTTGATCCTGCGAAAATAAAAGCAATACAAGAAATGCCGACGCCTAAAACAGAAAAAGAAGTGCGTGGATTTTTAGGGAGGTTAAACTATATCGCCCGGTTCATATCTCACTTAACTGCGACGTGCGAGCCATTATTCAAGTTGTTGAAAAAAGAACAGGTAGTCACCTAGAATGAAAATTGTCAAAAGGCGTTCGACAAGATAAAAGAATACTTGCAGGAACCTCCTGTTTTGATACCCCCAGTGGTCGGGAGACCGTTGATTATGTATTTGACGGTTCTTGAGGAAAGTATGGGTTGTGTTCTCGGTCAACACGACAAGACTGGGCGTAAAGAGCATGCGATCTACTATTTGAGTAAGAAGTTTACCGACTGTGAGTCTCGATACTCAATGCTCGAGAAAACGTGTTGCGCGCTAGCCTGGGCCGCCAAACGTTTGAGGCAATACATGCTAAATCATACAACCCTGCTAATTTCAAAGATGGATCCAATCAAATACGTGTTTGAGAAGTAAGCACTCTCCGGAAGAATTGTCCGATGGCAGATGGTGTTAACCGAATATGATATTCAGTATGTCTCGCAAAAGGCTATTAAAGGTGGCGGCTTGTCAGAGTACCTTGCGGAGCAGCCTGTTGAGGACTACCAATCGATGAGGTTTGATTTTCCTAACGAGGATATTATGTACCTGAAGATGAAAGATTGTGAAGAACCGTTGCTGGACGAAGGACCAGAGTTGGGTTCCAAATGGCAGTTGATATTTGACGGAGCTGTAAATTCTTATGGTAGCGGAATAGGTGCAATTATTACTACTCCTCAGGGGTCGCACATCCCCTTTACTGCCCGATTGACCTTTCCCGTTACCAATAATGAGGCTGAATACGAGGCTTGCATCATGGGTCTGGAAGAAGCTATTGATTTGCGAATCAAACATCTGGACATATATGGAGACTCAGCTCTAGTGGTGAATTAGATTAAAGGAGAATGGGAGACACGCCAGCCTAATTTGATACCATATATGAATTATGCAAGGAGATTGTTGCCTTTCTTTGACAAGGTGGAATTGCATCATGTGCCGCGAGCAGAAAATCAAATGGCTGACGCTCTGGCGACATTGTCTTCAATGTATAAAGTTAACTTCTGGAACGAGGCTCCCCGGATTGTTATCTCTCGGCTTGACAGGCCTGCATTCATATTTTCCATTGACGAAGCTCCCGATGGTAAACCCTGGTACTTTGACATCCAGAATTTCCTGAAGAACAAGGAGTACCCGGCTGGGGCATCCAGTCGAGATCAGAAGACTCTCAGGAGATTGGCTGGCAATTTCTATTTGAATCCCGACGGTGTCCTATACAAAAGGAACCACGACTTGGTGTTGCTACGCTGTGTAGACGAGAAAGAGGCGAAGTTGCTCATGGAAGAGATACATGAGGGTACATTTGGTACACATGCTGGTGGGCATGCTATGACGAGAAAATTGCTGCGGTCAGGTTACTACTGGCTAACTATGGAAACAGACTGTTTCAAGTTTGTAAAGAGGTGTCATAAATCCCAAATTTATGCGGACAAGGTCCATGTACCCCCAAGTCCTCTGAACGTGATGTCATCACCGTGGCCATTCTCGATGTGGGGAATTGATATGATCGGAAAGATTGAGCCTACGGCATCAAACGGACACCAGTTCATCTTGGTGGCAATTGATTACTTCACCAAGTGGGTGGAAGCAGCATCATATGCCAATGTCACCAAGCAAGTGGTCGCCAGATTTATCAAACGAGATATTATCTGCAGATATGGAATCCCTGAGCGGATTATCACAGACAACGGTTCGAATTTGAATAACAAGATGATGAAAGAGCTGTGCCAGAATTTTAAGATTGAACATCACAACTCTTCTCCTTACCGACCCAAGATGAATGGCGTCATTGAAGCGGCCAATAAGAACATAAAGAAGATTTTTTAGAAGATGGTTGTGACCTACAAGGACTGGCACGAGATGCTACCTTTCGCTTTGCACGGTTATCGTACGACGATACGCACATCAACCGGGGTAACCCCTTTTTCATTGGTATATGGAATGGAGGCGGTGTTACCGTTGGAGGTTGAGATTCCTTCCTTGAGGGTTTTACGAGATGTCCAACTTGACGAGGCAGAATGGGTAAAAGAAAGGCTGAATCAGCTCAGCTTAATGGATGAGAAGAGGCTAGCTTCTTTAGCATACGGTCGGTTGTATCAGAGCCGGATGAAGAAAGCGTATGATAAGAAGATACACCCTCGAAGCTTTCAGACGGGCGACCTTGTGCTAAAGAGGATTCTCCCGCCACAAACAGATCACAGGGGCAAGTGGACCCCTAATTACGAAGGGCCATACGTTGTCAGAAAAGTCTTCTCTGGAGGAGCCTTGCTACTATCTACCATGGATGGTGAAGACTTTACGTCATCTGTGAATTCGGACGCAGTTAAAAAATACTTTGCTTGAAAGTGACCCGCTGGACAGTAAAAAGAGAGTCCAGGCAAAAATGGGGCATCTTGGCGAACCGTAAAAAATGAATAAAAGGTTCGGGCAAACGTTAGGGATAAAATTGAAAAGATGTACACCCGCGGAGTCGAAAACCTGCATTGGGCGACTTCGGCAAAAAAGGGTATCCCGGTGAATTGAAAACCCGCAAAGGGCGATTCACACAAAAGTTAGGGATTGAAAAAGCAAATGACTACGGTCCGAATTTGATACGGCATTGCTCAATGGTCTGGGAGTACCTGAGGGTTCGTTTGTCCAATACAATCTCTTCCGAAAGATGAATATCGGGAAAGCGCCAGAGTCAGGCGAGTCATAGGAGGATCAGCTCACGATGTTTGTCTGCACCACGTTGCCGACATGTGTACAAATTCAATTTGTATTTTTTTATGCATATATGTATGTGTGTGTGCGCAACTTCCTCTTTTCAGAAGTTGCATCCGATGTACAAAATTCTGCCTATTTAGAAGCCTGTTATTAAATAAAACATATTATTCAGTATTTGATGTTTGTGCTTTACTGTTTTGTATGTAGAAAACGCCAATGTTCCGATGAACTTGCATGTGCATAACTTTGCTGGCCCTTGCCAATAATTGCTAAAACTTAGAATTGACTGAAGTAATGTCACGGATGCTAACCCGAATAGATTTGGTTTTATAGATATGTTTTGTCTCGTTTGTGTTTTGCAGGGTTCTCACCTTTGAAGTGAACGATCAGAAATGGTGACCCCCAGCCGGAGGCTCGAAGTGAAAGACTTGACTTTGTGTGACGCTAACCCTCATGCAGGTTGAACCTCATCCCCAGAGGTTGAGACGATGAGTATCCCTTATCAAAGGAAGGATTAGTTTACCCAAAAGAGTATCCTCACGGAAGTTGTCCACAGGACATCCTCAGCAAGACGAAATCAGTATCCCTTGCAGAATCTATACTCCCCAGAGAGTCGAAGATATGCGCATTCAATCCCCAGCAGGGAGGATTTCCGAGGCACGTAACCAAGATAGTAAGTTCAGAAGGGTTATCCCCACCGAGGATGGTTTTCTTTCTCCCCGCAGGTCGTCATGCCTTCGTTAGGATGATTATCCCCAGCGGAGTGGTAAGGTCCGAGTTTGTAAACTGTACCCAGACAGTTGTCTCCCAGAAGGGTGGCTTCTCCCCCAGCTAAGTTTGTTCACCGTTAGGGTGTTATACTTTCCTCCCAGTGGAAATCGATGTGTAATCTCTCCCCGGCAGAGTTGGCTGCATTTTCGGCATTTATTTTGCCGGAATGCTTTGTGATATCCGTTCATCCCCAACAGGGTGGTATTGGTCCTTGACAGCCATGTTGAAGCAAGCTTATCAGAGCTCCCCAGCAGCCTGAACTTGCATTTACATTTGCATACATTATCATGATTGCATCTACCCAAAACGCGTAGCATTTCCATGCCGTATGGAGCATTACGCCATTGCCAAACATACACATTTTGAAACATAAATCAGGTTGGTTAACCTTTTTCTTTCAGGTGTGTTTCTCAGCAGGAGTATTGGGTTTTACCTCAGATATATTTCCAGATATTCGAAGTCTCGCCGTAAGACATAGGGTGATGCAGTTCTTGTTGTCATTCCCCACAGAGTTACTGGCCGAAGTTTCTGTTATCCGACCAGCGGAGTGTTTTTCTTCAGGTTGCTGTCGCGGCAGCATTTCAGGGTTTCATGAATCAAAATTTCAGAAGTGGTCACTTATTGTCGAAATGGGTATCAGGCAGTTATTTTCAGAATATCCCCAGTGGAGTTAACTACTACCGCGAACAGGCTAGGAAGCTATATCCAAGGTTATCTTTTCCCGTATGAAGCAGGTGGAAGAACTTTCCTGTATGTATCAGGCAGATGTGTTATCTTTTCCCGTATGAAGCAGGCGGAAGAACTTTCCTGTATGTATCAGGAAGATGTGTTATCTTTTCCCGTAAGAATCAGGCGGAAGAACTTTCCTGTATGTATCAGGCAGATGTGTTGTATTTTCCCGTATGAAGCAGGCGGAAGAACTTTCCTATATGTATCAGGAAAATGTGTTATCTTTTCCTGTATGAAGCAGGCGGAAGAACTTTCCTGTATGTATCAGGCAGATGTGTTATCTTTTCCCGTAAGAATCAGGCGGAAGAACTTTCCTGTATGTATCAGGCAGATGTGTTGTATTTTCCCGTATGAAGCAGGCGGAAGAACTTTCCTGTATGTATCAGGCAGATGTGTTGTCTTTTCCCGTATGAAGCAGGCGGAAGAACTTTCCTGTATGTATCAGGCAAATGTGTTATCTTTTCCCGTAAGAATCAGGCGGAAGAACTTTCCTGTATGTATTAGGCAGATGTGTTGTATTTTCCCGTATGAAGCAGGCGGAAGAACTTTCCTGTATGTATCAGGCAGATGTGTTTTATTTTCCCGTATGAAGCAGGCGGAAGAACTTTCCTGTAAGTATCAGGCAGATGTGTTATCTTTTCCCATATGAATCAGGCGGAAGAACTTTCCTGTAAGTATCAGGAAGATGTGTTATGTTTTCCCGTATGAAACAGGCGGAAGAACTTTCCTGTAAGTGTCAGGCAGATGTGTTATGTTTTCCCGTATGAAACAGGCGGACGAACTTTCCTATAAGAATCAGGTAGATATATTTTCCCGTATGAAGCAGGCGGATGAATTTTCCTGTATCTAGATAGATGATGATCCCGTGATAGACAGGGTATGTGGGTTGTGTTCTGATATTCAGCAAAAGTATTTTCCCAAGGAATTCATCGTGATTTCCTCGTGTTACTGTCCCCAGTAGAGTCCTCCGCGAGTCGTTTGTGGGGTGGGACCAATGGAGGTAGCTACTGTAGAGGTAGGCAGAGAAATAGTATTCAGATGGTTTTTTTTCCGTATGAAGCAGGCAGATGAATGTTCAGACATAATTGTTTCCCCAGCAAAGTCGTCAGGATGTTGCTGTATGGACAAGAATATGGACAAAGTGTTATCCCTGCAGCGATAGAATCTTTTTTCGGGCTAATGAAAATAATCCCCAGCACGGTCGCTAATTGATCAGTTTGTTGCCGTAACAACCAGATCCAGTCAGCGGATGTTGTTTTCCAAGCAGTTTGTGCAGTTTATTTTTGCGGTTGGCAAATTTCCGGGTTCTTAGTATTCAACCGTCTCGTACCTCGATTGTTTGAAGGCCGTTCGTTCTTCACCCAGTCGGGTCCAAGCCGTTTGAATAGGGGCAGCTGTTGCACCCTAAAATTTGCTCAACCTATTTCACCTGGTTTATGTTTCAATTGCATTATCATTTGCATAGCATCATGTACATAATCTAATCCTTTGCATAGCATAGCATAGCAAGTTATCCAACAAGGGATCAAGTTCCAGTCTTATCTAAAGAAGCACATCAAGGGTTTTTATTCAAGTTTAAGACAATCCAAGTCATCAAGAAAGGCTTGAAGCTTTGAGAAGTTTGAGGGTCAACCAGTGGATTTCTCTCCTAGTCTAAGGTGTATTGAGAGTCATCAATGGGAGTATGAGCTATGAATTGAGGGTATGGAATGTGTACAAAGCTTATGAGATGCCTAGAGGGTCATATTGAAGATGAGACAAGTCATTGATTCAAGTACAAGAGCCACAGTTGAAGTGCAGTCAACCAGGGTTTCATCTAGGTCAACCCTAGGTAAACCCTAGGTCAACTGAGTGATTGAAGAGCATCAAGGCTTAATTGGAGGTTGTGGGATTCATGAATTGATATGTTGATACATGTGTGGTGTTGTGCCAAGGATAAATCAAAAAGAATCAAGAGTGGGAGGAGTTACCAAATTAGGGTTTCAGTGTAAAATCCCCTACTTTAGGCCTAACTTCCAAGCCAGATAAGTCAAAATGCAAGTTTCAAATGGATTCTTGGTCAACATGAAACTTGTAGAGCTTCTCAATAGCTTTAATTTTAGTACTAGAAGTCTTCAATAAGATTTGTAGAACTCAAGTTATGGTTCTTGCAAGTTATGGGTCATCAGAGGACACTGAAATTTATCTGTGAAAGTCACTTGACTTCCAAGCAACTTTTGCCCATCAAGGAGTTTTCAAATGGATTATTGGCCAACTTAAGAATTGTAGATCATGATCTTATATTTCCATAGAGTACAATAAGTCCTCAAGAGGATTTGTATAACTCAATTTATGATTTGGCAACCCAGGGGTATTTTGGGTATTAATGGTTATAGGTCATTTTTTAACCTAGGTCAAAATCTCTATCTTCCACTCCTCAAATGGAAAAATATTCAACATGATATGTGTTCAAAATGATGTTTTTGGGATAGATAAGAGGTCATGAGAGTTTGGAATGGCTTGCTTCATAAAATCACAAAAATGGCCTAAAATAAGGGTGGATTTTAAATAAGCCAAGGATGAAAATTGGGATTTTTGATCTACAAGTCTAAACCTAGCCATATGACATACCAATTTGATTGAAAAATGCATTTTGAGAACATTGACATTGCCACATTTTTGAGTTGAGGGATAATTCAATGACTTGCTTTGTAAAATGGTTACTTACATCATAAGTAACAAATGCAAAACCTCTTTGCAAGGCATAACCAAGGCTCTAATGAATCCTAACACATTCAATATGTCATCTAATGAGAATTTGGATCAGAACCAAGGCCTTGAAGCAAGCAAAAACTCAGCTGCCATATGGGAATTTCTCATGACATTTTCAAGAGCAAGAGATGGTGAAATTCTCATTAGAGCTTTCCAGAAGATTCTAGAGCTTTCATTCATGTTCTATATAAGATTTAGAATTGGCTCAAAGCTTGAGTTGGTGGAGATTGAGGGAGGATTGAGAGATTGCATCTTGAGTTTTCCATGTGCATAACAGAATCGGTTACAACAAATTAAGCAATTTCAATCCATTCTTTTGTGTTCAATAGCTTGCTTTGGCATTGGTGAATGATTCCAGAGTGAATTCATAGCAAGAGCATTGAAGAATTGTGAGATCGAATTTGAAATTCTCGGCCTGCAACTCAAGATCGGGTTTCAAGATCCAAGCCATTTCAATCCCTTTTATTGCATACAGAAGCTTGGTCATACGCTAGTGAAGGAATCTGGAGCTTGTGGAAGATTGGTTTGAAGGTTTGAGTGGTCTGTTCATCAAGAAATCACAGGTATGTAATCTTCAATCCATGGCTTGATATATGCATGTTCAATAGGTTTTAGGTGGTTAGATAGCATGTAGATGATCATAGGAAGCTTTCTGGTAGCAATTGGTGGGAATTAGAGACAATTTTGTGATTGACACCATTTCTGTTCATGCATTTATCTGGAGATTCTTGGTGTTAGATGTTTAATTTAATGGTTAGAATTGATCAGGGTGAGTTGGTGATGAGTTTGGACCAATTAATTTTAAGTTTAGTGATGATTGATTTCTGACCAAATTCTGAGATGTTGATCGTGTTTCTTGGAGGAGGAGGATTCAATGTATGTGGTTAGCATGGTTAGATTCAGGGAAGAAAATGGAGTGGAATAGGGTTTTTAATTTTGATTTTTGATGAGGAATTGATGGAACACGATTGGGAGAAGATGAAGCTTGAAGCTCTGTTTCATCCATGGTTTTTCTCCCTCCAAGATTCAAATGAGGAAGACGATGGGAGGACCATTAGATTGTTTTAGACTTTTGACTAAAATCATCATCCAACGGCCACGAGCGCTTCTTCATTTGTGAAGGATTCTGAGAAGTGAAACGCACCATTTCACTTAAGGTACCTGGATGGGCTTAAGTGAGGATTTGCTACCAACACCCTTTTCCCAGGCCCAATTGAGAAATACACGCGAAATCCTTGCTATTCCCACCAAGTCTTTTCCATTTTCTTTTGTTTTTTTCATTTAATTTCCAAACTGAATTGGGCCTAGCGCGCGCATGACTATTAACACCCCCCTCTGGGCCCATCTGGTATTTTAAACTAGTCCTGATTGCTATTTGTCCCGCCCTCTTTCCATTTTCTTTTATTTTCTTTTATTTTTTCATATTATTTTAGGTTAATTGAAAAATTCATAACTAATTGAAAAATAAACATTTTAAGGTGAGAATTTTTTCTATATTTTCCTTAGGGTTTCTAGAATTTAATAAAACAATAAAAATATTAATTCCTTGCATTTTACATTTATGGCATATTTTACCATTTTATTGACTTTAATTTTGCATTCATTTGATACATGATTTTGTGGATTTTCTTGTGATCAATTGATGAATGATTTTTGATTGATTCTTGTTGGATTGATTAGATTAGAGGTACATGCTCCCTTAGAGATTTTTATCATATTTGTATGATGAAATTTAGGATAGTTTTGGATGATGAACTTTAGGGTGCTAAGATTAGGGTTTTACAACAGTTAGGTGTAGTTTAGGGCATGGTTTAGAGACTTAGGGTTTGATTTAGGTCTTGGGGTTTATATGGGGTATAGGGTACATAGTTAGGTTCCCTTAGAAACTAATCTAGGATTTTAGGATGAGTATTACTATTTTCTTTGATTTTTGCAAATTGGTTGTTATTGGTGTGTTTCCCTCTTGGGATGTTGTTTTGATTGTTGGGTTTTGGGCATTTCAATTGGGCTTGGGGATTGAGTTTTGCTTGTTGAGGCTTATGAAGACCTTGGATGATGATTGAAGACAAAGGATGGAGCTTGAAGCATGAAGAATTTTATCCTTGAAGGTTGCTTTTAAAGACTTAGGAGATAGGAGATATAGGGAGAGCTTTAGAGTAGACTGATTTCTTCTGTCAAACATAGAGAGCTTCTTGTGCCTCTATTCCATCCTATGATACAAGGTCCCCCAAAGAAGTTCCATCTCTCCTTAGGAGGGATGTAGATCAGGCTTTGGTTGGGTAGAACCTTGAGGATATATTTCACTTGCTATGTTAAGATCTTAGTGATTTCCCTGGGTTATCATTAAGCCTCTTAGCATTCCAACTTCATCTATTGGTTGATTCTCTCCTATGGGTGTTTGCATTGGAAAAGGGAACCTATTGGAGAATGAATTTCATTGAAGATTGGTGAAGATAAAGCTTGTGCCTGTCAAAGCTGGATAGCTGTGAAAATTAGGGTTTTGCTGCTGTTTGAAGCTGTTTATTTGTTGGGGTTCAGTGCTTGCCAAAGCTTGGAGACCTTTGAAGACAAGAGCTTATCTAAAGCTTGGGGATCATTGGAGAGTGAAGATGGGGTCTTGCTTGAAGTTGTTACTGTCAACCTGTTTGCTGTTAATCAACTGTAGCTGTCAGAGTTGGTGCTGTCTGAGCTGCTTATTGTAGGAGCTGGTGTTGCTGTCAGAGCTGGTGTTGGGTTTTATTTCTTTTTCTGTATTGTTTGTTAGCTTGTTCGACTTGCCCATTAGGTTTGAAGTGAAGCTGTTTCACTTTGCCTATTGTTTTCCCATGTTCGAGGTTGAGTGGGACTCCCTTGCCTCGCTTGTATTGCTGCATCTCATGCATTTTACTGTTTACTGTATATATGTTGTTTCTTTTCCGTTTATCCCCTAGGATCTCTGCTTTCCTCTGTGCAAGAGAGAGATATGACAGACATTAGGTTGTAATCCATGCATGACAACATTAGGGTGGTTTTGATTTCCTTTTCAAACCTTAGGTTTTTAGAGTTCTTTCTCTTCTCATCTCAGAACAATTCAAAACACAGTAATAAGGAAAATCGATGTCGTACGCTACGAGCCTTAAGCTATTTGAGAGAGGATTGCTAGAGGGTCACTCTTCAGTAATCTGACTGCTTAGTGTGTTACCCCTAGGGTGACATACGACGTAGTCACTCCCAAATCATAGTCTCTGGTGCGTCAGAGATTGCAAACATCATAAAAATCAGTTCTTGCGTAAAAGACTGAAAACAAACATCAAAGTGTCATTTTTGTCCGCTTGGACTCTTAATCAGGAGAAAACCTTTTCAGAAAGATAAAAAACAGTCAGACAAATCTGTGTCTTCCGTAGCCCGAACTACGTTTGCTCTGATCTTTCATGCTGTATGAAAGTACATAGGCATAGGATGTCGTACCCTAGCGAGCAACCTTCCCCTCTTTTCCCGTAGGTATGAGAACTACGTTGACTCTGATTTCTCGTTCCAGACCTGTAGATTAGATAGAATAACACACCCTTAGATAGAAAACAAGCGTGGATCCCGTCGAGTACGACGGACGTGAGGGGTGCTAATACCTTCCCCTTGCGTAACCGACTCCCGAATCCAGGATTTGGTTGCGATGACCATTCCTTTCCCTCTTTGCGTTAGGTTTACTCTGAGCAATTCCTTTCCCTTTTGTGGTATAAATAACGCACGGTGGCGACTCTTCTGTCATAGCCGGCGCCGATTTTCGCAGTAGCGACACAAGCCACTAGTACACCCATCAGATAGAAGCTCTCCCCCTATATTTTATAAAAGCTGCTCCAAGCTCACCACAGTATATCTCAAGTTCATACAATGAGAAGGTACCAAACAGCTCCACATCTTTCTGCAGTAGAAGGACCCACTTCTCCACAGGACTTCTGGCCTGAACAAGATAAACACCTCATAATCCAAGACATTATTTCCTCATCGTTCTCCAATATGATAAGTAAGAACATTTCTGGTTTAATTGGTGAATATTCACTCATAAGTCCAGATTTTCATGCACTGAGCCACTCCAGTCTTGTATAATACTCTCACATCATACTCCAAGACAGTCCGTTTACCTCAGCATTCTCTCGTATGACAAGATAGAGTAATTCTTAGTCAGACTGTGAATCACCAGATCTTCAAGTCCAGCAAACAAAGTGATGTTCTGACAGACATCATACATTAACCACTTGGACTTACTATCTGAGCAGTAATCCAATCTGAGGTTCTTCAGAGAACACAACTCCACCAGCTTGATCAAAAACATCTCCAAGAGAGGGTAATCTTCCATACACAACTTAGGGCTTCTACACAAGCTCCAATATATGAACAAAAATAGATCCACTTTTAGTCTTCAACGAACTAGCCTTCTGCACAAGAATAATTAGTTCCAAACATGAACAGTCCCAGAACCTTCTATGGTCTTCAAATAACTACCCTTCTGTACAAGAATAGTTTTCTAAAGGCTCACTACTTAAATAACCAAATGATGTTGTTTTGTTACTGAGCATCTTTCAGAGCTCTAGCAAGCTTGATCTTCATATCCTACATGCTCCAAGGCAACTTAGATACACCAAGACTTGGACCTGTAACACCTACTCCTTCACACAGCTCATGCAGACTGTATGAGATAGTATCAATTCCATTCATACCTGAGAAGATTATCTTCAAATGATGTACCACAACATCCATTGAGGCCCTGAAGTTACTGCTTGGTGTCATAACATCTGATAAGATATCCTGCTTGTGAATTCAGTCCTTCATTATGCCATTTAGAAGAACCTCATCAAGAGTTCCATGTTCACACAGAATTGATTACTGATAGTAGGTTTAAGTATGCAACCTGTACCCCAAGAACTCCCTTTGAATTGCATTTGCTTCATAAAACTCCTCTTTAGAGAAACCAAACATGCCAAAGCTTGATTCTTTAGAGAAGATTAGTCACAAGAGATCTTTACAGAAGGAATCCCGCTTTCCTTAAATAGAGACTTCTTCAGAAAGTCAGACATAACTGCCACTTATCCTTGACCTCCAAGATGAGCAAGGTCACATGCTCCTATGCACCTAGATCAAAAATAAACTGACCCAAGCAGTCCTATCACCAGCACCATATTCTAGACAACTTTCTAGATAAATATCAGATGCTTCTAGTGGTGACTAGAACACACCTGCTGCACTCTAATAAACTGATCCAAGGAAAATGTCTTCATTTGCACTTCCACCAGCACTACATTCTAGTCTTAGTTTCTTGCCATGAAACTTACTAGAATAAAGCCAAATCCTACCACACAAGAGTATGGTAACAAGATTATCTGCTATATCTTCTTCAACAGACTTCTGTACAATCTGAAGTTGGAATGTCTTAACATCTAGTTGAACACCAGATCCTTGAAGCAGACAAAGCATATCTGGGGCCTGATGCTTGAGCAACAACTGATGAGACAACTTGATCATCAACTAAGGATAATCCATTAAATATTTGAGAATATCTCAAATAGAAATGAATCTTAAATCCTTGTAACAGATCCTTCTCTGAACTTCATGGATAATCAGTTAAATATGTGTGTAGTCCACAAATAGCAATTGATCTTAAATCCACACAACTTCAGGAATACCAAGGCTGAAACATCAAGGCTGACACCCTTGACTCAACCTGCCTATGACTTCCTCTGTTGAAAGAGCCTTTGCAAGTCATGAGTAGTGAAAATAAATCACCTCCCACTATCCTTTCTAAAACAACCTTTGTAATACACAGTGGAACAACCGAATCACACCATCTTCCAATCATCTACGCAACTGCCACAACCATCCATCAAATTGTATATAGGCCAATCTTCTCTCAAGGCTACCAGAGTTCTTGCATCAAAAAAATATGCAGCGGAACCACCAAGAGAACATCTTCAACATGCCATAAATAAGATGTCAGAATATATTATAGGTCATCATACAGAAGTAGCCACTCCTCCTTTGGCAAACCCTTCAACAGATCATAGAAGCTCCTATATCAGAGGGCACATCAGTAGATACCCAGAATCCTTGGCAACCTCCTCCGAAACTCCATAAGCAGCAGCTCACATGTTTAGAAAGATCAGCAACTCAATTGTAGCTTCTCCTTGTTTAAACCACCAGAAAGTATCTCCCAAGATCTCATCCAGAATAGACAGGATGCCTGCTCTGATACTATTTGAAATTCTGGTATGCAGATCTCATATGTCCCAAGAACATTGATCTCTGTTCAACAAGGACGAGGACATACCATGACCAATTTAAATTTCATTAAATTGTACCAATGTCATGGCCAACGTCATGACGCCTGTAGTAACATCTGCAGACTGACATACTATTTATCTAAACATTTAAATTGTGCAGAATTGTAAATGCTGAAAGATAAATAACACACTGAATTGTTTACCCAGTTCGGTGCAACCTCACCTACATCTGGGAGCTACTAAGCCAGGAAGGAAATCCACTATTAGCAGAATCAATTCAGAGCTAAACTCCCCTGTTTACAACTCCTCACTTTATCTCTACCCAATGCAATTTCTGCCTAGAGACCACTAGACAAGAGTATATCCACTCACTCCCCCTCAATCACAACAGTGATATACAATTCAATACAAATGACAGACTTTAGAAGACACTCTTCAAAGTCACAATACTTGATTTTGCTTAACAGCTTCAATCAAGGACAATGAACACAACAGTTCATACACACTAACCAAAGCAATTATACAACATACAATTGCTTGGCACACAAGAAATCCTAAGACTCCTACATACATGAAGAATCACAACATACCACAAAATTCTCCACTCACAACTGTGTCTATCGCAATGTATCAAAAGATACAAAGGGTGACTTACAAACACAAGGGACTCTCAAACCCTAGACCTTTTTTTACACTCAAGTTGTTATTGATGTGAGTGCTTGATTTCCTCTGCTTCTACTCCTCCTTAAATAGTAGTGTAGACTGGGCTCAGGCTAGTCACAAGTAACAAACTTTAGGTTAAACAAAGTAACACTAATTTTCACAATTCAAGGTGCTGTCAAATTAGGTCACAGCTGCTTCATGTTATGTCCAGCCCTGACTAGAATCTCGCCTGAGATAACTAAAGAGCCATAACAGGTTTCCTGAATTATAGCCTGAGATATATCACGTATCATAACAGAAAAACAAACCCTGCACGCCTGATGTCATACGATCAATGTCATAAGATTCAGTAATGACATTCAGCTTCACTTACTCTTAGCTAACCAGACTCCCCCTGCTGAGCACTCCTGCAAAATTTTCTTCACAACAGTAGAAATGTTTCCTAAAAAGTCTCAAAGATCCTTTTTATGAACACCAATTAAATCTGCACGTTGTTCCTAATGAATCACTTTGGCCTGCACATACTGATGAGGTATATATATATATCCAAAGCACTTCTGTCAAGTGATAAACCAGCAGCACCTGTTGTACCAGACAGCGATGTCATGACATTCAGTATGACTTCCATGACAACAGTTATGTCATCAGCTCTTGCTAGCTCCTGCTGCACCAGACAGCGACGTCATGACATTGGTAATGACATCCATGACAGCAGTTCTGTCATCAGCTCCTGCTAGCTCCTTCTGTCTCCATGGCAGCAGTTTTGTCATCTGCTCTTGCTAGCTCATGCTGCACCAAATGTCATGATATTGGTAATGACATCCTGTTTACAACACATGACAGCAGTTTTGTTACCACAGCTCCTACTGTATTAGACAGTTATGTCATGACATTGGTCATGACATTGTGATTAACAACACAAGACAACAGTTCTGTCATGACAGCAGATGGATGTCACGACATTCAGCATGACATTCACATTAAAACACTCCACAGCAGTTCTGTCACCACAGCAGATGGAGATGTTATAATATCCTACTTAACATTAGTGCAGGATCATGTTTTACCAAAACTTAGCCAATCATAGAACCATGGACAATCATAGAACCATGGCACTAACACCCGTCACTGTTAAGTGATAGCACTTCAGAGCCGGAGCTCTGATACCAACTGAAGGTAGGAAAACACTTAGAAGGGGGGTTTAATAAGGGGTTTTCAAAAACAATTATGACAATAGAAAAAAAACAAGTTATTTTTATCCTGGTTCGTTTGAACTTAAACTACTCCCGGCCAAGGTGATTTCGCCTTTCTCAAATGAGGACTTAATCCACTAAATCAAAACCTGATTACAATGATATCACTAAGACCAACTGTCTTAGTCTTCTCAAGAATCCTGACCACAACTTGGTCTCTCAAGGAACTTTTACAAAGATAAAATACAATGTGTTGAAGTGCTTCTAAAAAGCTATTATCACAACTGTGATTTTTACACAAAATGAAGAACAAATAAAATTTATGTGTTTGATGTAGAAATGTACTTGTGTTTTTCTTTGTATGAGTTTCTACTTTGATTGTTTTTCAAATGTTCCTTTTGAATTTCTTTGGATTGCTTTTTGGAATACTTCTTTGAAATTCTTAACCTTGAAGTGCTGATGGAGACTTCTTTATATACTCCACTTTCTCAAAATAGTGTGTAGAAGAAAGTACTGTAGGATGTAGACAGAAGGGACAAATACTTTTCGTCTTGATTTGACATTCCCTTTTTTCCTGAATTCCTGTGCCATACACGAATGAGAAATAGTGTCGTTGGTAGACATTGGGTTTAGCAACGTATCTTTCTTGAACAATATCTTTTCAAATGAACAAATATGAAAAATAATCTTGCATCAGATCCTCTGATGATGTTCCTTGTTCTTCTTTATCAGAGTCACTTTATCCAGAGTTTTGCAGCAAAGTGCTTAGCGTGAATGAATGATTAGAGTTGACTTGATTCTCTGAGCCTCTGTACTTGCAGCGTTTAGTTCTCACAGAGTCTTCTGAATATACTGAATCTTTATACTCTGCGCTCAGAGTCTTCTGTAGGTAGCGCTTCAGAGTCTTCTGCAGGTAGTGCTTCAGAGTCTTCTATGCTGCGCTTTCTACGCTTAGAGCTTTGCGTATATAATGTTCAGAGGAATTCTTTTTGTCTTCAGATGAATATTTATTTGATATCTGAACCAAAAACACTTGAACAAAATTAGATTATATATTTTCTTTATACAAAATTTCATTAATGTTATCATCAAAATATTGAGATATATTAAGAACCAATATGTGTTCTAACATCGTTATCATCAACAAGTTGCTACGATAAATATCTCGGCCGTAGCTCAGCAACGAGTCAATATTCAACGACCTTACAATGTTAGACGCAAAATTCCTGATAGACGGCTTTGAGAATCCTCCGATGCCGTATTCTCAGTTGTTACAACATCTGCTGCAGTTACAATTGGTTCAGAAGAGGACTCTGGCTCCTCTCACTGGT
Organism: Lathyrus sativus; assembly: GCA_963859935.3. Taxonomy (NCBI): domain Eukaryota; kingdom Viridiplantae; phylum Streptophyta; class Magnoliopsida; order Fabales; family Fabaceae; genus Lathyrus; species Lathyrus sativus. The sequence goes on from OZ012741.1 coordinate 258,259,160, forward strand.
ACACCGCCTCCTGGCTACGATGTGAATGCTCATTGTGATTTTCACTCAGGCGCCCCGGGCAATGATATTGACCATTGCAAAGCCTTCAAGCACAAAGTCCAGGATCTGCTTGATTCTAAAGCTATCAACTTCACCAACGATGGGCCCAATGTGAATCAAAACCTGATGCCGAATCATGGGGTGGCAGGAGACAGTGCCATTATTGAGGGGGAGAAGCTAAATCTGGTAACGGATGTTGGGGATTTGAAGACTCCGCTGGGGTTTGTGAAGGCTAGTTTGTTGAAGAAGGGGGTGTTTCCAGGTTGTTCTCTTGATTGCTCAGAGTGTGAAGTGCATCCTGAGGGTTGCGATCTTTTGAGAAAGGGTATTCAGAGAATGATGGATGAGGGCTATTTGCAATTTGATAAAGTTGTGAAAGAAGATGCTGAGAATAAAGTGAGTAATGATGGAGGCAAAGTTGCTACGATCTCCATTCCATACTGGACGATCAATATTTCAGCTCCCGCTAGGCCAACTCCGGTTATCATTACTGTACCTGGACCTATGCCATACGAGTGCACTAGAGCTATCCCGTGGAATTATGGGGGAGAGGTGTTCTGTAATGGGCAAAGGCAGGAATGGACAGTGTCTACAGATGGAAGTTCGTTGGTTGAGAATATAATTGGTGTCGGAGGTATCACTAGAAGTGGTAGGGTCTTTTCTCCACCCAGAGCTGATGCTGATAAGAATGACAAAGGTAAACGTAAGGCCGTGATTGAAGAGAGTGTCCAACTACAGGTCGGTACTGATGATCTTTCGAAGGATATAGAGGAATTTATGAGACTTATTCGAAAAAGTGACTACAAGATTTTGGATCACCTAAATCAGACTCCTTCGAAGATTTCTATCCTGTCCTTATTGTTGTGTTCGGAGGCAAACTGCAATGCATTATTGAGAATATTGAATGCAGCGTACGTACCCCAGGAGATTTCTGTTAACCATTTGGAGGGGGTAGTAGCTCATGTAAATATCGGTAATGGTCTCGGTTTTACTGATTTAGATCTGACTCTCGCTCGGAGGAACCATAATCGTGCTTTGCATATATCTTTGGAATGTAGAGGTTCTCTGATGTCGCATGTCCTGGTTGCTACAGAATCATCCCTTAATGTGCTTCCAAATAAGGCGTTGATAAAGTTGGACATTCAAGGGTTGATATGCACGCTAAGTGATTTGGTCATGAGGGCTTTCGATGGATCTAAGAGATCAGTGTTTGGGGAGATCACGTTGCCTATTCAAATAGGACCAGAGATCTTTGATGCAACTTTCTACATTATGGACATCCAGCCAGCATACAGCTGTTTCCTTGGCCGACCTTGGATACACGCTACAGGGGCAGTCACCTCAACGTTGCATCTAAAGTTAAAGTATATGGTGGAAGGGAAGATAGTCACGGTATGCGGTGAAGAGGATATTATGGTTAGCTATTTGTCATCCTTCAAGTACGTGGAAGTAGATGGGGAGATCCACGAAACACTCTGCCAGGCGTTTGAAGTTCAGATTCAGGGGAAGTCTCCTATGAAAGCCAAGGGCCCAGAGGTTTCAATGTCATCGCTCAAGGAAACTCGTGCTATCGTAGAATCCGGTTCATCGCAGAAGTGGGGCCAAGTTCTTAATGTTCCCGTCAAGTAGGACAAGTTCGGCCTGGGATACAAACCCTCCAGTTCTTCTCAAAGCACTTCGAGGTACAGGGGACCTGTGCAATTCACCAGCAGTGACCTGATATTCGACAGGGTTAATGTCGTTGGAGATGATGAAGGCGACAGTGACTGCGATATGGATGCTTGGATTCGTCCATGTACTCCTGGCCAGAAGCTGTGCAACTGGACTACCGAAGAACTCATTCATGTTACTATTGCAGAGTAATGTTCACTGTTTTGATTATGCTCAGTCCTACGTTCTGCCCAAGACGTAGTGACCCAATTTGTGGGGGCCGCTTGTTATTCGCACTTTATCATTAAATAAAGGACGTTTTCACATTCAAATATTGTGATCCCTGTTTGTCTTGTTTTTGTTTTACATTTATATTAAACAGAAAAATGGCAATGTGTTTTGTTTGTTGCATCGCATAATAAACATAACATCATCATGCAGGTCTTTTCTATCAGATGCCATCGATTCAGGTTCAGCTATGACTTCGTATGACTTTGATAATCCCATTTATCAAGCTGAAGAAGAGACTGACGAAGACTGTGAACTACCCGAAGAATTAGCCGGGCTTCTCAAGCAGGAGGAAAGGGTCATTGTGCCTCATCAGGGAGATATTAAGATTATCAATCTGGGCACAGAGGATGATAAGAAAGAGGTTAAAGCAGGGGCTGCATTGGAAGACAGTGTCAAGAGAAGATTGGTTGAAATGCTCCGTGAGTATAAGGATATCTTCGCTTGGTCTTACCAAGACATGCCTGGGCTGGATACAGATATTGTGGTACACCGGTTACCTCTTAGAGAAGAATGTCCTCCTGTGAAGCAAAAGTTGAGACGAACAAGGCCTGACATGGCAGTCAAGATCAAAGAAGAGGTTCAAAAGCAGTTGAATGTTGGGTTTCTTGCTGTCACGAATTACCCTCCGTGGGTCGCTAATATCGTTCATGTTCCTAAGAAAGATGGAAAGGTCTGGATGTGCGTCGATTACCGAGATCTGAATAAAGCGAGCCTGAAAGACGATTTCCCGCTCCCCCATATCGATGTGTTGGTTGATAATGCCGCTCAGTATTCTGTGTTTTCGTTCATGGATGGCTTCTCTGGGTATAACCAAATCAAGATGGCCCCATAAGACATGGAGAAAACTACTTTCATCACACCATGGGGGACTTTTTGCTACAAGGTGATGCCTTTTGGATTGAAAAATGCAGGGGCAACTTATCAGCAGGAAATGGTCACTTTGTTTCATGATATGATTCATCATGAGGTTGAAGTCTATGTTGGTGACATGATTGCAAAGTCACAGACGGAGGAAGGACATCTGGTCGATCTTCTGAAATTGTTCGAAAGGTTGAGGAAGTTCATGCTGAGGCTGAATCCTAACAAGTGCACCTTCGGGGTGCGATCTGGAAAGTTATTGGGTTTCATTGTCAGTGAAAAGGGTATTTAGGTAGATCCTGCCAAAATAAAAGCTATACAAGATATGCCTGAGCCGAGAACGAAAAAAGAGGTTCGTGGTTTTCTGGGGAGATTGAACTACATTGCAAGGTTTATATCTCATCTTACAGCCACTTGTGAACCAATATTTAAATTGCTAAGAAAAGATCAAACGGTCAGGTGGAATGAAAATTTCCAGAAAGCGTTCGAAAGAATAAAAGAATATCTGCAGGAACCTCCAATACTCATGCCTCCAGTTGCAGGGAGACCACTGATCATGTATCTCACGGTTCTTGAGAATTCAATGAGATGTGTGCTCGGTCAACAAGACGAGTCAGGTAGAAAAGAGCATGCCATCTAATATCTGAGTAAGAAGTTCACTAATTGTGAGTCAAGATACTCGATGCTGGAAAAAACATGTTGTGCACTCGTTTGGGCCGCTAAGCATTTGAGACAGTACATGTTAAACCACACAACCCTGTTGATTTCGAAGATGGATCTAATCAAGTACGTCTTTGAAAAACAAGCACTCTCCGGAAGGATTGTCCGATGGCAAATGGTTTTAATAGAGTACGATATTGAGTATGTTTCCCAAAAAGCCATTAAGGGAAGCGTTCTGTCGAAATATCTCGCGGAACAGCCAATTGAGGATTATCAGCCGATGAAGTTTGATTTTCCAGATGAGGATGTCATGTTTTTGAAGATGAAATATTATGACGAGCCTTTACCTGACGAGGGTCCTGAGATAGGATCTCAGTGGAAACTGGTTTTCAACGGAGCGGTTAACTCATATGGCAATGGGATCGGGGCTATCATTACTACCCCTCACGATTCTCATATACCGTTCACTGCCCGATTGACTTTCGCCTGCACCAATAATGAAGCCGAGTACAAGGTGTGAATTATGGGTTTAGAAGAGGTCGTCGATATGAGGATCAAAAATATGGATGTGTACGTTGACTCAGCGCTAGTCGTTAACCAAATCAAAGGAGAGTGGGAAACTCGTCAGGCCAACCTGGTGCCTTACAGGGATTATGCAAGGAGATTGTTGTCGTTTTTTGATAGAATCGAGTTACATCATGTGCCAAGAGTCGAGAATCAGATGGCAGATGCCTTGGCCATGCTATCTTCGATGTACAAGGTAAATTTCTAGAATGAAGCTCCAGCCATCACCATTATGCGTCTTGATAGACCTACTTTTGTGTTTGCAATTGAAAAAGCATCAGATGGAAAGCCTTGGTATTTTGATATCAAGCATTTTCTCAAGACTCGGGAATACCCATCTGGGGCATCCAGCAAAGATAAGAAGACCTTGAGGAGGTTAGCCGGTAACTTTTATCTGAACAAAGATGATGTGCTCTATAAGAGAAATTTCGACATGGTCTTGCTGCGCTGTGTTGATGAGCTTGAAGCAAACTTGTTGATGGAGGAAGTCCACGATGGTTCTTTCGGTACTCATGCCAATGGACATGCAATGGCTAGAAAACTGTTGAGAGCTGGGTATTATTGGATGACTATGGAATCCGATTACTTCAAATACGCCAAAAAATGCCAGATTTATGCGGATAAGGTGCATGTGCCACCGGCTCCTCTAAGTGTGTTGACGTCTCCTTGGCCTTTTGCTATGTGGGGAATCCATGCGATTGGAAAGATTTAGTCGACTGCTTCTAATGGACATCACTTCATTCTGGTTGCGATTGATTACACTACAAAGTGGGTAGAAACGGTGTCCTATGCCAATGTCACGAAACAGGTGGTCACCCGATTTATAAAGAAGGACATCATTTGTCGTTATGGAATTCCTGAGAGAATCATTAATGATAGTGGTTCAAATTTGAATAACAAAATGATGAAGGAACTCTGTCAGAGTTTCAAAATTGATCATCACAATTCTTCTCCATATCGTTCGAAGATGAATGGCACTGTTGAGGCAGCCAACAAGAATATCAATATTGTGTAGAAGATGGTAGTAACCTATAAGGACTGGAACGAGATGTTGCCCTTTGCTCTTCACGGTTATCGTACTTCGGTGCGTACATCAACCGGGGAAACTCCTTTCTCACTGGTGTATGGTACGGAAGCAGTCCTGCCATTAGAAGTTGAGATTCCTTCTTTAAGGGTATTGTCGGATGTAAAGCTTGACGAAGCTGAGTGGGTGCAAACCAGGTTGAATCAGATGAGCTTGATTGATGAGAAGAGGTTGGCGGCTATTGCTCATGGCCAGGTGTACCAGAGTAGGATGAAGAAAGCCTTTGATCAGAAAGTGCGTCCTCGGTGCTTCCAGACGGGCAATTTGGTGTTGAAAAGAATCCTTCATCCTCAGACAGATCACAGGGGAAAATGGACTCCTAACTATGAAGGTCTGTATGTGGTAAGAAAGGTTTTCTCTGGCGGAGCCTTATTACTATCTACCATGGATGGTGAAGATTTTTCGTCCCCTGTGAATGCAGACGTGGTTAAAAAATACTTTTCTTAAAGAGACCCACTGGACAGAAAAAGAAAATTCCAGGCAAAAATGGGGCATCCCGGTGAACCATGAAAAAGAGAAGGTTCGGGGAAAAATTAGGGACAAAAAGGAAAGATGTAAACCCGCAAAGTTGAAAACCTGAAAAGGCGACTTTGGCAAAAATGGGTATCCCGGGGGATTGAAAACCCGAAAGAGCGATCCAAGCAAAAGTTAGGGATTTGAAAGTAAACGACTGCTGTCTGTGTTCGATTTGTGAGCTTACGAACAGTTATCCCGAAGGAAAGGAATCAGTCCAGTCAATCTTTTCAGAAGGCAAAACATGGGGTACATCGAAGACATACGGGTCATAGCCGAATCGATACATGGTGGTTGTCTGTTTCCATGTTGCCGACATTTGTATATATTCTTTTGCTTTTATGCAATTGCCTCTTTTTAGGAGTTGCATCCGAATTGTAATTTACCTATTTACAGGCCTTTTATCAATAAAGTATTCACTTCAGTCAAAGAGCTTTCCCTTTCTTGTTTTACTTTTACTGTTTTGTTTGCAAAAATGTCCGATATTTTGATAAACACTGCTGGTGAACACATGAGGCTTTATAGAGCGTAACGAAAGAAAATTACTTTGCTCGCGTGGTAAGTTTCATGAATGGTAACTGAGGTAACCATTTCGCATGTGTACATTCTTTTGTTTTATTGTAGGATGGCAGATCTCCCCAGTAGATGTGTTCCTCCACGACATTGAAATTATAATACAAATTCATTTCTCCCCTAGCAGAGATTTTGTCTTACCCGCAGAGTCTCACTATCAGGCCAGGTATCGCCAGCGGAGGTGTGTAATGAATCTCCAGTGGAATAGGGTTTTGTCTCGCTGCAAAGGCTAACCCCCGGCGGGGTGGGTTTGTCCGCAGTGTATTATTCTCCAGCGGAGGCAACGTTTTCGACACCCTCTCCCCAATGGAGTTGACTTTTTGGTGTTTTCCCGGTAGTATCGGTATTCAGGGTTTCTTCCTCGAGTAGAGTTCAGTGCTGATTCCCTCGACGTGATAGATGTTTAGGCAAAGCGTGATCCATTTCTCGGTAGAGTGGAGCTCTCAGTAGAAGTATCTAATGTTCTCCAGCAGGGTGGAATTTCTTTCCAAGCAGAGTGGAGCTATTTCCCAATAGTTTACTTTACTTCCCAGTAGGGTCGTATTCTGAATGGTTCTCCCCGGTTGAGTGTGCTTATTCCCCAGAGTGTTGGAAGGTTGTTCCGGGCGTTTCCCAAGCCTAGGTATTTGATCCCCATAAGATTTGTTTTCTGGGAAGCCATCCAGGGCATTTTCCTCAGCAGAGTTTTGATTCCCAGTAGAGTGGATTTTTGTTCTCTTTAGAACGGTTGTATCCGAGAGGTGCTTTACAAGGAGGTTATCCAGGACTTGTTTGTTCCCCAGTATGAGTCTGATCATACTCGGCGTCTTATTTCTCCCCGACAGAATTGGTCGCTTCTCTCCAGCATTTATGTTGCTGGGGTGGTTCCTTTGCATTTGCATTTTTTGCATAGCATCCTCCCAAATGCGTAGCATTTCCATTTTGTATGGAGCATTACGCCATTTTCAAACATATGCATTGAAGCATAAGCTAGGATTGGTACCTTTAAGGACGACTGTCTTTTCAGCAGAGGCTGTTTGATTTTGGGGTTTTCGTGTTATCCGTGGCAGGGTGGATCTTTGGATTATTCATGTTGGTGGATTGTTCCCAGTTATTCGTTTGGTTAAATGTCTTCTTCTTCAGTTGGTTCGTTTGGTTAAATGTCTTGGTTCTCCCCAGGTGAGTCACTTGCGAGTGATGTCTTCCCTGGTCGAGTCTGTTGGTCAAACATTCCCCCCAACAGAGTGGTTAGTGAAATGATGTTCCTTGGCAGAGCCAGTTGTTTGAACCTCTCTTTTCCTATCAGATGTTTCTTTGCAAGTCGTGATTCGATTGATTTCGTTGCCTGCTTGTTCTGGGTGCGTTATCCCAACCTTTGGTTGGTAATCCCCAGCGTAGTCCAAATTATTGTGCTTGGTTTTCCAACTTTTGGTTGGTAATTTCTGGGATATGTTATTCCAACTTTTGGTTGGTAATTTTCGATTCCCTCTGCAGAGTTCTTATCCCAACTCTTGGTTGGTTATCTTTGTTTCATTCCGACTCTTAGTTGGTGACCCATTGGCGTTTAGATGTTATTCTAACTTTTGGTGGTTAATCTCTATTTTCCTCAGCAAAGTCGGGGATTCTAACTTTTGGTTGGTAACCTTTGTTGTGGTCAGCTCATTTTCATTTAGTGTGGGTGGCAATTCTAACTCTTGGTTAGTAGCTTCTATTCTAACTCTTGGTGAGTAGCTTTTATTCTAACTCTTGGTTAGTAGCTCCTATTATAACTTTTGGTTAGTAACTTTTGTTCCGACTTTTGGTTGATGGGGATTTTTTCTGGCATCCTAACTCTTGGTTAGTAACTCTTGTTCCGACTTTTGGTCGACGGTGATATTTTCATAGTGATCCTAACTCTTAGTTAGTAGCTATTGTTCAGACTTTTGGTCAATGATAATCTGTCCTGGTGATCCTAACTTTTGGTTAGTAGCTTTGTTTCCCAACTTTTGGTTGGATGTTATCCCCTGCAGTTGTTATCCCAACTTTTGGTTGGTGGTCCGTTGCTTGATTGGTTGTTGTTCCAACTTTTGGTTGCTAGTCCTCCTCTATTCCTCAGCGGAGTCGTTATCCCAACTTTTGGTTGGTAAGGTTTGGTTGACGTTTTCCAACTTTTGGTTGATAGTCTTTGATTCCCCAGTAGGGTCGACAATACCAAGCTTGGTCGTCTATTTATTTTCCAACTTTTGGTTGGTAGTCTTTGTTTCCCCAGTGGAGTCTGATCCCAACTTTTGGGTGGTAATATCCGGTTTGGTCACCTTGTTGATGTTGTTCCGACTCTTGGTTTGTAACCTTTGTTGCCTGGTTGTTAATTCCGACTTTTGGTTAGTATACCTCCCCAGGGAAGTCACCTTGCCATTTAAATTTTGGTTAGTGTTGTCGTGGTTCCAACTCTTGGTTGGTAGTGCTTGGTTTTTATCCCTGGAGAGTAAGTATTATCCCGTATTTTGGATGGTATCTTTTGATGGATGTCTATCCTGTGCAGAGTCGTCTGGTTAGTCTACTCTTTCCCCAGTGAAGTCGCCACAAGGCCGCTTGGTTAATTTTCTCTTTTGTTCCCTGACGGAGTTGTTATTCCAACTTTTGGTTGGTATCTTATGGTTGTATTCCGACTTATGGTTGGTATCTTGTGTGAGAGTCATCCCAACTCTTGGTTGGTATCTATTGTTTGCTTCATCCCAACTTTTGGTTGGTATCTAGAGTTTGTTATTCCAACTTTTGGTTGGTATCTTTGGTTGTATCCCAACTCTTGGTTGGTATCCAGGGTTCGTTATCCCAACTCTTGGTTGGTATTCCTTAGTTCGTTATCCCAACTTTTGGTTGGTATCCTTCAGTTGTTCTCCCAACTCTTGGTTGGTATGTGTTGTTTGTTTCATCCCAACTCTTGGTTGGTATCCAGGGTTTGTTATCCCAACTCTTGGTTGGTATCCTTTGGTTGTTATCCCAACTCATGGTTGGTATCCTTTGGGCGTTATCCCAACTCTTGGTTGGTGTCCGTTGGTTGTTATCCTAACTCTTGGTTGTTATCCTAACTCTTGGTTGGTATCCTTCGATTGTTATCCCGACTCTTGGTTGGTATCTTTTGGATGAAGTTCAGATCGTATTGGATCGTTATCCCCAACATGTCATATTCCAACTCTTGGTTGGTATTCGCTGTTTTGCATTCCCGCAGGGTGCAAATTTCTGGGTTCTTTTGTATTCAATCACCTTATACCTTGAATGTTTGAAAGCAGATACTTTTCCTCCCTTCAGGTCCAAGTTGTTTGAATAAGGGCAGCTGTAGCACCCCAAAATTTGCCTTTCCGTTTTAGCAGCATCTGACTTTGGTTTCTTTGCATTTTCGCATTTCTGCATTTGCATAGCATTCGTCCTTGAGACAGGGGATCAAGGTTTTCCCGTGGCTCAGTGTTCATCTCAGTGCATGAACCTGAACAGCAAGCATCAAAGGCTCTGGCATTTATTTTGCCCAGCGGTCAAACGATCGATTTTATTTTATTTTGCATGGTATTTTCAGCTCAGAAAGCAGCATTCAGGCTATCTCAAGCATTCTCATGGTTATAATATTCGAAAACAAGTCTCAGGCGCTTAACAGAGCTCAGAACGGCTGAAAACGGGCAAATGTGCAGATTTCCCTCCAAAAGGTGCCAAATTCAAAATTTTGAAGGTGTTAATCGATTAACCAAATGTGTTAATCGATTAACCAAATCAAAATCAGGCCAGATTTGAATTTTTAACAGTGTTAATCGATTAACCCAAACTGTTAATCGATTAACCCAAACTGTTAATCGATTAACCAGTACAGGTTTTGCCTCTGCACGTGAATTTTCAAAGGGTCTAGAATCATCTTGAATTTTGGTTAATCTTATTTTCCCTCCAAACTCCCATTCCTCATTCCAAACCAAATTTTCCACACCATATTCCAAACCTCTCATTTGGATCCAATCCTAACGAGTATTTAAATGATCTACTCCAAACCTCACACATCTAATCTTCATTTTTCACTCTCATATTCAGAATTCATCTCAATTCTCTCAAGTTTTCTCTCAACTTCCAAAAACCTCACCAAAGCTCTTCATCCATTGAATTCTTTGATTCTCCATTGGAATCAATGAATTCTTCTTCATCCTTTATCATCATCATCTCCATTTTTCCATTTGATTTTCGTGCAAGCTTAGATCGGAATTTTGAAGTGGTGTTGGAAGTGCTTATTTGGAGTAATTTGACTTGCTTTTGGTTGATCATCACTTCTATTACAAGAATTGGCTTGGATCTTGAAGTATTCCGGATTTCATGTTTATATCTACACGTTCAAAGTGAATCAACATTAACCGAAGCAATTCTCCGCTTCGAAGGTTGGAATTCTAGATCTATTGCATTTTGAGCTTATTTTGCATACTCATGTTGATTTTCATTTTTGATTGATTTGGTGGATTCTTGATTCATGTGAAGTGTGATGGTGCTGTTTAGATGTGTTTACATCTTGATTAGATCACTATTTTATGGTTTAATTTCATGCACAATTGTTTATGAGATCATGCGGATGTTTGCTTAAGTGATAAGTTGCTGAAAAGTGCTTTTCTGTTGCTATTTTCTGCTGTTTGAGCAGTGTTAATCGATTAACCTCTGGTATTAATCGATTAACTAGATCAAACTTTCAATTTTTCTGCAGTTCACATAGTGTTAATCGATTAACATAATCTGTTAATCGATTAACACGTTCAAACTTTCACTTTTTCAACTGTTTTTCAATGGTTAATAGATTAACCCCTGGTGTTAATCGATTAACACTACTCTAACATACCTGTTTTTACTGTTTTTCATGCTTGTTTTGGTACCGTTTCACTTCGAATCATCATAGATCAGTGTGATGCATTAGGATTGAGATGTTTTGGATATATATCGCTGTTCGTGATTGTTTAATCGTGATTTCATCGACACGCATGCTTGCTTTCCACTTGGATGCATACTCTCGTATATGTTGTTTGAAGTGATGTGTAGTTTTATTTTGTTTTGCTTGAGTGTGAGAATCAAGTGGTCGAGATGCGCTTGTTGCGGCTGCTGCCCTGCACTTCTTTTCCTCCCACTTTTCTCCGATGCTTCGTAGGAGTTCGCTTCTCCCATCCTTTCTCTTTTGTGCTTGCATGTTTGCTTGCTTGCATTTCTTTTCTTTGTGTGCATTCTTTGTTTACATTCTTTGTGTAGCTCCTTTCTTGCATTAATAAAGGTCGAGATGTGCTTGTGGAGGTGTTCACCCCACACTTTTTCCTCCCTTTGCCTGTGTCTTGCATTGCATATGCATTCTTTCTTCTTTCATGTTATCTTATGCTTCTTTCTTCTTCTTCTTCTTCACCATGTTCCCTTAGGATCTCTAATCTCTTGAGATTATGATAGACCTTAGGACTTAAACCATGTTTGACAACATTAGGTAGTATTCCTTTTTAACCTCAATCATAGGACCATTTTGCATGACAACTACTAGGTTTGAGTTAGTCTTCCTTTAGTTTGTCCTCTCTCCTTGTCATCTTCAAATCATGTCAAAACACTTAATAAAGGTTAACGAATGTTTTGCGTTACGAGCCTTAAGTACTTGGGAAATGATGATTGGGTGGTTACCTCTCAATTATCTAGAATGTTAGCGTATGTCCTTTGGACGATATGCGACGCATTCGCTCATAGGTCATAGTCGTTAGTGCAACATGAGTTACAAACAATAATCAATGCACTTCTTCTCTAAAAGACACAAAAACACTTTCAAACCTTTTTATCCTTCGGGATCTTATTAATGGAAAATCTTTTCATAAGGAGAGTCTCATTAACTCTTGGTTCTACCGCAAACAGGTAACGCCAAAGTCTCCAATGGTCGAGCTGCATACACCTAACTGCTAGAACTAAGTTTTAACCCAACTCGGATAAAAAACAATTGAACCAACCGGTGTTCTTGTTAGCCCGAACTACATTTGCTTTGATTTCTCATACCAGATGAGAATACGTAGGCACAAGACGTGATGTCTTGGCGAGCAACCTTCCCCCATCTTTCGCTCGTAGTTAGCCGAACTACGTTGACGCTGACTTCCCATTGCACGAGGGAATACGTAGGCACAGAGCGGCGATGCTCTACCGAGTCTCTTTTCTTTTCTTTTGCCCCTGGGACCTTTAGCGTAGATAGATTGAACACACCCTTAGGTAGACAACAAGCGTGGATCCCGTCGAGTACGACGGACGTGAGGGGTGCTAACACCTTCCCATTGCGTAACCGACTCCCGAACCCGAGACATGGTTGCGATGACCTGTCTTCTCCCATTTTCGTCAGGTTTTCTTTGATCATTTCCTTTCCCTTTTTTGGGATAAATAACGAACGGTGGCGACTCTTCTGTCATTTTTGGCACCTTTTTTTCGCAGTAACGACAATGACTTTACTTTCAACCTTCAAAGAAGCGAACATAATAAATACACGAGTGCCATCCTTCAGGGATTCCTCCACTTTTCTGGTAGACATAAACATCACATATTCACCTTCTTTGAACTCTAGAAATAAAACAGACTTATTGAAACATTTGATATGAACATAGTTGAACTCCAACCAATTCATTCCCAATATAACATTAAGTCGACTTAACGGTAGGCATACGAAGTCAATACCAAAATCCTTACTAGAGATAATCAAAGGGAAATTCAAACAACCCGAAGAAGTAGTCACTGAACCATTAGTTTGATTATCAATAACCATACTTCAAACCATAGAAGACACTTTAAGATTCAACTTTCTATCACAATCAAGAGATATGAATGAATGAATCGCATTATTGTCAATCATAGCAATCAGAGAAACACCATTAATCACATACCTCGAATTAAGTTATCAGATCTAGCACGCTCCATTCCACTCAAATATAAAACTTTTCCTCAAGACTATACCTTCTTGGGTTTCTGGAACTGGGTACTAATGTGACATGGTTCTTCATAGTTGAAGCAAGTCAAAATATTGCTCTTACAATCAGTAATACGGAGTCTTGGCTTTCCACACTTGAAACCTTTTTGACCAAAACTCTTACATTCATTAGCATGATGATTCATTCCTCCATAACTAAAACATCTAACAGAAGAAGGAGTGCCTCCCCCATTTGTCTCATTCCCACTTGAATCCTTCCACTTCCCTTTATTAGCTGAAGCCCCATAAGTTTGTCCACAATTTCGATTTCCACTTTTCTTCTCACTAATACTTCTATAGTGAGCATACCTATCACGACTATATTAATCTTAGATTCTACAAACTTATTAACCAGCACAGAGAATTGAGGAATCTTCTAGTACCTGATGAATTGCTTGATCTCTAGACGCAAGCCACTCTCAAACTTGATACACTTAGAACCCTCTGCTCCTACCCTATTGTAATATGGGAAAAATCTAGGTAACTCCTCAAAACTTCGAAACATAATCAACAACCATCATGTTTCCTTATTTTATCTCAAGGAACTCGATCTCCTTCTTGCTACAAACATCAATAGGAAAGTACTTCTCAAGAAACCCAATTTTGAAATTTTCCTAAGTGTTCTCAATAGCTGCAGCCTCAAGCTTCTGACGAGCATTGTCCCACCAACACTCTACTTTCTCTGCCAGCATATAAGTACCAAACATGACCTTTTGCTCGTCGGTGCAAGCCATCACCATGAAGATCTTCTTAATATCTTAGGACCAAATTTGAGCGCCTTCTGAGTCGTACCTCCCCTTAAAAGTCGGAAGATTGTTCCTCAAGAACATAATCAGCCCATGAAACTCGTGTGTCATCCCATGTTAGTTCTAGAATGCTTGTTTTCCTAACCCATCACATGAGCCATAACCTCCAAAGCATTAGTGATTGCACGATCATTTTTCAGCCATTTCTCTGTACAATAGTAAACAACCATCAGAAGAAACATTGCATCGACATTGTTTATACACACATGCCACATACTAGGGAATTAATAACATCACAAAACCTGGATGGATGGATTGACCCATTCTAATGCAACTATGTAACACCTTTAAACCCTAACTCTTAAATAAAAAGAATAAAATCAACATTTAAGGATGCTAATGAAACATAAAATGCGTACTTTCCAATTAATTTCAAAACTCGCAATGGAATTCAAAATAATTAACATAAACCTCTATTATCTCTTCAAATGAAGTACTTAATGAAATCACCAAAGTCAAGATTAACTCCAAACAAATTACACGACTTGTTCCCCGATGTTACAGATCAGAGCAATAGTCCCAACTAAACAAGGATATACAGTAAATAAAATGAAGAGAGCTTGATAGTCTTATTCCAACTCACAACAGCACTTACTCCTTCTGGGTATCTGTTTAACATTGTATAGAACAACACAAAACAAACAACAAAGGTGTGAAATTATGTTCAAACATATTAACGGTGTAAAAGAATGCAAGGGTAGCTTAAATCACACATTCAATTTACACAACAATGGTTCCTCATAATGGTTCCTCATAGGTTTGTTACTGATCTAGTCCACTCAATAATGGTTCCTCATTCAAACCGGCTCTCCACTTTTGAACCTTGGGTCCCAACTTATAAACCCTATGGCCCCACTACTGAACCCTGGACGATCACATGTGCCCACTTTTGAACCCATGACTCACCTCTTTCAACACACTGACACAAAATTATGCATGACATAAAAAGTAATGCAACAACAAAAATAACTGTTAGTGTTCCACTTCTAACCATAAACACAATGTAATACACCATTTAAAGTAGTCACACTTCTGAACTACCCACCTTAACACAAACACTTATAATTACATTAAAGTCGATTCCTAGCAATCATGACGACTAACTTGTCATCTAGGTGACGACTGTCACCTACCCCGTCATCCCCTTTCCTAACAATATGTCCTCCCCATGACGACCGACAGGAAAATCTTGCCTGGAGACCATGACGGTCTCCCTATCACCTCGCTGACGACCATCAACTGTCTTAGACGCATGACGGACATCTTCCCACGCTCGTGACGCTTGTCACACTAATGCAGAAACCAAAATCATCATTTTTCACCATGAAACTCATTCGAAGCTCTGATTTCGACCCCTAACATACTAAATCGCATAGAAAACAATATATACATATTATATAACAGTCAAACCATCATATATACACTGATTACATCCAATTTCATAAGTTAATCATGAATAACACCTATATTCAAGTAGTATCCCCCTTACCCCCCCCCCCCCCTCGTGCCTTTGTTCTTTTTCTCTCACACTTAGCTCTTTTTTCCAATTCTACGTACTGACAAGTTTGACTTCGATCGCTCCAGTATTTAGTTTAACCTAGAATTGTATTTAAGTTAATTACCACACTTTTACCATACCTAATAACTACACTCACTCTCTCAACATAAAAATAGTGAATAAAAGGATCATTATCGGCATCTTCTGTTACCACATTATTGTTTTATCCTAGCCATTTTTGCGGCCACGGTTGTTTTTAAAACTTAGGGGCGTAGGTTAAAACGCGCGACATCCCTCTAGACCATTAGGATGTGAAATTTTGTTGTGATCAAATGGTACTCCCTCTGTTTAGGACGTGAAATTTTGTTATGATTAAATGGTACTCTGTATTTTGAAATTACTTTCGTTTTAGAAAAAAAATTATTTTAAAATTAATATCATTCTCATTTTTTAATGCAGAAATGATTACTATTTTACTAATTGTGTCATTTAATTATTATTCTATACACTACATCCAACAAATTAATAAGACTAATTAAAAAAATTTACAATATCTTATGACCACATTATGACATTTTTTAATCTATGTAAAAAAACCTTAAGGGCCAGTGATTTTGAAACAAATGAAGTAATGAATTTTCATGAAACTCCATTATGATGAAATGGTATTGAATTTTATTCTTTCTCTATTTCAAAAATAAGTCAGTATGTAATCCTCTTCCAATAGAAGTTGTATCACCATTTAGTTATGTGAAGACTGAACATATTTGTGGAAGGCCTTTGAGACACAGATTTCACAAGAAAACAGGTCAATTGTACATTGCAGATGCATATGTTGGACTCATGAAGGTGGGCCCCAAGGGGACTTATCAACGTCTCTTACCACTGAAGCTGAAGGAGTGCGTCTAAGATTTACTAATGATATTGATGTGGATACTAAAAGGAATGTTTATTTTACGAAAAACGGTGAAATCTATCAGAGGAGGTATAATTTTGTTGTTAAACTTTTAGACGCCGAATTGCATGCACCCTTTTGAAATTATCATCATTTTGTAAACAAGGAAAGTATCTTATTAAAGATATTGGATTGTTTCTTCTGTCTTGTTTCTGACATAATTTGTTAAGATGAGTTTCATCTAGCTGGTATTTTCCAAGGATGATATTGAATTGTTTCTTCTGTCTTGTTTCTGACATAATTTGTTAAGATGAGTTTCATCTAGCTGGTATTTTCCAAGGATGATAGTGGCAAGGTTTTGAAATACAACCCATAACAAAGGAAACCATTTTTCTTGTGAGAAACGTTCAATTACCAAATGGCATTTCCTTAAGTAAAGATGGTTCCTTCTTTGTTTTTTGTGAAGGGACTATTGGCAGGTCAGTAAATTACATCTAGCTAGTTGTCTTTTATTTTTTGGATAGAAAAATGTATTTGTGATAGTAATTATATTCCCATGTCAGAAGCACTTGATCTATTATAGAATTTAAAAATTTATGTATAGTAATGTTGTATCTATTAGATTAATAGATATAATTATTAAGATGATTGATTTTATCATCTAAAAAGCGGTGCAGCTTATTGATCATTTGCCTCCTATTCCTATAAAAACTTATTTTATGTCAGAAATCATGCAAATGTGTTATTCTTTTAAACCAATGGTTTCTTACTTCGTAGGTTACATAAATATCGGCTAAAAGAAGAAAAGGTTGGAACTTCAGAGATTTTTGCGGTCCTACCTGGAACTCTTGACAATGTGGGTGAACAAAGATGGTAATTTTTGGGTTGCACTTTCAATTAGAAGATCTATGCATGGTTTTAACTTGCAGACCGCATCATCTGATGTGGCTGCAATATTGCGGTTACAGTAGTGTTCGCATCGCCATCATAATGCTACAATGGCCGCACGGTAACACCGCAACGACCGCATATGTCCGCATCAGACCGTATCAGCCTACATCATATTACGTATTGCATAAAAAAAATTACTAGATCTACCTTCTTTCCTATTAATATCATAGGTTAAAGGTATAATTTAAAAGGATTAGAGAGATTCAATATGATAGCGAATTGTTATATATATATATATATATATATATATATATATATATATATATATATATATATATATATATATATATATATATATATATATATATATATATATATATATATATATATATATATATATATATATATATATATATATATATATATATATATATATATATATATATATATATATATATATATATATATATATATATATATATATATATATATATATATATATATATATATATATATATATATATATATATATATATATATATATATATATATATATATATATATATATATATATATATATATATAGGAAATGGGAAACACGTGAAACCTAATATAAGTAATGAAATATACTATTTTAGGTTGATAAAAATAAATTCACGCTGCAACGACCATAATCCGCATTGCAACAACTGCAATATCTACAACCGTAGTGACTGCAACCGCAACTGCAATTTAAAACCATGGATTTATGTATGCATACCTTATTGGTTTATATCCAATGATAAGGAAAGTTATACTCAAGCTTTCTATACCAACAAGGTTTCAATTCCTGTTTCAAGTTTGAGGAAATCAACATGGTGTGATTATGAAGCATAGCCCTGAAGGTAAATTACTGTAGATATTGAAAGACAGTGAAGGAAAAGTTGTTAGAGATGTGAGTGAAGTTAAGAAGAAAGATGGTCAAATTTTACTAACATAGTCGTGGCTGGGGAATCAGTGTCGGTATACTCTGGTGGTTCCATTCTATGTTGTGAATCACTTAGTGTTGCAGACATGATGCAAGGTAACACTCGTTTGAGAAAATATTTGGAAAACGTTCTGGCTAGGTTGTGGAAGTTAATCAAGGAGTTGGGTGTCGGCGGTTAAAAAGATGATGAATTGTTTGAAAGTGTTATTAGATAGTTGGAAAATAGAGATAAAAAACTATTCGAGGAAAATAGGGGGCTGAAACAAGGGTACCATGAATTTGGTCTCGATTAACATTAGAAGGTGTGTATCCTCGATAAAGAGGATGAGGGTTCGTCAATTGCTATTAAAAAGGAATATTGATATGTGTTTTATATAAGAATTAAAGCTACAAGGAATTGATTAAAGGATGGTTAGAAGTATCTAGGGTAGGGAGGATTGTGAATGGTCTTCTAAGAAGGTAATAGGACAATCTAGAGGTATCTTGACTCTATGGAGAAAGGATAGTTGTTTTTCTTTACTCTGTTTTAAAAGAAATAATTTTTTGGGATTAAATTGTTTGTGGAAAGAAATTAATTGCTATCTGATTAATGTTTACTCTCCTTGTGTACTCATGGAGAAAAGGAAACTTTGGTTAGAACTTATAGAGTGGAAAGGAAAACTTCCTATTTGATAATGGCTTGTGGAGGGCGATTTTAATGCGGTAAAATATGGGGAAGAGAGGAAGGGAAAAGTTTTAGGGAATAGGTTTATTTGGTATAATTCGAATAGGATCTGCAAGAGTAGACTTGATAGATTTCTCATCTCTGAAGGGCTCATCAAAGAATGGCAAGTTGTTTCTCATTTTGTTGGCAATGGTGATATCTCGGACCATAGACCGATTTGGCTCAAATGGAATAATTGCAACTGGGGTCCGAAGCCTTTTAAAGTCTTTAGATGTTGGTATGAACATCCAGGATTTTGGAGTTTGTAAAAGAAGAGTGGAAATCTTTGCATCCTTTTGGTGGAACAAACATGTGTTCAGTTGGGTGGGTTTGAAAATTGATGAGGGGTGGACCTGTTTAAGGTATTGAGTCTGGTATGGTAACTAATGGCGATAATACGACGAATGCAGAATTAACATGAGAGGTGAAGCACAAGAAGAGATTTAAAGCAATTTATTCCTTAAAGAAAGTATGCTTAAACAGAAATCCATAACGAAATGGGTTATGGAGGGGGACGTAAATTTTGAGTTACTTTTATTCTATGTTGAAATCTAGATTCAGGAGCAATACAATTTCTATTGTGAAGGTGGGTACTATTTTGGTTGAGGATGTTTTCAATGTGAAAAAATTTATCAAAGAATTTGTTGATGCAAGTTTAAGGAAATCAATGGCTAGGCAGCAAAGAATGAATATTTCAGACCTCCCTCGGCTTTCTCAGGATGATATGCAAACACTTCAATAACCATTTTCCTCGGAGGAAATCTTGGAAGCACTATCTAATGGAGACGGGAACAAGAGTCCTGGCCCGAAAGGGTTTAATTTGGCATTTCTGAAACGGTGTTGGGATGTGGTTGGTTGTGATTTGATAAATTATGTTCATGAATTCCAAAGATCCCTAACCCACAATGTTTAGAAGATTTTTTCCCTATTTGCTTTGTAGGGTGTATTTACAAATTGATTTCTAAGATCTTAGCTGGAAGGTTAAGTAAGGTCATAGGAAAATTGGTTTTAAGCTTCTAGATAGCTTTCGTACCGAGTAGATAAATCCTTGACGGCGTGCTTGTTGCAAATGAATTAATTGACTTTATAAAAAAATCTTGAGTGTATATTGTTTAAAGTTGATTTCGTGCAGACCTATAATTGTGTAAAATGGGAGTTTCTAGAGTTGATTTTGAAAGCCATGAATTTTGGCGACAATTGGATGTCTTGGCTTAGAGGTGGTGTTCTTAACAACTTCCTGTCAGTTTTGGTTAATGGGAGCGTGACCAAAGACTTCAAGGCTTCTAGGGGATTAAGACAAGGAGATCCCCTGTCACCCTTTTTCTTTTTTCTTGAGGTCGAACGTCTCGCTATTCTAGTTAGAAGAGATATATATAGGAATTTGTTCAGTGGTTTCATATTAAATGAGGAGGAATCCATCATCATAGTATAATTTTCGGATGATACAGTGCTTGCTTGCGATGTTTCTTGGTCCAACCTTTAGGGGATAAAGTTATTCTTCGTGGGTTTGAAATGATTTCAGGACTTAGAATAAATTTTTGGAAAAGCTGTATTTTTGGTATGGGGGTTGATGATGCCTACTTGAATGCAGAAACCTAATTCTTGGCATGTAAAATAGGTAAGACACCATTTAAATTTCTCGGTTTAACTATTGGGGGGAACCATCCGAGGGTTAAATTTTGGAAGCCGACTATAGATTGTTTTTTAGCTAAGCTCTCATTTTGGGAAGGCAAATTATTGTCCATGGGTGGAAGAGTTACGCTCATAAGTTTGGTGCTTAAGAATCTACCAATACACCATCTTGCTTTCTTTAGGGAACCAGCAAAAGTTATCAAGAGATTGGTGGAAATTCAAAGGAACTTTATGTGGTTCATTTCAGATGATTCATCGTCTATGGCTTGGGTAAGTTGAGATAACGTCTGTAAAAGTAAGTTGCAGGGAAGCATTAGTACCAAAAGTATAGCCTTATTTAATAAGGCTTTGTTGAATAACTGGCTTTAGATATTGATCCATGAGCCTAAGGCGATTTGGTCGAAGTTGTTGCATCACAGGCACATGTGCATAGATAAGAGAATTCTACAGGTCTTTGAATTCTTAATGCTAAGGATACTTCCCTATGGTGGAGGGACATCATGCAGCTTGAGGACTCAAAGGAGTCTTATGGTTTTTCTTGGCAGTTGGGCTGTAGGTTGGGCAAAGGGACCTTAGTCTCTTCTTGGAATACTAAATGGTTGGATGCAGTGCCATTGCGTGTTTGGTTTCCGACACTTTGTTGAAAGCATATATCACGGTGAAAGTTGTTTTATCGCCTCCATGGAGATTGTTCCAATATCAGTTGTTGTTTTATAGTTTATGAAGTCTTATGTGATGTTTTCAAAGGTGTTTTGTTTGTTATCATAAGTTTTCACAAGATTTATTAGCAAAGAATAAAGTTTGAAAGATGTTTGTTTAACAAAGCATATCAAGAATAGATTTTATCAACCTAACTTGCATATATTCTATTAATCAAGCATGTGAATTTTTTTCCGATCAATATAATCATGTTCCCTTTTAATACCGTTTATGTATAAAGTGGTTTCGTGAGTATTATTGTATCCGTCACTAGATGATGTCTCATGATAACAACCAATAGAATAATCTTTAAGATTGATACAAAGAAAATATCAACTAACAAATCTATGTCTAGTGTTTGTTCAATGATAGATGAATATCTTAGATCAAGTTTTGCAAAACCTATGTCTAAAGTGATTCAAATCAAATATATATCATTAAGAACAAAAATATTCACCATATATTAATCATCAACTTGTTCACATAAAAAAGATTAAAGAAAATACATACAAGATCAAGGAAGACTACATTTACCCATGATACAAAGGAGTTTAGCTACCCATAACCATGGTTGCTTGAGAAATAAGAAAGAAAACTCTACTAGCATCAAAGTCGAAAGATCGAAGATTGATGCTCAAAGGCTTTGATTTTTACCCCTTTTGGAATTTCTAAGCTTCTTGACCTAAAATATCTTCTATAAATCTGAAAAGTGAAAGTTCTCTACAAAATACCTAAAAAGTTACTTTATATACAAGTGCCAAGAAGTGCCTCTAAGTGACACCACGCTAAGCCCACGCAGAGCGCGCTTAGCACAACCAATAACCAAGAAGGCAAAATCTCAGAAAGTGTGCTAAGCGCGATTTGGTTCATTTAGCTACTGCCTCTTATTCAAAAGGGCGATGGAAACTGAGCTAAGCGGGCTTCGTGCTGGAAATTGGGCTAAGCGGACTTCAACTGCAAAACTTCACAAAATTGATCTTCTTCTTCTCTTTGGCATTCTCTTATATTCTTTTGTGCATTTTTCTATGATTTTCAATCATAAATCCATTTTAATGTTCCATCATAAATCAGGACTCTACTCAGAGACTTGTTGAAGTACCTAAGAATCCATTTTAATGATTGCCAGTGCGCCTTTCCGAGATTGGCCATATACCTGCTTATGAGGCTCACTCCGTATGTTATGTCTGGCCTTGTACAAACCATATCATACATCAAAGAACCTATTATACTAGTGTTGCACCCCAAAATTTGACCAACATTTCTTTACCTAGCTTATGTTTCATTTCATTCACATTAGCATTATCATTTGCATTTCATTGACATGTATGCAGGACATCAAGAGGTATGATTACCAATTAAGAGCTATAAAAGAGTTTGAAGCTAGCTAAGAAGGTTATTCAAGTGTTCAAGGGTTGATATCCTTGTCAGAGAAGTTAAAAGATCCTCAGAGAGAGTGGTTGAAGCCAAGTGTGTAGGTCTCCTAACTTGAGAGTTGTGGGAAGCCACCAGATGATTCTGAAGCCATGAGGTTGGACTTGAGGTCTTGAGAGAGCTCATGAGAAGTGTTGAAGATCACTTTGAGGCCTAGACAGGTCATTGTGTAAGATTAAGAAGGCTCAGCCATGAGTGGTGCAGTTAGGGTTTGACTGGGTCAACCCTAAGTCAACTGATGATTTGAAGAAGGTTGAGACCTAATACAAGAGCCATGTGATCATGGATTGATGCAATGAGATGTTATAAGGATGATTCCAAGGTCAAATCATCATGATTGAAGAGTTTGAGAAGTTTCAAGTTAGGGTTTCTAAGGCTTGACAGTGTAAAATCCCCTAATTTGACCCCTATCTTCAAGGCAGTTTAGCCCAAGCTATGATTGTCATCTCATCTTTCCCCAAACATGAATGTTGTAGAGATTGAGCTTAGCTTTAATTTGAGTACTAGAAGTCCTTGATAGGATTTGTAGAACTCAAGTTATGACTTTGACATGTTACAGGTCATCTGAGGTATGTGAATCTGGGGCCTTGAAAGTTACCCAACTTGCATCAAACTTTTGCCCTAGGAGGGTGATTCCTATGAACTTTTGGTCAACATGAATGTTGTTCCTTATCCTATTAGCTTTCTAGAGAGTACTAGAAGTCCTTGATGGGTTTTTACAACTCAAGTTATGGCTTTGACAAGTCAAGGGCATTTTGGTCATTTGGAGATTACAGGTCATTTCAAGTATAAAGCCATAACTCCTATTTCCAAGCTTCAAATGGAAAAATGTTCAACATCAAACTTGTTCAAAATGATGTTTTAAGGCTAGTAAGGAGGTCATGCGATGTTGGAAATGCTTGTATCTCAAAGTTGCAAAAATGACCTAAAATAAGGGGATAAGTTAAATAAACCAAAGTTGGAAATTGATATTTTCAACCTACACATCCAAACCATGGCATGTAATATATCATTTTGACTCTAGAAAACATTTTAAGAACATTGGTTTAGCCACATTTTTGAGTTGAGATTCAATTTGTGGACTTGCTTTGAAAAGTGATTACTTGCATATTAAGTAACATGTGCAAAACATAGAATCAAGGCATGAGCAAGGCCCTTTGCAAGCTAAACACCTCCAAAATGTCACTAGGGGAGAAATTGGAAGAGAATGGGATTGATCCCAAGTTGCAAACAGAGCTATGCATATCATGTTACATGGTTGAAAATCTCATGACATGAGAAGTGGAAACTCTCATTAGAAGGATCTAGAGGGTTCTAGATTACTCACACATCATCTATATATTGAGTAGAGGTGATCCAATGCAGGTGTTGGTGATGATTGAAGGAGAGAGCATAGATTGAGATTAAGATTTCTTGGCTTGCAATTGAATTCGGTTTCACAAAATTCTTCACTTTCCATCCATTTTCTTGATTGAAACTTCTTCCATGGATGCTAAGGAGTGATTCCAGATCATAATTCAAGAGAATTCGTGGCTGAATCGTGTAGGAGCAATTGAATTTTTCCACCTGCAACTCACCATCGGATTTCAAGATTCAGGAGCTTTCAACCGGTTCTTTTGCATACAGAAGCAATGGGAGGGTTCATTGATCGTGTCTGAAAGATTGGAGAGCTTGAATTGGAGGTTTAGTGCATCTGTTCATCCAAGATTTTCAGGTTGGTAACTTTCTTCCTCTAGCATGAAGTAGGTAAAATCAAGATGAATTAAGGTGTTAGTTGCATTGTAGAACGGTGTAGGAAGGTTTTCAGACCATTAATTTGAGAATTAGTGACCAATTTAGGGTATTACCATTTTCGGTTGAGAATTGGATATGCTGAATCTTGAGGATTTAGGTTGAATTAAGGGCATGAATGAGTTCGTGAGGGAATTTGGGATAAGTTTCATGTATTGACCATTTGCAATGGAGGATCCTAGAGAGAATTAGGGTTGAGGAAGATGACCGGAGCACCACCGGTGGTGGCCGGAGCTGGGCGTGAAGTTCAGAGGTTCAAAAGGTAGGAGATGACTCTGGGACCATCAGATCTTGGTTTGACTTGGACTATGACCATCAGATCTGAATTAATGAAACGCATCGTTTCATTTAGTAGTTGATGCTGGGCTTAGTGAAATAACCAATATCCACACCCCCCTGATGGCCCAACCCATAGTTTGAACTGTGTATCATTGCTAGTTGCACCACGCGTGTGTTTATTTTAATTGGATTTTCATTATTTTTTCATTTTATTCATGGTTCTTGGAAAAATCATATAAAATTGAAAATTAATCCAATTAATCCCATTCTTTTTGCATTTTACTCATGATTGAGTCTAGTATTTTTTAGATAAAAAATATTTTCATTTCATGTATTTTCTGATTTAATGGGAATTTTACATTTTAATTGATATTAAAATGGTTATGTTTGATATATAATTTTGTGGAATTTTGTGTGATCATGTGGTGATGATTTTGATCCTAATTTTTTGTGTGTGATTAAGTTAGACATGTATGCTCCCATAGAAGTTTTCTCACATTTTTGTGATGAAAATAGGTGTGCTTTCTAGATTGATATTTAGGTGCTTCCTTTTGGGGTTTAGGTTTAGTACCTTATAATGTAGAATTTATTTCTAGGTCTAAATTGATGATTTGATCTCTGAAATTAATGTGGTAGAGTCATGATTGACCTAGGTTCCCATAGTCATTTTTGTAGGATTTTATAATTGGTTTTAGTATTTTAGTTAGGACTAACTTTAGTACTAGGTTTTAGGTGATCCTAACTTACTAATTCAACTAGTTTAACTTCCTTAGTCCCCTTAGATTAGGGTTTTTGATTGGTTTGCCTTTGGTTGAGATTGAAGACTAGTTGAAGACAAGGTGAGGATGCTTGGAGTTGCTTGAAGTTGCTTGGAGCTTGGATTTGTTTGTGCCTGAAGGTATCTGATGAAGATTAGGAGGTAGGAGCCATAAGGAGAGCCTTAGAACTAGAATGATTTCTTTCACAAACATGGAAAGCATCTTGTGCTTCCATTCCTCCCAATGACTAAAAAGTCCTTCTAAGATATTCACATCCCTCCTTTGGAGGGATGAATGGCTTTATCTGAGAAGTAGAACTTTGAGGGAATCAGTCTCTCATAATGATGAACCCTTACAGGCTTCCTTTGGTTGTCAATAAGCTGTTTATCATTTCCACTCATCCTGTTAAATCAATTGTCTTTTGGTTTGAGTAGCTTGAAAGATGTTGGACTTGAGTTTGAAGATGAGGACTTCATTGAAGGGTGTGGAAGAGGATGATTCCTTGAGCATTGCCATTGCAGCTGAAGCTTGAAGAGCAAGGAGAACAAGTTGATACTTGAAGATTCAATTGAGATTGAGTGAAGAGCTGAGGCTTAAAGAATTGAAGAATGAAGTTGACACTTCCATGTTATTGAAGACTACTCTGAGAAGCTGAAGCATGTGGGAGAAGAAGACCAAGTTGATACTGGTAAAGCAAAGAGAGCTGAAGCTTGAAGACTAAGTTGATACTTATGAAGAGGATTCAATTGAGATTGAGTATAGAGCTGAGGCTTGAATAAAGGATAAGTTGACACTTGCATTGATACATTGAGAGCCTGAAAGATCAAGTGGATACTTGTGGTTAGGAGTGAAGCCTGAAAGGGGAATTGACTAAGGAGCTGAAGCTTGAAGAAAAGAGAACAAGTGGATACTTATGTTTGATGGATTGAAACCCTGGGGAAACAAATTGACATTTGTCATGAAAGATGATAGCCTTGAAGGGTGATTGAAGTCTGAAGACTGAGTTGCTGACAGAAGAGCTGAAGCTTGGATGAGGAAGAGGGGTTGATCTACTATCTTTCTTGTCTGTTTTCTTTTCTGTATTGCTGTGACTTGTTTGACTTGCTTGATGCATTAGAATAAGTTCATATCTAGACTGACTTTAATATAGGAGCATGATTGCACTAGAGGTTGAGTTGCTCCCTCTGCTTGTATTTTTACTGTATGGCTTTGCTTGCGGGTATTCGGTAGAGCCCTGCTCCCTTGCCTATGTGGTTTGTTTTGCTTGATAGCATTTCATTTCTTCTGTATGATTGCAGTTTATTGTATCTTGCTTGATAGAACTTTATTCTATTTTCTGTATGATTGCAGTTTATTGTATCTTGCTTGATAGCACTTTATTCTATTTTCTGTATGATTGCTGTTATTCATATCTGGCTTGAGGTTGAGATGAGCTTGTGGAGGCTGCTGCCCCACACACATTTCCTCCCTCACTTGCATTGCATGCATTTTGCTGTATATCTGTTTACTGTTTAAGCTGATGCTTTATCTATTTCTGTTTATCATTGACATGATCCCTTAGGAATCTCACATCCTTTGATAGGGAAGTGATGATAGAACTTTAGGTTGAAACCTATGCATGATAACTTCTAGGAGTTCCCTGTTTCAAACTTCAACTATAGGATGAATCCTTGGCATGACAACAGTAGGACTTGATAGTCTCCCTTAGTTGAGCCTGTTCTCTTCTCATCTCAAAATAGCTTAAGATACAGTAATCATGAATGATTTCTTTCGTACGCTACGAGCCTTAAGCTATCTGAGAAAGGATTTTTGGAGAGCTTCTTTTCAACATTCTGGATGTTTAGTATGGCACCCTTTGGGTGACATGCGACGCATTCACTCTCAGGTCATAGTCTCTAGTGCGATTGAAATTGCAAACACAGTAAAAAAACACTTCTTTCGTAAAAGACTGAAAACAAACTTCAAACTTTTTTGCCCCGTGGGCCCATAATTCAAAGTAATCTTTTCTGAAGTAAAGAGTGTCGTTAACTCCTAGTTCTACCGCAAACAGGCTTTGTCCCTAACTGCTGGAACTACTTGTTAACCCTACTCGATAAAAAAGATGAATCTGAATTCCCGTAATCCGTATTATCCCGAACTACGTAAGCTTTGATCTCTCATACCTGTTGAGAGTACGTAGGCACAATACTGACGTATTGGCGAGCCACCTTCCCCGTAACCCGTAGTAAGTCGAACTACGTTGACTCTGATTTCTCATTCTCTGATGAGAATACATAGGCATAAAGCGCGACGCTTTGCCGAGTCATTTTCTTTTCTTTTCAGACCAGCCTTGATAGGTAGATAGATAAACCAACCCGTCCAGTAAACACAACAAGTGTGGATCTCATCGAGTACAATGGACGTGAGGGGTGCTAATACCTTTCCCTTGCGTAACCGACTCCCGAACCCAGACAACGGTTGCGATGACCTTGTCTTACACCTTTTCATCAGGTTTTTCCGATCGTTTCCTTTCCCGTTCTGAGGGATAAATAACGAAAGGTGGCGACTCTTCTGTTTTGCCGGCACCTTATTTTCGCGGAAGCGACAGCTGGCGACTCTGCTGGGGATCGAACCCAGAATCTCTGGTTCTCCGGTTCCCTGCGAGAGTCAATCCTAGCGCTTGTATGATTACTTGTTGGGGTGTGTTTATTTATCGCATTTTTATTTCCCACACTTTATTTTCAGTATGATATGATTATCTATGCTGTTGTGGGAGGGGCATTCTGATGAGTGAGAAGCCAGACCCAGGCTTGAGTGAACATAGCATTAGTTGTGGAAATTAGTGGGCGCGTGCTTGCTTGGCAGGCACTAGTGTCTCATGAAATCCACGCTCACACGAGGTTCTCCCGGTTGACTTCTTTTTCAACCCTTTGGGTTGAGGGGGTTGTTGGTTTGGAGGATTGTCGACTCTGGGGACCGATCATTTGGAATTCAGCCGAGTGAGGCTGCTTCATGAGCTGGTGATGCCACACCTTCTGTGTATCGTATCACCCCTCTTGAATGTCTGTGACGCTGATGACCGCATAGGATGCCGAACTTGAGTCAGTTTAGGTCCATACCTGTGAGCAGGGTTGGGGTTTGTTGCAGGAAACTTTGACCTTCAGACTACCTGGTTTTCTTGATAGTGGATCAGTTTTGTTGGGATCTGAGGATCTCATTTGCAGATATATGATTTGTTCTTGACAGAGCAGGTTTTTGATTGGGATTAGAGGATCTTATCATCAGATGTGTAGTTGTTCTTGATAGAGCAGGTTTGTGATTGGGATCAGAGGATCCCACCAGCAAATGTATGTTTGTTCTTGACAGAGCAGATTTATGGTCCTGTAGCAGAGGTCCTTATTATCAGATGTGTGTTCTTGACAGAGCAGATTTATGGTCCTGCATCAGAGGTCCTTATTATCAGATGTTTGTTCTTGACAGAGCAGATTTATGGTTCTGCATCAGAGGTCCTTATTATCAGATGTTTGTTCTTGACAGAGCAGATTTATGGTCCTATGTGTGTGTGTTCTTGACGGAGCAGATTGGTGGTCCGATACCAGGGTTTTCTTCTTATCAGATATAGTGGTTGTTCTTGACAGAGCATCATCATGGTTTTGTTGATACAGAGTCTCCACAGCGCAGTTGCCTTAATCTCCTGCTGCATGATTGCATTTTACATTGCTTTGCATACTCATTTGCATTTCATTAACGTGTGTCTGTGCTGCAGGTACCGTTTTCCCCGATCCAGGATTTCTTGCCTCCTACTGTATTGTTATAGGTTCTCTGAGGAAGACCGTGGCTTACAAGCTCCCTGCCCCTGATGTGGTTCAGCTGACTGGTTTGATTGCTTTAGCTGGTGATTCTGTGAGAGATGAGTTCAGAAAATCTTACGGCAAATTGCTCAGTTTGGTTCGTAAATCTTCTGCGTTCGAGTTGAATGGGTTGCACGCTCTGCTGCAGTTCTACGATCCTCCGTTGAGATACTTTACTTTCCAGGACTTTGTTCTCGCACCCACACTAGAGGAATATGCTGATTTGTTAGGTGTGCCTATCAAGAGGCAGATGCCTTTTGTTCATATGGATGCTGAGCCTAACCTGGACGGTCTAGCTTCGTCACTTCATCTGGATGCCTCCGAGTTGGTATTGTCTAGTTGGAACAAGGTTCCCGGTTTCTCCTTACAGTTCTTAGTGGGAAAGGCTCAGCAGTGCGCCAAAGACGGATGTTGGGTCGTGTTCAACGCCATTCTCGCTCTGTGTATATATGGCATCATTCTGTTCCCCAATATGCCCGACTTTGTGGACTTCGACGCCTTTCGTATCTTTGCTTCAGGGAATCCAGTCCCTACCTTGATAGGAGATGTCTACCATTCCATCCACTATAAAAACGAGAACAGGAGGGGTAAGAATGTCTCGTGTTGTGTGCCCTTGCTTTATAAATGGCTTGATAGTCATCTACCCAAGAAGGGTCCCTTTGCTTCGTCTGCAGCCACAGTTGAGTGGTCCGAGCGTCTGATGAGTCTATCAGCGGAGGATATTGACCGGTTTGACAGAGATAGGTTGGGTACCAAGATTATCTTCAGCTGCAGCGGGTTTCCGAACGTGCCTTTGATAGGCAGGAAGGGCTGTATAAACTATAATCCGTCTTTGCTGGTCCGACAGCTTGCGTATGCTTTGAGAGCTCCGCCGAAGGATGAAGAGGTGCAGGAATCTTTGTACCTCACTGGTCTTCTAGAGGGGGATGTGTTATCCAAGCCTACCCTCTGTAAGAGGGGAAAACCATTGTTGGGGAGAAGCAATAGCCAAGCCTACCCTCCGTATGTGACGTGGATCAGAGCCAGAGCAGATGCTATAGGGATGCCGTTTCTTCCTGCCAAGCCAAAAATCCCTCCAGTGATTGAAGAGCCTGCCACCGTGCCCATTCAGCAGCATAATCAAGTGTTAGCTGAGAGAGACGAGCTGAAAAAGGCAAATGAAGAATTGGAGAAAGAATTGGTTCAACTCAGGAGCGAGAGAAACGAAGCCGTTCATTCCTTCAAGAGGAAAACAGAGCTGGTGAACCAGCTAGGTACATACTTGATTAAGAAGATAGCGGAGCGTGAACGCATGGGGCGAGACTTCAAAGCTGTCAACGATGTACTGGCCACGAAGAAGCAGCACTTGGACGAAGCGTATCGGAGGATATCCAAGTTTAACCAGCACTGGAAGGCTACCCTAGCCAACAGGAAAGAGCGGGAGGATAAGCTGATGCAATAGATCTCCAAGCTGAAAGCCCAGGTGAAGGCTAGTGAGAAGAGGTTTGATGAAGAAACCGCTCGCAGATACGCCGCTGAAGGCCAGCTCAACAGGGCTCTTGCTAACCTGAAGGAGCGCAAACTGACGTTTGAATCCAAAAAGCGGAAGTTAGAAGATTGTTTCAGCGAAGGAGCATGTGAAGATTCGGCCAAAGGTCTTCAATACACCATTATGCAGAGGGAGCTACTCGTCGAAGGGTTACTCACTCGGCCTGATCATGCAGAAACGAAGGGGTTGTTAGAAGAGTTTCGCGCCCGTGGCCGTGCTTGACTATTTGTATTCCTTTTGTTTTGGTCATTGTTGTATGCTGACCATCACCAGGCCTGTTGGTTGAGGTCATGCTATTGATTCATCTTGTATTCGCTGACGTGGTGTACTTCCTTGATGGGCTTTCTTCATATATATGAGATGTTATTTCCATAATTGGATTAGGATTTCTTATTATCAGTACTGGCACTCAGGCACTAGGATCGGGGGAAATCTCCCTAACGCACAGATACACGTTTGCATTTGCATGAAGCATTTGCATAACGAGCACTTTTTCGTTTTTTCCTAACCCTTTTGTGTTTTCAGGTTGTTTCAGGTTGTGCCAGGATTGATCAGAGACCTATCCACCGCTATCCGACGAGAGCAAATCAAATCAGAATCATGGAGCAAGTGCAAACTGATTTTCAAGAACTCCGCGAAAGAATGGACCGTTTAATGGAGCTCATGCAAGCGGTTGCCAATGGCCAGGATCAGCTCAGAACCTTGGTTCAACCTCTGATTTCAAGGGTCAATAGCAATGGCGTACTCCATGGTGGGACTGTGCCAACCCCTCCACCAGTTGAAACTCATCAGAATGGCGTCCCCGTGACCGAGGGGAATGGCAGTGCCAACGGCAATGTGATAGCTAACATGGGACTCAATGGTAATACGACGGGCGTCGGTAATGGAAATTTTGAAGCTAATGTCAATGTTGGGCCGGGCAACGGCACTGCGGGTGTTGGAAATCTGTTCGGGCCTCAGCCGTGGTTAGAAGATCGTCAGGACGATGTGTTCTCTCAGAGAGGTGCTGAAGGGGAGCTGACTGCTGAAGCACGTCTAAGGTTCAAGGCACTCGAGGATAAGATAAGGAATATCGAGAACCAGAACACCCTGGGTGTTGATATGTCCAAGTTGGGACTGATCGCTGATTTCAAAGTACCTCCCAAGTTCAAGGTACCTGACTTTGAAAAGTACAAGGGCACCACTTGCCCTCGCGTCCACCTGAGATCGTATTACAGAAAAATGTCAGCTCATTCTGATGACGAGAAGTTGCTGATGCACTTCTTTCAGGACAGTCTGTCCGGACCCTCCCTCGAAAGGTACATGAGTCTGGAGCCTACCAGTGTGCGCACGTGGAAAGACCTTGCTGAAGCATTTGTGCACCACTACCAACACAACAGTGACTTGGCCCCGAACTGAGTCCAACTGCAGAATCTGTCGCAAAGGAACAATGAAGGGTTTAAGGAATACGCCCAGCGGTGGCGTGAATTGGCAGCCAGGGTTCAGCCGCCGATGGTTGAACGTGAGCTTGTGCAGATGTTCGTAGCCACCCTCCCAGGGGTTTACTATGAGAAATTGGTCAGCGGTATGTCTGGAACCTTCTCAGATCTCATTATCACGGGTGAGCACATTGAAAATGGGATCAAACTGGGGAAAATTCAGGGTGATTCATCCTCAGCTGGAGGAGGCGGAAAGAAACCTTATGGTGGCAAAAGGCGGGAAGGAGAAACGAGCGCTGTGTCCAACGCTCGAAGGAAGGGAAAAGGTCCTCACCAGCAGGTGGCCAGTATAATTATCCCGGCAGTTCAACAGCCACAGCAGCAGCAGTAGCAACCGAATCAACAAGGGTACAGAAAGTATCAGAATCGGGCACCTCTGTCGAGTCGTCACCTCGAGACACCGCCCATGTCGTACGCTCAGCTGTTACAGACTTTGCTTCAGCTACAGTTGATCCAGAAGAGAACCCTGGCTCCCTTGACAGGGGCACCTCCGCTAGGTTATGACACGAATGTAACTTGCGAGTTTCACTCAGGGGCACCAGGCCACACAATAGAAAACTGCAAAGCCTTCAAGCACAAGGTGCAGGACATGGTGGACGCTAAGATCATCAACTTCTCAGATAATGTGCCAAATGTCACGAAGAACCCTATGCCGAATCATAGGGGAGGCGGGGTGAACGCCATTATCGAAGACGAGAGTTTGGATTTGTTGACTGACGTCAGAGATCTGAAGACACCGCTTAGCTTCGTTAAAGCTAAGTTGATGAAAAGAGGTTTCTTCCCAGGTTGCGGGGAGCTATGTATGGGCTGTGCGACTAGTCCTGATGGATGTGAACAGTTGATAGAGGGGATTCAAAGTCTGATGACCGAAGGACTCCTGCAGTTTAGCCGAAGGGCCGAAAGTGGATCGGGAGAGGTAGTGCTGAAGCAAGATGATGAGGTCGCCACCATCACCATCCCTCGCCAGACGATAACTATTTCTGCACCCAGGCCGCCTACGATTACCATCACCAAAGCTGGGCCGATACCTTTCGAAAGCACTAACGTTGTCCCATGGCATTATGGGGCTGAAGTCTACTGCAATGGACAGAAGCCGAAACTAGAATCGTTCGGGTCGTCTATGGAGAGCCTGGCGGGCATTAGTGGAATTACTCGCAGCGGAAGAGTATTTGCACCACCTGAGGTCGTGGCGGATAAAGCGGACAGAGCTGATGCAACTGATAAAGGGAAAAGTAAGGTCGTTGGAGAGATCCCGCGTGGGGTAGAAAAAGACTTACTTGTTAAAGACGCCGAGGAATTTATGAGATTGATTAAAAAGAGTGACTACAAGATCGTGGATCATCTCCATCAGACACCCTCGAAGATTTCCATCCTGAATTTGTTGCTGTGTTATGAGGCACACCGCAACACGCTGCTGAAGGTGTTGAACGCCGCATATGTACCACAGGAAATATCGGTAAACCAGCTGGAAGAGGTCGTAGCCCATGTGAATGCTGGAAGTGGGCTGGGGTTCACTGACCTAGAGCTGACGCCAAAGGGGAGGAACCACAATAGCACCCTGCACATCTCGATAGAGTGTAAGGGAACAATTATGTCGCATGTGCTGGTAGACACTGGGTCATCGCTCAATGTTCTTCCGAAGAAGGCATTGATGAGGTTGGATACTTGTGGAGTGATTTGCACACCCAGTGATCTGGTTGTGAAAGCATTCGATGGAACCAAACGCAATGTTTTCGGGGAGGTGACGTTGCCAATCCAAGTTGGTCCGGAAACGTTCGACGCGATCTTTTACATTATGGACATCATGCCTGCCTACAGCTGTCTCTTGGGCCGGCCATGGATCCATTCCGCAGGTGCCGTGACCTCCACGTTGCACCAGAAACTCAAGTATGCCATCGGAGGTAGTATCGTGACCGTTTGCGGCGAGGAAGATATAATGGTGAGCCATTTGTCGTCCTTCAAGTATGTTGAGATGGATGGGGGAATCCATGAAACCCTATGCCAAGCGTTCGAAGCTGTTAAAGTCAAGGACGTAGCTCCTGTAGTCACTGAAAAGCCAGAGATGACTCTCTCTTCCTTCAAGGAAGCCCGGGCCGTTGTCCAAGCCGGATCTACCCCAGGCTGGGGGCGAATTTTGGAGATACCTAACAAGCAAGACATGTTTGGGTTAGGATATTCTCCTGGAGCTGAAGCCTCCTCTTCTAGCAGTGCGTCGCGAGGTAAAGGGCCGATCCAGTTTACTAGCGGCGGGGTGATATTTGAAAGCGTCAACGCGGTGTCTGAAGACAGCGGAGATAGCGACTGTGACCTAGACTCTTGGATCCAGCCAAGCAAGCCAGGCGAGAGCCTCAACAACTGGTCCGTCAAGGATATCATCCAGATGACAAGCGAAGAGTAATGATTTACTTTTTCCAATCATTGTACAACCCTATGTCCTACCCGGGGCATAGTGGTTTTATTGTCAGGGCCTTGTTTGATTATGTACATGCATTTTATCAATAAATCAAAAGGCGTTTTTCTTCATATTCAAATATTGTGATCTCTGTTATTCCTGTTTTATATTTGTTTTGAAAAACAATAAAATGGCAATGGGGTTTGTGCTAACCTGCATATCCTTGTTTTAAGCTTAACCCTTGTTATTGCAGGATCCACATAACAGATGACATCGACTCTGGAGCTTCTACGACTCACTGCGACTTCGATTGCCCGACCTATCAAGCCGAAGAAGAGATTGATGAAGACGAAGACCTTCCCGAAGCGTTGGCCCGCTTGTTGAAACAAGAAGAGAAATTTATTCTGCCTCATGAAGAGGAGATTGAGATTGTGAATTTGGGTTCTGAAGAACTGGTCCGGAATGTCAGGATAGGGGATGCATTGCAGAGTGATGTCAAGCAGAGATTGGTCAAGATGCTAAGAGAGTATAGTGACGTCTTTGCTTGGTCATACGAAGATATGCCCGGACTTGACACCGACATCGTGGTCCACCACATGCCGCTGCGAGAAGACTGTCCTCCCGTCAAGCAGAAGCTTAGGAGGACACGACCAGATATGGCCGTTAAGATCAAAGAAGAAGTGCAAAAGCAGCTTGATGCTGGCTTCTTAGCGGTAACCACTTACCCTCCGTGGGTCGCCAACATAGTGCCTGTACCGAAGAAGGACGGTAAGGTACGAATGTGCGTCGATTACCGGGATTTGAATAGGGCGAGCCCTAAAGATGATTTCCCGCTGCCTCATATTGATGTGTTGGTCGACAATACAGCTCAGTTCTCCGTATTTTCGTTCATGGATGGCTTCTCCGGTTACAACCAGATCAAGATGGCACCGGAGGACATGGAGAAAACAACTTTTATCACTCCTTGGGGAACATTTTGCTACAAGGTAATGCCTTTCGGTCTGAAGAACGCAGGGGCCACTTACCAAAGAGCAATGGTTACTTTGTTTCATGACATGGTTCATCATGAGATTGAAGTCTATGTTGATGACATGATTGCGAAGTCCCAAACGGAGGAGGGACATCTGGTCAATTTGCTGAATCTTTTTGAGAGGCTTAGGAAGTTCAGGTTGAGGCTGAATCCTAACAAGTGTACTTTCGGAGTACGGTCCGGAAAGCTACTGGGGTTTATCGTGAGCGAAAGAGGCATCGAGGTTGATCCTGCGAAGATTAAAGCGATACAAGAAATGCCAGTGCCAAGAACAGAAAAAGAAGTTCGTGGTTTCCGGGGCAGAATAAACTACATTGCAAGGTTTATCTCTCAGCTCACGGCCACGTGTGAACCGATGTTCAAGCTGCTAAAGAAAGATCAGGCGATTATCTGGAACGAGGATTGCCAGAAGGCATTTGATAAGATAAAACAGTATTTGCAGGAACCTCCAATCTTGATACCCCCAGTGGCCGGACGACCCTTAATCATGTACTTGACAGTTCTTGAGAATAGTATGGGGTGTGTTCTTGGTCAGCACGACGAGACGGGCAGAAAGGAGCATGCCATTTACTACTTGAGTAAAAAATTCACAGATTGTGAATCTCGTTACTCGATGCTTGAGAAGACGTGTTGTGCACTAGCCTGGGCTGCCAAACGTTTACGACAGTACATGCTCAACCACACCACCATGCTAATTTCGAAGATGGATCCGATCAAGTACGTCTTCGAGAAGCAAGCGCTTTCGGGCAGGATTGCCAGATGGCAAATGGTGTTGACGGAATATGACATTCAGTACGTGTCCCAAAAGGCCATCAAGGGAAGCGTATTGTCTGATTACCTTGCCGAACAGCTGATCGAGGATTACTAGCCAATGAAATTTGAATTCCCTGATGAGGATATCATGTTTCTCAAAGCGAAGGATTGCGATGAGCTGTTGCCCGACGATGGGCCAGATAGGAAATCCCAGTGGAAATTGATATTCGACGGGGCGGTTAATTCCTACGGAAGTGGCATTGGGGTGATCATCACGACTCCCCACGGATCCCATATCCCGTTCACTGCGAGACTGACGTTTCCAGTCACCAATAATGAAGCGGAGTACGAAGCATGCATCATGGGTCTAGAAGAGGCAATTGATTTGAGAATCAAGAACCTAGACGTATATGGTGACTCGGCACTTGTAATTAACCAGATTAAAGGGGAGTGGGATCGAATTTGGTGCTGTACATGAACTATGCCAGAAGGCTGCTTCCGTTCTTTGATCGAGTGGAACTCCATCATGTACCCAGAGCAGAAAATCAGATGGCTGATGCCTTAACCACGTTGGCTTCGATGTATAAAGTCAATTTTTGGAATGAAGCTCCAAGAATTGTCCTTTCTCATCTTGATAGACCTGCATTCGTCTTTGCGATTGAGGAAGCCGCCGACGGCAAGCCATGGTTCCATGATATCCAGACCTTCCTTATGACTAAGGAGTATCCTGCGGGAGCATCAACCCAGGATAAGAAGACTCTGAGGAGGCTGTCTGGAAATTTTTATCTCAATCCTGATGGAGTTTTGTATAAAAGAAACCACGATCTCGTGCTACTCAGATGTGTAGATGAGAAAGAAGCGAGTATGCTCATGGAAGAAGTCCATGAAGGCACATTTGGTATGCACGCCGGCGGGCATGCTATGATAAGAAAGATCCTGAGAGCAGGATACTACTGGCTGACGATGGAATCAAATTGCTTTAAATTCGCGAAGAGATGTCATAAATGCCAGATTTATGCTGATAAAGTTCATGTGTCGCCGTGCCCGTTAAATGTCATGTCCTCCCCGTGGCCGTTCTCCATGTGGGGCATCGACATGATAGGCAAGATCGAGCCCACTGCGTCTAACGGTCATCGCTTCATTCTAGTAGCTATCGACTACTTCACCAAGTGGGTGGAGGCAGCCTCGTATGCTAATGTAACCAAGCAGGTGGTGGCTAAATTCATAAAGAGGGACATCATCTGTCGTTACGGAATTCCCGAGCGGATCATTACTGATAATGGTTCGAATTTGAATAACAAGATGATGAAGGAGCTGTGCCAGAGTTTCAAGATTGAACACCACAACTCATCTCCTTACCGGCCGAAGATGAATGGCGCCGTTGAAGTGGCCAATAAGAACATTAAGAAGATTGTGCAGAAGATGGTTGTGACCTACAAAGATTGGCACGAGATGCTACCATTTGCACTGCACGGTTATCGTACGATGGTACGTACATCGACCGAGGCAACTCCTTTCTCCTTGGTGTACGGTATAGAAGCTGTCCTACCGTTAGAAGTGGAGATCCCTTCTTTACGAGTTTTGGTTGACGTGAAACTCGACGAGGCAGAATGGATTGAGAACCGACTGAACCAACTCAGCCTGATGGACGAGAAGAGATTAGCATCGATTGCATATGGTCGTCTGTACCAAAGCCGAATGAAGAAAGCTTATGATAAGAAGGTGCGTCCTAGAAGCTTTCAGACGGGTGATCTCGTCCTGAAGAAGATTCTTCCTCCACACTCCGATCACCGGGGCAAGTGGACTCCCAATTACGAAGGTCCGTACGTCGTCAGCAAGGTCTTCTCGGGAGGAGCTTTGTTGTTATCCACGATGGATGGCGAAGATTTTGCATCCCCGGTGAACGCGGACGCAGTTAAAAAATACTTTGCTTAAAAAATGACCTGCTGGAAAGAAAAAGAATATCCAGGCAAAATGGGGCATCCCGGCGAACCATAAAAAAGGAAAAAGGTTCGGGAAAAAATTAGGGATATAAATTGAAAAAATGTACACCCGCAAAGTCGAAAACCCGAATGGGCGACATTGGCAAAAAAGGGTATCCCGGTGAATCGAAAACCCGGAAGGGCGATTCAGGCAAAAGTTAGGGATTTGAAAAAGCAAATGACTGCGTTCCGCGTATGGACTTTCATTGTTTAGTGGTTTGGAAGACCTGAGGGCCGTTTATCTGAATCAATCTCTTCTGAAGCTGAAGGCTCGGTGAAGTATCGAAGTCGAGTGGGTCCTAGAGGGATCAACTCATGGTGTTCATCTACGCCTCGTTGCCGACATTTGTATATACTGATGTATATTTATGTTTATATTTGCGCAGGTTCCTCATTCCAGGAGCTTGCATCTGTTGTAAAACATTTTTACCCATTCAGGGGTTCGTTATCAATAAAATGTATACTATTCAGCAATTATGTTTGTCTGTTTAGCATTTATCTGTTTTGTTTGCGAAAAAGAACGCCGATGTTTTTGATAAAATGCGCATACATAAACTTACCGGCCTAGGCCACTGATTGTTGAAACAATGAATTACTTGAACATTGTCGCAAGATAATAACCTTGATAGGTCCCTTTGAGAAGGGTATCTTGTCTGTCTGTTTGTGTTGCTGCAGGTGTAGCATATACCAGGTAGTACGCCGTATGCGTCCCCAAGCAGGATGATTCCTCCGTCTCCAGCAAAGTTCGGCAGCCTCTCCCCGCAGAGGCTGAACGTGAGATCGTCAAGCGTTGATACGTCTCCCCAAGCAGAGAAGATTCTCTCTCCAATCATATGCATCCTGAAGGAACGACATCTCCCCAGCTGAGTCAGGCGCTGAAGCGTGTGTTCATCCCCCAGCACCGGGTCACAAGTGCAAGTCTCGTAGGAGACTATTCACTGATGTGTGCAGCAATTAATAGTTCCAGACTTAAATCTCCAGCGGAATTGAGATTCCCCACAGAGTCGTACTCCCCCTAGCAAGCAGGATGATTCCTTCTTCCCCAGCCGAGTTTGTAGATCCCCAAGAGAGCCGAGTCCTTGGAAGCAGTGGGGACCATGATTGGTTTTCCCCAGTAGAGTGTTGAATAGCTGATGTTGTGTTTCCCCTCCGGAGTCGTTATCTCCAGGAAGGTTAGCCATGAAGGCCGTGCAGTTTATTTCCGCGATTGACATCGCTTTCCTCAGCAGGTCTGGGTCCTCGTAGAGCTTTGTTCCCTGGCAGCAGACAACTGAAGTTTGCTTCCCCATGTGGAGTCCGATTGAGATTGGCGTGACTTCCTCTCCTCGGCAGGATGATTCCTCCTCTTCACCAGAGTGTTTCTTTCTCCTTGACAGGAGGATTCTCCCTTCAGCATTTATTTTACTGACGAGATCGCAGCATTTTGCATGATTGCATAGCATTTATCATAAACGCGTAGCATTTCCACCGTGTGGAGCATTGCGTCATATGCATACTAAACATGAGCTAGGTCGTTACCGTTCTTATTTTGCAGGTGTTCCTCCACAGAGTCGCTTGCTCAAGATGATTCTTGAATTCCTCCGCAGAGTCGCTTGCTCAAGATGATTCTTGAATTCCCCAACAAAGTCGTTCGCCCAAGATGATTCTTGAAATCTCCAGCGAAGTCGTTTGCTTAAGATGATTCTTGAAATCCCCTGTGAAGTCGCCAGAGTGGGTTGCTCAAGTTGATGCTCAGAGTCCCCGGCAGAATGTTTGCTCAGGATGATTCCCGAAATCTCCAGCAGATTTATGGGTTCAGGATGATTCTTGAAGTCCCCACGGAGTTATCTGTTCAAGATGATTCTTGATGTCCTCAGCAGAGTTGACTCACCCAGATTGATTTCTGGATCCTCGAAGCAGAGTTACTTGATGGTTCTCCAGAATCGCCAGCGAAGATGTGTCATCCCCGGCAGGTTTCTGAGCAGCGAAGTTGAAACTTCCCTTGAAGACTTGATGATTGAATTCCAACCGTATTGACGAAGCATTTCTCCCAGCGGATGCGGAGCGCCTGATGGTAGAAGTTGGATATCCCCAAGTGGTTCATGATTGACCGATAACTCTATTCCCGACTTACTGATGAAGTTCGGCTGATGCCCAAAGATTTCTTTGAATGCCCAACGACATGATTAACTTGACTGTTGACCTGATGAGCCCCGAGGAATCTTGATGCCTGACGGCATGATCAACCATGTATTATCGGTTA
Source organism: Lathyrus sativus (assembly GCA_963859935.3). Lineage (NCBI taxonomy): Eukaryota > Viridiplantae > Streptophyta > Magnoliopsida > Fabales > Fabaceae > Lathyrus > Lathyrus sativus. Next base: position 258,299,920 of record OZ012741.1, read on the forward strand.
CCGTGTGACCAATTCTCCAGCTAGTTGTCGTGCAGCTAATATTTCTGTTTTCGAAGATTTGCTCCCATCAGAGTATCGTGTACTTGTGCAGTTGGCAAATTTCTGGGTTTGTCGGTATTCAACCGTCTCGCATCTTGATTGGTTGAGAGCCTTTCTCTTCTCACCCAGTCAGGTTCAAGCCGTTTGAATAGGGGCAGCTGTTGCACCCCAAAATTTGACCAACATTTCTTTACCTAGCTTATGTTTCATTTCATTCACATTAGCATTATCATTTGCATTTCATTGACATGTATGCAGGAGATCAAGAGTTATGATTACCAATTAAGAGCTATACAAGAGTTTGAAGCTAGCTAAGAAGGTTATTCAAGTGTTCAAGGGTTGATATCCTTGTCAGAGAAGTTAAAAGATCCTCAGAGAGAGTGGTTGAAGCCAAGTGTGTAGGTCTCCTAACTTGAGAGTTGTGGGAAGCCACCAGATGATTCTAAAGCCATGAGGTTGGACTTGAGGTCTTGAGAGAGCTCATGAGAAGTGTTGAAGATCACTTTGAGACCTAGACAGCCTAGTATTTTTTAGATAAAAAATATTTTCATTTCATGTATTTTCTGATTTAATGGGAATTTTACATTTTAATTGATATTAAAATGGTTATGTTTGATACATAATTTTGTGGAATTTTGTGTGATCATGTGGTGATGATTTTGATCCTAATTTTTTGTGTGTGATTAGGTTAGATATGTATTCTCCCATAGAATTTTTATCACATTTTTGTGATGAAAATAGGTGTGCTTTCTAGATTGACATTTAGGTGCTTCCTTTTGGGGTTTAGGTTTAGTACCTTATAATGTAGAATTTATTTCTAGGTCTAAATTGATGATTTGATCTCTGAAATTAATGTGGTAGAGTCATGATTGACCTAGGTTCCCATAGTCATTTTTGTAGGATTTTATAATTGGTTTTAGTATTTTAGTTAGGACTAACTTTAGTACTAGGTTTTAGGTGATACTAACTTACTAATTCAACTAGTTTAACTTCCTTAGTCCCCTTAGATTAGGGTTTTTGCTTGGTTTGCCTTTGGTTGAGATTGAAGACAAGTTGAAGACAAGGTGAGGATGCTTGTAGTTGCTTGAAGTTGCTTGGAGCTTGGATTTGTTTGTGCCTGAAGGTATCTGATGAAGATTAGGAGGTAGGAGCCATAGGGAGAGCCTTAGAACTAGAATGATTTCTTTCACAAACATGGAAAGCATCTTGTGCTTCCATTCCTCCCAATGACTAAAAAGTCCTTCTAAGATATCCACATCCCTCCTTTGGAGGGATGAGTGGCTTTATCTGAGAAGTAGAACTTTGAGGGAATCAGTCTCTCATAATGATGAACCCTTACAGGCTTCCTTTGGTTGTCAATAAGCTGTTTATCATTTCCACTCATCCTGTTAAATCAATTGTCTTTTGGTTTGAGTAGCTTGAAAGGTGTTGGACTTGAGTTTGAAGATGAGGACTTCATTGAAGGGTGTGGAAGAGGATGATTCCTTGAGCATTGCAATTGCAGCTGAAGCTTGAAGAGCAAGGAGAACAAGTTGATACTTCAAGATTCAATTGAGATTGAGTGAAGAGCTGAGGCTTAAAGAATTGAAGAATGAAGTTGACACTTCCATGTTATTGAAGACTACTCTGAGAAGTTGAAGCATGTGGGAGAAGAAGACCAAGTTGATACTAGTAAAGCAAAGAGAGCTGAAGCTTGAAGACTAAGTTGATACTTATGAAGAGGATTCAATTGAGATTGAGTATAGAGTTGAGGCTTGAATAAAGGATAAGTTGACACTTGCATTGATGCATTGAGAGCCTGAAAGATCAAGTGGATACTTGTGGTTAGGAGTGAAGCTTGAAAGGGGAATTGACTAAGGAGCTGAAGCTTGAAGAAAAGAGAACAAGTGGATACTTATGTTTGATGGATTGAAACCCTAGGGAAACAAATTGATATTTGTCATGAAAGATGATAGCCTTGAAGGGTGATTGAAGTCTGAAGACTGAGTTGCTGATAGAAGAGCTGAAGCTTGGATGAGGAAGAGGGGTTGATCTACTATCTTTCTTGTCTGTTTTCTTTTCTGTATTACTGTGACTTGTTTGACTTGCTTGATGCATTAGAATAAGTTCATATCCTGACTGACTTTAATATAGGAGCATGATTGCACTAGAGGTTGAGTTGCTCCCTCTGCTTGTATTTTTACTGTATGGCTTTGCTTGCGGGTATTCGGTAGAGCCCTGCTCCCTTGCCTATGTGGTTTGTTTTGCTTGATAGCATTTCATTTCTTCTGTATGATTGCACTTTATTGTATCTTGCTTGATAGCACTTTATTCTATTTTCTGTATGATTGCAATTTATTGTATCTTGCTTGATAGCACTTTATTCTATTTTCTGTATGATTGTTGTTATTCATATCTGGCTTGAGGTTGAGATGAGCTTGTGGAGGCCGATGCCCCACACACATTTCCTCCCTCACTTGCATTGCATGCATTTTGCTGTATATCTGTTTACTGTTTAAGCTGATGCTTTATCTGTTTCTGTTTATCATTGACATGATCCCTTAGGAATCTCACATCCTTTGATAAGGAAGTGATGATAGAACTTTAGGTTGAAACCTATGCATGATAACTTCTAGGAGTTCCCTGTTTCAAACTTCAACTATAGGATGAATCCTTGGCATGACAACAGTAGGACTTGATAGTCTCCCTTAGTTGAGCCTGTTCTCTTCTCATCTCAAAACAGCTTAAGATACATTAATCATGAATGATTTCTTTCGTACGCTACGAGCCTTAAGCTATCTGAGAAAGGATTGTTGGAGAGCTTCTTTTCAACAGTCTGGATGTTTAGTATGGCACCCTTTGGGTGACATGCGATGCATTCACTCTCAGGTCATAGTCTCTAGTGCGATGGAAATTGCAAACACAGTAAAAAAACACTTCTTTCGTAAAAGACAGAAAACAAACTTCAAACTTTTTTGCCCCGTGGGCCCATAATTCAAAGGAAGCTTTTCTGAAGAAAAGAGTGTCGTTAACTCCTAGTTCTACCGCAAACAGGCTTTGTCCCTAACTGCTGGAACTACTTGTTAACCCTACTCGATAAAATAGATGAATCTGAATTCCCGAAATCCGTATTATCCCGAACTACGTAAGCTCTGATCTCTCATACCTGTTGAGAGTACGTAGGCACAATACTGACGTATTGGCGAGCCACCTTCCCCGTAACCCGTAGTAGGTCGAACTACGTTGACTCTGATTTCTCATTCTCTGATGAGAATACGTAGGCATAAAGCGCGACGCTTTGTCGAGTCATTTTCTTTTCTTTTCAGACCAGCCTTGATAGGTAGATAGATAAACCAACCCGTCCAGTAAACACAACAAGCGTGGATCCCATCGAGTACGATGGACGTGAGGGGTGCTAATACCTTCCCCTTGCGTAACCGACTCCCGAACCCAGACAACGGTTGCAATGACCTTGTCTTACACCTTTTCGTCAGGTTTTTCCGATTGTTTCCTTTCCCGTTCTGAGGGATAAATAACGAAAGGTGGCGACTCTTCTGTTTTTCCGGCACCTTATTTTCGCGGAAGCGACAACTAGCATATAAAATACTATTCATATAAGCTCTTTCAACATTAGTACTAGGACTTTGAGTCAAACTCAACTTGTACTGAGGACTAATCGGTGTTAGAACATGCTTTGAATTCAACATACCAAACTTGTCAAGAATCTTCTTCGGGTATGCCTCTTGATATAAGACTAATCTCGATTGCTTTGTATCTCTCCAGATGTCAATCCTAAGAATTCTGGAGGCAGCTCCCAAATCGGTCATGCCAAACTCCTTATCAAGTTCATCCTTCATCTTCATAACATCTTCGTCACTATTGCTTTCTATGAGGATGTCATCCACATAAAGCAAAAAAATAACAAGTGAATTTCTAGGTTGAAATATGAAGTAAACACAATGGTCGAACCGGTTCCTAGTGAAACCACGTGTGCCATGAACTTGTCCAATCTCCTATTCATTTGTCGAGGAGATTGTTTCAGGCTATACAATGACCTATTCAACTTGCATACATAATCTTCCTTTCCATTTTCTACACATCTTTCAGGTTGCCTTATCAAGATTGTTTCATCTAGATCACCATACAAGAAGGTTATCTTCACACCCATTTATTCAACTTCTAGGTCGAACTTCGCTACCATGGCTAACAACATTCTAATGGATCTATGCTTTACAACAGGTAAGAACATATTATTGAAGTAGATACTTTCTTTCTGAGTTAACCCCATAGAAACCAACCTTGCCTTAAAATGCTTTGACATCACTCCTTATCGTTAACCTTGAAGATCCACTTACTGGAATTTTCGTATGCAGATTTCAGATGTCCCAAGAACATTGATCTCTGCTGAAACAAGGACGAGGACAGAACATGACCAATTTAAATTTCTTTAAATTGTACCAATGTCATGATGTCTGTTGTGACATCTGCTGGCTGACAGACCTATTTATCTAACCATTTAAATTGTGCTGAATTGTAAATGCAGAAAGATAAATAACACAGTAATTGTTCACCCAGTTCAGTGTTAACAAAACCTACATCTGGGGGCTACCAAGCCAGGGAGGAAATTCACTATTAGTAGAATCAATTTAGAGTTAAACCTCCAGTTTGCACTCCTCACTTAATCCCTACCGAATGACACTTCAACCTAGAGACTCTCTAAACCTGAGTATACCCACTCACTCCCCTTCAATCACCACAGTGATATACAATTCACAATTACAAAAATCAATATGAAGAGACACTTCATACATACCTTGATCTTGCTTCATAAATTTGATCAAGGAACTCACACACTCTTGCTTCAAAGCTTCGAGTGAGACACAACCTAGAATCTACCTATCCAATGCAATCACTGTCGCTACCGCGAAAATAAGGTGCCGGCAAAACAGAAGAGTCCCCACCTTTCGTTATTTATCCCTCAGAACGGGAAAGGAAACGATCGGGAAAAACCTGATGAAAAGGTATAAGACAAGGTCATCGCAACCATTGTCTGGGTTCGGGAGTCGGTTACGCAAGGGGAAGGTATTAGCACCCCTCACGTCCATCGTACTTGATGGGATCCATGCTTGTTGGTTTGTCTACGGGTAAAAAACTATCTATCTACGGCTTCTAGGGCTAAACGGAAAGAACTAACTTGATAGAGCATCGCGCTCTATCCCTACGTATTCCCTCGTGCAATGGGAAAGTCAGAGTCGACGTAGTTCGGGAAACTACGGGGGGATTTTGCTCGATGGGATATCGCATATCGTGCCTACGTACTTTCACACGGTGTGAAAGATCAGAGCAAACGTAGTTCAGGAAACTACGGGTAGACCGGGGTATTCTCGATCACACAGGGGTGAGAGAAAGGGTTGACGATACTAGCGTACGCATTCTAGCAGTTAGGTGTATGTTGCTCACTCGACGGAGACTTAGGCGTTACCTGTTTGCGGTAGAACGGACGTAGTATGTCATGGTTTAAAGGTATGGGAACCTACGGGAACTAGAACTACGGTCTTGTCTCGATTGCGCTCGGGCAAGATAAAGGGTTAGTCGTTAGCGGGAAGGTCTCGATCGCACGGCAGCGAGAGAACAGAGAAGTTAGTTGTTAGTGTGCTCGCTAGGATATCGCATCCTATGCCTACATATTCTCGTCTGGTACGAGAAATCAGAGCAGCTGTAATTCAGCCAACTATAGCAAATTGGAAAAAGGGAGCTCGCTAGGATCATCGCAATCCTATGCCTACGTACTCTCGTCTGGTACGAGAGATCAGAGCAAACGTAGTTCGACGCATGCGGAAAACGAGTCTCAATTGCACAGGGGCAAGAGAAGGGGTCTCGATTGCCTGAACGTGAGAGAAAAAGGTTTTGATCGCTCGGGGGTGAGAATAAAGAGGATGCAGGCTCAACGCCTAAACGGGAAGGAACTCAGGACACACACGCGAGAACCTAAGGCGTAGGAGCGAATGCGTCGTATGTCACCCAAAGGGTACCATACTAAACACTCTAGATGATTGAGAGGAAGCCCCTCAACTGTCATTTCCTACGTATCTAACGCTATAGCTCACAACACTCGACGGTTGCATGAAGACTTGAATAAGAAAGATGATATCGAACGAAACGACTCCGTTGGCTCTTGACATGTGCGCAAGCTCCATTCCAATCTTCTCCTCTCTGGATCCTTGATGATGACGCTCGAATCAGAACCAATGTAATGCTTAGACCTTCATGATTTGACTTATACGATAAATCAAACTCTAAGAGGTAGCGTATTGATATCCGTGTCAAAGACAAGATAGAGAAATGATATCGAAAATCATTCTCCAATTGAATCATGTCACCCAGCCAGCCTGGAATAAAATCTAAGATAAAATCAGGTAGCAGAAAAGAAATGATGAGAGAAATCCAACAACAAATGGAAATAAAATTCTACTCCTAAAATTGAAAATAAATTCCTAATAGAAAATACTCTAAAGAAATTCTAAGGAAATTGCATAATAGAAAATATAATGGAAATTCTATCCTATGCACAATATCCTATAATATTCTATAAAGAAAAATAGTACCTGAAAATTCTATATAAAATTCTATAATATCCTAAAAGGGAATATAAATTCTACCATATAAAATCTATATTAAAAATATTCTAATATTCTAAGAAAAATAAACTATAATCCTAAAAGAAAACTAGAAAAATAAAACTACAATTATTACAACCAAACACCCAATGCAAGCAAGAATTGAAAAAAATAAGGGAAGGGGGGTACAACCACTAAACAGGGGTACAGCCTGAAAAAATACCATTGGGCTTGAGCCCACAATACATCATCCAGAAAAAATAAACAAAAAAAATAGGGGGGGTGCGTTTGGAAACTGAGGTGTGCATCCAGCAAAATTGAAAATGGGCTTAGGTTCAGCCCAAAACGAAACACAACCAGTGGACATTATTGGAAACGGAGGGTGCAAGTCAGTAAAAAAACCTTGGGCCTAAAGGCCCATCAACTCAAGCCTGGACCCTCTCTTCTCCCTCATTCTTTGGCCAGAACCCTAAGTTCCTCTCCTTCTCTCTCACTCAGCCGCCGGACGAACATCCTCCGTCTCCCTCTCTCAATCTCCGTCCCAACCTTCAATCTCCCCTAACCCTTCCCTTTCATCTTCCTCACCAGCCTACGTTTCCGTTTCCTCTCAGTCTCCTCAATCTCTATGTCCCGCCTTGTCTCCATCTCAAACCTCTCACCTCGAAACTTCCTCCATCTCGCTCATCTCCCAAACGAAGAAGATTGTTGAAGTTTGATGTTGGAGATGTGTTGCTTGATGGTAGATCCGTGAGTGATAAGAAGATCAGGGAAGAAACGTTAATGATGGACATTACGAAGGTGATGAAGATCTTCTGAAAAACGATTGAGGTTGAATGTTCTTGGTGGAGTTGATGAATAGCGATGGAGTTGTTGGTGTTGATCTCCATGAAAACGAAGATCAGGATGAAGCTTTGTTGTTGTTTGTTGGAAGTTTCTGGAGAAATTGATGAAGGTGATGCTCGTGGCGATGACGAACGTTGATGAAGATTATGAAGAACTGAAGAATGTTTTGGAATCTAGTAAGAACAAGGATGAAGGTGAATCCGGATGATGACTATTGAAGGTTCTTTGAAGTTTGTTAGAGATCTGGAGATTTCTTTCACGCGTTGAAGGTGAGGGCGCTTTTGTTGTAGATCTGAAGAATCTTGATGAAAGCTCATGAGTTTCTCTGGAAAAAACATGAACAGATGAAGAAGTTCGTTGAAGGTCGTGGATGAATTTGGTGGAGAAGATGAAGATACACGCAGTTCTTGAATGGTTGCAGTTTTCGGCGAGATTCCGGTGACGGTTACGGTTTGGTTTTGGGTTACTTTGATTTTTCCGGCGACCGCCTCCGGCGTTTTGCATGGCCGGTGATGAGGGGAAAAATGAGTGGGACAGGTGGCATGAAGGAGAGATGATAGGTGGCCGCGTGGCACACATGCGGTGAGAGTGGAAGGTGAGGTGGACGCGTGGAGTGTGATGTGGCCTGGAGAGAGAAACACGCGTGGGTTGCCTTATATATGACAAGTGGAAGCGGACTCAGTGGACTTGCAATAATGGGCTTGGGACTTGGACACCTGGCCCACCAGACTTAAACCAATTCAATTAAAGCAAACCTGACTCACTTAAAGACTTACTAAACTGCAATTAAAACTTGATTAATGATAAAAAGCTGCCCTTAATACTAAACGAAAAATGCTTAAAAAACTGACTAAACCAATTAACTAATTAATGCCTAATTAAATTGATTAAAAGACTCACTTAAGATGCTAAACAAAAATTAATAAAACCTGGACCTAATTAAAGCTAACTAATCTAATTAAAATTGATTAACAACCTAATTAATATTTATACAAAGAAATTAAAATCTATAAATTTCTAAAAGAATTAAATCTAGAAATAAACCTAAAAAACTAGAAAAACTATTAATATCTAGACAAATCAATTAACATCTATACAAATAAATTAAAATCTATAAATTTCTAAAAGAATTAATATCTAGAAATTTATTTAAAATCTATTAAAATCTAAACAAATCAATTAACATCTATATTAAAATCTAAAAAGAAATAGAACCTATTAATTTCTAGAAAAAGAAATTAACCTATTTAAAATCTATTTAAATTTCTAGAAATTAAGGGAAAAAACTAGAAAATGCCATAAAAGCCAATTAAATCAATTTAAAAAAAGATGTGAGAATACAGCGAAATAAACGGTAAAAACCGGACACCGAAATGTCTTCAAAAACAACAACAAGAGCTGAAAACACCGGGATGAGCACAAATCCCAAAATAAAACCTGCTTATTTGAACTGGTTTGAAATGCCTGAAACGCCAGGAGAGGGCTGTAATCCCGATAAAGTCAATATGACTGGGAAAATGCAATGTACGCGGTACGCAAATGAAAAATGCAAAATGAGTCGAAACATAAGCCAAATACAATAATTGGTTGGTCAAATTTTGGGGTGCAACAATCACCCACCAGAAAATTGCTTGGAGTACAAGTATTCCTAAACAGAATTGACACGTGAAAAACCAAGTTCATCACTCACAAATAAGACCTAACAGTCTAACCATGTCTACCACTATGCATCCAAAGATACAAAGGGTGACTTACATACACAAAGGACTCTCAAACCCTAGACCTTTATTTTACACTCATGTTTTTCTTGATGTGAGTGCTTACTTTCCTCTGCTTCTGCTCCTCCTTTTATAGTAGTGCAGACTGGGCTTGGGCTGGTCACAAGTAACAAACATTAGTTTTAACAAAGTAAAACTAATTTCCACAATTCAAGATGCTGTCAAATTAGGTCATGGCTTTTCATGATATGGTCAGCACTGCCTCGAATCTCTCTTGAGATAACTCAGGAGTCATAACAGGTTTCCTGAAGTATAGCTTGCGTTTCCTCTTACAATATAACAGAAAACCAAACCCTGCTCGTCTGATGTCATATGATCAATGTCATGACATTCAGTATGACATTCAGCTTTTATTCACTCTTAGCTGACCAGCTTGCTCTGCTGCACACTTCTACAGAATCTTCTTCATGACAGTAGAAACAAGCATATTATAGTTTCCTAAAAGGTCTCCAAGATCCTTTTATGAATCTCAATACACTTTGTACTTGTTCCTAATCAACCTCCTTGACCTGTACTCACTGATGAGGTATATCCAACACAGTCTCATCAAACCAAACCAATTTTGTCAAGAGATATACACTAGCAGCTCCTTCTGTTGTCATGCAGTGATGTCCTTCTTAATACACATGACAACACACCTCATTCACCACCTGTGAGGAACTTCATCACACTCAACCTGTTATGGCTACTGCTAACACATAGTAGCTACTGTAGTACTAGACCTTGATGTCATGACACTCTGTTCCTGCTAGCTCCTTTTGAATCCATGACAGCAGTTCTGTCATCAGCTCCTATTGCACCAGTAACGATGTCCTGAGTCATCAGCCCCTGCTACACCACTACTCCTGCTATTTCTCACACATGACAGTAGTTCTGTCATGACAGCAGATGGATGTCGTGTTGGATGTCACGACATTCAACATGACATTCACATTAAAACACTCCACAGCAGTTCTGTCACCACAGCAGATGAAGATGTTATAACATCCTGCTTAATCATCAGTGCAGGATCATGTTTTACCAAAATTTAGCCAATCATAGAACCATGGACAATTCTATATCATAGAACCATGGAACTAACAATCTCCCCCTTTGGCAAATTTTGGCTAAAACAACCAAACACCTTATCAGGGCAGCAACAGTATTTTTTCCCAGCCTCACTCACTATCATGCTCCCCCTTGATAATTGCAACAGATAACAACATTTAACTCCCCCTTGGTTTAGTCAAAAATTGACAAAAATTGGAGTAAGTGTACATACTGCACATGGTGTCTAAGTCTCTCTTGAATCAGTCTTAAATCTTGGGTTCTTGTCTGGTCTGAAGCTGCACCTTCAGGAATGACACTTTTGATATCACCAATTACAAGATAATTAATTAACTACTTGCCACACATAACAATTGATCTTAAATCCCCAATTTGAGACAGACAAATCTTCTGTAGAGAAAAATAAATTCTCTCAGACAGTAACCCATAACCATGTTGCCAAGGCACAACAATACACTATCCAGCATAATATCAAGACATCTTGACATTACACCCTCATAAGCTTGCCTGAGAATCAGCACCCTTTGCATACAGCTCCATATTAGCACATAGCTCCCCCTGTCATGCATACTCAGTACTCCCCTTGAAGGAGAATGCAACATTACATTCCTACAAACCATACTCGAACAGATAGCAGAAGAGTTGTAGAATAACTATATGGAAGATCTCCAAGATGTCAGGGTAGAGGTCCTTCCATCTGCACAGGATCAGAGCTGATGATGTCTTGATCTTTATCTTCACCAGACACACTAGGATAGAGGCCTATAAACTTGACTGGATTCATGAACATCCTAAGGACATAACCAAAAGGAAGGAACTTGTCATGTTCACCATGAGCTTGGAGCAGTAACCCAATGTCACAACATCTTGTCTGACATTTTATATTCATAAAATCCCAAACTATTTAAAACCACAAACAATCTTGGTACTAGCACTCTTGTAGCAACAGATTCTGGATAGAAGTATAACTCCCCTTATCAAGGGTAACCAGTGTACGTGAATGGAAAACATAAGACGCATCTTCATGTCTTCAAGAACTCATTCTCTGTTCAACACACATGTTGAATGCATTCACTTACTGCTTGAACCACAAGCAAACAGTACACTCCTCAAACAAAAGTTCTCCTCCTATCTTTGATAAAAGCTGCTCCAAGGTCACCACATTATATCTCAAGACTCCCTTCAAGCTCATATAGTGAGAGAGTATCAACCTGCTCCACTTCTTTCTAGAGCTTAAGATGGATCTCCCATACTCTAAAACATTCTTTACCTTATCATTCTCCCGTATGATGGGTTAGAACACTTCTGAGTCGCCTAGTGACTTGATCACTTCCATATGCCACATTAGGATGCAATTAGCCAATGATCCATTCCAGTCTTGTATAATGCCTTCACATCATCCTCCAAGATGGTCCTTTTACCTTATCATTCTCCCATATGACAAGTTAGAGTACCTCTTAGTCAAGATGTGAATCACAACAGATCTTCACAACCCAGATGGTTCATATTACAGACACACCATCCAATGGTTCTTTATGTGCCCACACTAGACTTACTACTGCCTAGTAATCCTACTGAAGATCTTCAGAGCGCACAGCTCCACCAGCTTGATCAAATGCAACTCCAACAGAAGTTGATCTTCTATACACAACTTAGGGCTTCTACCACAAGCTCCAATATATGGACAGAAACAGATCCTCCTTTGGTCTTCAACCAATTACCCTTCTGCACAAGAGTAATTAGTTCCAAGCATAAACAGTCCCAGAACCTTCTGTGGTCTTCAAATAACTACCCTTCTGCACAAGAATAGTTCTCTAAAGGCACACTGCTTAAATAACCAAATGCCACTGTTTGGTTATTCAACATCTTTCAGATCTCTAGAAAATCTGCTAATCTACCAGGCCATTTTGATCTTCAAATTCTTCTTGCTCCAAAGCAAGGCATCTACTCCTTCACACAGCTCCCGCAAACTGCATGATATGAAGCATTAATTCCATTCATACCTGAGAAGATCAACTTATCTTCAAATGATGTGCCACAACATCACTTGAGGCCTTGAAGTTTCTGCTTGACGTCACAACTTTGGTTAAGACATTCAGCTGGAGAGTTCAGGCTTTCATTCTGCTACTTAGAAGATTCTCTTTACTCAATTAGAACAAGAGTACATAGGCTTGATATCTAGTTGAAGTAGACAACCTCAATCTTGCTTTGTTGTACCACAACAATTACCTTGAAGTGCATTTGCTTCATGAACTCCTCTTAAGAGAGACCAAACGTGCCAAGGCTTGACTCTTTAATGAGGAAGGGTCACAAAAGAAATCTTTACACAAGGATTCCCGCTTTCCTTAAGTAGGGACTTCTTTAGAAAGTCAGAGATAACTGCCACTTATCCTTGACCTCCAATATGACCAAGGTCATATGCTCCTATGCACTTAGATTAGAAATAAACTGACCTAAGCAGTGCTATCACCAACACCATCTTTTGGACGAGTTTCTTTCCATGAAACTCTCTAGCTAATAGATCAGGTGCTTCTAGTAGAAACTAGAACACAACTGTTGCACTCCAATACTCTTATAGAGCAGATTGTCTTCATCTTCATTCCCATCAGCACTCCATTCTAGCCTTAATTTCTTGCCAAGACCCTTACTAGGACGAGTACAGATCCATCTATATCTCCTTTGATCTACAGATCAACATAATTATGCATAATCTCTGTTGATTGAATGTCTCAACATCTGGTTGAACATCAGATCCTTGAAGAAAACCAAGCATATCAGGGCCTGATACTTGTGCAACCACTGATGAGACGACTTGATCATTAACTAAGGATAATTCATTAAATATTTAAGAATATCTGACATAGCAATGAATCTTAAATCCTTATTAGGATCCCTTCTTTTAGAAGCCAATCTTGGATCATCCACTTGTTGAGAAGACCATCTGATAAATACTTCACTAATACCAAAAGTATTATTTAGTAAAAGTATCTTTAATGTTGAAACATCAAGGATGACACCCTTGACTCAACCTGCATATGAGTGGTGAAAATAAATCACCTCCCACTATCTTCTCTAAGGCAGCCTTCAGCAATCTGCCACAGCCATACATCAAACTGTATATGGGCTAGTCTTCTCCCAGGGGCATCAGAGTTCTTTTATCAGAGAAATATGCAGCGGAACCACCAAAAGAACATGCCCTAAACAAGATGTCTGATCATTCAACAGGCCATAGGATAAAAGTAGCCACTCCTCCTTTGACATAATATACAGCTGGTCATAAAAGCTCCTATATCAGAGGGCACAACAACAATTACAAGCTTCTCTTTAGCTCCATAAGCAGTAGCTTAACCATTCAGCAAGATCATCAAATCAGCTACAGCTTCTCCTTGTTCAAAACACCAGAAAGTATCTCCCAAGATCTCATCCAGAATAGACAGGATGCCTGCTCTGATACCAATTGAAATTCTGGTATGCAGATTTCAGATGTCCCAAGAACATTGATCTCTGCTGAAACAAGGACGAGGACAGAATATGACCAATTTAGATTTCTTTAAATTGTACTAATGTCATGATGTCTGATGTGACATCTGCTGGCTGACAAACCTATTTATCTAACCATTTAAGTTATGCTGAATTGTAAATGCAGAAATATAAATAACACCAGTAATTGTTCAACCAGTTCAGCGTCAACAACACCTACATCTGGGGGTTACCAAGCTAGGGAGGAAATTCACTATTAGTAGAATCAATTCAGAGTTAAACCTCCAGTTTACACTCCTCACTTAATTCCTACCCAATGACACTTCAACTGGACATAAACTGGGAAACGGGCCTTGGACGACTTCTCTACTGGGGAACAAAGTTCTTACGAGAACAAGAAGTTCAAACTTAGCTGGGGATTCATATCAAAGCCTGCAAAGGAAAATTCTCTGAACGGCCTTCCAGAATACGACTCTTCTGGGGAAAAGACGGCTCTGCCGGATAGACAACCAGACATTGAAAACAAACCTCACCCTACTGGGGAATCCACAACTCTGCGGGGAATCCGAACTCAACCACCGATATTCACAACACGCCCTGCTGAAGAATATAGCCCTGAATGGCTCACCAATACTTACCTGAGAGTGACAACTTACCGGGGAAAAAAGTCAAAATTCAACCTGTCGGGAATTACTCACCTGAGGAACAATCTATCTCTACCATAGATCCACTCTGCCGGGGAATCACAAACTTACCGACTTCGGTGGGAAATAGTCTATCTCTGCAGGGAAATAGAACCATTTCATGTTGACTTTGCTAAAGATAGAGACAACTCTACGATCCTGCAAGGGAAAAACAACCAACTCTACTGGAGATTGCCCAATGAGGGAACAACACCGACCTCTGCTTGGTGATGAGTCAATAACTTGAACTCCGAGGGGATACAAAATCTCCTGTTCAGACCCTGTGGGGAGAAATCCCACCTCGACTCGCTGGGGAGTAAATACATACCTGCCCCCTGCGGGGATTAAATGTGTACAGACCAACTGCTGGGGATAAGCGTACACACTTAACTGCTCACTTCATCTGCCTATAACTCTGTCGGGGATAGAGATGTTCAAACTTCAATAGCTGGTGGAACATGGTGATCGTACCGGAGATACACCTCTGACGAATTACACCAAGGATAACGACCCTGCAAAAATGAACAAACAGACAAGATATCCTGTACAAAGGAACTATCTCAGTCATCATCTGTGACGTTGTTCAAATAACCTCGAAGTTTTAACGATTATTGACAAAGCCTGCAAGTTTATGTATGCACGGTTTATCAAAAACATCGGGTGTTTTTTGCAAACAAAACAGTAAGGCTAAAGTAAAACAAACAATTACTGAATAATATATGTTTTATTGACAGATGGGCCTGTAAATAGGCAAGATTTTACAACAGATGCAACCCCTGAAAAGAGGAAGCTGCGCAAAAATATACATAAATGCACAGAAATATACAAAATGTCGGCAATGTAGCACATACGAACACCATAAGTTGATTCATCTATGACTCGCATGACTCTGATGCTTCACCGATGCTTCGTCTTCAGAAAAGATTGATTCAGATAAACGGACCTCAGGTCCTCCCTCAATCCACTAAGCTCTAAAGATCACACACAGACCGCAGTCATTTGCTTTTTTAAAATCCCTAACTTTTGCGTGAATCGCCCCTTCGGGTCTTCAATTCGCCAGGATACCCATTTTTGCCAAAGTTGCCTTTTCAGGTTTTCAATTTTGCGGGTTTACATCTGTTTATTTTATATCCCTAACTTTTGCCCGAACCCATTCTTTTTATTGTTCGCCAGGATGCCCCATTTTTGCCTGGATATTCTTTTTCTTTCCAGCAGGTCTCTTTAAGCAAAGTATTTTTTAACTGCATATGCGTTCACAGGGGATGTAAAATCCTCACCATCCATGGTGGATAACAACAAGGCTCCCCCGGAGAAGACCTTTCGCACGATGTATAGACCTTCATAGTTGGGAGTCCATTTGCCCCTGTGATCTGTTTGTGGAGGGAGAATCTTTTTCAGCACAAGATAGCCCGTCTGAAAGCTTCGAGGGCGCACCTTCTTGTCGAAAGCTTTCTTCATCCGACTCTGATACAATCGATCATATGTGTCGCTTCCGCGAAAATAAGGTGCCGGCAAAACATAAGAGTCGCCACCTTTCATTATTTATCCCTCGGAGCGGGAAAGGAAACGATCGGAAAAACCTGACGAAAAGGTATAAGACAAGGTCATCGCAACCGTTGTCTGGGTTCGGGAGTCAGTTACGCAAGGGGAAGGTATTAGCACCCCTCACGTCTGTCGTACTCGACGGGATCCATGCTTGTTGTGTTTACTGGACGAGTTGGTTTTATCTATCTACCTATCAAGGATGGTCTGAAAAGAAAAAGAAAGTGACTCGGTAAAACGTCGCGCTTTATGCCTACGTATTCCCATCAGAGAATGAGAAATCAGAGTCAACGTAGTCCGACTAACTACGGGTTACGGGGAAGGTGGCTCGCCAATACGTCAGTATTGTGCCTACGTACTCTCAACAGGTATGAGAGATCAGAGCTTACGTAGTTCGGGATAATACGGCTTACGGGGATTCAGATTCATCTGTTTTATCGAGTAGGGTTAACAAACAATTCCAGCAGTTGGATGTACGCAGCTCGACCCTTGGAGACTTAAGCGTTGCCGTTTGCGGTAGAACTGGGAGTTAACAACACTCTTTTCTTCAGAAAAGCTTCCTTTGAATTACGGACCCACGGGGCAAAAAGGTTTGAAGTGGGTTTTCTGTCTTTTACGAAAGAACTGTTTTTTATTGTGTTTGCAATTTCAATCGCACTAGAGACTATGACCTGAGAGTGAATGTGTCGCATGTCACCCAAAGGGTGCCATACTAAACATTCAGATTGTTGAAAAGAAACTCTCCAACACTCCTTTCTCAGATAGCTTAAGGCTCGTAACATACGAAAGAAATCATTCATGATTACTGTATTTTAAGCTGCTTTGAGATAAGAAGAGAGAACAGGCTCAACTACGGGGAAGACTATCAAGTCCTACTGTTGTCATGCCAAGGATTCATCCTATGGTTGAAGTTTGAAACAGGGAACTCCTAGAAGTTAGCATGCATAGGTTTCAACCTAAAGTTCTATCATCACTTCCTTATCAAAGGAAGTGAGATTCCTAAGGGATCATGTCAATGATAAATAGAAACAGAGAAAGCATCAGCTTAAACAGTAAACAGTAAACAGTAAAATGCATGCCATGCAAGTGAGGGAGGAAATGTGTGTGGGGCATCCGCCTCCACAAGCTCATCTCAACCTCAAGCCAGATATGAATAACAGTAATCATACAGAGGAAATAACATGCTGTCAAACAAAAATAGAATAACAACTGCAATCATACAGAAGAAATAACATGTTGTCAAGCAAAAATAGAATAACAACTGCAATCATTCAAAAGAAATAACATGCTATCAAGCAAAAATAGAATAACAACTGCAATCATACAGAAGAAATAACATGCTATCAAGCAACATAAACCACATGGGCAAGGGAGCAGGGCTCTATCGAATACCCGCAAGCAAAGCCGTACAGTAAAAATACAAGCAGAGGGAGAAACTCAACCTCTAGTGCAATCATGCTCCTAGCTTACATTCAATCTAGATATGGACTTATTCTAATGCATCAACCAAACCAAACAAGGCACATCAACACAAAAAAGAAAACAGACAAGAAAGAAAGCAGGTCAACAACTCCCTCTTTCCATTTCAAGCTTCAGCTCTTCTGACATCAATCCAGTCTTCAGACTTCAACCACCCTTCAAGGCTATCATCCTCCATGACAAGTACCAACTTGCTTCTCCAAGGTTCCAAACCATTAAACATAAGTATCAACTTATTCTCTTTTCTTCAAGCCTCAGCTCTTCAGTCAATTCCACCCTCAGGCTTCACTCCTAACTACAAGTATCAACTTGATTCCTTCAGGCTCTCCATGCATCAATGTAAGTGTCAACTTCCTTTATTCCTCAAGCTTCAGCTCTCCACTCAATCTCAATTGAATCCTCTTCATAAGTATCAACCTATTCTTCTTGCTTCAGCTCCCTTTGCTTTACCAGTATCAACTTGATCTTCTTCTCCTACAAGCTTCAGCTTCTCAGAGTAGTCTTCAATCACCTGGAAGTGTCAACTTCATCCTTCAATTCTTCAAGCCTCAGCTCTTCACTCAATCTCCATTAGATCTTCAAGTATCAACTTCAATGGCAATGCTCAAGGAATCATCCTCTTCCACCTCTTCAATGAAGTCCTCATCTTCAAACTCAAGTCCAACATCCTTCAAGATACTCAAACCAGAAGACAATTGATTTAACGGAATGAGTGGAAATGATAAACAGCTTATTGACAACCAAAGGAAGCCTGTAAGGGTTCATCATTATGAGAGACTGGTTCCCTCAAAGTTCTACTTCCCAGATAAAGCCACCCATCCCTCCAAATGAGGGATGTGAATATCTTAGAAGGACTTTTAGTCATTGGGAGGAATGGAAGCACAAGATGCTTTCCATATTTGTGAAAGAAGTCCTCTAATTATAAGGCTCTCCCTATGTCTCCTACCTCCTAGATCTTCATCAGACACCCTCAGGCACAAGCAACTCCAAGCTCCAAGCAACTTCAAGCAACTTCAAGCATCCTCACCTTGTCTTCAACTTGTCTTCAATCTCAACCAAAGGCAAACCAAGCAAAACCCTAATCTAAGGGGACTAAAGAAGTTAATCTATTTGAGTTAGTAAGTTAGGATCACCTAAAACCTAGTACTAAAGTTAATTCTAACTAAAATACTAAAACCAATTGTAAAATCCTACAAAAATAACTATGGGAACCTAGGTCAATCATGACTCTACCATATTAATTCCAGAGATCAAATCATCAAATAAGACCTAGAAATAAATTCTACACTACAAGGTACTAAATCTAAACCCTAAAAGGAAGCACCTAAACCTCAATCTAGAAAACACACCTACTTTCATCACAAAAATGTGAGAAAAATGCTATGGGAGCATACATGTCTAAACTAATCAATCACACACAAAAAATTAGCTCAAGAATCATCACCAATTAATCACACAAAATTCCACAAAATTAAGTATCAAACATAACCATTTTAATATCAATTAAAATATAAAATTCCCATAAAATCAGAAAATGCATGAACTAAAAATATTTTTTATCTAAAAAATATTAGACTCAATCATGAGTATAATTCAAAAAGAATGGGATTAATTGGATTAATTTTCAATTTTATATGATTTAATCAATAACTATGAATAAAATGAAGAAATAAAGAAAATTGAAATGAAATCACCAAACGCGTGGTGCAGATAGTGTTGCACCCCAAAATTTGCCCAACATTTCTTTACCTAGCTTATGTTTCATTTCATCCACATTAGCATTATCATTTTGCATTTCATTGACATGTATGCAGGAGATCAAGAGGTATGATTACCAATCAAGGGCTACACAAGACTATGAAACTACCTAAGAAGGTTATTCAGATATTCAAGGGTTGATATCCTTGTCAGAGAAGTTAAAAGATCCTCAGAGAGAGTGGTTGAAACCAAGTGTGTGTGTCTCCTAGCTTGAGAGTTATGGGGAAGTCATCAGATGGTTCTGAGGTCATGAAGTTAGACTTGAGGTCTTGAGAGAGCTCATGAGAAGTGTTGAAGATCACTTTGAGGCCTAGACAGGTCATTGTGCAAGATTAAGAAGACCCAGCCATGATTGGTGTAATTAGGGTTTGACTGGGTCAACCCTAGGTCAACTGATGATTTGAGAAAGGTTGAGACCCAATCCAAGAGCCATGTGATCATGGATTGATGCATTGAGATGTGATAGGGATGATTCCAAGGTCAACTCATCATGATTGAAGAGTTTGAGAAGTTTCAAGCTAGGGTTTCTAAGGCTTGACAGTGTAAAATCCCCTAGTTTGACCCCTATCTTCAAGGCAGTTTAGCCCAAGATGTGATTGTCATCTCATCTTGCCCCCAACATGAATGTTGTAGAGCATGCTCTTAGGTTTAATTTCAGTGCTAGAAGTACTTGATAGGATTTGTAGAACTCAAGTTGTGACTTTGACAAGTTACAGGTCATCTGAGGTATGTGAATCTGGGGGCTTGAAAGTCACCCAACTTGCATCAAACATTTACCCTAGACGTATGATTCCTATGGACTTTTGGTCAACATGAATGTTGTTCCTTATCCTCTTATCTTTCTAGAGAGTACTAGAAGTCCTTGATAGGATTTGTAGAACTCAAGTTATGGCTTTGACAAGTCAAGGGCATTTTGGTCATTTGGAAATTACAGGTCATTTCAAGCATAAGGCCATAACTCCTATTTCCAAGCTTCAAATGGAAAAATGTTCAACATCAAACGTGTTCAAAATGATGTTTTAAGGCTAGTAAAGATATCATGAGATGTTGGAAGTGATTGTAGCTCAAAGTTGCAAGAATGACCTAAAATAAGGGTATAAGTTAAATGAATCAAAGTTGGAAATTGATATTTTTGACCTACACATCCAAACCATGGCATGTAATATATCATTTTGACTCTAGAAAACATTTTAAGAACATTGGTTTAGCCACATTTTTTATTTGAGGTCTAATTTGTGGACTTGCTTTGAAAAGTAGTTACTTACATCATAAGTAACATTTGCAAAACCTAGAATCAAGGCATAACCAAGGCCCCTTGCAAGCTAAACACTTTCAAAATGTCACTAGGGGAGAAATTGGAAGAGAATGAGGTTGGTTTCAAGCTGTTTGCAGAGTTATGCATACCATGGCATATGGTTGAAAATCTCATGACATGAGAGATTGAAACTCTCATTAGAAGGATCTAGAGGGTTCTAGATCATCCATACATCATCTATATATTGAGTAGAAGAGGTTCATATGAAAGGTTGGTGATGATTGAAGGAGAGAGCATAGATTGAGATTGAAATTGTATAGCTTGCAACTGAATTCGATTTCAACAATTTCTTCACTTTCCATCCATTTTCTTGATTGCAACTTCTTGCATGGATGTTAGGGATTGAGTCCAGATCATAATCAAGAGGAATTCGTGGCTGATTGGTGTTCTTGAGCTCAGATTTTTCCATCTGCAACTCACCATCGGGTTTCAAGATTCAGGAGTTTTCAACCAGTTCTATTGCATACAGAAGCAAGGAAAGGATCCATTGATCGTGTCTGGAAGGTTGGAGAGCTTGATTTGAAGATTTAGTGCATCTGTTCATCAAGAATTTTCAGGTTAGTAACTTTCTTCCTCTAGCATGAATGAGGTAGAATCAAGATGAATTAAGGTGTTAGACGCATCCTAGAACGGTGTAGGAATGATTTCAGACCATTAATTTGAGAATTAGTGACCAATTTAGAACATTACCATTTTCGGTTGAGAATTGGTTATGGCAAATCTTGAGGTTTCAGAGAGAATAAAGGGCATGGATGAATTCGTGACAAGATTTGGGACAAGTTTCATGTGTAGACCATTTGCAACGGAGGGTCCTAGAGAGAGCTAGGGTTGGGGACGATGACCGGAGCACCACCGGTGGTGGTCGGAGCTGCGCGCGAAGTTCAGAGGTTCAAAAGGTAGAAGATGACTCTAGGGCCATTAGATGTGGTGAGACCTTTGACTAGAGGAGTGATCCAACAACCATGTTTTAATTTCAAGTTGTGAAGGATCTGAGTTAATGAAACGCATCGTTTTATTTAGTAGCTGATGTTGGGCTTAATGAAAAGACTGATAATCACACCCCCTGATTTCCCAACCCATTATGTGAACTGATTTTCATTGCTAGTTGCACCGCGCGTTTGGTTATTTTCCATTATTTTCTTTTAATTTTTCATTTTGTTCATGGTTGTTGAAAAAATCATATAAAATTGAAAAATGATCCAATTAATCCCATTCTTTTTGCATCATACTCATGATTGAGTCTAGTATTTTTTAGATAAAAAATATTTTCATTCCATGCATTTTTTATGGGAATTTTCATGTTTTAATTGATATTGAAATGGTTATGTTTGATACTTAATTTTGTGGAATTTTGTGTGATCATGTGGTGATGATTTTGATCCTAATTTTTTGTGTGTGATTAGGATAGACATGTATGCTCCCATAGCATTTTTATAACATTTTTGTGATGAAAATAGGTGTGTTTTCTAGATTGAGGTTTTAGGTGCTTCCTTTTAGGGTTTAGGCTTAGTACCTTGTAGTGTAGAATTTATTTCTAGGTCTTATTTGATGATTTGAACTCTGGAACTAATATGGTAGAGTCATGATTGACCTAGGTTCCCATAGTTATTTTTGTAGGATTTTACAATTGGTTTTAGTATTTTAGTTAGGACTAACTTTAGTACTAGGTTTTAGGTGATCCTAACTTACTAACTCAACTAGATTAATTTCTTTAGTCCCCTTAGACTAGGGTTTTGCTTTGTTTGCCTTTGGTTGAGATTGAAGACAAGTTGAAGACAAGGTGAGGATGCTTGAAGTTGCTTGAAGTTGCTTGAAGCTAGGAGTTGCTTGTGCCTGAAGGTGTCTGATGAAGATTTAGGAGGTAGGAGCCATAGGGAGAGCCTTATAGTTAGAATGACTTCTTTCACAAATGTGGAAAGCATCTTTTGCCTCCATTCCTCCCAATGACTAAAAGTCCTTCTAAGATATTCACATCCCTCCTTTGGAGGGATGAGTGGCTTTATCTGGGAAGTAGAACTTTGAGGGAACCAGTCTCTCATAATGATGAACCGTTACAGGCTTCCTTTGGTTGTCAGTAAGCTGTTTATCATTTCCACTCATTCTGTTAAATCAATTGTCTTCTGGTTTGAGTATCTTGAAAGATGTTGGACTTGAGTTTGAAGATGAGGACTTCATTGAAGAGTGTGGAAGAGGATGATTCCTTGAGCATTGCCATTGCAGCTGAAGCTTGAAGAGCAAGAAGAACAAGTTGATACTTGAAGATCCAATGGAGATTGAGTGAAGAGCTGAGGCTTAGAGAATTGAAGGATGAAGTTGACACTTCCAGGTGATTGAAGACTACTCTGAGGAGCTGAAGCTTGTAGGGGAAGAAGACCAAGTTGATACTAGTAAAGCAAGGAGAGCTGAAGCTTGAAGACTAAGTTGATACTTATGAAGAGGATTCAATTGAGATTGAGTGGAGAGCTGAGGCTTGAGGAATAAAGGAAGTTGACACTTACACTGATGCTTGGAGAGCCTGAAGGAATCAAGTTGATACTTGTAGTTAGGAGTAAAGCCTGAAGGTGGAATTGACTGGAGAGCTGAAGCTTGAAGAAGAGAGAATAAGTTGATACTTATGTTTGATGGATTGAAACCCTGGAGAAGCAAGTTGATACTTGTCATGGAGGATGATAGCCTTGAAGGTAAGTTGATGTCTGAAGACTGGATTGCTGTCAGAAGAGCTGAAGCTCGGAGTTGAAAGAGGGGTTGATATGCTTTTTCTTCTTGTCTGTTTTCTTTTCTGTACTGATGTGCCTTGTGTGACTTGCTTGATGCATTAGAATAAGTTCATATCTAGACTGACTTTAAACTAGGAGCATGATTGCACTAGAGGTTGAGTTGCTCCCTCTGCTTGTATTGTTACTGTATGGCTTTGCTTGCGGGTATTCGGTAGAGCCCAACTCCCTTGCCCATGTGGTTTATTTTGCTTGATAGCATGCTAGTTCTTCTGTATGACTGCAGTTACTGTTATTTTGCTTGATAGCACTCTATTTTATCTTTCTGTATGATTACGGTTATTCATATCTGGCTTGAGGTTGAGATGAGCTTGTGGAGGCTGCTGCCCCACACACATTTCCTCCCTCACTTGCATTGCATGCATTTTACAGTCGTTTACTGTTTACTATTTACTGTTTAAGCTGATGCTTTATCTGTTTCGATATCATTGACATGATCCCCTAGGAATCTCACTTCCTTGGATAAGGAAGTGATGATAGAACTTTAGGTTGAAACCTATGCATGATAACTTCTAGGAGTTCCCTGTTGCAAACTTCAACCATAGGATGAATCCTTGGCATGACGACATTAGGACTTGATAGTCTCCCCGTAGTTGAGCCTGTTCTCTTCTCATCCCAAAACAGCTTAAGATACAGTAATCATGAATGATTTCTTTCGTACGTTACGAGCCTTAAGCTATCTGAGAAAGGATTGTTGGAGAGCTTCTTTTCAACAGTATGGATGTTTAGTATGGCACCCTTTGGGTGACATGCGACACATTCACTCTCAGGTCATAGTCTTTAGTGCGATTGAAATTGTAAACACAATAAAAAACAGTTCTTTCGTAAAAGACAGAAAACAAACTTCAAACCTTTTTGCCCCGTGGGCCCATAAGTCAAAGGAAGCTTTTCTGAAGAAAAGAGTGTCGTTAACTCCTAGTTCTACCGCAAACAAGCTTTGTCCCTAACTGCTTGAACTGCTGTTTAACCCTACTCGATAAAATAGATGAATCTGAATCCCCGTAAGCCGTATTATCCCGAACTACGTAAGCTCTGATCTCTCATACCTGTTAAGAGTACGTAGGCACAATATTGATGTATTGGCGAGCCACCTTCCCCGTAACCCGTAGTTGGTCGAACTACGTTGACTCTGATTTCTCATTCTCTGATGAGAATACGTAGGCATAAAGCGCGACGCTTTGCCGAGTCATTTTCTTTTCTTTTTTAAGCCAACCTTGATAGGTAGATAGATAAACCAACTCGTCCAGTAAACACAACAAGCGTGGATCCCGTCGAGTACGACAGACGTGAGGGGTGCTAATACCTTCCCCTTGCGTAACCGACTCCCGAACCCAGACAACGGTTGCGATGACCTTGTCTTATACCTTTTCATCAGGTTTTTCCGATCGTTTCCTTTCCCGTTCTGAGGGATAAATAACGAAAGGTGGCGACTCTTCTGTTTTGCCGGCACCTTATTTTCGCGAAAGCGACAGATAGCAATAGTTCACAGTTCAATTCGTGGATTGGGCTCGCTGGGGGGTGCAAGTATCAACCAATTCAAAGCCCACGCTCCAATTCTCAACTCAGTTCCAAGCAAAAGGACTAGGGGGGTGCTAAGTATAGATTTCACGATACAAATCTCATTGGGCTTGAAAGAGGGGTGCTGATAGCAACTGATCCATAGGCCCATACACTCATTCTTCTCAATTCACAAAATCAGAAACATCACACACCAAGGTTCGAACTTGCTCATTCTTGGTCCATGCAGCAAAGTGAACAAGGCTGGGGTATCTCACTAATCAAAACGCAGTGTTTTGAAGGGAGGGGGACGTGGCACAACGCTAAGCCTTGGATTGCTTGACTCAGTCAATCTCTCCATGCGAACGAATGGTGTTGATTGCGTCTTTCTCGTTTCAAACCTGCAACTCACGCGCGCAAGCCCAAGTCGCCGGTGGCTTTTCCGGCCACCCCTGTGCAACCCTAGATCCTTCTACACTCAACCATTGATCACGATGTCTACATGAATCTTGACTAGAATTTCCTCAGGAACCTAACCATGCCACTAGTTTGTACTGAAAACGCACGATTCGTAACAACAAGATCTCAACCAAAAATGGAAGGAACCCTAACTTGTCTCTAACCATCAAATTAACTACCCAGAATTCATCTACATGCTAAGGGGAACCTAACCACATGCTTCTAATGGATTAAAAGTGCGTAATTAAAGAGATATCTCAAGAACTTAGAACCAACCTTGAAGCTTGGATTGTAGTGGTTATGCGCCTCAATTCTCTCTCAAACTATGCAGAATCCTTCAAGGAGTAATGGTGGACAATTCTTGATGCTTAGTTCTTGCTGCAACCTCTTAATTCTCCAAAACGCATTTCCAATTTTCAAGCTTTTTCTTCACTTCACATCAATGGATTCTCAACAGAATTCTGCTCCAGAAACTTCCAAACTCGTTCTACCTCATACTTATAATGTGTTCAGATGGATATCCAGCCCAAACTAGGCCCAATTATTGATTTTGGATGTTCACCTTTCCTTCCAAACTTCAACATGGAAATGTGCCTTCAAGCCTTACTCATGCTTTAAACTCAATCCAAACCATTCACTTAATCATTAAGGAGTGTGATGTAATGGTTTTTTTCCTTTGGTTTTAACATATGGAGTGTATATGATATGTTTCTTAAATGTGAAGTAACCATCCAAATGACTATGTTATGGACCTCAAATCCAAAATGTGGCAATGCCAATCTTTATAAAACATTAATTCCATTCAAATTAACCACAAATTTGACTTGGAAACATGTTACCCTCATTTATTTTGAATTTTCTCATTTTAATTCATTAAAATGGCTTTCATGTGAAGTTTCTTCAACCAATGCTTGATATAGTCCATATCAATGGACACTTGATGTTAATACAAGCTAAAAACATCATTTTGAACAACTTTGATGTTGAACATTTTCCCATTTGAAGCTTGGCAATAGGAGTTATGGCCTTATGCTTGAAATGACCTGTAATCTCTAAATGACCAAAATGCCCTTGACTTGTCAAAGCCATAACTTGAGTTCTACAAATCCTATCAACGACTTCTAGTACTCTCTAGAAATCTAAGAGGATAAGGAACAACATTCATGTTGACCAAAAGTTCATAGGAATCATCCTTCTAGGGCAAAAGTTTGATGCAAGTTGGGTAACTTTCAAGCCCCCAGATTCACATACCTCAGATGACCTGTAACTTGTCAAAGTCATAACTTGAGTTCTACAAATCCTATCAAGGACTTATAGCACTCAAATTAAAGCTAAGATCAAGCTCTACAACAATCATGTTGGGGGCAAGATGAGATAACAATCACATCTTGAGCTAAAATGCCTTGAAGATAGGGATCAAACTAGGGGATTTCACACTGTCAAATCCTAGAAACCCTAACTTGAAACTTCTGAAACTCTTCAGTCATGATGAGTTGACCTTGGAATCATCCTTATAACACCTCAATGCATAAATCCATGATCACATGGCCTTTGGATTAGGTCTCAACCTTATTCCAAGTCATCAGTTGACCTAGGTTTGACCCAGTCAAACCCTAATTACACCAATCATGGCTGAGGCTTCTTAATCTTGCACAATGACCTATCTAGGCCTCATGATGGGTTTCAAGACATCTCATAAGCTCTCTCAAGGCTTCAAGTCCACATTCATGGCTTCAGAATCATCCGAGGAGCTCCCACAACTCTCAAGTTAGGAGGCACACACTCTTGGTTTCAACCACTCTCTCTGAGGATCTTTTGACTTCTCTGACAAGGATATCAACCCTTGAACACTTGAATAAGTTTCTTATCTAGCTTCAAAGTCTTGTGTAGCTCTTGATTGGTAATCATACTTGTTTATCTCCTGCACACATGTCAATGAAATGCAAATGATAATGCTAATGTGAATGAAGTGAAACGTGAGCTAGGTAAAGGAAATTTGGGCAAATTTTGGGGTGCAACAGCTGCCCCTATTCAAACGGCTTGGACCTGACTGGGTGAGAAGCGAACGGCTCTCAACCACTCGAGGTGCGAGACGGTTGAATACCAACAAACTCGGAAATTTGCCAACTGCACAAGTACACGGTACTCTGATGGGGACAAATCTTCGGAAATTGAAATATTAGCTGTACGGCAACTAGCTGGGGAATTGGTCACACGGTAACCAGTAATACATGGTCGATCATGCCGTCAGGCATAAAGATTCCTCAGGACTTATCAGGTCAACAATAAAGTTAATCACGCCATCGGGCATTCAAAGAAATTTTTGGGCATCAGCCGAACTTCATCAGTAAGTTGGGAATAGAATTCTCAGTCAATCATGAACCAATTGGGGATATCCAAACTTCTGCCATCAGGCACTCCGCATCAGCTGGAAGAACTGCTTCGTTAATATGGTTGGACTTCAATCATCAAGTCTTCGAGGGAAGTTTCAACGTTCGTTGTTCGGAAACCTGCTGGGGACGACGCATCTCCGCTGGGGATTCTTGAGAACTATCGAGTAACTCTGCTTCAGGATCCAGGAATCATTCTGGGTGAATCATCTCTGCTGAGGAAACCAAGAACCACCTTGAACAGATAACTCCGTGGGGACTTCAAGAATCATCCTGGACCCATAACTCTGCTGGAGATTTCGGGAATCATCTAGAGCAAACACTCTGCCGGGGACTCTAAGCATCAACTTGGGCAACCAACTCTTTCGACTTCGCTGGGGATTTTAAGAATCATCTTAAACGAGCACCTTCGCTGGAGAATTCAGGAATCATCTTGGGCAACCGGCTCTTGCTAGGGGAATTCAAGAATCATCTTGAGCAAGCGGCTTTGCGGAGGAACACCTGCAAAACAAGAACGGTAACGACCTAGCTCATGTTTCGTATGCATATGTTTGACAATGGCGCAAGGCTCCACACGGTGGAAGTGCTACGCGTTTATGATAAATGCTATGCAATCATGCAAAATGCTGCGACCCCGTCAGCAAAATAAATGCTGAAGGGAGAATCCTCCTATCAAGGAGAAAGAACCGCTCTGGTGGAGGAAGGACTCATCCTGCCGAGGAGAAGGAGTCACACCAATCTCAATCGAACTCCGCATGGGGAACGAAGCTCTACGAGAACCTGGACCTGCTAAGGAAAGCGATGTCAATCGCAGAAACAAATTGCACGGCATTCGCAGCCAGAGCTTTCCTGGAGTTAACGACTCCGGCGGGGAAATACAGCATCAGCTATTCAACACTCTACTGGGGACAACCAACATGGCCCGAACGCCTTCCAAGGACTCAGCTCTCTTGGGGAACTGCAAACTCGGTTGGGGAAGAAAGGAATCATCCTGCCTACGGGGGAGAGTACAACTCTGCGGGGAATTTCACTTCTGCTGAAGGCTTCAGTCTGGAACTATCAATTGCTACACACTTCAGTATATGACTCTGCTGGGGAGATGACGACCCTTTGGGATGCATCGGATTGGGGAGAGAATCTTCTCTGCTTGGGGAAAACATATAAATGCTTACGATCTCACGTTCAGACTCTGCGGGGAGAGGCTGCCGAACTTTGCTGGAGAAGAAGGAATCATCCTTGTTGGGGACGCATGCGGCGTACTGCCTGGAATATGCTACACCTGTATCAACACAAACAAACAGACAAGATACCCTTCTCAAAGGGACCTATCAAGGTTATCATCTTGTGACAATGTTCAAGTAATTCATTGTTTCAACAATCAGTGGCCTAGGCTAGTAAGTTTATGTATGCACATTTTATCAAAAACATCGGCGTTCTTTTTCGCAAACAAAACAGATAAATGCTAAACAGACAAACAGAATTGCTGAATAGTATACATTTTATTGATAACGAACCCCTAAATGGGTAAAAATGATTTACAACAGATGCAAGCTCCTGGAATGAGGAAGTCGCGCAAATATAAAACATAAATATACATCAGTATATACACATGTCGGCAACGAGGCGTAGACGAACACCATGAGTTGATCCCTCTATGACCCACTCGACTTCGATACTTCTCCGACGCTTCAGCTTCAGAAGAGATTGATTCAGATAAACGGCCCTCAGGTCTTCCAAACCACTAAATAATGAAAGTCCATGCGCGGAACGTAGTCATTCGCTTTTTCAAATCCCTAACTTTTGCCTGAATCGCCCTTTCGGGTTTTCGGTTCACCGGGATACCCTTTTTTGCCAAAGTCGCCCATCCGAGTTTTCGACTTTACGGGTGTACATTTTTTCAATTTATATCCCTAATTTTTTCCCGAACATTTTTCCCTTTTTTATGGTTCGCCGGGATGCCCCATTTTTGCCTGGATGCTCTTTTTCTTTCCAGCGGGTCATTTTTAAGCAAAGTATTTTTTAACTGCGTCCGCGTTCACCGGGGATGCAAAATCTTTGCCATCCATCGTGGATAACAACAAAGCTCCTCCTGAGAAGACTTTGCTGACGACGTACGGAGCTTCGTAATTGGGAGTCCACTTGCCCCGGTGATCGGAGTGTGGAGGAAGAATCTTCTTCAGGACGAGATCACCCGTCTGAAAGCTTCTAGGACGCACCTTCTTATCATAAGCTTTCTTCATTCGGCTTTGGTACAGACGACCATACGCAATCGATGCTAACCTCTTCTCGTCCATCAGGCTGAGTTGGTTTAGTCGGTTCCTAATCCATTCTGCCTCGTCGAGTTTCACGTCAACCAAAACTCGCAAAGAAGGGATCTCCACTTCTAGCGGTAGGACAACTTCCATACCGTACACCAAGGAGAAAGGAGTTGCCCCGGTTGACGTACGTACCGTCGTACGATAACCGTGCAATGCAAATGGCAGCATCTCGTGCCAATCCTTGTAGGTCACAACCATCTTCTGAACAATCTTCTTGATGTTCTTATTAGCCGCTTCAACGGCGCCATTCATCTTCGGCCGATAAGGAGATGAGTTGTGGTGTTCAATCTTGAAACTCTGGCACAACTCCTTCATCATCTTGTTATTCAGATTCGAACCATTATCGGTAATGATCCGCTCGGGAATTCCGTATCGACAGATGATATCCCTCTTTATGAATTTAGCCACCACCTGCTTGGTCACATTAGCATATGAGGCTGCCTCCACCCACTTGGTGAAGTAGTCGATAGCTACTAGAATGAAGCGATGACCGTTAGATGCAGTGGGCTCGATCTTGCCTATCATGTCGATGCCCCACATGGAGAACGGCCACGGGAAGGACATGACATTTAATGGGCACGGCGGCACATGAACTTTATCAGCATAAATCTGGCATTTTTGACATCTCTTCGCGAATTTAAAGCAATCCGATTCCATCGTCATCCAGTAGTATCCTGCTCTCAGGATCTTTCTCGTCATAGTATGCCCGCCGGCGTGCGTACCAAATGTGCCTTCATGGACTTCTTCCATGAGCATACTCGCCTCTTTCTCATCTACACATCTGAGTAGCACGAGATCGTGGTTTCTCTTATACAAAACTCCATCAGGATTGAGATAAACATTTCCAGACAGCCTCCTCAGAGTCTTCTTATCCTGGGTTGACGCTCCCGTAGGATACTCCTTAGTCATAAGGAAGGTATGGATATCATGGAACCATGGCTTGCCGTCGGAGGCTTCCTCAATTGCAAAGACGAATGCAGGTCTATCAAGACGAGAAAGGACAATTCTTGGGGCTTCATTCCAAAAATTGAGTTTATACATCGAAGCCAACGTGGCTAAGGCATCAGCCATCTGATTTTCTGCTCGGGGCACATGATGGAGTTCCACTCGATCAAAGAACGGAAGCAGCCTTCTGGCATAGTTCATGTACGGCACCAAATTCGATTGACGAGTCTCCCACTCCCCTTTAATCTGGTTAATCACAAGTGTCGAGTCACCATATACATCTAGGTTCTTGATTCTCAAATCAATTGCCTCTTCTAGACCCATGATGCATGCTTCGTACTCCGCTTCATTATTGGTGACTGGAAACGTCAGTCTCACAGTGAACGGGATATCGGATCCGTGGGGAGTCATGATGATCGCCCCAATGCCACTTCCGTAAGAATTAACCGCCCCGTCGAATATCAATTTCCACTGGGATTTCCTATCTGGCCCCCCGTCGGGCAACGGTTCATCGCAATCTTTCGCTTTGAGAAACATGATATCCTCATCAGGGAATTCAAATTTCATAGGCTGATAATCCTCGATCGACTTTTCGGCAAGGTATTCAGACAATACGCTTCCCTTGATGGCCTTCTGGGAAACGTACTGAATATCATATTCCGTCAACACCATTTTCCATCTGGCAATCCTGCCTGAAAGCGCTTGCTTCTCGAAGACGTACTTGATCGGATCCATCTTCGATATTAGCATGGTGGTGTGATTGAGCATGTACTGTCGTAAATGTTTGGCAGCCCAGGCTAGTGCACAACACGTCTTCTCCAGCATCGAGTAACGAGATTCACATTCTGTGAACTTTTTACTCAAATAGTAAATGGCATGCTCCTTTCTGCCCGTCTCATCGTGCTGACCGAGAACACACCCCATACTATTCTCAAGAACTGTCAAGTACATGATTAAGGGTCTTCCGGCCACTGGGGGTATCAAGATTGGAGGTTCCTGCAGATACTGTTTTATCTTATCAAATGCCTTCTGGCAATCCTCGTTCCAGATAATCGCCTGATCTTTCTTTAGTAGCTTGGACATCGGTTCACACGTGGCCGTGAGCTGAGAGATAAACCTTGCAATGTAGTTTATTCTGCCTAGGAATCCATGAACTTCTTTTTCTGTTTTTGGCGCTGGCATCTCTTGTATGGCTTTTATCTTCGCAGGATCAACCTCGATGCCTCTTTCACTCACGATAAACCCCAGTAGCTTTTCGGACCGTACTCCGAAAGTACACTTGTTAGGATTCAGCCTCAACCTGAACTTCCTAAGCCTCTCAAAAAGCTTCAGCAAATTGACCAGATGTCCCTCCTCCGTTTGGGACTTCACAATCATGTCATCAACATAGACTTCAATCTCATGATGAATCATGTCATGAAACAAAGTAACCATTGCTCTTTGGTAAGTGGCCCCTGCGTTCTTCAGACCGAAAGGCATTACCTTGTAGCAAAATGTTCCCTAAGGAGTGATAAACGTAGTTTTCTCCATGTCCTCCGGCGCCATCTTGATCTGATTGTAGCCGGAGAAGCCATCCATGAACGAAAATACGGAGAACTGAGTTGTATTGTCGACCAACACATCAACATGAGGGAGCGGGAAATCATCTTTAGGGCTCGCCCTATTCAAATCCCGATAATCGACGCACATTCGTACCTTACCGTCCTTCTTCGGTACAGGCACTATGTTGGCGACCCACGGAGGGTAAGTAGTGACCGCTAAGAAGCCAGCATCAAGCTGCTTCTGCACTTCTTCTTTGATCTTAACGGCCATATCTGGTCGTGTCCGCCTAAGCTTCTGCTTAACGGGAGGACAATCTTCTCGCAGCGGCAGGTGATGGACCACGATGTCAGTGTCAAGTCCGGGCATATCTTCGTATGACCAAGCAAAGACGTCACTATACTCTCTTAGCATCTCGACCAATCTCTGCTTGACATCACTCTGCAATGCAGCCCCTATCCTGACGTTCCTGACAAGTTCTTCAGAACCCAGATTCACGATCTCAATCTCTTCCTCATGAGGCAGAATAACTTTCTCTTCTTGTTTCAACAAGCGGGCCAACTCTTCGGGAAGGTCTTCGTCTTCATCAATCTCTTCTTCAGCTTAATAGATCGGGCAATCGAAGTTGAAGTGAGTCGTAGAAGGTCCAGAGTCGATGTCATCTGTTATGTGGATCCTGCAATAACAAGGGTTAAGCTTAAAAAAAGGATATGCAGGTTAGCACAAACCTCATTGCCATTTTATTGTTTTTCAAAACAAATATAAAATAGGAATAACAGAGATCACAATATTTGAATACGAAGAGAAACGCCTTTTGATTTATTGATAAAATGCATGTACATAATCAAACAAGGCCCTGACAATAAAACCACTATGCCCCGGGTAGGACATAGGGTTGTACAATGATTGGAAAAAGTAAATCATTACTCTTCGCTTGTCATCTGGATGATATCCTTGACAGACCAGTTGTTAAGGCTCTCGCCTGGCTTGCATGGCTGGATCCAAGAGTCTAGGTCACAGTCGCTATCTCCGCTGTCTTCAGACACCACGTTGACGCTTTCAAATATCACCCTGCCACTGGTAAACTGGATTGGCCCTTTACCTCGCGATGCACTACTGGAAGAGGAGGCTTCAGCTCCAGGAGAATATCCCAACCCGAACTTGTCCTGCTTGTTAGGTATCTCCAAAATTTGCCCCCAGCCTGGGGTAGATCCGGCCTGAACAAAGGCCCGGGCTTCCTTGAATGAGGAGAGAGTCATCTCTGGCTTCTCAGTGACTACAGGAGCTACATTCTTGACTTTAACAGCTTCGAACTCTTGGCATAGGGTTTCGTGGATTTCCCCATCCATCTCAACATACTTGAAGGACGATAAATGGCTCACCATTATGTCTTCCTCGCCACATACAGTCACGATACTACCTCCGACAGCATACTTGAGCTTCTGGTGCAACGTGGAGGTCACGGCACCTGCGGAATGGATCCATGGCCGACCCAAGAGACAGCAGTAGGCAGGCATGATGTCCATAATGTAGAAGATCGCGTCGAATGTTTCCGGCCCGACTTGGATTGGTAACGTCACCTCCCCGAAAACATGGCGTTTGGTTCCATCGAATGCTTTCACAACCAGATCACTGGGTGTGCAAATCAGTCTGCGAGTATCTAACTTCATCAATGCTTTCTTCGGAAGAACATTGAGCGACGACCCAGTATCTACCAACACGTGAGACATGATTGTTCCCCTACACTCTATCGAGATGTGCAAGGCGCTATTATGGTTCCTCCCCTTCGGCGTTAGCTCTAGGTCTGTGAACCCTAACCCATTTCCAGCATTCACGTGGGCTACGACCTCTTCCAACTGGTTTACCGATATTTCCTGCGGCACGTATGCGGCGTTCAACACCTTCAGCAGCACGTTGCGGTGTGCCTCAGAACACAACAACAAATTCAGGATGGAAATCTTCGAGGGTGTCTGATGGAGATGATCCACGATCTTGTAGTCACTCTTTTTAATCAACCTCATAAATTCCTCAGCATCTTTAACCAGTAAGTCTTTTTCTACCCCACGCGGGATCTCTTCGACGACTTTACTCTTCCCTTTATCAGTTGCATTAGCTTTGTCCGCTTTATCCGCCACGACCTCAGGTGGTGCAAACACTCTTCCGCTGCCAGTGATTCCACTAACGCCCGCTAGGTTCTCCATAGACGACCCAAACGGTTCTAGTTCCAACTTCTGTCCGTTGCAGTAGACCTCTGCCCCATAATGTCATGGGACAGCGTTAGTGCTTTCGAACGGTATCGGCCCAGCTTTGGTGATAGTAATCGTGGGCAGCCTGGGTGCAGAAATAGTTATCGTCTGGAGAGGGATAATGATGGTGGCAACCTCATCATCTTGCTTCAGCATTACCTCTCCCGATCCACTTTCGGCCCTTCGGCTAAATTGTAGGATTCCTTCGGTCATCAGACTTTGAATCCCCTCTATCAACTGTTCACATCCATCAGGACTTGTCGCACAGACCATACACAGCTCTCCGCAACCTCGAAAGAAACCTCTTTTCATTAGCTTAGCTTTAACGAAGCTAAGTGGTGTCTTCAGATCTCCGACGTCAGTCAACAAATCCAAACTCTCGTCTTCAATAATGGCGTTTACCCCACCTCCCCTATGATTCGGCATAGGATTCTTCGTGACGTTTGGCACATTATCCGAGAAGTTGATGATCTTAGCGTCCACCATGTCCTGCACCTTGTGCTTGAAGGCTTTGCAATTCACTATTGTGTGGCCCGGTGCCCCTGAGTGAAACTCACAAGTTGCATTCGTGTCATAACCTGGCGGAGGTGCCCCTGTCAAGGGAGCCAGGGTTCTCTTCTGGATCAACTGTAGCTGGAGCAGAGTCTGCAATAGTTGAGCATACGACATGGGCGGTGTCTCGAGGTGACGGCTCGACAGAGGTGCCCGATTCTGGTACTTTCTGTACCCTCTTGATTCGGTTGCTGCTGCTGCTGCTGTGGCTGTTGAACTGCCGGGATAGTTATGTTGGCCACCTGCTGGTGAGGGCCTTTACCCTTCCTTCGAGCGTTGGTCACGGCGCTCGTTTCTCCTTCTCGTCTTTTGCCACCATAAGGTTTCTTGCCTCCTCCAGCTGAGGATGAATCGCCTTGAATTTTCCCCAGTTTGATCCCATTTTCAATGTGCTCACCCGTGATAATGAGATCTGAGAAGGTTCCCGACATACCGCTGACCAATTTCTCATAATAAACCCCTGGGAGGGTGGCTACGAACATCTGTACCAGCTCACGTTCAACCATCGGCGGCTGAACTCTGGCTGCCAATTCACGCCATCGTTGGTTTTATTCCTTGAACCCTTCGTTGTTCCTTTGCGACAGATTCTGCAGTTCGACTCAGTTCGGGGCCAAGTCATTGTTATATTGGTAGTGGTGCACGAATGCTTCAGCAAGGTCCTTCCACGTGCGCACACTGGTAGGTTCCAGACTAATGTACCATTCGAGGGAAGGCCCGGACAGACTGTCTTGAAAGAAGTGCATCAGCAACTTCTCGTCCTCAGAATGAGCGGACATTTTTCTGTAATATGATCTCAGGTGGACGCGAGGGCAAGTGGTGCCCTTGTACTTTTCAAAGTCAGGTACCTTGAACTTGGGAGGCACCTTGAAATCAGCGATCAGTCCTAACTTGGACATATCAACGCCCAGGGTGTTCTGGTTCTCGATATTCCTCATCTTATCCTCGAGTGCCTTGAACCTTAGACGGGCTTCAGCAGTCAGCTCACCTTCGGCACCTCTCTGAGAGAACACATCGTCTTGACGATCTTCTAACCACGGCTGAGGCCCGAATAGATTCCCAACACCTGCATTGCCGTTGCCCAGTCCAACATTGACGTTAGCTTCAAGACTCCCATTACCGACGCCCGTCGTATTGCCATTGAGTTCCATGTTAGCTATCACATTGTCGTTGGCACTACCATTTCCTCCGGTCACGGGGACGCCATTCTGAGGAGTTTCAACAGGTGGAGGGGTTGGCACAGTCCCACCATGGAGTACGCCATTGCTATCGACCCTTGAAATCAGAGTCTGAACCAAGGTTCTGAGCTGATTCTGGCCATTGGCGACCGCTTGCATGAGCTCCCTGAAGCGATCCATTCTTTCGCGGAGTTCTTGAACATCAGTTTGCACTTGCTCCATGATTCTGGTTCGATTTGCTCTTGTCGGATAGCGGTGGATAGGTCTCTGATCAATCCTGGAACAACCTGAAACAACCTGAAAACACAAAAGGGTTAGGAAAAACGACAACGTGCTCGCTATGCAAATGCTTCATGCAAATGCAAACGTGTGTCTGTGCGTTAGGGAGATTTCCCCCGTTCCTAGTGCCTGAGTGCCAGTGCTGATAATAAGAAGTCCGAGTCCAGTCATGGAAATAACATTTCATATATATGAAGAAAGCCCAACAAGGCGGTACACAACGTCAGTGAGTACAAGATGCATCAATAGCATGACCTCAGCCAACAAGCCTGGTGATGGTCAGCATCCAACAATGATCAACACAAAAGGATTACAAATATAGTCAAGTACGGCCACGGGCGCGAAACTCTTCTAACAAATTCCTCGTTTCTGGATAATCAGGCCGAGTGAGTAACCCTTCGACGAGTAATTCTCTCTGCATAATGGTGTATTGAAGACCTTCGATCGAATCTTCCCATGCTCCTTCGCCGAAACAATCTTCTAACTTCCGCTTCTTGGATTCAAACATCAGTTTGCGCTCCTTCGGGTTAGCGAGAGCTTTGTTGAGTTGGCCTTCGGCGGCATATCGGCGAGCGGTTTCTTCATCAAACCTCTTCTCACTAGCCTTTACTTGGGCTTTCAGCTTGGAGATCTGTTGCATCAGCTTATCCTCCCGCTCTTTCCTGTTGGCTAGGGAGGCCCTCCAATGCTGATTGAACTTGGATATCCTCCGATACGCTTCGTCTAAGTGCTGCTTCTTCGTGGCCAGTACATCGTTGACAGCTTTGAAGTCTCGACCCATGCGCTCACGCTCAGCTATCTGCTTAGTCAGATCTGTCCCTAACTGGTTCACCAGCTCTGTTTGCCTCTTGAAGGAATGAACGGCTTCGTTTCTCTCGCTTCTGAGTTGAACCAATTCTTTCTCCAATTCTTTATTTGCCTTTTTCAGCTCATCTCTCTCAGCTAACACCTGATTATGCTGCTGAATAGGCACAGTGGTGAGCTCTTCAATCACCGGAGGGCTTTCTGGCTTGGCAGGAAGAAACGGCATTCCTATAGCATTTGCTCTGGCTCTGATCCAAGTCACATACGGAGCGTAGGCTTGGCTATTACTTTTCCCCAGCAACTACTTTCCCCGCTTACAGATACCATTCCAAGCGTGCTGAAGCTTAGATAACAGATCCCCCTCTAGAAGACCAGTGAGGTACAGAGATTCCTGTACCTCTTTATCCTTCGGCGAAGCTCTCAAAGCATAAGCAAACTGTCGGACCAACAGAGATGGATTATAGTTTATACAGCCCTTCCTGCCTATCAAAGGCACGTTCGGAAACCCGCTGCAGTTGAAGATAATCTCGGTACCCAACCTATCTCTGTCAAACCAGTCAATATCCTCTGCAAATAGACTCATCAAACGCTCGGACCACTCAGCTGTGGCTGTAGACGAATCAAAGGGACCCCTCTTGGGCATATGACTATCAAGCCATCTATAGAGTAGGGGCACACAGCACAAGACATTCTTGCCCCTTCTGTTCTCGTTTTTGTAGTGGACGGAATGGTAGACGTCTCCTATCAAGGTAGGGACTGGATTCCCTGAAGCAAAGATGTGAAAGGCGTCGAAGTCTACAAAGTCAGGCATATTGGGGAACAGGATGATGCCATATATGCACAGAGCGAGGATGGCATTGAACACGACCCAACATCCGTCTTGGGCGCACTGCTGAGCCTTTCCCACTAAGAACTGCAAGGAGAAACCGGGAACCTTGTTCCAACGAGACAATACCAACTCGGAGGCATCCAGATGAAGTGACAGAGCTAAACCAGCCAAATTAGGCTCAGCATCCATATGAACAAAAGGCATCTGCCTCTTGATAGGCACACCTAACAAATCAGCATATTCCTCTAGCGTGGGTGCGAGGACAAAATCCTGGAAAGTAAAGCATCTCAACGGAGGATCGTAGATCTGCAGCAAGGCTTGCAACCCATTCAACTCAAACGCAGAAGGTTTACGAACCAAACTGAGCAATTTGCCGTAAGATTTTCTGAACTCATCTCTCACAGAATCATCTGCTAAAGCAATCAAACCAGTCAGCTGAACAACATCAGGAGCAGGGAGCTTGTAAGCCACGGTCTTCCTCAGAGAACCCATAAGAACACAGTAGGAGGCAATAAATCCTGAATCGGTGGGAAACGGTACCTGCAACACAGACACACGTTAATGAAATGCAAATGGGTATGCAAAGCAATGTAAAATGCAATCATGCAGCAGGAGATCAAGGCAACTGTGTTGTGGAGATTCTGTATCAACAAAACCATGATGCTGCTCTGTCAAGAACAACCACTATATCTGATAATAAGAAAACCGTGGTATCGGACCACAAATCTGCTCTGTCAAGAACAAACACACATAGGACCATAAATCTGCTCTGTCAAGAACAAACATCTGATACAGGACCTCTGATACAGGACCAAAACTCTTCTCTGTCAAGAACAAACATCTGATAATAAGGACCTTTGATACAGGACCATAAATCTGCTATGTCAAGAACAACCATACATCTGCTGATGGGATCCTCTGATCCCAATCATAAACCTGCTCTGTCAAGAACAACTACACGTCTCTGAAGATAAGGTCCTCTGATGCAGGACCACAACTCTGCTCTGTCAAGAACACACATCTGATGGTGAGATCCTCTGATCCCAACAAAACTGACTCACTATCAAGAAAACCAGGTAGTCTGAAGGTTAGGGTTTCCTGCAACAAACCCAACCCTGCTCACAGGTATGAACCTAAACTGACTCAAGTTTGGCATCCTATGCGATCATCAGCGTCACAGACATTCAAGAGGGGTGATACGATACCAAGAAGGTGTGGCATCACCAGCTCATGAAGCGGCCTCACTCGGCTGAATCCCAAATGATCGGTCCCCAGAGTCGACAATCCTCCAAACCAACAACCCCCTCAACCTAAAGGGTTGAAAAAGAAGTCAACCGGGAGAACCTCGTCTGAGCGTGGATTTTATGAGACAATAGTGTCTGCCAAGCAAGCACGCGCCCACTAATTTCCACAACTAATGCTATGTTCACTCAAGCCTGGGTCTGGCTTCTCACTCATCAGAATGCCCCTCCCACAACAGCACAGATAATCATATCATACTGAAAATAAAATGCGGGAAATAAATGCGATAAATAAACACAACCCAACAAGTAATCATACAAGCGCTAGGATTGACTCTCGCGGGGGACGTCGGATCCCCAAACTGACTCGCATATGGGACGTTGGATCCCAGGAAACTATCAAGTCCCCAGCAGAGTCGCCAGCTGTCGCTTCTGCGAAAATAAGGTGCCGGCAAAATAGAAGAGTCGCCACCTTTCGTTATTTATCCCTCGGAGCGGGAAAAGAAACGATCGGAAAACCCTGACGAAAAGGTATAAGACAAGGTCACCGCAACCGTTGTCTGGGTTCGGGAGTCGGTTACGTAAGGGGAAGGTATTAGCACCCCTCACGTCCGTCGTACTCGACGGGATCCACGCTTGTTGTGTTTACTGGACGAGTTGGTTTTATCTATCTACCTATCAAGGATGGTCTGAAAAGAAAAAGAAAGTGACTCGGCAAAGCGTCGCGCTTTATGCGTATGTATTCCCATCAGAGAATGAGAAATCAGAGTCAACGTAGTTCGACTAACTACGGGTTACGGGGAAGGTGGATCGCCAATACGTCAGTATTGTGCCTACGTACTCTCAACAGGTATGAGAGATCAGAGCTTACGTAGTTCGGGATAATACGGCTTACGGGGATTCAGATTCATCTGTTTTATCAAGTAGGGTTAACAAACAGTTCCAGCAGTTGGATGTCTGCATCTCGACCCTTGGAGACTTAAGCGTTGCCGTTTGCGGTAGAACTGGGAGTTAACAACACTCTTTTCTTCAGAAAAGCTTCCTTTGAATTACGGGCCCACGGGGCAAAAAGGTTTGAAGTGGGTTTTCTGTCTTTTACGAAAGAACTGTTTTTTTATTGTGTTTGCAATTTCAATCGCACTAGAGACTATGACCTGTGAGTGAATGCGTCGCATGTCACCCAAAGGGTGCCATACTAAACATTCAGACTGTTGAAAAGAAACTCTCCAACACTCCTTTCTCAGATAGCTTAAGGCTCGTAACGTACGAAAAAAATCATTCATGATTACTGTATTTTAAGTTGCTTTAAGATGAGAAGAGAGAACAGGCTCAACTACGGGGAAGACTATCAAGTCCTACTGTTGTCATGCCAAGGATTCATCCTATGGTTGAAGTTTGAAACAGGGAACTCCTAGAAGTTATCATGCATAGGTTTCAACCTAAAGTTCTATCATCACTTCCATATCAAAGGAAGTGAGATTCCTAAGGGATCATGTCAATGATAAACAGAGACAGGTAAAGCATCAGCTTAAACAGTAAACAGTAAACAGTAAAATGCATGCCATGCAAGTGAGGGAGGAAATGTGTGTGGGGCATCCGCCTCCACAAGCTCATCTCAACCTCAAGCCAGATATGAATAACAGTAATCATACAGAGGAAATAACATGTTGTTAAGCAAAAATAGAATAACAACTGCAATCATACATAAGAAATAACATGCTGTCAAGCAAAAATAGAATAACAACTGCAATCATACAGAAGAAATAACATGCTGTCAAGCAAAAATAGAATAACAACTGCAATCATACAGAAGAAATAACATGCTATCAAGCAACATAAACCACATGGGCAAGGGAGCAGGGCTCTACAGAATACCCGCAAGCAAAACCATACAGTAAAAATACAAGCAGAGGGAGCAACTCAACCTCTAGTGCAATCATGCTTAGCTTACAGTCAATCTAGATATGGAATTATTCTAATGCATCAAGAAAACCAAACAAGGCACATCAACACAGAAAAGAAAACAGACAAGAAAGAAAGCAGGTCAATAACTCCCTCTTTCCATTTCAAGCTTCAGCTCTTCTGACAACAATCCAGTCTTCAGACTTCAACCACCCTTCAAGGCTATCATCCTCCATGACAAGTACCAACTTGCTTCTCCAAGATTCCAAACCATTAAACATAAGTATCAACTTATTCTCTTTTCTTCAAGCCTCAGCTCTTCAGTCAATTCCACCCTCAGGCTTCACTCCTAACTACAAGTATCAACTTGATTCCTTCAGGCTCTCCATGCATCAATGTAAGTGTCAACTTCCTTTATTCCTCAAGCTTCAGCTCTCCACTCAATCTCAATTGAATCCTCTTCATAAGTATCAACCTGTTCTTCTTTCTTCAGCTCCCTTTGCTTTACCAGTATCAACTTGGTCTTCTTCTCCTACAAGCTTCAGCTTCTCAGAGTAGTCTTCAATCACCTGGAAGTGTCAACTTCATCCTTCAATTCTTTAAGCCTCATCTCTTTACTCAATCTCCATTGGACCTTCAAGTATCAACTTCAATTGCAATGCTCAAGGAATCATCCTCTTCCACCTCTTCAATGAAGTCCTCATCTTCAAACTCAAGTCCAACATCCTTCAAGATACTCAAACCAGAAGACAATTGATTTAACAGAATGAGTGGAAATGATAAACAGCTTATTGACAACCAAAGGAAGCCTGTAAGGGTTCATCATTATGAGAGACTGGTTCCCTCAAAGTTCTACTTCCCAGATAAAGCCACTCATCCCTCCAAAGGAGGGATGTGAATATCTTAGAAGGACTTTTAGTCATTGGGAGGAATGGAAGCACAAGATGCTTTCCATATTTGTGAAAGAAGTCCTCTAATTATAAGGTTCTCCCTATGTCTCCTACCTCCTAGATCTTCATCAGACACCTTCAGGCACAAGCAACTCCAAGCTCCAAGCAACTTCAAGCAACTTCAAGCATCCTCACCTTGTCTTCAGCCCTTCTTCAATCTCAACCAAAGGAAAACAAAGAAAAACCCTAATCTAAGGGGACTAAAGAAGTTAATCTATTTGAGTTAGTAAGTTAGGATCACCTAAAACCTAGTACTAAAGTTAATCCTAACTAAAATACTAAAACCAATTGTAAAATCCTACAAAAATAACTATGGGAACCTAGGTCAATCATGACTCTACCATATTAATTCCAGAGATCAAATCATCAAATAAGACCTAGAAATAAATTCTACACTAGAAGGTACTAAATCTAAACCCTAAAAGGAAGCACCTAAAGCTCAATTTAGAAAACACACTTACTTTCATCACAAAAAAGTTAGAAAAATGCTATGGGAGCATACATGTCTAAACTAATCACACACAAAAAATTATCTCAAGAATCATCACCAATTAATCACACAAAATTCCACAAAATTAACTATCAAACATAACCATTTTAATATCAATTAAAATATAAAATTCCCATAAAATCAGAAAATGCATTAACTAAAAATATTTTTTATCTAAAAAATATTAGACTCAATCATGAGTATAATGCAAAAAGAATGGGATTAATTGGATTAATTTTCAATTTTATATTATTTAATCAATAACCATGAATAAATTAAAGAAATAAAGAAAATTGAAATGAAATCCCCAAACGCGTGGTGCAGATAGCAATAGTTCACAGTTCAATTCGTGGATTGGGCTCACTGGGGGGTGCAAGTATCAACCAATTCAAAGCCCACGCTCCAATTCTCAACTCAGTTCCAAGCAAAAGGACTAGGGGGGGTGTGCTAAGTATAGATTTCACGTTACAAATCTCATTGGGCTTCAAAGAGGGGTGCTGATAGCAACTGATCCATAGGCCCATGCGCTCATTCTTCTCAATTCACAAAATCAAAAACATCACACACGAAGGTTCAAACTTGCTCATTCTTGGTCCATGCAGTGAAGTGAACAAGGCTGGGGTATCTCACTAATCAAAACGCAGTGTTTTGAAGGGAGGGGGACGTGGCACAACGCTGAACCTTGGATTGCTTGACTCAGTCAATCTCTCCACGCGAACGAATGGTGTTGATTGCGTCTTCCTCGTTTCAAACCTGCAACTCACGCGCGCAAGCCCAAGTCGCCGGTGGCTTTTCCGGCCACCCCTGTGCAACCCTAGATCCTTCTACACTCAACCATTGATCACGATGTCTACATGAATCTTGACCATAATTTCCTCAGGAACCTAACCATGCCACTAGTTTGTACTGAAAACGCACGATTCGTAACAACAAGATCTCAACCGAAAATGGAAGGAACCCTAACTTGTCTCTAACCATCAAATTAACCACCTATAATTCATCTACATGCTAAGGGGAACCTAACCACATGCTTCTAATGGATTAAAAGTGCGTAATTAAAGAGATATATCAAGAACTTAGAACCAACCTTGAAGCTTGGATTGTAGTGGTTATGCGCCTCAATTCTCTCTCAAACTATGCAGAATCCTTCAAGGAGTAATGGTGGACAATTCTTGATGCTTAGTTCGTGTTGCAACCTCTTGATTCTCCAAAACGCATTTCCAATTTTCAAGCTTTTTCTTCACTTCACATCAATGGATTCTCAACAGAATTCTGCTCCAGAAACTTCCAAACTCGTTCTACCTCATACTTATAATGTGTTCAGATAGATATCCAGCCCAAACTAGGCCCAATTATTGATTTTGGATGTTCACCTTTCCTTCCAAACTTCAACATGGAAATGTGCCTTCAAGCCTTACTCATGCTTTAAACTCGATCCAAACCATTCACTTAATCATTAAGGATTGTGATGTAATGGTTTTTTTCCTTTGGTTTTAACATATGGAGTGTATATGATATGTTTCTTAAATGTGAAGTAACCATCCAAATGACTATGTTATGGACCTCAAATCCAAAATGTGGCAATTCCAATCTTTCTAAAACATTAATTCCATTCAAATTAACCACAAATTTGACTTGGAAACATGTTATCCTCATTTATTTTGAATTTTCTCATTTTAATTCATTAAAATGGCTTTCATGTGAAGTTTCTTCAACCAATGCTTGATATATCCATATCAATGGACACTTAATGTTTAGACAAGCTAAAAACATCATTTTGAACAACTTTGATGTTGAACATTTTCCCATGTGAAGCTTGGAAATAGGAGTTATGGCCTTATACTTGAAATGACCTGTAATCTCCAAATGACCAAAATGCCCTTGACTTGTCAAAGCCATAACTTGAGTTCTACAAATCCTATCAAGGACTTCTAGTACTCTATAGAAAGCTA
The DNA here is from genome assembly GCA_963859935.3 of Lathyrus sativus. Classification (NCBI taxonomy): domain Eukaryota; kingdom Viridiplantae; phylum Streptophyta; class Magnoliopsida; order Fabales; family Fabaceae; genus Lathyrus; species Lathyrus sativus. The sequence continues at coordinate 258,344,822 of OZ012741.1, forward strand.
AGAGGATAAGTAACAACATTCATGTTGACCAAAAGTTCATAGGAATCATCCTTCTAGGGCAAAAGTTTGATGCAAGTTGGGTAACTTTCAAGCCCCCAGATTCACATACCTCAGATGACCTGTAACTTGTCAAAGTCATAACTTGAGTTCTACAAATCCTATCAAGGACTTATAGCACTCAAATTAAAGCTAAGATAAAGCTCTACAACAATCATGTTGGGGGCAAGATGAGATAACAATCACATCTTGAGCTAAACTGCCTTGAAGATAGGGATCAAACTAGGGGATTTTACACTGTCAAATCCTAGAAACCCTAACTTGAAACTTCTCAAACTCTTCAGTCATGATGAGTTGACCTTGGAATCATCCTTATAACACCTAAATGCATAAATCCATGATCACATGGCCTTTGGATTAGGTCTCAACCTTGTTCCAAGTCATCAGTTGACCTAGGGTTGACCCAGTCAAACCCTAATTACACCAATCATGGTTGAGGCTTCTTAATCTTGCACAATGACCTATCTAGGCCTCATGATGGATTTCAAGACATCTCATAAGCTCTCTCAAGGCTTCAAGTCCACATTCATGGCTTCAGAATCATCCGAGGAGCTCCCACAACTCTCAAGTTAGGAGGCACACACTCTTGGTTTCAACCACTCTCTCTGAGGATCTTTTGACTTCTCTGACAAGGATATCAACCCTTGAACACTTGAATAAGTTTCTTATCTAGCTTCAAAGTCTTGTGTAGCTCTTGATTGGTAATCATACCTGTTGATCTCCTGCACACATGTCAATGAAATGCAAATGATAATGCTAATGTGAATGAAGTGAAACATGAGCTAGGTAAAGGAAATTTGGGCAAATTTTGGGGTGCAACAATATGCAATAGACGCCAGCCTTTTCTCGTCCATTAGGCTAAGCTGATTCAATCTATTCTTTATCCATTCTGCCTCATCGAGCTTGACGTCGACCAGAACTCTCAAAGAAGGAATCTCGACCTCTAATGGTAGGACAACTTCCATACCATACACCAGCGAGAAAGGAGTTGCCCCAGTTAAAGTGCGTATCGTAGTACGATATCCGTGCAAAGCAAAGGGCAACATCTCATGCCAATTATTATAGGTTACAACCATCTTCTGCACTATCTCCTTGATGTTCTTGTTGGCTGCTTTAACGGCGCCATTCATCTTAGGACGATAGGGCGATGAGTTGTGATGCTCGATTTTGAAACTCTGGCATAGTTCCTTCATCATCTTGTTGTTCAAGTTCGAACCATTATCGGTAATGATTCTTTCAGGCACTCCGTATCTACAGATGATGTCCTTTTTGATAAATCTGGCTACGACTTGCTTCGTGACATTCGCGTAAGAGGCTGCTTCCACCCACTTGGTAAAGTACTCAATGGCAACCAAAATGAAACGATGTCCATTTGATGCGGTTGGCTCAATCTTGCCAATCATATCAATGCCCCACATGGAAAAGGGCTAAGGAGATGCCATTACGTTCAGAGGGCACGACGACACATGAGTCTTGTCTGCATAAATCTAGCACTTATGGCATTTCTTCGCATATTTGAAACAATTAGATTCCATCGTCAGCCAATAATACCCTGCTCGTAACAACTTTTGAGACATGGCATGCCCGCCAGCATGCGTACCAAAGGCTCCTTCGTGGACGTCTTCCATAAGCAAGCTTGCTTCTTTCTCGTCCACGCACCTTAATAACACCAAATCATAATTCCTCCTGTAGAGTACACCATCCTGGTTTAGATAAAAGTTTCCAGACAATCTTCTCAGAGTCCTCTTATCCCGGGTCGACGCCCCTGGCGGATACTCTTGCTTCTTAAGAAAGTTCTGGATGTCATAAAACCATGGCTTTCCATCAGAGGCTTCCTCAATGGCGAACAAAAACACCGGCCTATCAAAACGCGAGATGACTATTCTTGGAGCACCATTCCAATAGTTCACCTTATACATTGAGGATAATGTCGCCAGAGCGTCTGCCATCTGGTTCTCCGCTCTTGGCACGTGATGGAACTCTACACGATCAAAGAATGGCAATAGCCTCCTTGCATAGTTCATGTAAGGAATCAGATTGGGTTGCCTAGTTTCCCATTCTCCATTGATTTGATTTACAACTAGCGCTGAATCGTCGTACACATCTAGGTTCTTAATCCTCAGATCAATGGCTTCTTCCAACCCCATTATGCACGCTTCATATTCTGCTTCGTTGTTAGTGCAAGGAAATGTCAGCCTGGCAGTGAATGGTATATGAGAACCCTGGGGAGTCGTGATGATTGCCCCAATTCCACTACCGTACAAGTTAACAACACCATCAAATATCATTTGCCATTGGGAGCCAAGCTTAGGACCTTCATTAGGCAATAGTTCATCACAATCTTTCATATTCAGATACATGATTTCTTCGTCAGGAAATTCAAATTTCATAGGTTGATAGTCTTTGATCGGTTGTTCGGCGAGATACTCTTACATAACACTCCCCTTTATAGCCTTTTGGGAAACAAATTGGATATCATACTCTGTCAGTACCATCTTCCACCTGGCAATTCTTCCGGAAAGTGCTTGCTTTTTGAAGACATATTTAATCGGATCCATCTTAGAAATCAACATGGTTGTATGGTTAAGCATATACTGTCTCAAACGTTTGGCAGATCACGCGAGTGCGCAACATGTTTTCTCCAACATCGAGTACCGAGACTCACAATCTGTGAACTTTTTACTCAGATAGTATATTACATGCTCTTTTCTTCCAGTCTCGTCATGTTAACCGAGAACACAACCCATACTGTTCTCAAGAACCGTTAGATACATTATCAAAGGTCTTCCAGCAACTGGGGGTATCAGTATCAGAGGTTCCTGCAAATATTCTTTTATCTTATCAAATGCCCTTTGGCAATTTTCATTCCAGACAACCGCCTGATCTTTCTTTAGCAATTTGAACATTGGTTCACGCGTGGCTGTGAGATGAGATATGAACTGAGCAATGTAGTTCAATCTCCCCAAGAAACCACGAACCTCTTTCTCCGCCTTTGGCGCTACATATCTTGAATAGCTTTTATCTTTGCAGGATCAACCTCGATTCCCTTTTCACTGACAATGAACCCCAACAACTTTCCTAACCTGACTCCGAAAGTACACTTGTTAGGATTCAACCTCAACCTGAATTTCCTGAGCCTTTCAAACAGCTTCAACAAATTGACCAAAATGTTCTTCCTCCGTTTGCGACTTTGCTATCATGTCATCAACATAGACTTCAATCTCATGATGAATCATATCATGAAACAAAGTGACCATAGCCTGCTGATAGGTTGCCCCTGTGTTTTACAACCCAAAAGGCATTACCTTATAACAGAAAGTCCCCCACGGTGTGATAAACGTCGTTTTCTCCATATCCTCCGGTGCCATCTTGATCTGGTTATAACCGGAAAAACCGTCCATGAAGGAAAACATGGAATATTGAGCAGTATTATAAACCAAAACGTCAATGTGGGGGAGCGGGAAATCGTCCTTCGGGCTCGCCTTATTCAGATCTCTGTAATCAACATACATCCGTACCTTGCCATCCTTCTTAGGCACAGGCACGATGTTGGCGACCCACAGAGGGTAAGTTGTAACGGCTAAAAATCTTGCATCCAACTGCTTCTGGACTTCTTCCTTGATTTTCACAGCCATATCTGGTCTCGTACGCCTGAGCTTCTGCTTGACTAGCAAACACTCATCGCACAACAACAAGCGATGAACCAAGATGTCTGTGTCAAGCTCGGGCATGTCTTCGTATGACCAAGCAAAGATATCACTATACTCGCGAAGCATCTCAACCAATCTTTGCTTGATGTCACTCTGCAACACAACCCCTATCCGAACATTCCTCACAACTTCCTTAGAACCCAAGTTAATAAACTCGATTTCCTCCTGATGAGGCAGAATAACCTTTTCTTCCTTTCTCAAAATTCTAGCTAGCTCTTCTGGAAAATCTTCATCTTCATCAATCTCTTCTTCGGCTTGAAATATCGGATTGTCGAAGTCGAAGCGAGTCATAGATGTCTTTGGCGCTGTGTCATCTGCAATGTGAATCCTGCAATGATAATGGTTATATGCTTAAAATGATATGCAAAACAAGCATAAAGCCACATTGCCATTTTATTGTTAAACATAAAACATGAAAAACAAGGATCACAATATTTGAATGCAGAAAAATGCCCTTTGATTAATTGAAAAAGATTGTGCAAGCATAAATAATAAGGCCCTGAAGATAAGAACCACTATGCTCCGGGTAGAACATAGGGTTGTACAATAATCAGAAAAATAAAGTATTACTCTTCCATTGTCACTTGAATGAATTCCTCGATAGACCAATTGTTAAGGATTTGTTCTGGAATGCACGACCTAATCCACGACTCCATATTGCAGTCACTATCCCTGTCTTCGTCTAAAACAACATTGATCCGTTCGAAGATAACCCCGCCTTTGGTAAACTGTACCAGCCCTTTGTAGCGCGGTGCACTCTGTGAGGATGATGAAGAAGATGGGTGATATCCCAGGCCAAAGTTATCATGCTTATGGGGAATATCCAACACTTAACCCCAACCTAGTGCTGCCCCGGCCTACACTGCTGCTTGGGCCTCCTTGAAGGATGACATGGCCACTTCGGGCGCTTTGCTCACAGCAGACACTTTGTCTTTAATCTATACCGTTTCAAAAGCTTGACAAAGAGTCTCATGGATTTCACCATCCACCTCAACATAATTAAACAAAGACAAATAATTGATCATTATATCTTCCTCTCCACATACAGTGACAACGCTGCCATCCACCATATACTTGAGCTTCTGGTGCAGCGTGGAAGTTATGGCTCCCGCCGAGTGAATCCATGGACGGCCCAATAAACAGCTATAGGCAGGCTAAATGTCCATAATATAGAATACCGCATCAAATACATCGGGACCCACCTGAATAGGCAACATTACCTCCCCGAATACAGACCTTCTGGTACCGTCAAAAGCACGTACTACCAGGTCACTTGATGTATAAATTAACCCTTTCATGTCCAACTTCATGAGGGCTTTCTTCGGAAGCACATTCAAAGACGATCCTGTATCTACCAGCACATGAGACAGGACGACTCCACAACATTCAATTGAAATGTGCAACGCATAATTATAAGTCCTGCCCCTCGGGGTCAAATCCAAGTCCGTGAAACCTAGCCCATTTCCTACATTGACGTGCGCTACAACCCCTTCAAGTTTGTTAACCGATATTTCTTGCGGCACGTAAGCAGTATTCAATATCCCCAACAACGCATTCCGGTGCGCTTCCGGATATACCAACAACGATAGAATAGATATTTTGGAGGGAGTTTATTGCAAGTGATCAACTATCTTGTAATCACTATCTCTTATCAATCTCATGAACTCCTCCGCTTCCTTCTCCAAAGAACTCTTCTCACCATCTTGAGAAGTTTCTTCAACCACAGCTTTCTTCCCCTTATCAACTCTGTCAGCAACCACTTTAGGTGATGAGAACACTCTTCCGCTTCGGGTGATTCCCCCAGCTCCAACTAGATTATCCATAGAATCAGTCGACAAACTCTTCAATTCCTGTTTCTGCCAATTACAATATACCTCCGCCCCGTAGTTCCACGGAATTGCTTTGGTACTCTCATACGGCACAGGACCATCTTTGGTAATGATAATGGTTCGCGGCCTCGATGCAGAAATAGTTATAGTTTTGTATGGAATCGAGATCCTTGCAACCTCATTCCTTTCCTCAACCATTATCTCTTCAAATTTCTTCTCGGCAATCCGGTCAAATTGTAACTTTCCATCATTCATCATACCCTAAATACAGTTGTTCAGCTTTGCACATCCCTCAGGATAACTCAAACATTCTGCACACGATTCATCATAGCCCGGGAATATCCCTCTCTTCAATAACTTCTCCTTCACAAAGCGCAACAGGGTCTTCAAATCATTGACATCAGTTATCAGATCTAAACTCTCACCTTCAATGATTGCACTGACTCGGCTGCCCCATGGTTGGGCATGGGGTTCTACATGACTTTGGGAGCATCGTGAGAAAAGTTTATTGCCTTGCTATCCACCAAATCCTGAACTTTGTGTTTAAAGGCCTTGTATTCGTCAATGTTGTGCCCAGGTGCCCCGAAATGGAACTCACAACAAGCATTCGCATCATAACCAGGCGGTGGTGGTCCTGTCAGAGGAGCCATGGTTCTCTTTTGTACCAATTGTAACTGTAATAGATGTTGAAGCAGTTGACAGTACGGCATCGGAGGCACGATAAATTGTCTATTCACCCAGCCTCGATCCTGAAATCTTCTATAACCCTATTAATTCAGCTGTTGTGGTTGTTGTTGTGGTTGTTGCTATTGAGGAACGGATGGAATTGTGATACTAGCAACATGCTGCTGCTGCTGACGATTTTGTTGGTGTTGATATCTAATTCTTCGGGAACTAGACACTGAATTAGTCTCGCCTTCACGGTTCTTATTTCCAAACACCTTGTCACCTCCTCCTCCAGTTGAGGACACTTCACCAGATTGGATTTTTCCCAGTTTTATACCATTTTCTACTCTCTCCCCAGTGATGATCAAATCGGAAAAGCTATCAGACATGCTACTGATAAGCTTCTCATAATAGACACCAGGAAAAGTAGCCACGAACATATCAATCAATTCACGTTCCACCATCGGAGGCTGCACTCTCGCTGCAAGTTCGCGCCACCTCTGGGTGTATTCCTTAAAGCATTCGTCGGTCTTTTGAGACAAATTCTGGAGTTGGACTCTATTAGGAGCAAGGTCACTATTATACTGATAGTGCTTCACGAAGGCTTCAGCTAAGTCTCTCCAACTGCGGATATTAACAGGCTCTAGTCCCATATACCACTCAAGTGAGGGTCCAGATAAGTTGTCTTGAAAAAAGTGCATGAGCAATTTTTCGTCATCCGAGTAAGCAGACATCTTGCGGTAATAAGAACGCAAATGGACCCTCGGGCAAGTAGTTCCCTTATACTTGTCAAAGTCAGAGACTTTGAACTTCATCAGAACTTTCAGATCTGGGATCAGCCCCAGATTGGCCATGTTTAGCCCCATGGAATTCTGATTTTCAAAAGATCTTATCTTTTCTTCAATCAGCCTAAACCTTTTATCAGCCTCAGATGGTAGTCCAACACCAATATCTCACATAGAAAATGCATCCTCCTGCCGGTCCTCATCCCATTGAGGAACATTGTTGCCATGCATTACGCACACCACTTCAGGGATTCCACCCACGTTGCCTCCGCCTGGAGGGATAACTGTTGTAGGAATAGCATGGGCATGTGGCGTACCATCACCATGAGGAGGATTAGCCGTAGTTCCTCCATGGAGTACACCATTGTCAACACAAGCAATCAATGGCTGGACCAGAGTCCTCAGTTGTTCCTGGCCATTTGCCACACCCTGCATCAGCTCCATAAACTGAGCCATCTTGTCCCTCATCACTTGCATCTCAACTTGTACTTGTTCCATAACTCTGCGCTGATTCCCTCTGGTGGCGTACCGGTGAGTAGTCTGGCCGTCTATCCTGAAACAATCTAACGGAACCAACAGGGTAACAAAAATGGTTCTCATGTACCTGCTATGCAAAAATCCTATGCAAAATGCAGGCATGTATATATGCATTAGGGACGTTTCCCCTTGATTCAAGTTCCTGCACGAACACCGAGACATAGGAAAACCATAGCCAAGCATAGAACCAAACACCTCACACATACAAGAAAAGGCCAACAGGCAATGTACAAGCATACAACTGAGTACAAAGAATTAACAGAAGGACCTCAGCCAACAGGTCTGGTGATGGTCAATACAGATATAAGCAACAGGCTACAAAGGAAATAAAAACATCAGGTACGACAACGAGCCCGAAACTCCTCCAACAACTCTTGTGTCTCAGGATGGTCGGGTCTGACGAGTAATCCCTGAATGAGCATCTCTCTCTGTCTGATAGTGGTCTGTAAACCCTCAACGTTGTTTTCCTAGGATCCTTCACCAAAGACTTCCTCTAACTTGCACCTCTTTGAATCAGCCCTCAACTTGTAATCCTCCAAGGTTGTCAAAGCTTCGTTCAATATGGAGTCACTATCACGTCAGAGTGAAGCTTCATCTGCATTCCTCTCATCCTTCGCCCTGAGCTGAATCTTCAGTCTGGTAATCTGCTGCTTTAACTTATCCTCACGCTCCTTGTTATTGAAAAGAGTAGCATTCCACTGATCATTGAACTTGGAAATCTCCAGATAAGCCTTATCCAAGTCCTTCTTCTTAGAAGCGATAACATCACTGACAACTTTCAGATCCAAACCCAAACGTTCACGGGAACGAGTCTCCTTAGTCAAATCTATACCCAACCTGTTCACCAGCTCAGTCTTCCTCTTAGAAGAATACACAGCCTCAATCTTCTCACTCTGGAGCTGAATGATCTCTTTCTCTAACTCTTCATTAGCCTTCCGCAGCTCTTCTTTCTCCGACAACAACTGGTTGTACTTTTGGATATCCACAGTGGTAGGTTCCTCAATCATCATAGGATACAAAGGCTCAACAGAAGGAAAAGACATCAGTAACCTCTTTGCTCTATCCTGGATCCAAGTTTAATAAGGGTCGTAAGCTCGGCTGTTACTCTTCCCAAGAGAATCTTTCACTTTCCTGTGAATTCTGCTCTAGCCATCCTCAACCCTAAGTAAGGTATCCCCCTCCAACAATCCAGTGAGATACAGAGATTCATGTATCTCCTCTTTCTTAGGAGGATCTCTCAAGGCATACCCAAATTGTCTGATCAACAAGGATGGATTATAGTTGATGCATCCTTTCCTTCCGACCAACGAGATGTTAGGAAAATCTCCGCAACTATAAATGATCTTAGTACCCAACATATCCCTGTCAAACCAAATAATGTTCTCAGTAGACAACCCCATCAACCTCTCAGACCATTCTGATGTACCTGCAGTAGTAATGAAAGGACCAGATTTGGGAAGATGGCTCACAAACCACATATACAACAAAGGCACGTAACAAGATGGTTCTTCCCTCTTCTGTTTTCATTCTTGTAGTGTATAGAATGATATGCGTCGCCTAGCAGTGTAGGTATAGGATTCCCTGAAGCAAAGATATGGAACGCGTCCAAATCTACAAAATCTGGAATGTTAGGAAATAGCATGATACCATAGATACATAATGCTAAGATAGCATTAAACACCACCAACAACCATCTTTGGAAAATTGTTAAGCTTTCTCAATCAGAAAAGATAAATGGAAACCAGGCATTCCACTCCTCTTATCTAAATGCCCCTTAAACTCAGAAACATCCAGATGCAAAGCAGCAGTAAGCTTAGCCAGATTAGGCTCCGCTTCGGTGTGATAGAATGGCATCTGATCAAGAATAGGCACTCCTAATAACACAAAGAACTCCTCTAAGGTAGGCGCTAGAATATAACCAGGAAAAGTTAGGCACCTCAGCTGTGGGTCATAGAACTGCAAGAGAGCATAAAGACCATTCAATTCATACACTGATGGCTTGCAGACAACACTGGAAGCTTTCGATAGGATTCCTTGAAGTCTTCCATCACTTTCTTGTCAGCCACAAAAATCAAACCCAGCAGAGATCTGATTTCAGGTGTTGGAAACTTGTATACCACTGTCTTCCTCAGGATAGGCTCCATGTCAGAGAAATAAGAACACTAGAATCAAAGGGAAATGTACACCTGCAGCATAAATACATGTTAATGAATATGCAATAGGACCCACTACTGTGCTGTTGATTGAGAAGAACCAACGTTGATTGAGAAGAACATAGCACTGATAATTAGGACCCACTGTGTCAAGATCAAAAGTTTGCACCGACGAGAAAACCGGGTAGGTTGGAGGTAAAGGTTTCCTGCATAACCCAATCCCTCTCACAGGTATGGACCTATCCACTGACAAGGTTCGGCATCCTATGCGTTCATCAGCGTCACAGACTTTCGAGAAACAATGATACGTTCACCATTTCTGGTTTGGCAGCCTCACTTAGCTGAATCACAAGTGATTGGTTCTGAGAGTCGACAATCCTCAGATCCAAAATCCCTTCGAGCCCAAAGGGCCAGAAAATAAGTCATCAAAGAAAATCTCGTCTAAGCGCGAATTTCATGGGAACTAGTGCATGCCAAACATACAGGTTCACCACTACTTTCCACTTCTAATGCTATGTTTGTACTCAAGCTCGGGTCCAGCTTATCTCTCAATGGAACATTCCCCCCAACAACACAAAAAAATTGATATATACAATGCTGAAAGTAAATGCGGGAAAGTAAAGTACAACACATATATACACACCCAAAAGATAAACAACCAAGCACTAGGATTGACTCGCATAGGGGATGGGAAAAGTTCCCAGCAGAGTCGCCAGCTGCCGCATCACTGTGAAGAGGGGGCGACAAGGACAGAAGAGTCGCCACCATTGGTTATTTATCGCAAAAGACGGAAAGGAAACGATCAGAGAAAACCTAACAAAAATGGGAAAAGACAGGTCATCGCAACCATATCTCGGGTTCGGGAGTCGGTTACGCAAGGGGAAGGTATGAGCACCCCTCACGTCCGTCGAACTTGACGGGATACACACTTTGTTGTCTATCTAAAAGGGTGTTGAACTATCTAGCTACAGGCCACAAGGACAAAAGAAAATAAAAGAGACTCGATAGAGCATCGTCACTCTATGCCTACATATTCCCTCGTGCAATGGGAAAGTCAGAGTCAATGTAGTTCGGCAAAATACGGGTGATGGTGGGGAAGGTTTCTCGCCAAGACATCGCCGTCTTGTGCCTACGTATTCTCATCTGGTATGAGAAATCAGAGCAAACATAGTTCGGGCTAACAAGAACACCGGTTGGTTCAAAATGTTTTAAGCCCGAGTAGGGTTAAAACTTAGTTCTAGCAGTTAGGTGCATGCAGCTCGACCATTGGAGACTTAGGCGTTACCTGTTTGCGGTAGAACCAAGAGTTAACAAAACTCTCCTTATGAAAAAGGTTTTCCAAATTAAGATCCCGAAGGATAAAAAGATTTGAAGTTTGTTTTTGTGTTTTTTAGAGAAGAAGTGCATTGATTATTGTTTGTAATTCATGTTGCACTAAAGACTATGACCTAGGAGCGAATGCATCACATATCGTCCAAAGGACATACGCTAAACACTCTAGACAATTGAGAGGAAGCCCCCCAATCATCATTCCCCAAGTACTTAAGGCTCGTAGCGTACAACATTCATTATCCATTATTAAGTGTTTTGAATAAGTTTGAAGATGAGAAGAGAGAGACACACTCTAAAGGGAGACTAAGACTCAACTTAATGTTCTCATGCAAAGTATACCTATAGTTGGGATGAGAGGGAATTATCCCTAATGTTATCATACATGGGTTCAAGCCTAGGGTCTATCATAATCAACCTTGAACAAGGAAGATTAGAGGTCCTAAGGGAACATGGCAAAGAAGAAAGAAGAAGAAGGAAGCATAAAATAAGAAAGATGCAAGTATGCAAAAATGTAATGCACCATTAGAATGAAAGTGAGGGAGGAACAAAGTGTGTGGCAGTAGCCTCCACAAGCACATCTCAACCTCAAGCATGCATATTGTCACTACTGCGGAAAAAAACCGGCGGAAAAAACAGAAGAGTTGCCACTTTCTTTATTTATCCCAAAGAGAGGGAAAGGAAACGATAGAAAAATCCTGACGAAAACGGGAAAAGACGAGGTCATCGCAACCAAGTCCTAGGTTCGGGAGTCGGTTACGCAAGGAGAAGGTACGAGCACCTCTCACGTCCGTCGTACTCGACGGGATCCACGCATGTGTTGTCTAGATAAAAGGGTATGTAAACTATCTACAGTAAAGGCTTATGGACAAAAGAAAAAAAGAAAACAGAACTAACTCGGCAGAGCATCGTCGCTTTGTGCCTACGTACTCCCTCGTGCAATGGGAAAGTCAGAGTCAACGTAGTTCGCCTAACTACGGCTAAAGAAGGGAGGAAGGTTGCTCGCCAAGACATCGCGTTCTGTGCCTACGTACTTTCGTCTGGTACGAAAGATCAGAGCAAACATAGTTTGAGCTTACGAGAACACAGGTTGTTCAAAAGTTTTACCCAAGTAGGGTTAACAAACAGTTCTAACAATTGGTGTATGTAGCTCGACCATTGGAGACTTAGGCGTTACCGTTTGCGATAGGACTGAAAGTTAACAACACTCTTGTTTATGAAAAAGGTTTTCCTGATTAAGACCCCAAGGGGTGAAAAAGAGTTTGGGTTGTTTTTGTGTTTTTTAAGGAAGAAGTGTTTTGAACTTGGTTTGTGACTCATGTTGCACTAAAGACTATGATCTAGGAGCGAATGCTTCGTATATCGTCTGAAGGACATACACTAACATTCTAGATAATTGAGAGGCAACCACCCAATCATCATTTCCCAAATGGCTTAAGGCTCGTAGCGTGCAACAATTGTCAAGCTTTATTAAGTGGATTGAAGTTGTTTGAAGATGAGAAGAGAAAGAGACCAACTAAGGGGGACTAGACCAAACCCTAAAAGTTGTCATGCAAGATCCAAAAGTTGAGCTTGAAAGGGGACTACCTAATGTTGTCATACATGGTTAGAAACCCTAATGTCTATCATAACCTCTCTTGAATAAGAGAGGTTAGAAATCCTAAGGGAAGGAAGACAAAAAAGATGAAGAAAGAAACAAGCACAAGAATGCGAACAAGAAATGCAAACATGGAAGGCAAGGATGCAATGCAAGTGAGGGAGGAAATATGTGTGGGGCTGGAGCCTCCACAATCTCATCTCAACCTCAAGCCATAGTATGAATAAATTCAAGAGAAGAGGAGAAGAACATGCATAAAAAAACAAGTAACAAAAACAATGAGAAAAAGTCCTCATGGATTCATTACTTTAGGCAAGCTTCAGGTTCCTCCTCAGGAGAAACCAAGCAAACTTCAGTAGTATTCCAAAGTCATAGGACGGAATGGGGATGAGGAGAAGATATTTCAAAAGATAAAGCAAAACATCATAAGCAAATGCAATCAAAACATCAAAGGATGCAAACAAAACACCACATATGGAAATACAATGTGCAAACATGAAAGTATGAGATCAAATGAACAACTTATGCATAAGGTAAAGACCTATGAATTGGCACACAAGACCTATGACAAGCCCTTGACATGAAACAATCAAAATAAGGTTCATCAATAATGCACAACCAAGCTTTTGGAAGCAAAATAAAACAAGTACACAAGTAGAGATGCACAAACATGAAGCAACTTCCAAAATACATGAAAAATATTAAAATGCATCTAAAAATGCCAAATAAAATCTCAAAGGACCCCCAAGGTATTGGGAACCAGGGGTCAAAAGGGGAGAGTTAAAATCAAAAGGAAAGTTCCTCAACAGAGGGCAAACACCAAGAGTGTCCCAAACTAAGGCAAAGATGGAGAAGGAATAAAAGGAAATTCAAACTACATGGAAACAACACTTAAAAGTCATGAAAAAAATATCCAAAGATCAATCAACATGTTAATGAAATGCTAAAAAAAATTCATGCAAAAATGAGGAATTTAAACATAGGAAAAAATCAAGAAAGAACAAGACTACAATTTAAATCAAAGAAAACAACCCCAATGTTTAATTCATTTTTTAATTGAAAATAAAGTGAAAAAATTAAAATAAAATATCCAGAAAAAACTAGACATCTTAAAGTTTGTGGAAATTATTTTTGGTGAATTTATAACTTATTAGAACTATTTTATTTGAACTAAAATGGAAACAGGACAAAACAGAAAAATAAAAGAAATAAACAAATAAATGAAAGGAGAGGTAGTGCAAACAGCAAACAGAAACAAATGGAAAACGAAAACGGGCCCTCCCTAGGGGTGTTAAAAGCAACTCGTGTAGGCCCAATGAGAAAGAAAAACAATAAAATTCTGAATAAACATTATGTGGTTGGGTTGACTGTGGTGTATGGTAGGGAGCATTGCAAACTGTGTGATCAAGATCAAAGTAAACCAATCAAGTGGCTCACAAAGAGCCACCTCAATTAATGAATCGGGGTTTATATGCATGTACACAAGCCAAGAGGAAGAACACGGTATGTCTTAAACTAAAATGCATGATAAAAAAAACACACATCGTACGCACGAGAGCAAACCACGTCACCCTTCTTCTCCTATGGAAATACCAGTCGCCGGAAAAATTGCTCCGGTCATCCCCTTCGTTGCTTCCGGCCGCCGCGGGCTGCCATGGAATCATAGCTCCATCAAATTTCAACCGTTTTTGACAATCCTTAGATGAAAACTCATCTACTCGTCGCGAGGATCATGAATCCATCATTTATTTCCACTAATTCTCCATAACAACTCCAGAAATCAAACAACAAGCAAAACGTACAAAAATGAAAGTTCACCAAAACTCAAATTAATTGGTCTAAACCTCATCTACATGTTGCAAGGAGTAAGAATCAACAAAAATTAACTCAAAACATCACAAAAATTCTTCAAATCGAATCAACATAACTTGGAGCTCATAAAATTAAACATCATAAACTCAAACGAAAATGATCCAGAAATGATCCATACAACTCAAGGATTCAAATGCAACGAAAATGGTGAAAAAACATGGCATAATAAGAGTGTAAGATTGAAAGTTAGTTTACCTAGTGGAGAGCCTCCACTGGGCCTTGAAAATATGATGAAGCTTAACGAAAAATGCCCAGAATCACTCCATGAACTTCAATTGAGGTGTTTCAAGGCTTGATTTGGTCTGAAAGTGGTTGAATCTGAGAATTCGTTTTTGAGTTTTTCTTCACTTTTTCAAAATGTGTTATGGCTGTTCATGCATGAAAATGACCTAGCTTTCATCCAATTTTCATCTGGGACACTTATATGTTGGGTCTATGATTAAATGGGGCTTCAATTCAAGCTAAACAGCCCATTTCAAAATTTCACTTTTCACACTTTTTTCAAATTGCCATACACGTTTTTACCACTACACCAGCTTGTTTTTCAATCCAAATCCACTACAAATCAATTGTATTGATCAAAGTAATGATATTTGAGGCTTAATTTTGATCATATAATTGATTTCCACTTTGTTACTTCAAGAGGAAGAAACCATGAAAATGGCCTATTTTGAGACCTCAAATTTCCAATATGAAGATGGCAATGTCTTTGAATTATTATTTGCAATCAGAAAATGCACAAACTTGCCTTAAAAAAGTTTAAAATCCATTAATTCTCAATTTCTCAATTTAAGCCTCCTTTATTAAAAATTCAAACCCCAAATTCTCAAACCAAGCCTCCACCATGACAAGAGATGATTTGGTAATGCAAATGACCCCATTTGAAGCAAGTTTCATGTTGAAAAGATTTCCATTTGACGTACTTAAGTTGGTGAAATGGACCTATAATTTTATGACCTGTAATCTTACTTTCCCAAAATACCCCTGATTTGTAAACCTCATAACTTGAGTTCAAAAAAGCAGATGAAAGATTTGTAGTACAATTTGGAAAGCTAAGATCAATACCTACAACTTTCATGTTGGCCAAAAGTTGAGGAGAAACATCCTTATAGGTCAAAACTGGCTTGGAAGTTAGTTGACTTTTGTTGAGCAAAATCACATCCCTCAGATGACCTGTAACTTGTCTGGATCATAACTTGAGTTCTATAAATCCAATCGAGGACTTATAGTACTCAAATTAAAGCTAAGAACATGCTATACAAGTTCCATGTTGGCAAAAAATTAAGATGAGACTTGTATCTTGAGGTAGGTGGTCTTGAAGTCAAGCACTAAATAGGGGATTTTACCCTGAGAACCCTAATTTAGTAACTTCTCACACACTTAACCCTTGATGAATTGAACTTGAAATGATGTCTCATATGTCTTAACACAAAATACCATGACCATAGAGACTTTGAATTGAGTTTCTATCTTCTTCAATTGCACAGTTGATTGAGGATTTACCAGATGAAATCCCTAACTGCAATACCTTCAACCGTGGCTTGTTCCACTTCACACAACAACTTGAATAAGCTCCACAATGACTTTCAAGGCCTTCAATGAGATTTCTTAACATCTCATATCCATATCCATGGCTTCACAAACCTCTGATGCTCTTCAGTTGGCCTCTCAGTTAGGAGCTATCCCACACACATCCATATGTCTTTCCACAAGACAATGACCACTTCAAGATGTCCTGATGACCATTCAAGCTTGAGTAGAACCCCTTGCTTAGGCTCAACCCTCTGAGTAAACTCCTCTTGAGGTGCACCAACTCTTGATCCCATGTTCAATGCAACATGCTATGCAACGCAAATGCTAGAAAGAAATGAAATGAAACATAAACCAAGTTAAGAAAAGGTTGAGCAAATTTTGGGGTACAACAGCTGCCCCTATTCAAACGACTTGGACCTGAATGAGTGAAAAGCGAACAACTTTCACGCAATCAAGGTAAAAGACGATTGAATACCAAAGAACCCAGAAATTTGCCAACCGCAGAAAATCTGAATATAGCAAAATTGATCTCAAAGCCACCCTGTTGGGGAAAGAGAATACAAACTTCAAAAACGGAGCCATGGTCGGGATACCATACTGGAAAAAGGTAATGGTCCAAGTTACCGGAGTCTAGATACTCCACAGAAATCAAAGCCTGAATACTCAAAACATAACTCTGAGTCTGGATACTCAATAAACGGAGCCTGGTTTCTCAAAGAAACAAATCTGAGTCTGGATACTCAAAGATTGGAGCCTGGATGCTCGATAAACACAAAACTAGAGCCTGGATGCTCAATAAACGGAGAACTAGAGCCTGGATGCTCAGTAATAAATCTGAGTCTGGATACTCAATATCTGGAGCCTGGATGCTCGATGAATCGGAGCCTGGATGCTCAGAAACACAAATTGGAGCCTGGACGCTCAAAGAACACATCTGAGTCTGGATACTCAATAAGCTGAGCCTGGATGCTCGATGCAATCTGAGCCCAGATGCTCTAATGCAAATAACCTGAGTCTGGATACTCGGCTAATAAATATGAGTCTGGATACTCAATGAATAAATTTGAGTCTGAATACTCAAAAATTGGAGCCTGGACGCTCGATGAAATCTGAGTCTGGATGCTCTATGCGAATAGAAATATATTCATCAGGATCTGGATATCCTACGAGTTCAAGTCAAACGACGTTGTTGGGAAACAAAATTAGTCGTGGTTTGGATACCACGTAGATTAAGAAAACATTACGTGCCAAGGTCTGGATACCACACGACGTTAGGAGATAACAACAATTACTGCGATCTGGATATCACGGAGCATCAGAGAAACTACCATGGTCTGGATACCATAACTGCCTTTACCGGAGTCTGGATACTCAACGGAGAAAGCAATACGTCACGAATTGAAAAATAACCGGAGTTTGAATACTCAACGGAGAAAAAGCACTCGCTGGAGTTCTAAGAATACCATTTCAAGTTGACGGAGTCTGAATACTCAACGTAAAAGCTGGAGTCTGAACACTCAACGTCATTGATCGGAGTCTGGATACTCAACGGACGAAAAGAAAATATCACAAATATACCCATCAAAACCTGAACACAACACTATCTTCACCGGAGTCTGGATACTCGACGGAAAAAACAGAATAATATCAATCACCATGGTCTGGATACCACAACCACCTTTACCGAAGTCTGGATACTCGACGGAACAGGGAAAACCTCATCACCCAGGAATGTACCGGAGTTTGGATACTCAACGGACAAAGGCCTTCATCGCCATACTTATCATGATCTACCAAGATCCGAAGACACCGCTGGGGAGTAACATGAGCCAGGGTCTGAACACCACACAAGCTTAAAATAAAACACATGGTCTGAACACCAAAATAGAAGATCAAACCTCCGGAGAAACACTTGAAACAAAGAGATAACAACCTGGTCTATGTTTCACATGCAAATGTTTGAAAATGGCATAATGCTCCATACGAAATGGAAATGCTACGTGTTTGGGTAGATGCTATGCACACATGCAGATGCATCAGAACTGAAATAGCAAAGTAAATGCCAAAGAAACAGAAACCATCCTGTCAGGAATGACAAACAACCCTTGCGGATCAACACTTGCTGAGGTAAATGTCCGGGCTGACTCTCCGGAATACAAAACCTTCTGAAGAACAGATAACTCACCAAGTACTTAAAACAAACAGGCTAAACAACCTCACTTACCTGATAGAGAACAAAACTTCTATCGGATGTCTAAGTCTGTACTGTCGAAAGCTGAGTTCCTTCAATCAGACTGAGTGAGAGGGAGAAATAACAGGCCACTGCAGGGGAAAACCTTGAAGGTGTGAAATAAACACAAGAAAGGGGGGGGGGGGGGATTGAATTGGGTTTACGCCTTCTATTAGATTTTTCCTTTTCTTTTCTTCTTCTTCACTTGATGTTTTTATGTGCTTATATTAAATACATTGTGGAAGCATAAATAACAAAGCATACTGAAAGTAAAGAACACAACATATATCCTGGTTCACTTGAGCAACTCCCAAGCTAATCCAGTCCACCCTTCCAAGGTGATTTCGCCTTAATCAAATAAGGACTTAATCCACTATAACCGAACTGATTACAGATGCACAAGCTAATAGCAAGTGACTAACAACTTGACAATGACACGTTCAGGGATCCCCAAGGATATAACGTTCATTGACACCTTAATAGAATCCGATCACTAAAGATCTCCTATTAGGATTTCCACAAATGACTACTGTCACTTGTCATCTCAAGTATACTGATCTTAACAAGATCACTTGAGGAACCACTTAATTCTAAAAAGAATTTGTGTTGTCGGAGATTACATAAGTGCTTCTCAAATAAGCAGATTACTCCTAATTAAGTTCCTAGCAAGTATTGAGCAACAACTCCTTGCTTTCTAATATAAAAACTAATATAATAATAAATCTCTAAGAGATTATTGAGTACAGTTTCCATATTGCTTAAAAGCTTTTCTGTGTGTGAGCACTAAGGCTTCTTTTCATTTTAAGCTTTTCTTCTTTCTTTCTTTTCTACACTTCATGCTTACAAGCATGCTAACATTTGAATGATTCAAATGTTATTCCTTTATAGTACAGCTAATAGAGCCGTTGAGAGGATAAGGATGTTCATTCAAACTCCAACGGTCATATCTCAACGGATAGATAAGCACGTGTTGGATGACATCACTTTCTTGTCCTTTTCTTGCAACGGTAATATTCCATTTAACAGCTTGGAAAAATTTGCTTCTGGCTTGGTTCTTCTGATGATGTTACAGATGAGTAGTTTAGAAACTACTTTGGTATAGATAGCATAGTAAACATCAAATTCTGACTTCAGCACTTTGTTCATCAGAGTTGATAGCAACATCTCATCTGATTGAACACGTCTTGTCTGGTGAAGCTTCATAATCTTTCTTCTTCAGAGTATGGTCTTCAGAGTCTTTTGCACTTGGTCTTCAGAGCCTTCAGCCTTCAGAACTTCAAGTCATCAGAGTCTTCAGTACAAACTTCTTCAGATGATTATATCTTCAGAGTCTTGACCTTCAAAACATGTCTTCAGAGTCTTGACCTTCAGAACATGTCTTCAGAGTCTTGAGAGTCTTGACCTTCAGAACCAGTCTTCAGAGTCTTCAGAGTCTTGACCTTCAGAACATGTCTTCAGAATCTTGAGAGTCTTGACCTTCAGAACCAGTCTTCAGAGTCTTGACCTTCAGAACATGTCTTCAGAGTCTTGAGAGTCTTGACCTTCAGAACCAGTCTTCAGAGTCTTGACCTTCAGAACATGTCTTCAGAGTCTTGAGAGTCTTGACCTTCAGAACCAGTCTTTAGAGTCTTGACCTTCAGAACATGTCTTCAGAGTCTTGAGAGTCTTGACCTTCAGAACCAGTCTTCAGAGTCTTGACGCACTTGGTCTTCAGAGCCTTCAGCCTTTAGAACTTCAAGTCATCAGATTCTTCAGCCTTTAGAACTTCAAGTCATCAGATTCTTCAGCACTTTAGTTCTTTAGAGGGCTCACTCTTTAGAGACGCTCGTTAGCTTCCAGATCAGATGCACAACTCAGATCAGAATCCACAGATGCATTGCAACTGCAATATCCAGCATCCTTGATTCTTTATTGAACATGATCAGATGCAGAAACAAACTTGCTTCTTTACTGAGCTTCATTTGCTTTTAGATCAGATGCACTTCTTCAGATCATAAACCACAGGAGCATTGCAACTGCAATATACAACATCCTTGGTTCTTTACTGATGGTGATCAGATACATAAGCAAACTAGCTTCTCCCAAGCGCTTCATGACGTTACACATAGTAATTCCATATATTACTAGCTGCACACGTTGCTTTTGTTTGTTTGGTCTAATATATTTAATTTAATATGACCTGCACATAACAAACATTAAACCATAAAATGGTTCTTTCACAAATACTCAATTGTTATCATCAAAACATAGAGATAATCCTGTAGAGACAAATCTTGCTCTTACAATCTCCCCCTTTTTGATGATGACAAAAACATGTATTTTGATAGAACATTTTATACAGGGTAATCACCAAGCATTAACCTATTCAGAGTTCTAAGCAACTTCTCCCCCTGAATGTGTTAACCTTAAAAACATTTTCCATTTCTCCCCAAGTTATATTCTATTCCTCCAGATAATATCAAAATCATCTTTCATTTCTCCCCCTTTTTGACATCATCAAAAAGTTTTAATGTCAGAAATTAAAAAGATAAGAGTTAAGAGATAACACCTGAGAACCTAATTCTTACAGGTTGATACCAATTGAATGTAGGTTGATATCTTTTCTCAGATTGCATCTTCTATATCTCCCCCTGCTTCTTGGAGAGTGACAACTCTTCAGAGTTTGTAGAAGCATGCTCTGACGAGGATTGTTGACAAGTTTCTGTTCAGCAGAACTTTCTCTGACAACTTGTTGTACATCCTTCATAGCTTGTTGATCTCCTCTAAACTTACTAATGTCCCGTTCTCAACGTACAAAAGTAGTTTCACAAGAAAATCCAACTACAACATTTTGCTAAGTCTTCTTAGCATCTTCAACTTCTTGTACTAATCTGGAATTTTCTTTTCTGGAATCTTCCTCTGCTATATTTAGACAAGAAGGTTGAAAATTATTCTTCCTTTTGGATTGATCTTGATACCAATAATTCCAGTCCTTAGAACAACTTGAAATGCATCCAATTTCAGAGTCTAATTACTTCTGAAAAATATCTCAAGAAGTCTCAAGTTCTAGAGTTGAAGTGCTTGTTCTGGCCTTTGCTTTGATTCTTGATTCTGCGCCCAGAACCTTCTGTATCTTCACTCAAACATCTTCTGAAGTTTTGCTCAGAGTTATCTGACGCTTTGCTTCTGGTTGGATGTCAGAGACATGATACCAATTTAAGATGTAAGATACCAATTGAAGGTGTGAAATAATGAAACTATTTCAGCTCGTTTCTTCAACATCAAAACACTATACTTCAGAAGTATCAACGTTTGATTTTACAAACCATCTTCTAATAGACTCTCTTATCCAGATCTCCAGATGATCCAAATCTTCTGATAGTCTACGACTTCAAATTTGCTCAGATCTTTAGATATCATCTGATATCAATTGAAGGTGATGTGCCATTTGATCCTTCAATCATTTGTACATCAATGTCCTTCATTTGACACTTCATCCAGAGCATCTGATACTTCAATCAACATCTGATGTATTTTGCTTCTTTAAGGGATAGTGCTATCCAGAGGAACTTTTGCAACTAACTCTAACTTCTGTAACATCAGCATAACAGAAACCTACTAAAAATAGTTATCTGGTTTTCTGCAACACAGAGTCACGTTAGTAGTACCTTTCAGATACCTCAGAAATCTCTTAACAGCTGTTAAATGAGATTCTTTAGGATCTGATTGGAATCAAGTACATACACATATACCGAAAAGAATGTCAGGACTAGAAACAGTAAAATACAGAAGAGTATAACTCATACCTTTGTAGAGCTTCTGATCTACCATTTTACTAACCTCTTTCTTTCTTAGAGTGTACGTTAAATACATGAGAGTCTTATATGGCTACTCTCTAACAGATTATCCTTCTATCTGCTACATTCTTTATCTGATTCCTCCTTTGGTCTTCATCTTCTGATCATCCATCTTTGGATGTCGATGATCATGCTTCTTTATCTTCAAGATGACTTGTTTCCAGATGAAAGCTATATCTTCTTGCACCAAGAATTTATCCTTTGGACAGTCGTGGTTGATCATCATAAATTATCATTAAACCAGGATGAATTTCTAGATTTGAATGACAATCTTGTTCTTATCAATCAGTATCTGAGGGAGACTTCTTCTTCTAGAATTCTCGTACCAACTGAAGGTGTGAGAACTTCTGAGTACCAATAGAAGGAGTAGGATCTTCTGCTAAATCACCTTAGGTTTCTCCACCTTTGGTTTATGATTCCAAGCTTGTTATCAAAACTTGAATCTTAGCATCAGTGCTCCATTAGATAATACTTGATACCAACTGAAAGTGTCTTCAGTATCCTGCCTCAGTTGCTTTGCTTCTAATGCTTTGAACTATCTTGTCAGCTGATTCTTCATTCTTCTATCAGAATCTTCTGGAGGAGATTTGTTGTTGAAGGCTTCAACACTTCAAATTTCAAACTTCACAGAATCAGTGACTTGCTCAAGGTAACCCAATAGATTACAATTTTAGTACTCATTATCCTCAAAAACTGATATGAGACTGAAATTGTAAGAACGGTGAAAAATCCCCAAAAGTATTTCTTCACACAGCCTATGGATCTTTATCTGACACTGTTAGGTGTTTGATATCCATCAATAACAGAACCGGAGCTCTGATACCAATTGAAGGTGTGAAATAAACACAAGAAAGGGGGGGATTGAATTGGGTTTACGCCTTCTATTAGATTTTTCCTTTTCTTTTCTTCTTCTTCACTTGATGCTTTTATGTGCTTATATTAAATACATTGTGGAAGCATAAATAACAAAGCATACTGAAAGTAAAGAACACAACATATATCCTGGTTCACTTGAGCAACTCCCAAGCTAATCCAGTCCACCCTTCCAAGGTGATTTCGCCTTAATCAAATAAGGACTTAATCCACTATAATCAAACTGATTACAGATGCACAAGCTAATAGCAAGTGACTAACAACTTGACAATGACACGTTCAGAGATCCCCAAGGATATAACGTTCATTGACACCTTAATAGAATCCGATCACTAAAGATCTCCTATTAGGATTTCCACAAATGACTACTGTCACTTGTCATCTCAAGTATACTGATCTTAACAAGATCACTTGAGGAACCACTTAATTCTAAAAAGAATTTGTGTTGCCGGAGATTACATAAGTGCTTCTCAAATAAGCAGATTACTCCTAATTAAGTTCCTAGCAAGTATTGAGCAACAGCTCCTTGCTTTCTAATATAAAAACTAATATAATAATAAATCTCTAAGAGATTATTGAGTACAGTTTCCATATTGCTTAAAAGCTTTTCTGTGTGTGAGCACTAAGGCTTCTTTTCATTTTAAGCTTTTCTTCTTTCTTTCTTTTCTACACTTCATGCTTACAAGCATGCTAACATTTGAATGATTCAAATGTTATTCCTTTATAGTACAGCTAATAGAGCCGTTTAGAGGATAAGGATGTTCATTCAAACTCCAACGGTCATATCTCAACGGATAGATAAGCACGTGTTGGATGACATCACTTTCTTGTCCTTTTCTTGCAACGGTAATATTCCATTTAACAGCTTGGAAAAATTTGCTTCTGGCTTGGTTCTTCTGATGATGTTACAGATGAGTAGTTCAGAAACTACTTTGGTATAGATAGCATAGTAAACATCAGATTTTGACTTCAGCACTTTGTTCATCAGAGTTGATAGCAACAGCTCATCTGATTGAACACGTCTTGTCTGGTGAAGCTTCATAATCTTTCTTCTTCAGAGTCTGGTCTTCAGAGTCTTTTGCACTTGGTCTTCAGAGCCTTCAGCCTTCAGAACTTCAAGTCATCAGAGTCTTCAGTACAAACTTCTTCAGATGATTATATCTTCAGAGTCTTGACCTTCAGAACATGTCTTCAGAGTCTTGACCTTCAGAACATGTCTTTAGAGTCTTGAGAGTCTTGACCTTCAGAACCAGTCTTCAGAGTCTTGACCTTCAGAACATGTCTTCAGAGTCTTGAGAGTCTTGACCTTCAGAACCAGTCTTCAGAGTCTTGACCTTCAGAACATGTCTTCAGAGTCTTGAGAGTCTTGACCTTCAGAACCAGTCTTCAGAGTCTTGACCTTCAGAACATGTCTTCAGAGTCTTGAGAGTCTTGACCTTCAGAACCAGTCTTCAGAGTCTTGACCTTCAGAACATGTCTTCAGAGTCTTGAGAGTCTTGACCTTCAGAACCAGTCTTCAGAGTCTTGACGCACTTGGTCTTCAGAGCCTTCAGCCTTTAGAACTTCAAGTCATCAGATTCTTCAGCCTTTAGAACTTCAAGTCATCAGATTCTTCAGCACTTTAGTTCTTTAGAGGGCTCACTCTTTAGAGACGCTCGTTAGCTTCCAAATCAGATGCACAACTCAGATCAGAATCCACAGATGCATTGCAACTGCAATATCCAGCATCCTTGATTCTTTATTGAACATGATCAGATGCAGAAACAAACTTGCTTCTTTACTGAGCTTCATTTGCTTTTAGATCAGATGCACTTCTTCAGATCATAAACCACAGGAGCATTGCAACTGCAATATACAACATCCTTGGTTCTTTACTGATGGTGATCAGATACATAAGCAAACTAGCTTCTCCCAAGCGCTTCATGACGTTACACATAGTAATTCCATATATTACTAGTTGCACACGTTGCTTTTGTTTGTTTGGTCTAATATATTTAATTTAATATGACCTGCACATAACAAACATTAAACCATAAAATGGTTCTTTCAAAAATACTCAATTTTTATCATCAAAACATAGAGATAATCCTGTAGAGACAAATCTTGCTCTTACAAACCTGGCACCTACTCTGTGGGGATACGCCCGAAATCTCGACTCGCTGGGGAGTGAACACAATCTCATACTCTGCGGGGGATTAAAAAATGCACTAACGAACTGCCAGGGACAAACTAAACACTGCATGCAACTCTACTGGGATAAAGATCCAACCTCAATTGCTAGAGAACAACACTGTTTGGGGGAAAAGATGAATCCATCCATATTCGTAAACCTTGCCCCAAGGGTAACAACCCTGCAAAAGACAAACAAACGAGACGTCCTACACAACAAGACTATCTTGGTCATCATCCGCGACATTGTTCAATTAATATCAAAGTTTTAGCAATTATCGGCCAAGGCCTGCAAGTTTATGTATGCAAGTTCATCAAAAACATCGGGCATTTTTCACAAACAAAACAGTAAAAGCATAAAAACAAATAGCACAAACAAAGTACTGAATAATATATGTTTATTGATAAACGGCCTGTAAATAGGTAAAGTTTTTACAACAGATGCAACTCCTGAAAAGAGGAAGTTGCGCAAAAACTACAAGTATGCATAAAAGCAAATACAAAAGTGTACATTTTAAACAAAAAGTACAGCAATGTCGGCAATGTGGCGCAGATAAACACCATGAGCTGATTCCTCTATGACTCGCTTGACCCTGAAGCTTTCCCGACGCTTCGCCTTTAGAAGATATTGATTCGGATAAACGACCCTCAGGTTCTCCCAATCCACTAAGCAATGAAGTTCATATGCAGACCGCAGTCATTTGCTTTTCAATCCCTAACTTTTGCCTGAACCGCCCTTTCGGGTTTTCGATTCACCGGGATACCCATTTTTGCCAAAGTCGCCTTTTCAGGTTTTCAACTTTGCGGGTTTACATCTTTTCTTTAATTTTATCCCTAATTTTTTCCCGAACCTTTTTCTTTTTTATGGTTTGCCGGGATGCCCCATTTTTGCCTGGACTTTTCTTTTTGTGTCCAGCGGGTCTCTTTTAAGCAAAGTATTTTTTAACTGCGTCTGCGTTCATAGGGGATGCAAAGTCCTCACCGTCCATGGTGGATAATACTAAGGCTCCTCCAGAGAAAACCTTTCGTACAACAAGCACACCTTCATAATTGGGAGTCCACTTGCCCCTGTGATCTGACTGTGGCGGGAGAATCTTTTTCAGCACAAGATCGCCCGTCAGAAAACTTCGAGGGCGCACCTTCTTATCATAAGCTTTCTTCATCCGACTCTGGTACAAACGACCATATGCAATTGATGCTAGCCTCTTTTTGTCCATCAGACTAAGTTGATTCAATCTGTTCTTGATCCATTCTGCCTCATCAAGTTTTACGTCAACCAAAACCCTTAAAGAAGGAATCTCAACCTCTAGCGGTAGGACAGCTTCCATACCTTACACTAGTGAGAAAGGTAACATTTCATGCCAATCTTTGTATGTAACAACCATCTTTTGCATTATCTTTTTAATGTTCTTGTTGGCCGCTTCAACAACGCCATTCATCTTCGGCCGATAGGGCGATGAGTTGTGATGTTCGATCCTGAAGCTATGACATAACTCCTTCATCATCTTATTGTTCAGATTTGAACCATTGTCAGTAATGATTCGCTCGGGAATTCCATATCTGCAGATGATGTCCTTCTTTATGAATCTTGCCACCACTTGCTTGGTCACATTAGCATACGATGCTGCCTCCACCCACTTGGTAAAGTAATCGATGGCTACTAGAATAAAACGGTGTCCGTTGGAAGTAATGGGCTCGATCTTCCCAATCATATCGATGCCCTACATGGAAAACGGCCAAGGGGATGACATTACATTCAACGGGCACGGCGGCACATGAATCTTATCAGCATAAATCTGGCATTTATGGCATCTCTTCGCGAATTTGAAACAATCCGACTCCATTGTTAGCCAAAAATAACCAGCTCGTAGAATCTTTCGAGTCATGGCATGTCCGCCGACATGCGTGCCAAAAGTACCCTCGTGGACTTCTTCCATAAGCAAGCTTGCTTCTTTTTCGTCCACACACCTGAGTAGTACCAGATCATGATTCCTCCTATATAGCACACCGTCTGGGTTGAGGTAGAAGTTTCTAGACAATCTCCTAAGAGTTTTCTTATGTTGAGTCGATGCCCCTGGTGGATACTCTTGGTTCTTATGGAAATTCTGGATGTCATGAAACCACGATTTACCATCGGAAGCTCCTTCAATAACAAATATGAAAGCGGGCCTATCGAGGCGCGAGATAACAATCCTTAGAGCTTCATTCCAAAAATTGACCTTGTACATCGAAGACAGTCTAGCCAAAGCGTCTGCCATTTGATTCTCCGCTCTTGGCACATGGTGGAAGTCTATACGGTCTAAAAATGGTAACAGTCTTCTTGCATAATCCTTGTAAGGGATCAGATTGGGCTGTCGAGTTTCCCATTCTCCTTCGATCTGATTAATAACTAGCGCTGAATCGCCATATACATCAAGATTTTTGATCCTCAGATCAATAGCTTCTTCCAAACCCATGATACATGCTTCGTACTCGGCCTCATTATTGGTACAAGGGAAAGTTAATCTGGCAGTGAAAGGGATATGCGTTCCATGAGGAGTTGTGATAATTTCCCCAACTCCGCTACCATACGAATTAACTGCACCATCGAATATCATCTGCCATTGAGATCCCCTCTCTGGTCCTTCAGTGGGTAATAGCTCATCACAATCTTTTTCTTTCAAATACATAATTTCTTCATCCGGAAATTCAAATCTCATCGGTTAGTAATCATCAATTGGTTGTTCAGCAAGGTATTCTGACAGAAGACTCCCTTTAATTGGATCCATCTTCGAAATTAGCATGGTTGTATGATTGAGCGTGTACTGTCTTAAAAGTTTGGCCGCCCAAGCGAGTGCGCAACACGTTTTTTTCAAGTATGGAGTAGCGGGACTCACAATCTGTGAACTTTTTACTCAAGTAATAAATCGCATGCTCTTTCCTCCCTGTCTCGTCGTGTTGACCGAGAACACAACCCATACTATTCTCCAGAACCGTTAAATACATGATTAATGGTCTTCTAGCCACTGGGGGTATCAGTATCGGAGGCTCCTGCAAGTACTGTTTTATTTTGTCGAATGCTCTTTGACAATTTTCGTTCCAGACCACCGCCTGATCTTTCTTTAACAGCTTAAACATTGGTTCACACGTGGCCGTTAGATGAGATATGAACCGAGCGATGCAGTTCAACCTCCCTAAGAAACCACAGACCTCTTTTTCAGTCTTCGGTGCTGGCATTTCTTGAATAGCTCTTATTTTTGCAGGATCTACCTCGATTCCTTTTCTGCTGACAATAAACCCCAATAGCTTTCCGGACCGGACTCCGAAAGTGCACTTATTTGGATTCAACCTCAATTTGAACTTCCCTCAACCTCTCAAACAGCTTCAATAGATTGACCAGATGTTCTTCCTCCGTCTGGGACTTCGCGATCATGTCATCAACATAAACCTCAATCTCATGATGAATCATATCATGAAACAAAGTCACCATTTCCCGCTGATAAGTTGCCCCTGCGTTTTTCAACCCAAACGGCATCACCTTATAGAAAAATGTTCCCCACGGTGTAATGAATGTTGTCTTCTCCATGTCCTCTGGTGCCATTTTTATCTGATTATAACCCGAGAAGCCATCCATGAAGGAAAACACCGAGAATTGAGATGTATTGTCGACCAATACATCAATGTGGGGGAGCGGGAAATCATCCTTTGGGCTCGCCCTATTCAAGTCTCTATAATCAACGCACATTCGTACCTTACCATCCTTCTTAGGTACGGGTACAATGTTGGCGACCCATGGAGGGTAAGTTGTCACGGTTAAAAATCCAGCGTCCAACTGCTTTTGAACTTCTTCTTTGATTTTTACCGCCATGTCTGGTCTCGTCCTCCTAAGCTTCTGCTTGACGGGTGGACATTCTTCCCGAAGTGGCAATCGATGAACCACAATGAGTATCAAGTCCGGGAATATCTTCGTAAGACCAAGCAAAGATGTCATTGTACTCTCGAAGCATCTCTATCAACCTTTGCTTGATGTCTTTTTGCAATGCAGCCCCCATCCTGACATTTCTAACAACCTCTTCAGAACCCAAGTTGACGATCTCAATCTCTTCTTCATGAGGCAGAATGACCTTTTCTTCTTGTCTTAAGAGTCTAGCCAATTCTTCGGGCAAGTCTTCATCCTCATCAATCTCTTCTTCAGCTTGGAATATCGGGTTATCAAAGTCGAAGCGAGTCATAGAAGATTCTTGGTTGGTGTCATCTGCAATGATATGAGACCTGCAATGAAAATGGTTAAGTGCTTTAAATGATATGCAAACAAACACATTGCCATTTTATTGTTAAAGATAAAACAAGAAAAACAGAGATCTCAAAATTTGAATGAAAAAACTCCCTTTGATAGATGAAACAGTATTCAAACATAAACAAGACAAGCCCTGAAATAACAAACCACTATGCTCCAGGTAGAACACAGGGTCGTACAATAATTGAAAAACAAAGCATTACTGTTCATTGGTCACTTGGACAAATTCCTCAATGGACCAGTTGCATAGACGCTGTCCTGGAAGGCATGGCTTGATCTAGGCATCCATGTCGCAGTCACTGTCTCCAACTTCATCCTCAGAAATGGCATTAAGCTGCTCGAAGAAGACACCTCCGCTGGTAAACCTGATCGGCCCCTTGAACTTCGGTGTACTCTGTGAAGACGATGGGTGGTACCCCAGACCGAATTTGTCTTGTTTCTAAGGGATATCAATCACCTGCCCCTACCCTTGTGTTGATCTAGCTTGTACCACAACCTGCGCTTCTTTGAAAGAAGACATAGCCACCTCCGGCTCTTTTCTCACCACTGGCGCCTTATCCTTCAATTGAACAGTTTCAAACGCCTGACACAGGGTCTCATGAATTTCCCCATCTACTTCAACATACTTGAAAGAAGACAGGTGACTAACCATAATGTCTTCTTCTCCACATACTGTCACAACACTGCCACCGACCATGTATTTCAACTTCTGATGCAGAGTCGATGTGACAGCCCCAGCTGAGTGGATCCATGGCCTGCCTGTTGCATCCCAAAATTTTCCCAACATTTCTTTACCTAGCTTATGTTTCATTTCATTCACATTAGCATTATCATTTGCATTTCATTGACATGTATGCAGGAGATCAAGAGGTATGATTACCAATCAAGGGCTACACAGGACTTTGAAGCTAGTTGGGAGGCTTATTTAGGTGTTCAAGGGTTGATATCCTTGTCAGAGAAGTTAAAATATCCTCAGAGAGAGTGATTGAAGCCAAGTGTGTAGGTCTCCTAACTTGAGAGTTGTGGAGAGCCATCAGCTGATTCTGAAGCCATGAAGTTGGACTTGAGGTCTTGAGAGTGATCATGGGAAGTGTTGAAGATCACTTTGAGGCCTAGACAGGTCATGATGCAAGATTAAGAAGGCTCAGCCATGAGTGGTGCAACTAGGGTTTGACTGGGTCAACCCTAAGTCAACTGATGATTTGAAGAAGGTTGAGACCTAATCAAAGAGCCATGTGATCATGGATTGATAAATTGAGATGTTCTAAGAATTATTTCAAGGTTAACTCATCATGATTGAAGAGTTTGAGAAGTTTCAAGCTAGGGTTTCTAAGACTTGACAGTGTAAAATCCCCTAGTTTGACCCCTATCTTCAAGGCAATTTAGCTCAAGATATGATTGTCATCTCATCTTGACCCCAACATGATTGTTGTAGAGCATGAGCTTAGCTTTAACTTGAGTACTAGAAGTCCTTGATAGGGTTTATAGAACTCAAGTTATGGGCCAGACAAGTTACAAGTCATCTGAGGTATGTGAATTTGGAGCTTGGAAGTTACCCAATTTGCATGAAACATTTGCCCAAGAAGGATGATTCCTATGAAATTTTTGTCAACATGAATGTTGTTCCTTATTCTCATAGATTTCTAGAGAGTGCTAGAATTCCATGATTGGATTTGTAGAACTCAAGTTATGGCTTTGACAAGTCAAGGGTATTTTGGGTATTTGGACATTACAGGTCATTTTGAATCATAAGTCCATTTCACCATCTTGCAAGCTTCAAATGGATTTTTGTTCAACATGAAAGTTGTTCAAAATGATGTTTTTAGCTTGTCTAAGTATCAAGAGGCCATTGATATAGATTATATCAAGCATTGGTGGAAGAAAGTTCATATAAAAGCCATTTTAATGAATTAAGATGAGAAAATTCAAAACAATTGAGAATAACATGTTTTCAAGTCAAATTTGTAGTCACTTTGAATGGAATTAATGTTTTAGAGAGATTGGCATTATTACATTTTTGGTTTCAAGTCCATAACATGGCCATTTGGAAGGTTGCTTCACAAATAAGAAACACATCTCACACACTCCATAGGTTGAAATCAAAGGAAGGAAACCACATCATTACACTCCATAAGGCATAAGTGAATCATGTTGGATGAATTTGGAGTATGAACAAAGCTTGAAAGCACATATCCACATTGAAAATTTTGAAGGAAGGTGAAAATCCAAAACTCATGAATGGGCTTGGTTTGGGCCTCCAACCCATTGAAACAGATCATAAATAGGATTTAGAACAGAATTGGAAGTTTCTAGTGATCATTTTCGTGGAGAATCCATTGGAGAGAAGTGGAGCAAGAAGCTTGAAGTTGAGATTTGATTTTGGAGTTCAAGGGCGAATCAAGATCAATTGAGGATTTCTTTACCTTCATCAAGCATCTTGGAGTGAATCTGCACTTTCTTGGAGGTTGAAGATTGCAAGAACTACCTCTGTTACAAGCTTGAACACAGGTTGGTGAATTTTACGATTGTGCTTAGTTTAAGCAGTGTTAGATAGAAATTCATAGGTGTTGCACCCCAAAATTTGCTCAACATTTCTTTACCTAGCTTATGTTTCATTTCATGCACATTAGCATTATCATTTGCATTTCATTGACATGTATGCAGGAGATCAAGAGGTATGATTACCAATCAAGAGCTACACAAGACTTTGAAGCTATCTAGAGAAAGTTATTCAAGTGTTCAAGGGTTGATATCCTTGTCAGAGGAGTTAAAAGATCCTCAAAGAGGGTGATTGAAACCAAGTGTGTAGGTCTCCTAACTTGAGAGTTGTGGGAAGTCATCAGATGGTTCTGAAGCCATGAAGTTTGACTTGAGGTCTTGAGAGAGCTCATGAGAAGTGTTGAAGATCACTTTGAGGCCCAGATAGGTCATTGTTCAAGAATAAGAAGCCTCATCCATGATTGATGCAGATAGGGTTTGACTGGGTCAACCCTAAGTCAACTGAGGATTTGAAGAAGGTTGAGACTTAATTCAAGAGCCATGTGATCATGGATTGATACATTGATATATTCTAAGGATGATTCAAAGGTTAACTCATCATGATTGAAGAGTTTGAGAAGTTTCAAGCCAGTGTTTCTAAGACTTGACAGTGTAAAATCTCCTAGTTTGAGCCCTATCTTCAAGGCAAATTAACTCACGATATGATTGTCATCTCATCTTGACCCCAACATGATTTTTGTAGAGCATGATCTTAGATTTAATTTGAGTACTATAAGTCCTTGATAGAATTTATAGAACTCAAGTTATGGCTTTGACAAGTTACAGGTCATCTGAGGCATGTGAATTTGGAGCTTGAAAGTTACCCAACTTGCATGACACTTTTGCCCTATAAGGATGATTCCTTTGAACTTTTGGTCGACATGAATGTTGTTCCTTATTCTCTTAGCTTTCCATAGAGTACTAGAAGTCCTTGATAGGATTTGTAAAACTCAAGTTATGGCTTTGACAAATCAAGGGTATTTTGGGATGTTGTGGTTATGGGTCATTTTTGGTTATGGGTCATTTTCACCAACTTAGACATCTCAAATGAAGTTTTGTCCAACTTGAAAGTTGCTCAAAATGGGGTTTTAACTTTGAACATGTATCAAAGAGACATTGAAATGGCTCAAGGAAAGACTTGGTTCAAGAAGTGGTGAAGAAGGAAGAATTAAAGGCATTTAATGACCAAAAATTGAAATAAATTGACTTGTGTCCAAACAAGGAAAAATTATAGGTCATTTTGAATGGAAAAAGAATTTTAGAAACTTTGGCAATATTAGAATTTTGGTTTGAGTCCATTTTCATGCAATTTTACTTTGTTGCTTCATGATGAAGTAACACAATCAACATGCACCATTGGATTGCAAACAAGGAAATGATCATAACCAATCAATTCAATATCTCATGATATGAAGATTCCAAGTGTTTTCATGCCCAAACAGAGTGCAAATCATGACTGTGCACATGAGATTTTGAAAGAGAAATTGAAATTGCAAAATCTCATTTGGGTGGTTACAGAAGTTTCTAGACATTTCCATTGAGTTCTATATAAGATTTGGAGTGTGTTCAGCCAGCTTTTTGGAAGCATTGGAAGTTGGTAGCATAGAGAGCATTGGATTTTGCAGAGCTGCAACTCAAGATCGGATTCTGAGATTGAAGAGAAATCAAGCCAAATTGAGGTGTGCATTAGATTCAGAGGAAGATTTGGAGTGAATCTGGATCATATTGGAGGAAGAATCGAGCAAGGATTGTACCTACTCTTCATCTGAAACCAGGTTTGTACCAATCAAAATTCTGCTTAATTTATGGAGAGATAGCTAGAAATCTTTAGGTGGTTAGGTTCATAGCATGATGTAGATGGATTTTGGTACAAGAAATTGAGGAGTAGAGACACTTTAGGTCATGGATCATTTTCTGTTGAGACGGATTTCTTGTGATTCTTGGAGAGATATCCATGATTGGATAGTGGAGATTAACCTCTGAAGAGTGTAGATTACATTAGGACCATTATTTTTGAGAATTGTGATGATCAAGATTTGGTGTATTTCTGAAAGTGTGATCGGGTTTGAAGTTAGAGCAAGAATTGGAGAATTTGGAGATTGGATTCGTGTTCAGGAGAAAAAATCGAGTGAGATGATGATTTGTTTCAGTGTTTTTGATGACCTGTGATAAGCACTTCACCGGAGAAGACGGTGGCGCTGCAACTCAAGTCACCGTCTGGAGAATTCCTTCCATCTGATTTGAATTGGGGACGATAAGCCGTGTCCATTGGATTAAGGTTTGACATTTGACTCAGGCAAGCAATGGAAGGCCACGATTTGTTTTAAATTTTGAAGAGAGATTGAGGAATGAAACGCACCGTTTCATTTAATTGTTGTTTTGGGCTTAAGGATCCAAATTCTATCCACACCCCCGTTTTGGCCCATGTCTGGAAATAAACTGGAAATAATTGCTATTTGATACGCAGGTTTTATTATTTTCTTATTTTCTTTATTTTTTCATCATTTCATATAGTTTAGAAATAATTCATAATAAATAGAAAAATAACTCAATCTGATCCAGGTTTTTTTCCCCTGACTCATGAATGAGTCTAGAATTTTAGTAAATTAAGAGTTTAGGAATTCATGCATTTTTTTTATTTTAATTGCATTTTTTGTATTTTAATTGATATTAATTTCATTATGGTTGGTACCTTGTCTTGCTGATTTTTGTGTGATGACTTGGTGATGATTTTTGAATTGATTTTTTGTGTGTCGCTAGTGTAGACATATATGCTCCTCTAGTAATTTTCTCACATTTTTGTGAAGAAGTTTAGGGCTGTTTTTGTATTGAAACTTTAGGTGCTCTAGTTTTAGGGTTTAACCTTAGTACCCCATAGTTTAGGATTTAATTCCAGGACTTATTGGATGATTTGATCTCTGGAATTAACATGGTAAGGTCATGATTTACTTAGGTTCCCATAGTTATTTTTATAGGATTTTACAATTGGTTTTAGTATTTTAGTTAGGATTAACTTTAGTACTAGGTTATAGGTGATCCTAACTTGCTAACTCAACTAGAATGATTTCTTTAGTTCCCTTAGACTATGGTTTTGCTTCTCTTGCTCTTGGATGATGATGAAGACTTATATGGGATGCTGTGGAATGCATGATGGAGCTTGGACTTGAAGTTTGCTCTCCCTTTGGCGTAGTTTGTTTAGGGTTAAGGATTATGGTTTTTAGGGAAATCTCTTAGAATAGATTTTCTTCCTTCATGAAACATGGAAGGTGTTGATCACTTCCATTCCTCCCTATGATATAATGTCTCATTGTGAAGGCCCCATCCCTCCTTTG
The DNA here is from genome assembly GCA_963859935.3 of Lathyrus sativus. NCBI lineage: Eukaryota > Viridiplantae > Streptophyta > Magnoliopsida > Fabales > Fabaceae > Lathyrus > Lathyrus sativus. The sequence goes on from OZ012741.1 coordinate 258,380,144, forward strand.
GTAGGATGAGTGGCTCCTCACAAATTGGTAGAACCTTTGAGGGTTCCTTTCCTTGATGGTGGAGTGCTTAGAGGTGACCTTTGGTCTTCACTTTGCTCACCACTATCCACACCTTGCTCTTGTTAGATGAATCTTTCTCCATTTCTAGAGGATGGAGTTCCTTGTTAGAAGATTGAAGATGCTAGAGGTTGCATTTCCCCTTTATGTGAAGACTGCCTTTGGAGCTGAAGCTTGAAGATCAAGAAGAACAAGTTGACACTTGTGAAGAGGATTAGATTGAGAATGAAGAAAGAGCTGAAGCCTGAAGAAGATGAAGAACAAGTTGATACTTATGATTGATGCCTTAAAGGCTTGAATAAGCAAGTTGATACTTGCTATTGAAGAGGATAGACTTGAAGAACAGTTACAGACTAAGGACTGAATTGCTGTCAGAGGATTGCTTTGCTGTGAAGCTGTGAAGCTGTTAATTTGCTTTCTTTCTTGTCTGTTTGCTTGCTGTGCAACTGTATTGATGTGACTTGTTTGATTTGCTTGATGCATTAGAATAAGTTCATGTTTAAATTGTGTTAAGCTAGGAGCATGATTGCACTAGAGGTTGAGTTGCTCCCTCTGCTTGTATTTTTACTGTATGGCTTTGCTTGCTGGTATTCGGTAGAGCCTTGCTCCCTTACCTATGTGGTTTGTGTTTTGCTTGATGGCATTTTATTTCTTCTGTATGATTGCAGTTATTCATATCTGGCTTGAGGTCGAGACGAGCTTGTGGAGGCTGATGCCCCACACACATTTCCTCCCTCACTTGCATTGCATGCATTTTACAGTCGTTTACTGTTTACTGTTTAAGCTGATGCTTTATCTGCCTCTATTTATCATTGACATGATCCCCAAGGAATCTCACTTACTTTGATAAGGAAGTAATGATTAGAACTTTAGGTTGAAACCTATGCATGATAACTTCTAGGAGTTCCCTGTTTCAAACCTCAACCATAGGATGAATCCTTGGCATGACAACATTAGGACTTGATAGTCTCCCCGTAGTTGTCCCTCTCTCTTCTCATCTCAAACAACAGTAAAAAAGGAAGTAAAGGCAAGTTAGTATAAGCGCGTTACGGGCCTTAAGCTACTTGGGTAATGATAATTGAGCGGCCTCCTCTCAATCGTCTAGAATGTTTAGTATACGTCCTTTGGACGATATGCGACGCATTCGTTCCCAGGTCATAGTCTCTAGTCCTGTACGAACTACAGACAACTAAAAAACAGTTCTTCCGTAAAAGACAAAAAACAAACTTCAAACCTTTTTGCCCCGTGGGCCCATAAGTCAAAGGAATCTTTTCTGAAGAAAAGAGTGTCGTTAACTCCCAGTTATACCGCAAACGGTAACGCCTGAGTCTCCAAAGGTCGAGCTGCATACGCCAAACTGCTGGAACTGTTTGTTAACCCTACTCGATAAAACAGATGAATCTGAATCCCCGTAATCCGTATTATCCCGAACTACGTAAGCTCTGATCTCTCAAGCCTGTTGAGAGTACGTAGGCACAATACTGATGTATTGGCGAGCCACCTTCCCCCGTAACCCGTAGTTAGTCGAACTACGTTGAATCTGATTTCTCATTCTCTGATGAGAATACGTAGGCATAAAGTGTGACACTTTGCCGAGTCATTTTCTTTTCTTTTCAAACCAGCCTTGATAGGTAGATAGCAAAACAACCCGTCAGATAAGTACAACAAGCGTGGATCCCATCGAGTACGATGGACGTGAGGGGTGCTAATACCTTCCCCTTGCGTAACCGACTCCCGAACCCAGACAATGGTTGCGATGACCTTGTCTTATACCTTCTCGTCAGGTTTTTCCGATCGTTTCCTTTCCCGCTCTAAGGGATAAATAATGAAAGGTGGCGACTCTTCTGTTTTTCCGGCACCTTATTTTCGCGGTAGCGACAATAGGTGGTTAGGATCCTGATGATGTGTAGTTGGATTTAGGATGATTAATGGCATGATTAGAGACGATTTAGGTTGGACACCATTTTCGGTTGAGATTGGGATTTTGAGATTCGTGCGTTTTCAGAATGAACAAATGATATGGTTAGATTGCTGGTGAAATTCTGGACAAGATTCATGTAAGGATCGTGGCGAATGGTGGTCTGCAGAGGAAGTTAGGGTTGTGCAGGGTGATCGGAAATGTCACCGGCGGTGGCCATGGCTGCGCGCGAATGTTGCAGAGTTTGAATGAGGAAGATGGAATCTTCACCATCCGTTTGTGTGGAAATGTTGACTCAGTCATTCATCCAAGCGCATATGTTGCGCCACGTACCCTCCCCCCTTGTACGCTGCGTTTCACTAATTGGAATTCAGGATCTTGTGTTGTGATACATGCACCAAAGGAGCACTGGTTCGATACCAGGCGTGTGCAATTTTCCCTTAATTTTTCTGAACTGAAGAGAATATGATTGAATTCAAGGCGTTCGGCTTAGTGAACTTCCTGTTATCCCCACCCCTCCATGCAGGCCCAAAGTGGATTTTCAACATGATTCCCTTACTCAATACACCCCTCCCTGGTTATTCTTATGAGATGAACTGATGGGCCTAGCGTCCTCCTTGCTATGTGCACCCCCATGGTGATGGGCCCAGGCGTTTTGAACTGGCTTTATTTGCTGATTGCACCCTCTATTCACTTCTCTTTAATATTGTTTTATTATTTTTGTGCATTTTATGTTAGTTTGATTTTAATCCATTTAAAATAGAAAAATAGGTCAATTAATTCCAGAATTTTTCCCCCTGAGTCATGATTGGATCTAGAATTTTATTGAATAAAAAAATTAGGGAAATCATGCATTTTCAATTTTTGTGCATTTTTTACATTTTATTTGATAATAAAATGGCCATGGTTGATACCTCTGTTTGATGATTTTAGTTTGAGCATTTGGTGATGATTTTTGGCTTGATTTTTTGTGTGTGATTAGCTAGGACATGTATGCTCCCATAGTATTTATCTCACATTTTTGTGATGAAATTAGGTGTTGTTTCTAGGTTGAAACTTTAGGTGCTCCTTTTTAGGGTTTAAGCTTAGTACCTTGTAGTGTAAAATTTGTTTCTAGGTCTTATTTGAGGATTTGATCTCTGGCACTAACATGGTAGAGTCATGATTGACATAGTTTCCCATAGTTATTTTTGTAGTATTTTATAATTGATTTTAGTATTTTAGTTAGAATTAACTTTAATACTAGGTTTTAGGTGATCCTAACTTGCTAATTCAACTAGAATGATTTCATTGGTTCCCTTAGAATAGGGTTTTGTTTCTCTTTCTCTTGGATGATGATGAAGACTTGTGTGGGCTGCTGTGGAATGCATGGTGGAGCTTGAACTTGAAGATTTCTCTCCTTTTGGTGTAGTTTGTTTAGGGTTAAGGATTAGGGTTTAGGGAGATCTCTTAAAATAGGTTTTCTTCCTTCATGAAACATGGAAGGTGTTGATCACTTCCGTTCCTCCCTATGATGTAAGGTCCCATTGTGAAGGCCCCATCCCTCCTTTGGTAGGATGTGTGGCTCCTCACAAATTGGTAGAACCTTTGAGGGTTGCCTTCCTTGATGGTGGAGTGCTTAGAGGTGACCTTTGGTCTTCACTTTGCTTTCCCCTATCCCCACCTTGCTCTTGTTAGATGAATCTTTCTCCCTTGCTAGAGGATGGATTTCCTTGCTAGAAGATTGAATATGCTAGAGGTTACACTTCCCCTTTGTTTGAAGACTGCCCTTGGAGCTGAAGCCTGAAAATCCAGAAGAGCAAGTTGACACTTGTGAAGAAAATTAAATTGAGGATGAAGAAAGAGCTGAAGCTTGAATAAGATGAAGAACAAGTTGACACTTGTGTTTGATGCACTGAAAGCTTGAAGAAGCAAGTTGATATTGCTATTGAAGAGGAAAAGCCATGAAGAGCAGTTACAGACTGAGGACTGAGCTGCTGTCAGAGGATTGCTTTGCTGTGAAGCTGGGGAAGCTGTTGATCTGTTTTCTTTCCTGTTTGCTTGCTTTCTTGTGCAACTGTATTGAGGTGATTTGTTTGATTTGCTTGATGCATTAGAATAAGTTCATGTTTATATCGTGTTAAGCTAGGAGCATGATTGCACTAGAGGTTGAGTTGCTCCCTCTGCTTGTATTTTTATTGTATGGCTTTGCTTGCGGGTATTCGGTAGAGCCCAGCTCCCTTGCCTATGTGGTCTGTGATTTGCTTGATGGCATTTTATTTCTGTATGATTGCAGTTATTCATATCTGGCTTGAGGTTGAGATGAGCTTGTGGAGGCTGATGCCCCACACACATTTCCTCCCTCACTTGCATTGCATGCATTTTACAGTTGTTTACTGTTTACTGTTTAAGCTGATGTTTTATCTGTTTCTGTTTATCATTGCCATGATCCCCTAGGAATCTCACTTCCTTTGACAAGGAAGTGATGATAGAACTTTAGTTTGAAACCTATGCATGATAACTTCTAGGAGTTCCCTGTTTCAAACCTCAACCATAGGATGAATCCTTGGCATGACAACATTAGGACTTGATAGTCTCCCCATAGCATTTGTTCTATTCTCATCTCAAAACAAATTAAAATACAGTAATAAAGGTTAACTGATGTCTTACTGTTGCGGTGGAAATAGGATATCAAATTATTAATTAATTTGAATCGCAATTCAATTCACAACCGCTCTTTGATTTATCCGAAGGAAAAGGTCAAAAGAGGGAAAACCTATTTTTGCATTGTAAACACAATGCGGGGAAAGATCTAGGGTTCGGGGGTTGGTTAAATTTAGGGAAGGTATTAGCATCCTAAACTTCTGTAGTACTCTACAGGAACCTTTTGTTCAGATGTTTACTATTTTCTTTATTTATTTGCTTAAGGTATATGTACAAAAGATTAAAAGTGAGAAAAGAGACCTAAGGGGTTAATTCTAAGTTTACTCGGCAAGACATCGCATCTTGTGCCTACGTATCCTTACGGGAGTGGAATCAGAGTAATCGTAGTTCCCCTCAATAGGGAGGTTAGAGACTTCTTGACTGTGTCAAGGTCTCAAGGGGAATAAACATGTCTTAAGGGCACGCTTACGCGGAGTGTAGAAACTCCAAATCTCTACGTTGAAATGTTAAGTTGTAATTAGGGTTAAATTAGGGATTCCACGGCGGGAAACCCTAAAATGAGTGCGGCGGCTCTTTGACCTAATGCTAGGGGTAAAATGGTAATTTTGTCCACAGCGAGACATGTATGAAAAATTAGGGTTTGTAAGGGTTGTAAGGGTTTGAAGTTGAGGACTATTGACACGGCGGTCAAATGGCTAGACCTAATTCCTTCGGAGGAGTGAGATTATTGGTAAAGACGCGATAAACATACAATGGCAGAACATAAAGTGCGGAGAGATAAATGCGACAATTGTCTCGCAAAATTACATCCCATAAGCAGTTACAAATATGATAATTGAATATTTAAACTGAAAATAAAATCAATTGAACTTAGTCAGCTGCAAAAAACTAAAACAAACAGAGACTGTTATTATACGGGGTTAGACAAAAAATTAGACGGGAATGTTAGGAATTTAAGTAGAAAATTATAATTTTAACGAAACAAGAAAAAAAGGTTAGAAATTTGGATCTTAAAAATGAGGATGTTAGCGAAAAATTAATAAGCAATGAAAATTGATATGCAAAGAAGATGGCGATAATATACAAGTGATAATGGAATATGAAATAGCAACGATGATGTTAGATTATGTACAAATATAAAAATAAATACAAAAATAAATAAATAAATATTAGTGAACAGGTTCATGGATAATCAATAATACTGTTAGGAATGAAGGATGAAAATTGGAATTGACGATAATTAAAATTTAAGTGATGAATGTTTCGAGACGGTGAGAATTTAGGTAATTAGAAAAGAGTTAGAAGGGAATTAGGTTTTTTTTGTGTGAGATTTGGAAAAGTTAGAACTTTAATGTGATTAAGAAAAAGAAAATAAATTAAAAGCTAGAATTAAAAGTTAGCAAAAAAATTAGAACTTCGAAATTTGGTTTTTAAAAAAAAGGTTAGAAAATAAAAATAAAAGTTTGAAAATAAAAGAGAAAAGGTTAGAATTTTAATAAAAAAAGAGTTAGAATGTTAGAATTTTAATTAAGAAAAAATGGTAGAAATTTTGAAAAAAAGATATAAAAAAGATTAGAAATTAAAAAAAAGAAGAGTTAGTTACTTTTGATGAAGACTGTAAGAGTTTTTTATGCTTGTCGATCCCCTGTTTTGTTGCTCCTGAGGGTCCTTTTATACTTGATTTTTTTAAATCTTTTTCAATCTCAGATTTGATTTGAATATCTCAATCTTTTTCAATCTCTGATTTGATTTGAATGAATTTTTATGATGATTTCAGATTTGATTCAATGATGGTGATGTTGATATTTAGATCTGATTTTCTTATGATGATGATATGATCTGATTGATTTGATTTTGCTCCATTTGTGATTTATTGTGATTGGATTTGATAAAAAAAAATGTTGGGATTTAAATTTAAAAAGTTAGCAAAGAAAATAAGAGTTTCAAGTTAAATAAAAATTAGAGTTTTAAGTTTAAAAAAATGAGTTAGAATTTTAAAATAAAAAACATTTGAATGTTGATTTTAAAAAATGTTAGAATTATTTTAAAAACTGTTGGAATTTCATTTTAAAAGGAATTTAGAATTTAAAAAAAGAAAAAGAAAAGGGCGTTAGAATTTAATTTTAAAAAGAATTTAGAATTTTAATTTGAAAAAGGATGGTGTCAAAAAGATTTAGATTTAATTTTTTTTTTAAAAAAGGATAGATTTAATTTATAAAAAAAAGGTTAGATTTAATTTTTAAAATAGTTAGAAAAAAAGATTTAATTTTAAAAAGAATTTAGAGAAAAAAAAGATTTAATTTTAAAAAGAAGTTAGAGAAAAAAAAAGATTTAATTTTTAAAAAGAAGTTAGAAAAAAAAGATTTAACTTTATAAAAGTTAGAAAAAAAGATTTAGCTTTAAAAAAGTTAGAAAAAAGATTTAGCTTTAAAAAGGAGTTAGAAAAAAAGATTTAACTTAAAAAAAGTAGTTAGAAAAAGGATTTATCTTTTAAAAAAAGTTAGAAAAAAGATTTAATTTTAAAAAGAAGTTAGATTTTTATTTTAAAAAAAGTATTAGAATTTGATTAAAAAAATGTGTTAGAAATTAATTTAAAAAAGGTTATAAAAAAAAATTTACTCTTAAAGAAAAGAAAAAGAAGTTAAATTTTAATTTAAATCCTAAAAGTTAGTAAGAAGAGCTTAAAATGATTTAAATAAATAAACTAAATAGAAAAAAAAAGTTAATAAAAAACATTAGTAAAGTTATAAAAAAAATTAAATTATTATTAGTTAAAAAACAAGATTTAAAAAAAAGGTTAATTTATTAAATAAGAATTTAAAATAAAATAAAAAAATAAAATAAAATAAAAAAGAAAGGGTAAAATTTGGGGTATTACAGTTGCCCCTATTTAAATAACTACACCGGATGATTTGAGTGGCCGAGACTCAAGGAATCATGGTGGAGGGATTTAAATATAGATAACCGAAAATTTTGCCCTTAGATGCAGTGATATGAAAATGCTATGGATAACACGAAATGAAATGTAATGCTGACACACTGTGAATATGGTATGATGCGTAAGATGCAAGTGATAAATGCAAGGATACAGACGACATGACGGCGTATGGGACGGACATGACGACCAAACACTGGGGAAAACGACGCGCTGGGATAGCAACACAACACTGGGGAATCCTAAAATGATGGTCAACTGGTACGGCTACGTCCAATTGTCATTTTTAGAAAAGGAACGAGATTCTCGAATGGAGATGGTACCTATGAGACGGCCTCCACTGGGGAATCTAAAAGTAAAACTGGATCATGTACGACTGCAAGATCGATCACAGAATGCTGGAGCATTGAGCAAAGAATAACATCCAAGCTTCTGTAAACTATCTCTCGTGACAGGATCAAACGGACTTTTCGGGAATCCGTAGCAAATATACAGGGTGAAAAGAACCGGCTGTATGCCAAAATAAATGGACTTTAATGGGAAATGCCCTGATAAGCTTCTTGAGGGAGAATGGTCACTCATCGTTGGAAGGGACTTATATGCCAAAATGGATAAGCACTCAAATAAAGAGGCTGCTGCTTATCTGATAAATAAATCTTCTCGCATTTAAGGTCGGCGCCTGGAATACGATTCTGATTCTTCTCTTACTGAAGGATAAATAAACTTCTCCATGCTTCAAGATCGTTCTCTCCTGAACATGAAAAGGGTAAACTGAACTTCCTCATACTTCAGAATCGTGCTCTCCTGAATATGATTCGGCTCTTTCGGGTAAATGAAATTCTTCATACTTCAGAATCGTGCTCTCCTGAATATGAAAAGGGCTAACTGAACTTCCTCATACTTCAGAATCGTGCTCTCCTGAATATGATTCGGCTCTTTCTTGTAAATGAAATTCTTCATACTTCAGAATCGTGCTCTCCTGAATATGAAAAGGGCTAACTGAACTTCCTCATACTTCAGAATCGTGCTCTCCTGAATATGATTCGGCTCTTTCTTGTAAATGAAATTCTTCATACTTCAGAATCGTGCTCTCCTGAATATGAAAAGGCTAACTGAACTTCCTCATACTTCAGAATCGTGCTCTCCTGAATATGATTCGGCTCTTTCTTTTACTAAAGGGTAAATGAACTTCTTCATAATTCAGAATCGTCCTCTCCTGAATATGATTCCGCTCAAACCTCCCCGTACTTCAAGATCGTGCTCTCCTGAATACGATTTGGTTTCTTCTTTTACTAAAGGGTAAATGAACTTCTTCATAATTCAGAATCGTGCTCTCCTGAATATGATTCCGCTCAAACCTCCCCGTACTTCAAGATCGTGCTCTCCTGAATACGATTTGGTTCAAAACCCCCCCCATACTTCCAGACGACAGGTAAATGGAAGCCCAACTGCTCCATGGAGATGGCCATTTGCTGCAAGTCATAACGAAGATAGGATCGGCTTCTTAGGTAAGAAATGTTGTATATCGATGCTGTAAGATGTAGGATTGTAATAATAAATTATCCAGGCATGAACTGGCATGTATCTGTAAAGGATTGTAGTTGATTTTCTTGAAAGATAGTGCAAAATAAATGCACGTCCGGTTGGGATTGACGACCGACAAGACTGAGATTCAATCTAGGATCGAGCTAGAAAGAAGACTGGTAATCAAGACTCCATCGAGGGAATGAACTCGAAGGGTAGATATCTTATCCTGGCGAGGAAAGATAGCTGAAGTAACCGTCATCCACGAGGATCGAGCTCCGTGGGGAAACTGGAAACACATATGTGTTTTATGCTTAGGGCTGACAATCTATTTGGAGAGAATGGACGAACCCAGTTACTCGGCGGTAACAACCAAATGATGGTGAAACACAATGAACCTGTGAATGCTAATGCATATGTTAATGCATATGTTAATGTGAATGTATGTTGATGTCTATGTATGTAAGATGTTATGAAATGAGTATGTAATGAGTATGTAATGAGTATGTAATGAATATGTAATGAATATGTAATGAATATGTAATGAATATGTAATGAAATAGGCATGTGATGTTTATGCCCTTGCGTATGCTGACGAAACAGACTAGAGACGGGACGAGAGATGAAATAAACATCTCGACGGAAATACCCTGCGTTCTCTGCAACCAATACGTCAATCATGGGTAAGAAAGATCAATGGTAGAACCAAATCTGGTTTTAAAGTTCTGAATTCTCTGGGGAGAAGGTAATCTGCTTGGGTGTACAGTATCACGTCTTCACATGGGGAGAAGAAAACCTGAGGGACACTTTTGAGTTACCCAAGAAAAAGTTGTCAGCTTATAGTCTCTCTGGGGACTATGAAGAGGCAATAGTTTAGGAGCCTGTTGCAACACTGAGATTTACTGGGGAGTGAAGGCCGCTGTGAGTAAAATCCCTCGGGTGCACGAAGAAAACATGGTTTTGATCTTGAAGGATCTTGTAGTAGTCGCCATTTGTTTTCCTTTAAAACACGGTGCCCCAGGATACTTGTGTTGTGAGGTATGGTCATCTCAAGAGGATTTTATAGAGAACACCGAGTCCGGTTGCCCCATTGTTCTCAAACTCTTTGAGAGATTTGTCAGGTCTCGACGTAACTGGCACAAATTAATCGTGTTACAACGAAATCTTTGGGAAATAGCTCTTAAGAATGTCAGACTCGCGTTGGTAAGCGAATTGGGAAACTGCCTGCCCCTGTTCAGCAGGATCTTCAAGTTCCACGGGTTATGTTCATATGTAAATCTCTAAGATATCAAGCAAAGTTGTCATGCCTGAAATGCCCATCCTGAGCTCGTCAATGTACACATATATTTGTCTTGAATTTTTGTTTTGAAAAAAAAGATATCGCAACAACTTGTGACCGAAATCGCTAGTCAGGATATAAGTTTTAATTATAATGCCAACATGAATTTTTTCTGAGCATAGCTCGTAGGAGTCAGGAAACGTGATCTTGTCAAGTATGCTTTCAACCGAAGTCCTAGTTCAATTAGGTCTTTTAAAGGTTGTATCGTGGCTCGGTTCACGGTTTAAGAAACAAAAGATAAAGGCTCAAAGTTATATTTGTACCCACCCATCTTCGTGATGTTCGCCAATCCTAATTCAGTTAATCGGATACGAACACTCGTATCTCAAGCGGATTTGCTATGGTCGAGAACTTATTAAGGCTTTGGACATGGCAGTCACTCACCTATTTCTAATGGCAATTGGTCACACGATTTTGTTCTTTACTAGGGATTATTTATTGTACCCTCTTGTTTGCTTTTATTCCCTAACTTTTGCCTGGACAACATCTTTTGATTTGCCTTTGGAGTCCAGCGGGATGCCCCAGTTTTGCCTAAGTCTCCTTCATAGGTTTCGACGTAGCGGGCTCTTATTTTTTTGAATATTCTTTTATGCACAATTCGTGTAAATCTTTCGAAAGGCTCGTGACTGCCCCACTCCTTAGGTAACCGAGGGATAGCCATTGTATTGGACTTCTCAAGATGCTAAGGATAAATTCTCGAAGGTTGGCTCTTCCTTTTTTAGGATCTAAGCGCTCGATCGGCTTAACTGAAACCTACCCTGCCCCAGGTTATGATGAAGGTTCTTAAAAGAAAGAAAACTCCTACTTCAGGGCTCAAAGAGGTTAACGAGGGATTAACATCCTTATATCTCCAGTGTTTGGGCTTTAAAACAATGCCTTACATCATCAGCGGATTTCAATCGAAGCATACGACAAGAGATTTGACGTTTCTGGTTCATCATCCTCCCCCCAATTCTCCATCAGAACAAGAGATCGGGTAAAGTTGGCATTATGATTTATGAAAACGTTTTTTGAATGAGTGAAACGAATGGATTTATTCAAGACAAACACATGCGTTGCATTAATTAATCAAAGATAAACAAGTTCATACATGCTAAATATGCTTAATCAAAGAGAAATACATATAAATAAACAAATGAACTGTCGGAAAAATCCTTCTAAATGGTTTATGAAATTCAAAAGCAACAGTTTCCTTTGGCGGAGCCTCAACGGAAAGGACGTCTGGCTTATGATCACTGCGAGTCATCATGGTTTGCCCCAGTTACGCTGGTCACATCTTCAACAGTTTTCAGTCGTTGCTTCAAAATAACTTTCCCAGATTCTTTGTTGATCCCGGTCATATCATCTTGAGGGTTACTGAAATGAAGCGGGCTAGGCCTTTGAATAATTACTGGATTCGGCTGATTTGCTGAGGGGTCAACACACTTTGCAGAATTTGAGCTTGACAAACGGGGAACCCCGAGAGGAGTCTCGATCTTCGGCTGAGCATTGCCAAAAGACAACTTCTTCGTTTCTAGCAAATTTCTGACAAAGTTCTTAAGAGCGTAGCAATTCTCTAGATCATGGTCGGGCGCACCCTCATGAAATAAACAATGAGCGGCTGCGTTGTAACCTGCAGGTAACGGATTAGGCGGAGGACCCAAAGCACGGGTGGTAATCAGACCTTGTTGTACCAAATGGGGGTATAACTCAGTGAAAGTTATCGGAATTGGAGGACAAAGCTTATACTGCCTCTTACGGGGATAAGGAACCTGAGTCTGTGATTGTTGGTGAACAGGAGCGTTGGGCACTCGTTGACTGTTGACATGAACTTGCATGGGCGGTTCCTCGAACGTGCAGGTCCTTTACCATGGTCGGAGTTAGGAGTTTTGCACTTTGGAGGGGTAGCTCGTTGAACTGGTTGAGCACTAGGAGGCACCAAACCGGATTGAAGACCGTGAGGAGGTACATTCTCGACAGTAACAGCTGGTTGAGGTTCCATAACGGTATTAGTCTTAGAAACAACAGTAGACTGAGCATCCACCTTCACACTAAGAGCTCGTAACATCTCCAAAATCTGCCCTACACTTCCTCGAAGATCTTCGAGTTCATGGCTGACACGGTTGATCTCTTGGTTTTGATCTTCCATCCTTTCGAAGGGTCGTATTGATGCAGAGAACTCAGGGTGACAAAACTGGAGGGTGAGAGAACCGAGTATGAGAAATCGGGAGACACATGCAATGCAAAAGTATGATGCTAAAATGTGAATGCAAATGAAGATTTCATGGAATTCAAACATTTACGAATGTCGTGGGGTACCAAGGAAATCTTTTTCTTGTTTTTTTTCATTTTATTTTTTTATTTATGGTATCCCGCGATATCCATAAATGATGTTTGAACTCCATGAAATACAATGCAATGAGATGCTTTATGGATGCAATGCATGAAAACACACAAAGTCCTAGGTTAAAGGAACGTGAGCGGAGTCAAGGTCTACCCATCCCAAAAGGAGTTTACTATAGGTTAGTTGTACCTGCCGAACAAGGTTCTACAAAGTGCCCAAAGTCATCAGCCCATCTTTCGGATATTATCAACCTTCCGACTGACTCGGGGGTGAATAATATTCTCAAAAGAACCTCTTTTGAGTGTAGTATCGCGTAGCAGCCATTGTAGGATTACTCCCACATAGCTCTCGCACTACGTCCTAAATAAGGCCGAGGTGGTGTTAAGGTACTACGGTCCTCAATATCACAGACTCCAATCGACCATGGAAAAAGTTTTCAACGATTACTCGTTCAACCGAACCATTTTCGAAAAGGTCTCAACTGAGCGGTGATTCTCGAATCAGCTTGGTCGGGATTCACTCCCTATAAGCCTCATCGAATATATCCCCATCCTATAATAATGTCACTAGTCCGGGCGTAGGACTTATCTCACATCACAAGGAACAGTCCCACAATCAAAGCACAAATATATACATGCAAATGAATAATAACACAGATAGTAATAAATATGAACAAATTAGGGATAACCCTCAAAAGTTTAGCAATTCCCCAGTGAAGTCGCCATTTTCTGTTGCGGTGGAAATAGGATATCAAATTATTAATTAATTTGAATCGCAATTCAATTCACAACCGCTCTTTGATTTATCCGAAGGAAAAGGTCAAAAGAGGGAAAACCTATTTTTGCATTGTAAACACAATGCGGGGAAAGATCTAGGGTTCGGGGGTTGGTTAAATTTAGGGAAGGTATTAGCATCCTAAACTTCTGTAGTACTCTACAGGAACCTTTTGTTCAGATGTTTACTATTTGCTTTATTTATTTGCTTAAGGTATATGTACAAAAGATTAAAAGTGAGAAAAGAGACCTAAGGGGTTAATTCTAAGTTTACTCGGCAAGACATCGCATCTTGTGCCTACGTATCCTTACGGGAGTGGAATCAGAGTAATCGTAGTTCCCCTCAATAGGGAGGTTAGAGACTTCTTGACTGTGGTCAAAGTCTCAAGGGGAATAAACATGTCTTAAGGGCACGCTTACGCGGAGTGTAGAAACTCCAAATCTCTACGTTGAAATGTTAAGTTGTAATTAGGGTTAAATTAGGGATTCCACGGCGGGAAACCCTAAAATGAGTGCGGCGGCTCTTTGACCTAATGCTAGGGGTAAAATGGTAATTTTGTCCACAGCGAGACATGTATGAAAAATTAGGGTTTGTAAGGGTTGTAAGGGTTTGAAGTTGAGGACTATTGACACGGCGGTCAAATGGCTAGACCTAATTCCTTCGGAGGAGTGAGATTATTGGTAAAGACGCGATAAACATACAATGGCAGAACATAAAGTGCGGAGAGATAAATGCGACAATTGTCTCGCAAAATTACATCCCATAAGCAGTTACAAATATGATAATTGAATATTTAAACTGAAAATAAAATCAATTGAACTTAGTCAGCTGCAAAAAACTAAAACAAACAGAGACTGTTATTATACGGGGTTAGACAAAAAATTAGACGGGAATGTTAGGAATTTAAGTAGAAAATTATAATTTTAACGAAACAAGAAAAAAAGGTTAGAAATTTGGATCTTAAAAATGAGGATGTTAGCGAAAAATTAATAAGCAATGAAAATTGATATGCAAAGAAGATGGCGATAATATACAAGTGATAATGGAATATGAAATAGCAACGATGATGTTAGATTATGTACAAATATAAAAATAAATACAAAAATAAATAAATAAATATTAGTGAACAGGTTCATGGATAATCAATAATACTGTTAGGAATGAAGGATGAAAATTGGAATTGACGATAATTAAAATTTAAGTGATGAATGTTTCGAGACGGTGAGAATTTAGGTAATTAGAAAAGAGTTAGAAGGGAATTAGGTTTTTTTTGTGTGAGATTTGGAAAAGTTAGAACTTTAATGTGATTAAGAAAAAGAAAATAAATTAAAAGTTAGAATTAAAAGTTAGCAAAAAAATTAGAACTTCGAAATTTGGTTTTTAAAAAAAAGGTTAGAAAATAAAAATAAAAGTTTGAAAATAAAAGAGAAAAGGTTAGAATTTTAATAAAAAAAGAGTTAGAATGTTAGAATTTTAATTAAGAAAAAATGGTAGAAATTTTGAAAAAAAGATTAGAAATTAAAAAAAAAAGAAGAGTTAGTTACTTTTGATGAAGACTGTAAGAGTTTTTTATGCTTGTCGATCCCCTGTTTTGTTGCTCCTGAGGGTCCTTTTATACTTGATTTTTTTAAATCTTTTTCAATCTCAGATTTGATTTGAATATCTCAATCTTTTTCAATCTCTGATTTGATTTGAATGAATTTTTATGATGATTTCAGATTTGATTCAATGATGGTGATGTTGATATTTAGATCTGATTTTCTTATGATGATGATATGATCTGATTGATTTGATTTTGCTCCATTTGTGATTTATTGTGATTGGATTTGATAAAAAAAATGTTGGGATTTAAATTTAAAAAGTTAGCAAAGAAAATAAGAGTTTCAAGTTAAATAAAAATTAGAGTTTTAAGTTTAAAAAAATGAGTTAGAATTTTAAAATAAAAAACATTTGAATGTTGATTTTAAAAAATGTTAGAATTATTTTAAAAACTGTTGGAATTTCATTTTAAAAGGAATTTAGAATTTAAAAAAAGAAAAAGAAAAGGGCGTTAGAATTTAATTTTAAAAAGAATTTAGAATTTTAATTTGAAAAAGGATGGTGTCAAAAAGATTTAGATTTAATTTTTTTTTAAAAAAAGGATAGATTTAATTTATAAAAAAAAAGGTTAGATTTAATTTTTAAAATAGTTAGAAAAAAAGATTTAATTTTAAAAAGAATTTAGAGAAAAAAAAGATTTAATTTTAAAAAGAAGTTAGAGAAAAAAAAAGATTTAATTTTTAAAAAGAAGTTAGAAAAAAAAGATTTAACTTTATAAAAGTTAGAAAAAAAGATTTAGCTTTAAAAAAGTTAGAAAAAAGATTTAGCTTTAAAAAGGAGTTAGAAAAAAAGATTTAACTTAAAAAAAGTAGTTAGAAAAAGGATTTATCTTTTAAAAAAAGTTAGAAAAAAGATTTAATTTTAAAAAGAAGTTAGATTTTTATTTTAAAAAAAGTATTAGAATTTGATTAAAAAAATGTGTTAGAAATTAATTTAAAAAAGGTTATAAAAAAAAATTTACTCTTAAAGAAAAGAAAAAAAAGTTAAATTTTAATTTAAATCCTAAAAGTTAGTAAGAAGAGCTTAAAATGATTTAAATAAATAAACTAAATAGAAAAAAAAAGTTAATAAAAAACATTAGTAAAGTTATAAAAAAAATTAAATTATTATTAGTTAAAAAACAAGATTTAAAAAAAAGGTTAATTTATTAAATAAGAATTTAAAATAAAATAAAAAAATAAAATAAAATAAAAAAGAAAGGGTAAAATTTGGGGTATTACACTTACGTTACGAGCCTTAAGCTACTTGAGAAAGGGTTGTTGGAGAGTTTCTTTTCAACAACTTGGATGTTTAGTATGGTACCCTTTGGGTGACATGCGATGCATTCACTCTCAGGTCATAGTCTCTAGTGCGATGTTGGTTGCGAACATCCTTAAAAAACAGTTCTTTCGTAAAAGACAGAAAATAAACATCAAACCTTTTTGCCCCGTGGGCCCGTAATTCAAAGGAAGCTTTTCTGAAGAAAAGAGTGTCGTTAACTCCCAGTTCTACCGCAAACGGTAATGCCTAAGTCTCCAAGGGTCGAGCTGCGTACACCAAACTGCTGGAACTGTTTGTTAACCCTACTCGAAAAATAGATGAATCTGAATTCCCGTAATCCGCATTATCCCGAACTACGTAAGCTCTGATCTCTCAAGCATGTTGAGAGTACGTAGGCACAATACTGACGTATTGGCGAGCCACCTTCTCCGTAACCCGTAGTTAGACGAACTACATTGACTCTGATTTCTCATTCTCTGATGAGAATACGTAGGCATAAAGTGCGACGCTTTGCCGAGTCATTTTTCTTTTCTTTTTAAGCCAGCCTTGATAGGTAGATAGATAAAACCAACCCGTCAGATAAACACAACAAGCATGGATCCCATTGAGTACAATGGACGTGAGTGGTGTTAATACCTTCCCCTTGCGTAACCGACTCCCGAACCCAGACAATGGTTGCGATGACCTTGTCTTATACCTTTTTCGTCAGGTTTTTCCGATCGTTTCCTTTCCCGTTCCGAGGGATAAATAACGAAACGTGGCGACTCTTCTGTTTTGCCGGCACCTTATTTTCGCGGTAGCGACAGCTGGCGACTCTGCTGGGGACTTGATAGTTTCCTGGGATCCAACGTCCCTTAGGCGAGTCAGTTTGGGAATCCAACGTCCCCTACTAGAGACAATCCTAGCGCTTGTATGATTACTTGTTGGGTTGTGTTTATTTATCGCACTTTATCTCCCGCACTTTATTTTCAGTATGATATGATTATCTGTACTGTTGTGGGAAGGGCTTTCTGATGAGTGAGAAGCCAGACCCAGGCTTGAGAGCTACATAGTATTAGAGTGGGTTAGTGGAGGACGTGCTTGCTTTGCTTGCAGCTGTTCCCATGTAATCCACACTCAGAAGAGGTTCTCTTTGATGGCTTCCTATCTGTCCTTTGGACTCGAGGGGTTGTTGGATCTGAGGATTGTCGACTCTGGGAACCGATCATTTGGAATTCAGCTAAGTGAGGCCGCTTCATGAGATGATGATGCCACACCTCCTGGGTATCGTATCATCATTTCTTGAAAGTCTGTGACGCTGATGACCGCATAGGATGCCAAACCTTTTCCGTGATTAGGTCCATACCTGTGAGCAGGGTCGGGTTTGTTGCAGGGAACCTTAACCTTCATATTATCTGGTTTTCTTGACAATGAATCAGTTTTGTTGGTATCAGAGGTTCTCATCATCAGATATGTGTGTTCTTGACAGAGCAGATTTATGGTTTGGTATCAGGGGTTTCTTCTCATCTGAGATATGATTGTTCTTGACAGAGCAGTATTGTGGTTTTGTTGATACAGAGCCTTCATCTCCTCAACAGCACAGTCATCTTGATCTCCTGCTGCATGATTGCATTTTGCATTGCTTGCATCCTCATTTGCATGTCATTAATGTGTGTCTGTGTTGCAGGTGAATATTTCTCCCCTGGTTCTAGTGATCTTGATCCTTATGGCAGATATGACATCTCTGAAGAAGACTGTGGCTTACAAGCTACCAACACCTGACATCCGAGAGTTGCGAGCTTTGATTTCTTTGGCTGATAAGACAGTGATGGAGAGTTTCAGACAGAGTTATGGGAGACTTCTGAGTATTGTGTATAAGCTTCCTACGTACGAGTTGAATGGCCTCTACGCCCTGCTATGAGAGTCAATCCTAGCGCTTGTATGATTACTTGTTGGGTTGTGTTTATTTATCGCACTTTATCTCCCGCACTTTATTTTCAGTATGATATGATTATCTGTACTGTTGTGGGAGGGGCTTTCTGATGAGTGAGAAGCCAGACCCAGGCTTGAGAGCTACATAGTATTAGAGTGGGTTAGTGGAGGACGTGCTTGCTTTGCTTGCAGCTGTTCCCATGTAATCCACACTCATACGTGGTTCTCTTTAATGGCTTTCTATCGGTCCTTTGGACTCGAAGGGTTGTTGGATCTGAGGATTGTCGACTCTGGGAACCGATCATTTGGAATTCAGCTAAGTGAGGCCGCTTCAAGAGATGATGATACCACACCTCCTGGGTATCGTATCGTCATTTCTTAAAAGTCTGTGACGCTGATGACCGCATAGGATGCCGAACCTTTTCCGTGATTAGGTCCATACCTGTGAGCAGGGTCGGGTTTGTTGCAGGGAACCTTAACCTTCAGATTATCTGGTTTTCTTGACAGTGAATCAGTTTTGTTGGTATCAGAGGTTCTCATCATCAGATATGTGTGTTCTTGACAGAGCAGCTTTATGGTTTGGTATCAGGGGTTTCTTCTCATCTGAGATATAGTTGTTCTTGACAGAGCAGTATTGTGGTTTTGTTGATACAGATCCTTCATCTCCTCAACAGCATAGTCATCTTGATCTCCTGCTGCATGATTGCATTTTGCATTGCTTGCATCCTCATTTGCATGTCATTAACGTGTGTCTGTGTTGCAAGTGCATATTTCTCCCCTGGCTCTAGTGATCTTGATCCTTATGGCAGATATGGCATCTCTGAAGAAGACTGTGGCTTACAAGCTACCAACACCTGACATCCGAGAGTTGTGAGCTTTGATTTCTTTGGCTGATAAGACAGTGATGGAGAGTTTCAGACAGAGTTATGGGAGACTTCTGAGTATTGTGTATAAGCTTCCTACGTACGAGTTGAATGGCCTCTACGCCCTGCTGCAGTTTTACAACCCACAGCTCAGATGCTTTGTGTTTCCAGACTATGTCCTAGCTCCGACCTTGGAAGAGTACTCTGACCTGTTGGGGGTGCCTTTGATGAATCAAATGCCTTACTATCGTGTTGAGGGTGAACACAAATTGAGTAAGCTGACTGACGCTTTTCATGTAGATGAGTCTGAATTGGAAGGGATGGTATCCAGAAAGATTGGAGTTCATGGTTTCCTT
The DNA here is from genome assembly GCA_963859935.3 of Lathyrus sativus. Classification (NCBI taxonomy): domain Eukaryota; kingdom Viridiplantae; phylum Streptophyta; class Magnoliopsida; order Fabales; family Fabaceae; genus Lathyrus; species Lathyrus sativus. Next base: position 258,399,646 of record OZ012741.1, read on the forward strand.
TTGCATTTCCTGATGGAAAAAGCCCGAAAGTTTGCCGAGAAGGGTCGTTGGGATGTGTTCAATGCCTTCTTAGCCCTTTGTATCTACGGGATCGTGCTATTCACGAGTCATCCGGACTTCATAAGTATGGATGCTTGCCATATATTTGCCTCCGAAAATCCAGTGCCCACTCTCCTCGGAGACGTCTACCATTCAGTTCACAGCAAGAATGAAAACAGAAAAGGGAAGAACGTGGCATGTTGTGCTCCTTTACTTTATAAGTGGTTCGCTAGCCATCTTCCTAAATCAGGGCCGTTCATTGATTCTGTTGAGTCTTCACCTTGGTCTGCACGTTTGATGGGTTTGACTGCTGACGATATTATCTTGTTTGATAGGGATCTGCTAGGCAACGATATTGTGTATAGCTGTTGTGGCTTTCCTAACGTTCCCTTGGTCGGAAGGAATGAATGTATTAACTACAATCCATCTCTGCTAGTACGACAATTCAGGTATGCACTACGAGGTCCTCCTGAAGAGGAAGAGATATAGGAATCTCTATATCTCACAGGGTTGCTTGAGGGCGACACTTTGGCTAAGGTACAAAATGCTTGGAGTAAAATTCATCGGAAAGGGAAAGTCTTGCTAGGAAAAAGCAACAACAAAGCCTTTGATCCGTGCATGACTTGGATTCGAGAAAGAGCCACCAAGTTTCTAATGTCGTTTCCTGCTGTGGAGCCGTTGTATCCTCTTGTGCACAAAGAGCCTACTACAGTTGATATTCAGAAATTCAACCAGGTACTCCAAGAGAAGGAAGAGCTGCGAAAAGCCAACGAAGAGTTGGAGAAAGAGATCGCTCAACTTCGGAAAGAGAAAAGTGAGGCCGTTTATACCTGCAAGAAGCAGACTGAGATGATCAACCATCTAGGCTCCAACCTGACCAAAGAAACTGATGCTAGGGAACGTCTGGGGTTGGACCTGAAGTCAGTACATGGCGTGTTGACAACCAAGAAACAACATCTGGACAGAGTATACCGGAAGCTAAACCAATACGAGAGGGTCTGGAGCAGCACCCTAGCCAAGTACAAAGAGCGGGAAGAAAAGTTGAAGCAGCGAGTAGCCGATCTAGAAGCTCAGATTATGGGGAAAGACGAGAATACAGAGGATGAAACCTCACTGCGACGAGACGTCCAGTATAGATTGGCTGAGGCCGAGGCGAATTTACAAGATTCTCAACTCCGGGCTGATGCTAAAAGGAGAAGAGTCGAGAACCATTCTGAATAAGGTGTTTCTAGGAGCGTTGTCGATAACCTCCCAGAGTCCATCAGGCAGAGGGACCTGCTGGCCCATGGTTTGCCTACTCAGTCAGATCATCCCACTACAAAGAAGTTGGTAGAAGATTTTCGTGCCCGTGGCTGCACCTGATCTTTTGTATCTTTCTTTGTACATTTTATGCATTGATATGCTGATCATCGCCAGGTCTATTGGTTGGGGTCATGCCTTATTGCTTTAGTTGTATGTGATTACAGTTGTACGCTACCCGAGCGGGCTTTTCAGATGAATATATGAGGATTTCTTTTCCATGATTGGATCATAGACTTTATTTGTCTCAGAAACTAGGATCGGGGGGGAATCTCCCCAAGGCACAGACACACGTTTGCATTTGCATGAAGCATTTGCATGACGAGCACCTTGTCGTTTTTTCTAACCCTTTGTGTATGCAGGTTGTTCCAGGATTGATCGAAGACTGATCCACCGCTATCCGACCAGAGTAAATCAAGCTAGAGCAATGGAACAAGTGCAAACTGACGTTCAGGAACTCCGAGAGAGGATGGACCATTTCATGGAGCTCATGCAAGTGGTTGCCAACGGCCAAGACCAACTCAAAACATTGGTCCAGCCCCTGATCTCAAGGGTTGACAGCAACGGTGTACTTCATGGTGGGAGTGTTCCAACCCCTCCTCCTATTGAAACTCCTCAGGGTGGCATCCCCGTGACCGGGGGGAATGGAAGTGGTAACAGCAATGTGATCACTAACATCGGGCTCAATGGTAATACGACTGGCGTCGGTAATGGAAATTTTGAGGCTAATGGCAACGCCGGACTAGGCAATGGCAACACAGGTGCTGGAAATCTGTATGGGCCTCAGCCATGGCTAGAAGATCGACAAGAAGATTTGTTCTGACAGAGGAGTGCTGACGGAGAACTGACTGCTGAAGCACGTCTGAGGTTTAAGGCACTCGAGGACAAAATGAGGAATTTGGAGAACCTGAACACTATGGGGGTTGACATGACTAAATTAAGATTGATTTCTGATTTCGAGGTGCCTCCTAAATTCAAGGTACCCGACTTTGAGAAATACAAGGGCACCACTTGCCCTCGTGTCCACTTAAGGTCATACTACCGAAAGATGTCTGCGCACTCTGAAGACGAGAAGTTGCTGATGCACTTCTTTCAGGATATCTTGTTCGGGCCATCCCTAGAATGGTACATGGGTTTGGAACCCACCAGTGTGCGCACTTGGAAGGAACTGGCTGAGGCCTTTGTACACCATTATCAGTATAACAATGACTTGGCTCCGAACCGGGTTCAACTGCAGAACTTGTCACAGAGGATCAACGAGGGGGTTCAAAGAATACGCCCAACGATGGCGTGAATTAGCAGCTAGAGTTCAACCGCCGATGGTTGAACGAGAGCTTGTTGAAATGTTTGTAGCCACTCTCCCGGGGGTCTATTACGAGAAATTGGTCAGCGGTATGTCAGGAAGTTTCTCAGATCTCATCATTACTGGCGAGGATGTTGAAAATGGGATCAAATTGGGGAAAATTCAAGGTGGTGATCTGTCCTCAGCTGGAGGAGGAAAGAAACCATATGGAAACAAAAGGCGTGAAGGAGAGACGAGCGCCGTGACCAATGCTCGAAGGAAAGGTAAAAGCCAGCGCCAGCAGGTGGCTAGCATAACCATCCCTGCTTTCCAACAACCCCAGCCACAGCAGCAGCAGCCAAATCAGCAAGGGTACAAAAAGTATCAGAACAGGGCACCTCTGTCAAGTCGTCATCTCGAGACACCGCCCATGTCTTATGCTCAGCTATTACAAACTCTGCTTCAGTTACAGCTAGTCCAAAAAAGAACCCTGGCTCCCTTGACAGGGGCACCTCCGCAGGGTTATGATGCGAACGCAACATGTGATTTTCACTCAGGGGCACCCGACCACACGATAGAAAACTGCAAAGCCTTCAAGCACAAGGTGCAAGATATGATGGATGCTAAGATCATCAATTTCTCAGATAATGTGCCGAATGTCACAAAGAACCCTATGCCGAATCATAGGGGAGGTGGGGTGAATGTGTTGACTGATTTCAAGGATCTGAAGACACCGCTTAGCTTCGTTAAAGCCAAGCTGATGAAGAGAGGCTTCTTTCCAGGCTATGGAGAATTGTGTATGGGCTGTGCAACTCGTCCTGATGGATGTGAACAGTTGATAGAGGGGATTCAGAGTCTGATGACCGAAGGAATCTTGCAGTTTAGCCGAAGGGCCGAATGTGGATCTGGAGAGGTAATGCTGAAGCAAGATGATGAGGTTGCCACCATCACCATCCCTCGCCAGACGATAACCATTTATGCACTCAGGCCGCCCACAATTACCATCACCAAAGCTGGGCCGATACCTTTTGAAAGCACCAATGTTGTCCCATGGCACTATGGGGCAGACGTCTACTGTAACGGAGAGAAGTTGGAACTAGAACCATATGGGCAGTCTGTGGATAACCTAGTGGGAATTGGCGGAATCACGCGCAGCGGAAGAGTATTTGCTCCACCTGAGGTTGTGGTGGACAAAACAGACAAAGTTGAGCAAACTGATAAGGGAAAGAGTAAAGTCGTTGAGGAAATCCCTCGGGGGGTAGAGAAGGACTTACTTGTAAAGGACGCTGAAAAGTTCATGAGGTTGATCAAGAAGAGTGATTACAAGATCATTGACCATCTTCATCAAACACCCTCGAAAAATTCAATCCTGAATTTGTTGCTGTGTTCGGAGTCACATCGCAACGCGCTGTTAAAGGTTTTGAATGCCACGTATGTACCGCAGGAAATCTCAGTCAACCAATTGGAAGGGGTAGTAGCCCACGTAAATGCTGGAAACGGGTTAGGGTTCACTGACCTGGAGCTGACGCCGAAGGGAAGAAACCACAACAGCGCCCTGCACATCTCGATAGAGTGTAGGGGAATAGTTATGGCTCATGTGTTGGTGGAAACTGGGTCATCGCTCAATGTTCTTCCGAAGAAGGCATTGATGAAGTTAGATACTCGAGGATTGATCTGCACACCCAGTGATCTGGTTGTGAAGGCGTTCGATGGAACCAAGTGTCATGTCTTTGGAGAGGTAACTCTGCCAATCCAAGTTGGGCCGGAAACGTTCGACGCAGTCTTTTACATCATGGACATCATGCCAGCCTACAGCTGTCTCTTAGGTCGGCCATGGATCCATTCTGCGGGTGTCGTGACCTCCACGTTGCACCAGAAACTCAAGTATGCTGTAGGGGGCAGCATTGTAACTGTATGTGGCAAGGAAGACACAATGGTGAGCCATTTGTCATCCTTCAAATATGTTGAGATGGATGGGGAAATCCACGAAACCCTATGTCAGGCCTTCGAAGCTGTTAAGGTCAAAGACGTGACTCCTGTAATGATTGAGAAACCAGAGATGACTCTCTCTTCCTTCAAGGAAGCCCGGGCCGTTGTTCAAGCCGGATCTACCCCAGGATGGGGGCAAATTCTAGAAATACCTAACAAACAGGACAAGTTTGGGTTAGGATACTCTCCTACGGCTGAAGCCTCCTCTTCTCACAGTGCGTCCCGGGGTAAAGGGCCGATCCATTTTACCAGTGGCAGGGTGATATTTGAAAGAGTCAACGCAGTGTCTGAAGACGGCGAAGACAGTGACTGCGACCTGGACTCTTGGATCCAGCCAAGCAAACCAGGCCAGAGCCTCAACAACTGGTCCATCAGGGATACCATCCAAGTGACAGGAAAAGAGTAATGATTTACTTTCTCCAATTATTGTACAACCCTATGTCCTACCCGGGGCATAGTGGTTTTATTGTCAGGGTCTTGCTTGATTATGTACATGCATTTTACCAATAAATCAAAAGGCGTTTTTCTTCGCATTCAAACGTTGTGATCTCTGTTATTCCTATTTTATATTTGTTTTGAAAAATAATAAAATGGCAATAGGGATTGTGCTAACCTGCATATCCTTGTTTTAAGCTTAACCCTTGATTTTGCAGGATCCACATAGCAGATGACATCGACTCTGGACCTTCTACGACTCACTTCGACTTTGATTGCCCGATCTATCAAGCTTAAGAAGAGGTTGATGACGACGAAGACCTTCCCGAAGAGTTGGCCCACTTGTTGAAACAAGAAGAGAAAGTTATTCTGCCTCATGAGGAAGAGATTGAGATTGTGAATCTGGGTTCTGAAGAGCTGGTCAGGAACGTCAGGATAGGGGCCGCACTGCAGAGTGATGTCAAGCAGAGACTGGTCGAGATGCTGAGAGCGTATAGTGACATCTTTGCTTGGTCATACGAAGATATGCCCAGACTTGACACTAACATCGTGGTCCATCACTTTCCGCTGCGAGATGATTGTCCTCCCGTTAAGCAGAAGCTTAGGAGGACGCGACCAGATATGGCTGTTAAGATCAAAGAAGAAGTGCAGAAACAACTTGATGCTGGCTTCTTAGCGGTCACCACCTACCCTCCGTGGGTCACCAACATAGTACCTGTACCGAAGAAGGACGGTAAGGTGCAAATGTGCGTCGATTATCGGGATTTGAATAGGGTGAGCCCTAAAGATGACTTCCCGCTCCCTCATATTGATGTGTTGGTCGACAATACAGCTCGGTTCTCCGTATTTTCGTTCATGGATGGCTACTCCGGCTACAATCAGATCAAGATGGCGCCGGAGGACATGGAGAAAACTACATTTATTACACCTTGGGGAACATTCTGCTACAAGGTAATGCCTTTCGGTCTGAAGAACGCAGGGGCCACTTACCAACGAGCAATGGTTACTTTGTTTCATGATATGATTCATCATGAGATTGAAGTCTATGTTGATAACATGATTGTGAAGTCCCTAACGGAGGAGGGACATCTGGTCAATTTGCTGAAGCTTTTTGAGAGGCTTAGGAAATTCAGGTTGAGGCTGAATCCTAACAAGTGTACTTTTGGAGTACGGTCGGGAAAACTACTGGGGTTTATCGTGAGTGAAAGAGGCATCGAGGTTGATCCTGCGAAGATAAAAGCAATACAAGAAATGCCAGCGCCAAAGACTGAAAAAGAAGTTCGTGGTTTCCTGGGCAGAATAAACTACATTGCAAGGTTTATTTCTCAGCTCACGGCCACGTGTGAACTGATGTTCAAACTGCTAAAGAAAGATCAGGCGATTATCTGGAACGAGGATTGCCAGAAGGCATTTGATAAGATAAAACAGTATCTACAGGAACCTCCGATCTTGATACCCCCAGTGGCCGGAAGACCCCTAATCATTTACTTGACAGTTCTTGAGAGTAGCATGGGGTGTGTTCTCGGTCAGCACGACGAGACGGGCAGAAAGGAGCATGCCATTTACTATTTGAGTAAAACGTTCACAGATTGTGAATCTCGTTACTCGATGCTGGAGAAGACGTGTTGTGCACTAGCCTGGGCTGCCAAATGTTTACAACAGTACATGCTCAATCACCAACCATGCTAATTTCGAAGATGGATCCGATCAAGTACGTCTTTGAAAAGCAAGCGCTTTCGGGCAGGATTGCCAGATGGCAAATGGTGTTGATGGAATATGACATTCAGTACGTTTCCCAGAAGGCCATCAAGGGAAGTGTATTGTCTGAATACCTCGCTGAACAGCCGATCGAAGATTATCAGCCGATGAAATTTGAATTCCCTGATGAGGATATCATGTTTCTGAAGGTGAAAGATTGCGATGAACCGTTGCCCGACGAGGGTCCAGATAGGAAATCCCAATGGAAATTGATATTTGACGGGGAGTTTAATTCTTACGGAAGTGGCATTGGGGAAATCATCATGACTCCCCATGGATCCCACATCCCGTTCACTGCTAGACTGACGTTTCCGGTCAACAATAACGAAGCAGAGTACGAAGCATGCATCATGGGTCTGGAGGAAGCAATTGATTTGAGAATCAAGAACCTAGATGTATATGGTGACTTGGCACTTGTGATCAACCAGGTTAAAGGGGGTGGGAGACTCATCAATCGAATTTGGTGTCGTACATGAATTATGCCATAAGGCTACTTCCGTTCTTTGATTGAGTGGAACTCCATCATGTACCCAGAGCTGAAAATCAGATGGTTGATGCCCTAGCCACGTTGGCTTCGATGTATAAAGTCAATTTTTGGAATGAAGCTCCAAGAATTGTCCTTTCTCGTCTTGATAGACCTGCATTCGTCTTTGCGGTCGAGGAAGCCTCCGATGGCAAGCAATGGTTCCATGATATCCAGACTTTCCTTATGACTAAGGAGTATCCCGCGGGAGCATCTACCCAGGATAAGAAGACTCTGAGGAGGCTGTCTGGAAATTTTTATCTCAATCCTGATGGAGTTTTGTATAAAAGAAACCACGATCTCGTGCTACTCAGATGTGTAGATGAGAAAGAGGCGAGTATGCTCATGGAAGAAGTCCATGAAGGCACATTTGGTACGCACGCCGGCGGGCATGCTATGACAAGAAAGATCTTGATAGCAGGATACTACTGGCTGATGATGGAGTCGGATTGCTTTAAACTCGCAAAGAGATGTCATAAATGCCAGATTTATGCTGATAAGATTCACGTGCCGCCATGCCCGTTGAATGTCATGTCCTCCCCGTGGCCGTTCTCCATGTGGAGTATCGACATGATAGGCAAGATCGAGCCCACTACATCTAACGGTCATCGCTTCATTTTAGTTGCCATCGACTACTTCACCAAGTGGGTGGAGGCAGCCTCGTATGCCAACGTGACCAAGCAGGTGGTGGCTAAATTCATAAAGAGGGACATCATCTGTCGATACGGAATTCCCGAGCAGATCATTACTGATAATGGTTCGAATCTGAATAACAAGATGATGAAGGAGTTGTGCCAGAGTTTCAAGATTGAACACCACAACTCATCTCCTTACCGGCCGGAGATGAATGGCGTCGTTGAAGCGACCAATAAGAACATCAAGAAGATTGTACAGAAGACGGTTGTGACCTATAAGGATTGGCACGAGATGTTGCCATTTGCACTGCATGGTTATCGTACAACGGTACGTACATCAACCGGGGCAACTCCTTTCTCACTGGTGTACAGTATGGAAGTTGTCCTACCGTTAGAAGTTGAGATTCCTTCTTTACGAGTTTTGGTTGACGTGAAACTCGATGAGGCGGAATGGATTAAGAACCGACTAAACCAACTCAGCCTGATGGACAAGAAGAGGTTAACATCGATTGCATATGGTCGTCTGTACCAGAGCCGAATGAAGAAAGCTTATGATAAGAAGGTGCGTTCTAGAAGCTTTCAGACGGGTGATCTCGTCCTGAATAAGATTCTTCCTCCACACTCCGATCACCGGGGCAAGTGTATTCCCAATTACGAAGGTCCGTACATCGTCAGCAAGGTGTTCTCGGGAGGAGCATTGTTGTTATCCACGATGGACGGCGAAGATTTTGCATCCCCGGTGAACGCGGACGCAGTTAAAAAATACTTTGCTTAAAGAATGACCCGCTGGAAAGAAAAAGAATATCCAGGCAAAAATGGGGCATCCCGGCGAACCATAAATAAGGAAAAAGGTTCCGTAAAAAGTTAGGGATATAAGTGAAAAATGTACACCCGCAAAGTCGAAAACCTGGAAGGGCGACTTTGGCAAAAAAGGGTATTCCGGTGAATCGAAAACCCGGAAGGGCGATTCAGGAAAAGTTAGGGATTTGAAAAAAGCAAATGATTGCGTTCCGAGTGTGGACTTTCATTGTTAAGTGGTTTGGAAGACCTGAGGGCCGTTTATCTGAATCAATCTCTTCTGAAGCTGAAACATCGAAGAAGTATCGAAGTCGAGTGTGTCATAGAGGGATCAACTCATGGTGTTCGTCTACGCCGCATTGCCGACATTTGTGTATATACTGATGTATATTTATGTTTTTATATTTGCGCAACTTCCTCATTCCAGGAGCGTGCATCTGTTGTAAAACATTTTGGCCAATTCCGGAGTTCGTTATCAATAAAATATATACTATTCAACAATTCTGTTTGTTTGTTTAGCATCTACCTGTTTTGTTTGCGAAAGAACACCAATGTTTTTGATAAAATGCGCATACATAAACTTACTGGCCTAGGCCACTAATTGTTGAAACAATGAATTACTTGAACATTGTCACAAGATGATAACCTTAATAGGTCCCTTTGAGAAGGGTATCTTGTCTGTTTGTTTGTATTGTTGCAGGTATGGCATATTCCAGGCAGTATGTTGTATGCATCCCCAAGCAGGATGATTCCTTCTACCCCAGCGAGTTCAGCAGCATCTCCCCACAGAGCCAGAACATGGGATGGTGAGCATTGATTTGTCTCCCCAAGCAGAGAAGATTCTCCCCAATCAGAGGTATCCTGCATGATCATCACCTCCCCAGCTGAGCAATACACTGAAGTGTATGTTCGTCCCCAGCACTGGGTCAATATGCAGATTCTCATAGAAAACTATTCGTAAGTATGCAGCACTCGATAGTGCAAGACTGAAGTCTCTAGCGGAGTTGAGAGTCCCCACAGAGTTGTATTCTCCCCAGCAAGCAGGATGATTCCTTATTCCCCAGCCAAGTTTGCAAATCCCCAAGAGCGCCGAGTCCTTGGAAGCCGTGTGGGCCATGATTGGTTTTCCCCAATAGAATGTTGAACAGCCGATGCAGGAGATCAAGAGGTATGATTACAAATAAAGGGCTACACAGGACTTTGAAGCTAGCTGGGAGGCTAATTCAGGTGTTCAAGGGTTGATATCCTTGTCAGAGAAGTTAAAAGATCCTCAGAGAGAGTGATTGAAGCCAAGTGTGTAGGTCTCCTAACTTGAGAGTTGTGGAGAGCCATCAGATGATTTTGAAGCCATGAAGTTGGACTTGAGGTCTTGAGAGTGCTCATGGGAAGTGTTGAAGATCACTTTGAGGCCTAGATAGGTCATGGTGCAAGATTAAGAAGGCTCAGCCATGAGTGGTGCAGCTAGGGTTTGACTGTGTCAACCCTAAGTCAACTGATGATTTGAAGAAGGTTGAGACCTAATCCAAGAGCCATGTGATCATGGATTGATACATGGAGATGTTCTAAGAATGATTTCAAGGTTAACTCATCATGATTGAAGAGTTTGAGAAGTTTCAAGCTAGGGTTTCTAACACTTGACAGTGTAAAATCCCCTAGTTTGACCCCTATCTTCAAGGCAATTTAGCTCAAGATATGATTGTCATCTCATCTTGACCCCAACATGATTGTTGTAGAGCATGAGCTTAGATTTAATTTGAGTACTAGAAGTCCTTGATAGGGTTTATAGAACTCAAGTTATGGGCTAGACAAGTTACAAGTCATCTGAGGTATGTGAATTTGGAGCTTGAAAGTTACCCAACTTGCATGAAACGTTTGCTCAAGAAGGATGATTCCTATGAACTTTTGGTCAACATTAATGTTTTTCCTTATTCTCTTAGCTTTCTAGAGAGTGCTAGAAGTCCATGATTGGATTTGTAGAACTCAAGTTATGGCTTTGACAAGTCAAGGGTATTATGGGTATTTGGACATTACAGGTCATATTGAATCATAAGTCCATTTCACCATCTTGCAAGTTCAAATGGATTTTTGTTCAACATGAAAGTTGTTCAAAATGATGTTTTTAGCTTTTATAAGTATCAAGAGTCCATTGATATGGATTATATCAAGCATTGGTGGAAGAAAGTTCATATAAAAGTCATTTTAATGAATTAAGATGAGAAAATTCAAAACAATTGAGAATAACATGTTTTCAAGTCAAATTTGTAGTCAATTTGAATGGAATTAATGTTTTAGAGAGATTGGCATTATTACATTTTTGGTTTGAAGTCCATAACATGGCCATTTGGAAGGTTGCTTCACAAATAAGAAACACATCTCACACACTCCATAGGTTGAAATCAAAGGAAGGAAACCACATCATTACACTCCATAAGGCTTAAGTGAATCATGTTGGATGAATTTGGAGTATGAACAAAGCTTGAAAGCACATATCCACATTGAAAATTTTGAAGGAAGGTGAAAATCCAAAACTCATGAATGGGCTTGGTTTGGGCCTCCAACCCATTGAAACAGATCATAAATAGGATTTAGAACAGAATTGGAAGTTTCTAGTGATCATTTTCGTGGAGAATCCATTGGAGAGAAGTGGAGCAAGAATTTTGAATTTGAGATTTAATTTTGGAGTTCAAGGGCGAATCAAGATCAATTGAGGATTTCTTTACCTTCATCAAGCATCTTGGAGTGAATCTGCACTTTCTTGGAGGTTGAAGATTGCAAGAACTACCTCTATTACAAGCTTGAACACAGGTTGGTGAATTTTACGATTGTGCTTAGTTTAGGCAGTGTTAGATAGAAATTCATAGGTGGTTAGGATCCTGATGATGTGTAGTTGGATTTAGGATGATTAATTGCATGATTAGAGACGATTTAGGTTGGGCACCATTTTCGGTTGAGATTGGGATTTTGAGATTCGTGCGTTTTTAGAATGAACAAATGATATGGTTATATTGCTGGTGAAATTCTGGACAAGATTCATGTAAGGATCGTGGCGAATAGTGGTCTGCAGAGGAAGTTAGGGTTGTGCAGGGTGACCGGAAATGTCACCAGCGGTGGCCATGGCTGCGCGCGAATGTTGCAGAGTTTGAATGAGGAAGATGGAATCTTCACCATCCATTTGTGTGGAAATGTTGACTCAGTCATTCATCCAAGCGCGTATGTTGCGCCACGTACCCTCCCCCCTTGTACGCTGCGTTTCACTAATTGGAATTCAGGCTCTTGTGTTGTGATACATGCACCAAAGGAGCAGTGGTTTGATACCAGGCGTGTGCAATTTTCCCTTAATTTTTCTGAACTGAAGAGAATATTATTGAATTCAAGGCGTTGGGCTTAGTGAACTTCCTGCTATCCCCACCCCTCCATGCAGGCCCAAAGTGGATTTTCAACATGATTCCCTTACTCAATACACCCCTCCCTGGTAATTCTTATGAGCTGAACTGATGGGCCTAGCGTCCTCCTTGCTATGTGCACCCCCATGGTGATGGGCCCAGGTGTTTTGAATTGGCTTTATTTGCTGATTGCACCCTCTATTCATCTTCTCTTTAATATTGTTTTATTATTTTTGTGCATTTTATGTTAGTTTGATTTTAATCCATTGAAAATAGAAAAATAGGTCAATTAATTCCAAATTTTTTCCCCCTGATTCATGATTGGATCTAGAATTTTATTGAATAAAAATATTAGGGAAATCATGCATTTTCAATTTTTGTGCATTGTTTACATTTTATTTGATAATAAAATGGCCATGGTTGATACCTCTGTTTGATGATTTTAGTTTGAGCATTTGGTGATGAGGTTTGGCTTGATTTTTTGTGTGTGATTAGCTTAGACATGTATGCTCCCATAGTATTTTTCTCACATTTTTATGATGAAATTAGGTGTTGTTTCTAGGTTGAAACTTTAGGTGCTCCTTTTTAGGGTTTAAGCTTAGTACCTTGTAGTGTAGAATTTGTTTTTAGGTCTTATTTGAGGATTTGATCTCTGGAATTAACATGGTAGAGTCATGATTGACATAGGTTCACATAGTTATTTTTGTAGGAGTTTATAATTGATTTTAGTATTTTAGTTAGAATTAACTTTAATACTAGGTTTTAGGTGATCCTAACTTGCTAATTCAACTAGAATGATTTCATTGGTTCCCATAGAATAGGGTTTTGTTTCTCTTCCTCTTGGATGATAATGAAGACTTGTGTGGGCTGCTGTGGAATGCATGGTGGAGCTTGGACTTGAATATTTCTCTCCTTTTGGTGTAGTTTGTTTAGGGTTAAGGATTAGGGTTTAGGGAGATCTCTTAGAATAGGTTTTCTTCCTTCATGAAACATGGAAGGTGTTGATCACTTCCATTCCTCCCTATGATGTAAGGTCCCATTGTGAAGGCCCCATCCCTCCTTTGGTAGGATTTGTGGCTCCTCACAAATTGGTAGAACCTTTGAGGGTTCCCTTCCTTGATGGTGGAGTGCTTAGAGGTGACCTTTGGTCTTCACTTTGCTTTCCCCTATCCCCACATTGCTCTTGTTAGATGAATCTTTCTCCCTTGCTAGAGTATGGAGTTCCTTTCTAGAAGATTGAAGATGCTAGAGGTTACACTTCCCCTTTGTTTGAAGACTGCCCTTGGAGCTGAGCCTGAAAATCCAGAAGAGCAAGTTGACACTTGTGAAGAAGATTAAATTGAGGATGAAGAAAGAGCTGAAGCTTGAATAAGATGAAGAACAAGTTGACACTTGTGTTTGATTCACTGAAAGCTTGAAGAAGAAAGTTGATACTTGCTATTGAAGAGGAAAAGCCATGAAGAGCAGTTACAGACTGAGGACTGAGCTGCTGTCAGAGGATTGCTTTGTTGTGAAGCTGGGGAAGCTGTTGATCTGTTTTCTTTCTTGTCTGTTTGCTTTCTTGTGCAACTGTATTGATGTGATTTGTTTGATTTTCATGATGCATTAGAATAAGTTCATGTTTAGATAGTGTTAAGCTAGGAGCATGATTGCACTAGAGGTTGAGTTGCTCCCTCTGCTTGTATTTTTACTGTATGGCTTTGCTTGCGGGTATTCGGTAGAGCCCAGATCCCTTGCCTATGTGGTTTGTGATTTGCTTGATGGCAATTTATTTCTATATGATTGCAGTTATTCATATCTGGCTTGAGGTTGAGATGAGCTTGTGGAGGCTGATGCCCCACACACATTTCCTCCCTCACTTGCATTGCATGCATTTTACAGTTGTTTACTATTTACTGTTTAAGCTGATGCTTTATCTGTTTCTGTTTATCATTGCCATGATCCCCTAGGAATCTCACTTCCTTTGACAAGGAAGTGATGATAGAACTTTAGGTTGAAACCTATGCATGATAACTTCTAGGAGTTCCCTGTTTCAAACCTCAACCATAGGATGAATCCTTGGCATGACAACATTAGGACTTGATAGTCTCCCCATAGAATTCGTTCTCTTCTCATCTCAAAACAAATTAAAATATAGTAATAAAGGTTAACTGATGTCGTACGTTACGAACCTTAAGCTACTTGAGAAAGGGTTGTTGGAGAGTTTCTTTTCAACAGCTTGGATGTTTAGTATGGTACCCTTTGGGTGACATGCGACGTATTCACTCTCAGGTCATAGTCTCTAGTGCGATGTTGGTTGCGAACATCCTTAAAAAACAATTCTTTCGTAAAAGACAGAAAACAAACTTCAAACCTTTTTGCCCCGTGGGCCCGTAATTCAAAGGAAGCTTTTTTGAAGAAAAGATTTTCGTTAACTCCCAGTTCTACCGCAAACGGTAACGCATAAGTCTCCAAGGGTCGAGCTGCGTACACCAAACTGCTGGAACCGTTTGTTAACCCTACTCGAAAAATAGATGAATATGAATTCCCGTAATCCGCATTATCCCGAACTACGTAAGCTCTGATCTCTCAAGCATGTTGAGAGTACGTAGGCATAATACTGACGTATTGGCGAGCCACCTTCCCCGTAACCCGTAGTTAGACGAACTACATTGACTCTGATTTCTCATTCTCTGGTGAGAATACGTAGGCATAAAGTGCGACGCTTTGCCGAGTCATTTTTCTTTTCTTTTTAAGCCAGCCTTGATAGGTAGATAGATAAAACCAACCCGTCAGATAAACACAACAAGCATGGATCCCATCGAGTACGATGGACGTGAGGGGTGCTAATACCTTCCCCTTGCGTAACCGACTCCCGAACCCAGACAATGGTTGCGATGACCTTGTCTTATACCTTTTTCGTCAGGTTTTCCCGATCGTTTCCTTTCCCGTTCCGAGGGATAAATAACGAAAGGTGGCGACTCTTCTGTTTTGCCGGCACCTTATTTTCGCGGTAGCGACACTGCCTAACAAACAACTATAAGCAGGCTGAATGTCCATGATATAAAATACAATGTCGAAAACTTCGGGGCCCACTTTGATAGGAAAAGTCAGCTCACCAAAGACAGACCTCCGAGTACCATTGAAAGCACATACAACCAAATCACTCGGTGTACAGGTAATTCCCCTAGTATCCAATTTCATAAGTGCCTTCTTCGGTAGCATATTCAAAGATGACCCTGTGTCAACAAGGACATGAGACATAACCACTCATCTACATTCAACAGAAATGTGCAACGCACAATTGTAGTTTATGCCCCTTGGCGTTAAGTCTATATCTGTAAATCCAAGGCCATTTCCCGCGCTTACATGCCTAACAACCCCTTCAAGCTGATTCACTCATATTTCCTGAGGCACAAAAGCGGTACTCAACACTTTCATCAATGCATTTCTGTGAGCTTCGGAACTCAACAACAGTGACAATATCGAAATCTTGGAAGGTGTTTGCTGTAAGTGCTCGACTATCTTGTAGTCGCTTTTGCGTATTAGCCTCATGACCTCCTCCACATCATTTTCCAAAGATCCTTTTTCACCAGACTAGGAGGTTTCTTCAATTACCATCTTACCCTTCCCTCTATCTGCTTTTTCAGCTACCACTTCAGGCGATGCAAAGACCCTGCCGCTTCGGGTAATTGCCCCCGCTCCCACAACATTCTCTGCAGACTCCACAGGAAAACTTTTCAAATCTATCTTCTGACCATTACAGTACACCTCAGCCACATAGTTCCACGGGATGGCTTTGGTGCTTTCATAAGGCACGGGTCCTGCTTTGGTAATAGTGATTGTTGGTGGCCTAGGTGGCACTGAAAGAGTTATAGTCTTATATGGGATCGAGATCGTAGCGACCTCATCCATCTCCTCACTTACTTCCTCAACAGGTTTCTTTTCTGCAGTCCGCTCAAACTGCAACGTCCCCTCGTCTATCATTCCTTGGATACACCTTCTCAGATTAACGCATCCCTCAGGATGACTTAAGCAATCAACACAGTCCTCATTACAGCCTGGGAATACACCTCCTCCCAGCAATTTGTCCTTCACAAACTTCAATGGAGTCTTCAATTCATTCACATCCATTATCAAGTCTAAATCCTCCTCTACCAGAATAGCACCAACCCTAGATTGCCCATGGTTTGACATAGGGTTCTGCACGATGTTAGGTGCATCATGAGAAAATTTTATCGCTTTACTGTCAATGAGATCTTGCAGGTTGTGTTTAAAAGCCTTGCAATCGTCAATAGAGTGACCAGGCGCCCCAGAGTGAAATTCACAACGTGCATTTGCGTCATAGCCGGGTGGGGGATCACCTGTGCGGGATCACCTATCAAGTCTAAATCCTCCTTTTCTGAATTAATTGTAGCTGCAATAAAGTCTGAAGCACCTGAGAGTAGGGCATTGGTGGAGTGTCAAATACTCTATTCGGCCTGGCCCTATCAGGATACCTCCTATAACCTTGTTGGTTTTGCTGTTGTGGCTGATACTGTATTTGCTGTTGTTGTTGTGGTTGTTGCTGTTGTGGCTGATACTGTCTTTGCTGTTGTTGTTGTGGTCGTTGCTGTTGTGGCACAGGAATAGTGACACTGGCCACTTGCTGTTGGAGATATTGGTTCTGTGGCTGACCCCTTCCTCTTCCTCTAGAACTTGTCCATGAACTGACTTCACTTTCACGCTTCTTGTTTCCAAATATATTATTTCCTCCTCCTCCAGCTGAGGGTACCTCTCCCGCCTGAATCTTTCCAAGCTTGATGTCGTTCTCCACCCTTTCTCCGGTGATTATCAAATCTGAGAAACTTCCGGACATACTGCTTATGAGCTTTTCATAGTACACCCTGGTAGAGTAGCAACAAACATGTCCAGCAGCTCCCTTTCTACCATTGGTGGTTGCACTGTAGCAGCAAGCTCTCGCCACCTCTAGGCGTATTCTTTAAAGCACTCATTATTTCTTTGGGAAAGATTCTGCAGCTGGACTCTATTCGGTGCAAGGTCACTATTGTATTGATAGTGCCTTACAAAAGCTTCGGCAAGTTCTTTCCAGCTGTGGATGTTAGCGGGCTTCAGCCCCATGTACCACTCCAAAGAGGGGCTGGACAGGCTATCCTAGAAAAAGTGCATCAAGAGTTTTTCATCATCCGAGTACGCGGAAATCTTTCTATAGTACGAGCACAGGTGGACCCTCAGGGAAGTAGTGCCTTTGTACTTATCGAAGTCGGGCACTTTGAACTTATGAGGCACTCTTAAGCCTGGGATCAGCCCCAGGTTGGACATATCTAGTCCCATGGAATTTTGGCACTCAAGAGATCGCATCTTTTCTTCAATCATTTGAATCCTTCTATCAGCCTTAGAAGGTCCTACAGCATTTACAAACCTTGGAGTGAATATATCCTCCTGCCGATCCTCGTTCCACGTATGGTCCAAACTACCATGAATGCAACCTATAGTATCAAAACCGAAGCCATGGCCATTCCTGTTACCATTACTGCCAGCATTAAAACCTGTCTCAATCCCAGCACTGGCACCGTGATTACTCCCTCCCGCATTAGGGATGACTAAAGTTCGTATTGAATTGCCCACTTGAGGGGTTTCAACCCAAATATGGTTAGTAGCAATCCCTCGTGTAACACCCCATCATCATCAACTCGCATCAACAGGGGTTGCACCATGGTCTGAAGTTGAGCCTGCCCAGTAGCAACTCCTTGCATCATCTCCATCAGTTGCGCAATACGGTCCCTCATTTCTTGCATTTCCACTTGCATTTGATCCATCAGCTTTCTCTGGTTACCTCTAGTACCGTAGCGGTGAGTTATCTGATCTGCAATCCTGAAACACTAGTGGCACAAAAAACAAGGTAAGGTTAACAGTTCCGATGCACCTGCAAATGCGAAAAACATGCTAAAATGCAGACATGTATTTATGCAAATAGGGACATTTCCCCCTCGATTCTAGCTTCGGGATAACAACCAAGACGATGGAGAGCCCCACAGGCAAGCACATAATAGAAACTCCTCATATATAAACATAAGCCCATAGGTAAAGTATAAACAACAAATGAGTACAAACAGAAAGGGACCTCAACCAACAAGTCTGGTGATGGTCCATACAAAAGTCTACGCTACAGAATATAAAGAAACAAATCAAACTGGGTGGCGAGACTAGAAATCCTTCAACAACGCCTGCGTTTCCGGATGGTCTGGCCTATCGAGCAAACCACGTATGAGCAACTCCCGCTGGCTGATTGTGGACTGAAGATCCTCGACCGAGCCCTCCTTCCCAACAGCTTCCTCAAGTCTCCGCCTCTTAGCACTAGCTTCCTCTCTATGCTCCTCCAAGGTTGCAAGCGCTTCATACAGTTTGCAGTCACTATGTCTTCTGAGTGCAGCTTCTTTCGAAATCTCCTCATCTTTAGCTTTGAGCTGGGCTTTCTGTTTGATAATATGCGCCTTCAACTTGTCTTCGCGTTGCTTGCTGGTGGACATGGCAGCATTCCATTGAGCCTCAAACTTGGAAATCTGCAAATAGGCTTTACTCAACTCTTCCTTCTTCGTGGCCAGAATACGATAAGAAGCATTCAAATCTTGGCATTTGCGTTCTCTATCTTTAGTCTCCTGAGTGAAGTTTGTTCCCAACTTATTCACCAATTCAGTTTGTTTCTTCAAAGAATACCTCGCCTCGTTCCTTTCACTTCTGAGTTGAGCCATCTCTCTCTCTAACTCTTCGTTTGTCTTCTGCAACTCTTCTTTTTCACGACATACCTGATCATACCTTTGGATATCTACTGTAGTAGGCTCTGTAATCT
The DNA here is from genome assembly GCA_963859935.3 of Lathyrus sativus. Taxonomy (NCBI): domain Eukaryota; kingdom Viridiplantae; phylum Streptophyta; class Magnoliopsida; order Fabales; family Fabaceae; genus Lathyrus; species Lathyrus sativus. The sequence goes on from OZ012741.1 coordinate 258,418,616, forward strand.
CAGGAGGATGCACAGGCTGAATAGACGGATATGGCATCATCAATTCTTTGGCTCTACTCTGAATCCAAACCAAATATGGAGCGTATGCCTGACTATTGCTCTTTTCCAAGGCAACCTTTCCTCTCCTATGGACATTTCTCCATGCATGTTTAACCCTAGCCAAAGTATCTCCCTCCAACAAACCAGTGAGATACGGAGATTCCTGTATCTCTTCAACCTTCGGAGGCCCCCTAAGTGCGTACCCAAACTGTCTGATAGTAATAGCTGGATTATAGTTTATGCAACCTTTCCTTCCGACCAGCGGGACGTTAGGAAAGCTTCCACAACTATAGAGAATCTCAATGCCCAATACATCTCTATCAAACCACACAATGTTTTCGACAAACAATCTCATCAAGCGCTCAGACCATTCCAAAGTGCCATCAGTAACAGAGGACGGACCGGTCTTGGGAAGATGGCTCCTGAACCATGTATAGAACAAAGGTGCACAACAAGACATGCTCTTCCCTCTCCTGTTCTCGTTCTTGTAATGCACGGAATGATAAACATCGCCTAACAGAGTGGGTATAGGGTTCTTTGAAGCAAAGATATTAAACGCATCTGCATCTACAAAATTTGGGATGTTCGCGAATAACATAATGCCCTAGATACACAAGGCCAAGATAGCATTGAATATCACCCAACAACCTTTCTTAACAAACTCTCGAGCCTTGTTCACAAGAAAAGGTAATGGAAACCCAAACATTCTGTTTCTACTGGCTAACTTCCCTTTCAACTCAGAGACATCCAAATGCAAAGCCTTAGCAAGTTCAATCAAATCTGGCTCTCCCTCAACATGATGGAATAGTATCTGGTTCAGAATAGGTATTCCCAATATATCAGAAAACTCCTCCAATGTGGGTGCTAAAACAAAACTCTGAAAGGTGAAGCCTTGCAACTGAGGATCATAGAATTGTAATAATGTCTGAAGGCCATTCAATTCATCCAAAGAAGGTTTGCAAACAATATTCAAAAGCCTCCCATAAGATTCTCTGAAATCCTCCATAACTTTCTTGTCAGCTAGAGAAATCAAGCTTCGCAAAATTCTAATGTCAGGCGTAGGAAACTTGTAGGCCAGGGTCCTCCTCAAGGGCTCCATGTCAACAAAGAGAGAACAAAATCACCAGAATCGAAGAGGAAATGTACACCTGCAATATAAACACACGTCAATGAAATGCAAATGAAAATGCACATGCAAATGCAAACAGGGGATCAAGAGTGTTGTGCTGTCGGTTGAGAAGAACCAGCACTTTGCCTTAGTATCGACAAAATCACTGACATAAGACCCCTTTGTACCATGAACACAGGTTTACACTGTCAAGAACTGGGTAGTCTGGAAGTCAAGGTTTCCTGCATAACCCACCCACTCACAGGTATGGACCTATACACTGACAAGGTTCAACATCCTATGCATTCATCAGCGTCACAGACATTCAAGAAATGATGATACATTCACCATTTCTGGTTTGGCATCATCATCCCTTGAAGAGGCCTCACTTAGCTGAATCCCAAAGGATCGGTCCCCAAAGTCGACAACCCTCAAATCTGAAGTTCTCTCAACGGCCAACTGGGCTGGAAAGAAAGACATCAAAGAGAACCTCGTCTGAGTGCAAATTTTGTGGGAACTGGTGCATGCCTAACATACAGGTTCACCACTACTTTTCGCTTCTAATACTAAGTTTGTACTCAAGCCTAGGTCCGGCTTCTCACTCAATAGAACTTCCCTCCCCACAGCACAACAGTAATGATATATGATGTGGAAAGTAAAATGCGGAAGTAAATAAAGATAAAGCACATATATACACACACCCAAGAAACAAACACACAAGCGCTAAGATTGACTCGCAAAGGGGATATTCCTGTCCCCAGCACAGTCGCCACCTGTCGCTACTGCGAAAAACAACCGGCGGAAAAAACAGAAGAGTCGCCACTTTCATTATTTATCCCAAAGAGAGGGAAAGGAAGCGATCAGAAAAACCTGACGAAAACGGGAAAAGACGAGGTCATCGCAACCAAGTCCTAGGTTCGGGAGTCGGTTACGCAAGGAGAAGGTATGAGCACCCCTCACGTCCGTCGTACTCGACGGGATCCACGCATGTGTTGTCTAGCTAAAAGGGTGTGTAAACTATCTACGCTAAAGGCTTATACACAAAAGAAAAAAAGAAAACAGAACTGACTCGGCAGAGCATCACCGTTCTGTGCCTACGTACTCCCTCGTGCAATGGAAAAGTCAGAGTCAACGTAGTTCGCCTAACTACGGCTAAAGAAGGGGGGAAGGTTGCTCGCCAAGACATCGCGTCTTGTGCCTACGTACTTTCGTCTGGTACGAAAGATCAGAGCAAACATAGTTCGGGCTTACAAGAACACAGGTTGTTCAAAAGTTTTACCTGAGTAGGGTTAACAAACAGTTCTAGCAGTTGGTGTATGCAACTCGACCATTGGAGACTTAGACGTTATCGTTTGCGATAGGACTGAAAGTTAACAACACTCTTGTTTATGAAAAAGGTTTTCCTGATTAAGACCCCAAGGGGTGAAAAAGAGTTTGGGTTGTTTTTGTGTTTTTTAAGGAAGAAGTGTTTTGAACTTGGTTTGTGACTCATGTTGCACTAAAGACCATGATCTAGGAGCGAATGCTTCGTATATTGTCCGAAGGACATACACTAACATTCTAGATGATTAAGAGGCAACCACCCAATCATCATTTCCCAAATGGCTTAAGGCTCGTAGCGTGCAACAATTGTCAAGCTTTAGTAAGTGGATTGAAGTTGTTTGAAGATGAGAAGAGAAAGAGACCAACTAAGGGGGACTAGACCAAACCCTAAAAGTTGTCATGCAAGATGCACCTAAAGTTGAGCTTGAAAGGGGACTACCTAATGTTATCATACATAGTTAGAAATCCTAATGTCTATCATAACCTCTCTTGTTCAAGAGAGGTTAGGAAATCCTAAGGGAAGGAAGACAAAAAAGAAGAAGAAAGAAACAAGCACAAGAATGCGAACAAGAAATGCAAACATGGAAGGCAAGAATGCAATGCAAGTGAGGGAGGAAATATGTGTGGGGCTGGAGCCTCCACAAGCTCATCTCAACCTCAAGCCATAGTATGAATAAATGCAAGAGAAGAGGAGAAGAAGATGCATAAAAAAACAAGTAACAAAAACAATGAGAAAAAGTCCTCATGGATTCATTACTTTAGGCAAGCTTCACGTTCCTCCTCAGGAGAAACCAAGCAACCTTAAGTAGTATTCCAAAGTCATAGGACAAAATGGGGATGAGGAGAAGAGATCTCAAAAGCTAAAGCAAAACATCATAAGCAAATGCAATCAACAACATCAAAGGATGCAAACAAAACACCACATATGGAAATACAATGTGCAAACATGAAAGTATGAGATCAAATGAACAACTTATGCATAAGGTAAAGAACTATGAATTGGCACACAAGACCTATAACAAGCACCTGACATGAAACAATCAAAATATGGTTCACCAATAATGCACAACCAAGCTTTTGGAAGCAAAATAAAACAAGTACACAAGTAGAGATGCACAAACTTGAAGCAACTTGCAAAATACATGAAAAATATTAAAATGCATCTAAAAATGCCAAGTAAAATCTCAAAGGATCCCCAAGGTATTGGGAACCAGGGGTCAAAATGGGAGATTGAAAATCAAAAGGAAAGTGCCTCAACAGAGGGCAAACACCAAGAGTGTCCCAAACTAAGGAAAAGATGGAGAAGGAATAAAAGTCAATTCAAACTACATGGAAACAACACTTAAAAATCATGAAAAAAAATATCCAAAGATCAATCAACATGTTAATGAAATGCTCAAAAAAATTCATGCAAAAATGAAAAATTTAAACATAGAAATAAAATCAAGAAAGAACAAGACTACAATGTAAATCAAATAAAATAGCCCTAATGTTTAATTCATTTTTTAATTGAAAATAAAGTGAAAAAATTAAAATAAAATTTCCAGAAAAACTAGACATCTTAAAGTTTGCGAAAATTATTTTTGGTGAATTTTTAACTTATTAGAGCTATTTTATTTGAACTAAAATGGAAACAGCACAAAAAAGAAAAATAAAAGAAATAAACATATAAATGAAAGGAGAGGTGGTGCAAACAACAAACAGAAACAAATGGAAAACGAAAACGGGCCCTCCCTGGGGGTGTTAAAAGCAACTCGTGTAGGCCCAATGAGAAAGAAAAATAATAAAATTCTGAATAAACATTATGTGGTTGGGTTGACTGTGGTGTATGGTAGGGAGCATTGCAAATCGTGTGATCAAGATCAAAGTAAACCAATCAAGTGGCTCACAAAGAGCCACCTCAATTAATGAATTGGGGTTTATATCATGTACACAAGCCAAGAGGAAGAACACGGTATGTCTTAAACTGAAACGCATGATCAAAAAAACACACATCGTACGCACGAGAGCGAACCACGTCACCCTTCTTCTCCCATGGAAATACCAGTCGTCGCGAGGATCATGAATCCATCATTTATTTCCACTAATTCTCCATAACAACTCCAGAAATCAAACAACAAGCAAAACGTACAAAAATGAAAGTTCACCAAATTTCAAATTAATTGGTCTAAACCTCTTCTACATGTTGCAAGGAGTAAGAATCAACAAAAATTAACTCAAAACATCACAGAAATTCTTCAAATCGAATCAACATAACTTGGAGCTCATAAAATTAAACATCATAAACTCAAACGAAAATGATCCAGAAATGATCCATACAATTCAAGGATTCAAATGCAACGAAAATGGTGAAAAAACATGGCATAATAAGAGTGTAAGGTTGAAAGTTAGTTTACCTAGTGGAGAGCCTCCATTGGGCCTTGAAACTGTGATGAAGCTTAACGAAAAATGCCCAGAATCACTCCATGAACTTCAATTGAGGTGTTTGAAGGCTTGATTTGGTCTAAAATTGGTTGAATCTGAGAATTCATTTTTGAGTTTTTCTTCACTTTTTCAAAATGTGTTATGACTGTTCATGCACGAAAATGACCTAACTTTCATCCAATTTTCATCTGGGACACTTATATGTTGGGTCTATGATCAAATGGGGCTTCAATTCAAGCTACACAGCCCATTTCAAAATTTCACTTTTCACACTTTTTTCAAATTGCCATACACGTTTTTACCACTACACTAGCTTGTTTTTCAATCCAAATCCACTACAAATCAATTGTATTGATCAAAGGAATGAGATTTGAGGCTTAATTTTGATCATATGATTGATTTCTACTTTTTTACTTCAAGAGGAAGAAACCATGAAAATGGCCTATTTTGAGACCTCAAATTTCCAATGTGAAGATGGCAATGCCTTTGAATTATTATTTGCAACCAGAAAATGCACAAACTTGCCTTGAAAAAGTTTAAAATCCATTAATTCTCAATTTCTCAATTTAAGCCTCCTTTATGAAAAATTCAAACCCCAAATTCTCAAACCAAGCCTCCACCATGACAAGAGATGATTTGGTAATGCAAATGGGCCCATTTGAAGAAAGTTTCATGTTGAAAAGATTTTCATTTGAAGTACTTAAGTTGGTGAAATGGACCTATAACTTTATGACCTATAATCTTACTTTCCCAAAATACCCCTAACTTGTAAACCTCATAACTTGAGTTCTACAAATTATATGAAAGACTTCTAGTACAATTTGGAAAGTTAAGATTAAGACCTACAACTTTCATGTTGGCCAAAAGTTAAGGAGAAACATCCTTCTAGGTCAAAACTGGCTTGGAAGTTGGTTGACTTTTGTTGACCAAAATCACATCCCTCAGATGATATGTAACTTGTCTGGATCATAACTTGAGTTTTATAAATCCAATCGAGGACTTCTAGTACTCAAATTAAATATAAGAACATTCTATACAAGTTCCATGTTGGCCAAAAATTGAGATGAGACTTGTATCTTGAGGTAGGTGGTCTTGAAGTCAGGCACTAAATAGGGGATTTTACCCTGAGAACCCTAATTTAGTAACTTCTCACACACTTAACCCTTGATGAATTGAACTTGAAATGATGTCTCATATGTCTTAACACAACATCCCGTGACCATAGAGACTTTGAATTGAGTTTCTATCTTCTTCAATTGCACAGTTGACTGAGGATTTACCAGATGAAAACCCTAACTACAATACCTTCAACCGTGGCTTGTTCCACTTCACACAACAACTTGAATAAGCTCCACAATGACTTTCAAGGCCTCCAATGATCTTTCTTAACATCTCATATCCATAGCGATGGCTTCACAAACCTCTGATGCTCTTCAGTTGGCCTCTCAATTAGGAGTTATCCCACACACATCCATCTGTCTTTCCACAAGACAATGACCACTTCAAGATGTCCTGATGACCATTCAAGCTTGAGTAGAACCCCTTTCTTAGGCTCAACCCTCTGAGTAGACTCCTCTTGAGGTGCACCAACTCTTGATCCCCTGTTCAATGCAACATGCTATGCAATGCGAATGCTAGAAAGAAATGAAATGAAACATAAACCAAGTTAAGAAAAGGTTGAGCAAATTTTGGGGTACAACACATATGAGAGATGCAAAGATTAAAGAAGAAAGAAAGCTCACAAAATAGATCAAACAAGCACACAAAAGTGGGATGAAATGGGAGAAAATGAATCCTACAACCATTTGTCATCAACCACAAGCCCTAAGGCAAAGCAAAAAGAAAGGGAAGAAGCCATGATCAAATGAGAGAATGGGAGGCAATGTGAGGATAACAAGGAACTCTCATGGGCAACTCAACCATAAGCCATATTAAGGATCATGCAAGACCACAACAAAAGAGTCCTCAAAGAACCACCATTTATGATATGCTTCAAGTACCTCCAAAGGAGGGACTAAGCCATCTCAAATGGGATTCTAAAGTCATTGTACAGAAGCAAAGATGAGAGAATAATGTGCACAAACCAAATAAGGAAAAGGACACAAGAGAATGCAAGCATAGGCATGGAGAAAGACCTAAGTCTTAAGCACATTCAACACTTGAACCTCAAGTGGAAAGCCTAAAAAGAAATGCAATCTCAACAAGCAATGAACAAGTTTATGACCTAAAAATGAACATCCAAACACCTCAATATGTTAACAATATGAATCAACAAGAGTTAGGAGCTCAAGGGATCCATAGAAGTCATTTTCCAATCAAACTAGGTCAAGTGCTTGTATGAGCCTCCCTTAGAAGTAACTTGACTTGCAAGTTACCTCAAAAATAGGAAAAAGGCTCAAAAATAGCCAAATAAAATCTCAAATAAGCATTAAAATGTTGGCAACCAGAGGCCAAAAGCACAAGGGTAATGTTCCACCAAAGCACCACCAAAAGAAATAAATCCCTAAGGTGTATCACTTTGAAATGGAATAATCAAGGGTCAAACAAAGTGACTTAAAAGTCAAACCAAAATGCACCAAACCAGGGGCAAAAGTGTCCTCAAAAACTCTTCAGCTCATCATGGATATGAGGGAAAAGTTTCAATCATTGGATAAAAAACAAATCAAGAACAAGAAAGAACAATTAAAAGATCAATTAAAAACCATTCCAAATGATAAATCCCCTTTTAATTGAAAAATAATTGGAAAATGAAAATAAAAATTCCAAAAATTAGTTAACATCTTAAAGTATCTAGAAATATTTTTTTGGGGATTTTATCACACTTGGAACCATTTTTAGAAGAATTAAAGTGAAACAGATGTGAAAAATAAAAATGAAAAAATAAAAGAAATAAAACATGGTGCAAATAGCAATGTTCTCAGTTGAACACATTGGGCCACCAACGAGAGGGGGTGCAGAAAGCACCCTGGGCCCAAACTAAAATACACAGCCTGAAACGCCAAAACGCTACGTATAATTAAATTACGTGGTAGTCAAAGGCCCACGCGTGTTGGTTAGACTAGATCTAAGTCGTTGATCAAAGCGAGTCAAACATTCAGCGCGTACAAGTGGCAAGCCAAGTCATCCAAATGGAGGAAATAATCAGACGCCGGAGCACTGTGCTCCAGTCGTCTTCTCTGGCACACCTGGCCGGAGCTGAGATCCAAAACTTCACCAAAACGCGCGAAATCATACATCAAATTAAAGAGGAGCTCAAGGAGATCACGGATCTGAGCTCAAAAATCATGTATCATGCACATACAGAGAAATACGAACAATTGAAAAATCAAGCATCATGACTGAAATTGCACAAACATCATGCATTATGATCCAGAATTTGCCTACGCACGTAGGACTTCAGTATGCAACAACAATGGAGTGAAATAGATGCGTATTGAGTGAGAATTTTTTAAAAGGAAATTACCTAACGGAGCCTCTCTGTTGGGGCTTCAATTATGCTCAACCTTGATCCAAATGATGCAGAAACGATCAATGAACTTCAAGAAAGATAACTATGGCTTTGAATTGCTCTGAATTGGCTTGAATCTCAAATTCATGATTTCACTTCTCTCTTGAAAATTCCAATTGTGTTCAAGCTCTCTGTGCATGAAATTGGCTGAATCAATCTTCAAAATTGATCTGAAGCTTTTATATTATGGATCGGGGAGTGTTTGGAGGCCCAATTGTGGCTAGTTTGAATGTAATCTTGAAATGCCCAATTTGGAAATTGAAGCTCATGTCCACGTGAAAATGGCTCCAATTGTGCTTGTCTTTGATTTGAATAAACAGTTGAGACTTCAAATTGATCATGTGGATCAGAATTAAGCCTTGAATTGATCCAAGGGTGGATATTGAATGTGAAACTTACACTTGAAGTAACATGAAATTGCACATATTTTTCACATCATGAGTCAAATTTCCTTGGTGCATTCTCCTTGTTGTGATGTTGTGAATCAAAATATGCACAAACATGGCATGAAAAGGAATTAAAATCAATTCAATTCAAATCATGACTTTAAAGTCCTTTTTCCATTGAATTTCTCCACCAATCTCTTCATCCAACCATAATTCATAACAATTTAATGTTCCATGATGAAATTGAAATCATTTGAAGAAATTTCATGTTGGAGAAAGTTCCATTTGAAATGCACAAGATCGTGAAATGGACCTATAATCAAAATGACCTATAATCTCACATTCCCAAAATACCCCTGCCTTGCAAGCTTCATAACTTGAGTTCTACAAATGAGATGAAGTACTTATAGGACTTTTTAGAAATATAAGTTCATGAGGAACAACTTTCATGTTCATCAAACGTTTAGGAGAAACATGATTCTAAGTCAAAAGTACCTTGGAAGTTGGTTGCCTTTTGTTGACTGAAAATACATTCATCTGAGGACCCATAACTTGTCAGCATCATAACATGATTTCTAGAAACCCAATGGATGAATTCTAGTACTCAAAAGAAATCCAAGAACATGCTCTATAAGTCTCATGTTTATATCAAAGTGAGATTACACTTGTATCTTGAGATATGTCGTCTTGAAGTTGGGTACTAAACAAGGGATTTTACACTAACAAACCTCTGAAACCCTAATTTAGTAACTTCTCACACTCTTGATTCTTCTTGAATTGATATTGAAATAACATCTTAGATGCCTCAACACAACTTTCAATGATCACAATGACTTAGAGTTAAGCCTTAATCTCCTTCAAATCCACCAAGGATCTTGCACTAGGCAAATAAAACCCTAGGTGTGCAATCCTTTGACTGCAACCTCTTGCACATGATATAACAACTTGCATAAGCTCCACCATGGCTCTCAAAGCACTCAATGAGCTTCACAGCATCTTATATCCATATCCATGAACTTGTAATCTTCAGATGATCCTCAACTGTTCTCCAAGATAGGGGATACGCAACATACATCCATTCACTTTCTCAAAGAGCTCTAACCAACTTCTGATGACTTGATGAACACTCATGCTTGCTTAGAACCCTTGACAAACCTTCTCTTGCTATGCACACCTCTTGATCCCATGCAAATGAACAATGATATGCAAATGCAAATTCTAGAACAATGTAGTGAAAACATAAGCCAAGTAAAGAAAAGGTTGGGCAAATTTTAGGGTACAACAGCCTCCTCTCAATTGTCTAGAGTGTTTAGCATATGCCCTTTGCGCGATATGCAACGCATTCGCTCCTAAGTCATAGTCTTTAGTGCAAAATTAGTTAAAAACAAAAATTAATTCACTTCTTCTTCATAAAAGACTCAAAAACAAACATCAAATATTTTTTATCCCTCAAGATTAATTGAAAACCATTTTTGAAGAGAGTGTTGTTAACTCTTGGTTCTACCGCAAACAGGTAACGCCTAAGTCTCCAATGGTCAAGCAGCAATACACCTAATGGCTAGAACTAAGTTTTAACCCTACTCGGTTAAAACACTTGAACCAATTTGTGGTCGTGTTATCCCGAACTACGTTTGCTCTGATTTCTCGTACCAGACGAGGATACATAGGCACAAGACGACGATGTCTTGGCGAGCAACCTTCCCCACCTTTCATCCGTAGTTTTCCGAACTACGTTGACTCTGACTTTCCCATTGCACGAGGGAGTATGTAGGCATAGAGCGGCGATGCTCTATCGAGTCTCCTTGCTTTTCTTTTGTCCCTGTGGCCTGTAGCTTAGATAGATTAACACCCTTTTTGATAGATAACAACCGTGGATCCCGTCGAGTATGACAGACGTGAGGGGTGCTCATACCTTCCCCTTGCGTAACCGACTCCCGAACCCAAGATTTGGTTGCGATGACCTGTCTTTTCCCTTTTCCATAGGTTTTCTCTGATTGTTTCCTTTCCCTCTCTTTGGGATAAATAACAAACAGTGGCGACTCTTCTGTCCTTGTGGGCCCCTCTTCGTAGTGATGCGACAGCTGGTGACTCTGCTGGGGAATATTCCCATCCCCCATGAGAGTCAATCCTAGCGCTTGTTTGTTTATCTTAGGGTGTATATGTTTTGTACTTTATCTGCATTTGCATTTTACTTTCCAGCATTGTTATATATCATATTCTTGTGCTATTGGGTGGGAATGCTCCATTGTGAAATAAGCCAAAACCCAGGCTTGAGTATAACCATAGCATTAGAAGTGGAAAGTAGTGGTGAACCTGTATGTTTGGCATGCACTAGTTCCCATGAAATTCACGCTCAGACGAGATTTTCTTTGATGACTACCTTTCCAGTTTGTTTCGGACAGTTGAGAGGATGTTGGATTTAAGGATTGTCGACTCTGGGGACCGATCATTTGGAAGTTAGCTAAGTGAGGCCGCTTCGTTAGACTATGATGCCAAACCAGAAATGGTGAATGTATCATCGTTTCTCGAAAGTCTGTGACGCTGATGACCGCATAGGATGCTAGACCTTATCAAAGATAGGTTCATACCTATGAGTGGGGGGGGGGGTTATGCAGGAAACTTTGACCTTCAACCTACTCGGTTTTCTCGTCAGTGTGAACTTTTGCTCCTTGATACAGTGGTTCCTTATATCAATGTTGTATTATGTTCTCGCCAAAGCAAAGCACTGGTTCTTCTCAGTCAACAGCACATCAATCTTGATCCCCTGTTGCATTTGCATTTTCATTTGCATTTAACATTGACATGTATTTATGTTCCAAATGTATATTTTCCTCTCGATTCTAGTGAGCTTATTCCACTTCTAACATGGAGCCTAGTTTGAAGAAGACTGTTGTGTACAAGTTTCCTACTCCTGACATAGCACCTCTGCTCAGTTTAATTTCTGTTGCTGATCATAATGTGATGGAGGATTTCAAGAAGTCATATGGGAAGCTCTTGGGTTGTGTCTGCAAAGCTTCAGTATTTGATTTGGGAGGTCTTCACACCTTGCTTCAGTTCTATGATCCACAGTTGAGGTGTTTCACTTTCCTGGGTTATGTGTTGATGCCTACTTTGGAGGAGTTCTCTATGTTGCTAGGAGTTCCTATTCTGGATCAGATGCCTTTTTATCATACTGAAGTTGAACTTAATTTAACTAAGCTCGCTAATGCTCTTCATCTAAATGCTTCAGAGTTAGAAGGGAAGTTGGTTAGAAGAAATGGGATGCCTGGATTTACATTATCTTACCTGGTTGGTAAAGCTCAACACTTTGTGAAAGAGGGTTGTTGGATTGTCTTTAGTGCCATCTTAGCTCTGTGCATATATGGTGTATTTTTGTTTCCGAATATTCCTGACTTTGTGGATTTGGATGCTTTCCACATTTTCATATTAGGAAATCCTATGCCTACACTTCTGGGAGATGTTTATCATTCTGTGCATTACAAGAATGAGAATCGGAGGGGAAAGAATGTGTCTTGTTGTGTACCTCTTTTATACAGATGATTTGTGAGTCACCTTCCCAAGGTTGGTCCTTTTGTTGACACTACAGGTATCTTTGAATGGTCAGAGAGACTTATGGGCTTGACTTCTAAGAACATCGTATGGTTTGACAGAGATTAGTTGGGCAAAAATATTATCTTTAGCTGTGGTGGTTTTCCTAATGTCCCGTTGATTGGAAGGAAAAGAGGTATTAACTACAATCCAGCTCTTGTTGTGAGGCAGTTTGGGTATGCTCTGAGGGAACCTCCGAGGGAATAGGAAATACAGGAATCTCTTTATTTCACTGGCTTGCTTGAGAATGAGACCCTGAACAGAATGGAGAAATCTTGGAACAGGATTCACCGTAGAGGGAAGGCTTCTTTGAGTAAGAGCAACAATAGAGCTTATGAGCCTTATATGGTTTGGATTCAGGAGAGGGCTAGAAGGTTATTGATGCCATTTCCAGCTTGTGAGCCTTTATATCCTTTGATGATTGAAGAGCCGACTACTGTTGACATCCAGAGATATAATCAGTTATGGTTTGAGAAGGAGGAGTTGGGTAAGGCAAACGAGGAATTGGAAAAAGAGATTATTCAGCTCCGAAGCGAGAGAAATCAAGCCACTTTTTCATCTAAGAAGAAAACTGAATTGGTGAACAAGTTGGGTGGAGAGCTAAATACAGAGATTCACGCTCGTGAGCGTGTGGGCTTAGATTTGAAGAGCGTTAGTGATGTTCTTAGTTCCAAGAAGAAAGAGCTGGATAAAGCATATGTAGAGATCTCCAAGTTTAATGACCAATGGAATGCCATTCTAACTAACAACAAGGAGCGAGAAGACGGGCTGTGACAACAGATTGCTAAGTTGAAGGCTCAAATCCAGGTAAGAGATGAGAAGGTTATAGCTGAATCCTCGCGCCAACGCGAAAGTGACTGCAGACTGAATGAAGCTCTTGCAACCTTGGAGGAATGTAAGGCAAGAGCAGATGTGAAGAGATCTAACCTTGAGGAAGTGTTTTGGGAAGGCGCTTGCGAGGATTATGTTCAGAGCTTGCAGAGCATCATTAGCCGGAGAGAGTTGCTCATCCAGGGGTTGGTAGACAGGCCAGATCATTCAGATATGAGAGAGTTGTTGGAGGATTTTCAGGCTCACCATCATATTTGATGTTTTTCTCTCTTTTGTAGTTTGTTGTTATGATGTAGCTTGACCATCACCAGATCTGTTGGCTGAGGTCATTTTGATTCCGTTGTATTCAGTGTTGTGTTGTACATTGACTCTTGGCTCTCATTTTATTTATGAGGAGTTTGATATTCTTATCTGTTGGCTTCCCATTGTCTTGCTGTTCTCGCAGAACTAGAATCGAGGGGAAAATTTCCCTAACGCATATTTACATGTCTGCATATTGCATCATTTCTCATTTTTGCATCGTAGGTGCTCCGAAACCGTTAACCTTATCTATGTGGTTTCTTTAGCTTGTTTCAGGATTGACAACCAAGCAACTCATCGCTACGCCACTTAGGGAAATCAACGCATTATTATGGATCAGATTCAGGCTGAGCTTCAGGAATTCCGTGACAGGATGGCCCAGTTCATGGATATGATGCAAGGGGTCGCCAATGGCCAAGAGCAGCTTAGAACTTTGGTGCAGTCGTTAATTGCTAGGGTTGACGGGAGTGGTGTGCTTCATGGAGAAACTGCTGCTATACCTCCTACTACTGACAATGTCACCCCACATGCTAATACTGGTCCTACAGTTGTTATCCCTCCAGGAGGAGGAAATCATACTGGAATCCCTATTCCCGGACCTACGTGTGCGTTGCATCGGAATACTTCCCCTCATTGGGAGGAAGATGATCAAGAGGATGTGTTCTCTATGAGGGATGTTAGTGATGGTCTTCCATCTGACGCAGACAGGAGGTTTAACCTGCTCGAGGAAAAGATGAAGAGTTATCAGAATCAGAATTCTATGGGGTTAGATATGGCAAATTTGGGGCTGTTTCCAGATTTGAAGGTTCCTCTGAAGTTCAAAGTCCCGGACTTTGATAAGTATAAGGGGAAAACCTGTCCAAGGGTTCATCTTCGTTCCTATTACCGTAAGATGCCCACCTATTCTGACGATGAGAAGCTGCTTATGCACTTTTTCCAGGACAGTCTTTCCGGTCAGTCTCTGGAATGGTACATGGGGCTAGAGTCAGTTAACATCCGAAGCTGGAGGGATTTAGCTGAGGCGTTTATTAAGCATTACCAGTACAACAATGATCTGCCATTGAACAGGCTCCAGTTACAGAACTTATCTCAAAGGAATAATGAATGCTTCAAAGAGTACACCCAGAGATGGCGTGAATTGGCAGCCAGAGTGAAACCTCCTATGATGGAGAGGGAAATGAGAGACACGTTTGTTGCCACATTACTGGGGGTGTATTACGAGAAATTGATCGGCAACTTGTCGGGAAGTTTTTTAGATCTAATCATTACAGGAGAAAGAGTTGAGAATGGAATCAAATTGGGAAAAATTCTAGCCGGTGAAGGATCCTTTGCTGGAGGAGTTAAGAAAAGTTTTGGCAATAAGAGGAGAGAAGGAGAAACCAATGTAATCTCGGGTTCCCGAAAAAAAAAAGGGTAGAGGTCAGCAATATCGTCACCAGCAATCTCAGGTTGCAAGGATTACGATTCCTGCAGTACCACAACCACAACAACCATAGCAGCAGCAACAAAATTATGCTCCTCGCAGATTTCAGGATCGAGGCAAAGCAGTAAACAGGAAGTTTGACGCGCCGCCGATGCCATATTCACAGTTGCTTCAACACTTGATGCAATTACAATTGATTCAGAAAAGGACTCTGGCTCCTTTGACTAGTGCACCACCACCCAGATATGATGCTAATGATATATGTGATTTTCATTCCGGTGCTCCCTGTCGCTACTGCGAAAATCGGCGCCGGCTGAACAGAAGAGTCGCCACCGTGCGTTATTTATCCCACGGGAGGGAAAGGAAACGCCCAGAGTAAACCTCGCACAACATGGGAAAGGTATGGTCGTCGCAACCAAGACCTGGATTCGGGAGTCGGTTACGCAAGGGGAAGGTATTAGCACCCCTCACGTCCGTCGTACTCGACGGGATCCATGCTTGTTTTCGGGTACGGATTGTTATTCTATCTACTCTAAAGGTCAAGGGGTTAAAAAGAAAAGAGAATGAAAATAAAATGACTCGGCAAAGTATCGCACTTTATGCCTACGTATTCCCGTCTGGAACGAGAAATCAGAGTCAACGTAGTTCGCCTACCTACGGGAAAGGAGGGGAAGGTTGCTCGCTAGGATATCGCATCCTATGCCTACGTACTTTCATACAGCATGAAAGATCATAGCAAACGTAGTTCGGGCCACGTACGACACAAGCTTGTCTTGGTTGATTTTATTCCTTCTGAAAAAGGTTTTCTGATCAACAGTCCCAGCGGACAAAAATGACGCTTTGATGAGTTCACATTCTTTTACGGAAGAAGTGTCTTTTATTGTGTTTGAAATCTTTATGTGTTTTTCTGTTTGTTTTGAGAAAGAAAGAGACATAACTCTAACCTACGGTTGCAAAGGGAAACAAACTAACCTAATGTTATCATGCATGGGTTAAGACCTAGTGTGTATCATGCTCCTCTCTTGCACAGAGAGAAACAGAGATCCTACGGGATAGGCAGAAACAGAAACAATAACAGCTATAATAATAAAGCGGTAAAAATGCATGGATGCAACAATACAAGCGAGGCAAGGGAGTCCCACTCAACCTCGAACCTAGAAAACAATAGGCAAAAGTGAATGGGATTCACTTTCAACCCAACAGGGTAAACAGCAAACAATACAGTCCAGAAAACCAATCAATACATCAGCAATGAAATACAACAGCAAAAGAAACAGCATCAGCAGCTCTGAATCAACATCTGGCTCCAAGTAATCTCCAATCAGCTACAGGCTTCAACAAGCATCAGTCTCCATCTTCATGGCCTTCAGGTAAGGGCTTTGATCATCAGTCTTCTATCTGCAATGGATTTTCTTCAAGCTCAAACCTCCAGGATGAGGGATCAGTCACAAGAGTGGATTGGGTGTTAAGCAATCAGTTGACTACCAAAGGTGGTGAACAGACTGCTTCTAACACAAAAGACATTTTCTCTCAAGAGTTCTATCTCTTAGACACTATCACCAAGCCTTCCAAAGTAAGGGGGTGAGTGTCTTAGAGAGACTCTGAATCACAGAGAAGAATGGATGCAGACAAGGCAATCCATGTTTGAGAAACAAGCTTTCTAATCTAGAGCTCTACCTAGCTCCTAAACCCTAGTCTCTCAGCAGCTGCTAGCAAGAACTTCCTCTTCAACTCTGGAAGTTGATCTTCAATCTCTGGATCTTCAATGGCTTTCATCTCCTTAAGTCTTCAGCTCTCCCAAGTCCCCAGACAATCCCAATACCCACACAAACAAGCAATAAACCCCAGAGGGCATACCACACCAGTCAATCAGATATATACAGTACAGTAATAGCAGTAGGGGAATCCTGACTTTTCTAGGGGATCTAATAACTACCCATAGCCCCTATAGTCCCATAGCTAAACTATTCAAACCCTAAGTCCTAAGGGAAATGAATTGATTCTCCTAAGTCATCACCTAAAACCCTAGTTTGTTCATGTTGTTCACACCTACACTAAGCACCTAAATTTAATTTCTAAAAATGGGAACTAAATTGTATCTACAAGTTGAATTCCTAACCTAATCAACCTAAAAAGAATGGGCAAAAAATATTGAAGCAATTAATAGAACAAAAAATAACAAAATCATGTATGAAATGAAATTATTTAAAATGTTATTTATTTAGAAAATATGGGAAAAATACCAAATAAAAAATAATATGCAATTTTTATTTTTTATAATTTTCTAGACATCCTAAAGAAAAATATGCAAAAAGAATGAATTAAAAATAATGTTTTTTCCATTTATTATGAATTTTCAAAAATGAATGAAAAATGAAAAGAAAATAAAAAGAAAATATAAAGAAATAAGGGAAGGGGGTGAGAAAAGTAAGGAAAACACGTTCAGCGCATTGGGCCCATCAAATTGGGGGGTGCGAATAGCTGTCTGAGCCCAATTCCCCCCAATAAATGAAACGGTGCGTTTCATCTTTTGAAAATTCCCTCCATTCTGAGATTAAATTGCATCCGTTGGATGAGTCCTCCAAGTCAAAGGTCAGACTTCCATTGTGTGGCTCCTGACCCTTCTTCAACCTCCAGCCACCTAGGGTTTCAGAAAACCCTAACCATGCATGATACTTCCCTCTCTTCGTGCTCTCTCCACACGCCATGAAAACACACGATTCCAAAAGCAAAATTCAACAACCTCTTTCCCTCTACAAGCCTATGTCCTTGGTTTACCTTAAAACTCAAACAATCAGCCAATTCGAAGAAGGTAACAGATGGAAACCACCATTGGTATTTGATATCAAACCTCTCCAATTCTCCACGAAGCTCATCCTAAACTGATCTACACTTCACCCTGATCATAGCATGCTACTCTACTAACATTTTCGTGCCTTAATCCAAGAGTTAAGAGCCTCAACAGAATTGACACATCATGCTCAAACTTCATGAAATCTCCTCAAATTCATCCAAAACAATCCTCTACCCTACCTTAACCGTTCTACACTATCAAAACCTATTAACCCTAACTAATTCATGCCATACGAAGAGAAAACAAACCTGGTGTAATTCCTTGATACAGGTGCTAAGATCTTCAAATCAACTGCTTGTGATGAAAGGAAAGTGATCAAGAGGCTTGGTGATTGCTTCTGTATGCAACAAGTGTGGTTCTAAGGCCTTGAATCACTCACTTCCAAAGTTCATGCTTCTTGAATGATAATGGTGAATGGTACAATTCCTTCCTCAATTTGACAAGTGAAGGTATGGATTCTGATCCTTGTATGATGATGGTGAAGACTCAATCAAGAATAGTGAAGATTGGTGAGAAATTGAGGGAGTTTGAGAAGCTTATGCAAGAATGGGAAAATGAATGAAAATTGAGGTTTTGAACAAATGGGAGCACCAACCCTTGCATGAACCAACTTGTATGAATATATAGATGGGATTAGAACTTCCTAGAAGCTTGGAGAAGTTTCCCTTGCACTTTTCCCTTTCAATTTGGTTTATGTAACTTTCAATTCAAGCAACCATGGATAACTATCAAATTATGAACTAAACTCAAAATTCCACTTTAACCAATGTCTTTAAAATGCCCTTTCCATTCAAAATGACCTATAATTTTGCTTCATTTGGCCAAGATACGAAAAATCTCATTTTTAAGGCCATTTTTCTTCATTAAATTCAACAATTTTGAAACCTTGTGCTATAGACATTTCCAATCTCTCATGGTCACTTTTCTAGACTCAAAATGTCATTTGGAGCAAGTTTGATGTTGTAAGTTTTTCCATTTGAGGCCTCCTTGTATGAGTTTTGGGCATAGGTTAAAATGACCTGTAATTCACAAAGGACCAAAATACCCTTTGCTTGCCAAGACCATAAGTAGAGTTCCACACATCATATGAAGGCATACCATACCATTCTAGAAAGCTAAGACAATAAGGAACAATTCTTATGTTGACCAGAAATCCATTTGAAATTTCCTTGAGGGGTAAAAATTGCTTGGAAGTCAAGTTAATTTCACAGACAAAATTTCAGATACCTCAGATGACCTGTAACTTGCAAGGACCATAACTTGAGTTCTATAAATCTCCTTGATGTCTTCCACCACTCAAATTAAAGGTCTTGAGATCCTATACAAGTTCCATGTTGGCCAAGGATCCATTTGAAGCTTGCATTTTGACTTATCTTGCTTGGAAATTTGACCTAAACTAGGGGATTTTACATAGAAACCCTAATTTAGAAACTCCTCTTCTCCTTGATTTCTCTTGATTTATTCTTAGCATAACAACATATCCTTACTCTCCATGTCAAATAATGAACCCCACATCTCTCCAATAGCCCTTAATGCCTTTCAATCAGTCAATTGACCTAGGGTTGACCCAGATGAAACCCTAGTTGACTGTCTTCAACTGCAATTCTTGTGATTACCTCGACAACTTGTCTCCTTCTCCAAATGACTTTCTAAGTCCTCCAAGATGTCTAGATACTCCCCATACTCAGCCCACAGCTCACACTTACTTGTTGATCCTCAGATACCCTCAGATAGGAGATAGATGAACTGCTTGATCCATTGACTTGATAGCTTCCCAATTCTTTCTGATGACTTGAATGAGATTGAATTTAAATAATAACCTTTTGATAGGCCTCTAGAGATGAGAATAATGATTGGTCCCCTGTTGAGTGACTTGCTATGCTTATGCTATGCAGATGATTAGTCTATGTACATGACTCTATATGCAAATGCTAATGATATTGAAACATAAACCAAGTGAATAAGGTTGAGCAAATTTTAGGGTGCAACAGCTGCCCCTATTCAAGCGACTTGGACCCGATTGGGCGAAGAGCTCGGAGCCTTCAGACATTCGCGGTACGAGACGGTTGAATACTAGTGAAACCAGAAATTTGCCAACCGCAAAACTAAATTGCGCTCCTGCTTGGGGAACGACATTCATCAGCTGAATTTCACTGTTACGGCAACCCACTGATCTCGTGCGACCGTGCTGGGGACAGAACATTGCCCACGTTAGGACGCCTGCTTCGTCAATTTGGAAAAACTTCAACAACTTCGCTGGGGATGGCTCGTCTGCCTTCTCGTCAGACATAAATCGTCCACGTTGGGGAATAAACTTTTCCACGTTAGGAATGAACTTCTTCTTCGTCAAACTCTTCCACGTAAGGAATACGTCTTCTTTTGCTTTGTCCACGTGAGGAATCACATTTTCTTTCCACGTAAGGAATACCTTCTTAATCTGTCCACGTAAGGACTCCAATCTTTCCACGTAAGGAATAAACTTGCTCTTCCACGTAAGGAATCATTTCTTTCCACGTAAGGAATCACACCTTTCCACGTAAGGGATGCAACTTGATATGTCCACGTAAGGACTCAATCTTTCCACGTAAGGAATATATCTTCGAACTTTCCACGTAAGGAATCTTCATCTTTCCCCGTTAGGAACCACATCTGCTCCACGTAAGGAATCAGCTTTTTCTTTCCACGTAAGGAATAAATCTTTCCACGTAAGGAATCAAATTTTGATATGTCCGCGTAAGGACCCATCACTTTCCACGTAAGGAATACAATCTCTTTTCTGAATCTGTCCACGTCAGGACTGCATTTGCTTCTCCACGTAAGGAACTGAAGCTTCTCTTTCCTCGTAAGGAATAACCTTGTCCACGTCAGGACTCATCTTTCCACGTAAGGAATAACTTGATATGCTTTATCCATGCAAGGACTCCGATCTCTTGACTTGCTGAGGAAATAAAACTGGTCCACGTTAGGACCCATGCACCTTTGACCCACTGGGGAAGTGAGACTTGTCCACGTCGGGACTCACATCTCAACCTGCCGAAGTAATAGAACCTGTCCACGTCAGGACTTGCGTGTCTTCGACTTGCTGGGGAAGTAAACCCCGTCCACGTCAGGACACACACTTTGCCAACAACACGAAGAAGGATAAACTTGTCCGCGTCAGGACTCTCGCATCTTGTCATCTCAAAGAACTATAAACGTCCACGTCAGGACACCCCTTTCACCATTACGAATAAAGCTATTTGCTGCGAATAAATGGTTCACGTCAGGACACCAACACGAAGAGTAACCAATTTTGTCCACGTCAGGACTCCACACTCGATCAATACCGAGAACTCGCACGTGTCCACGTTAGGACTAACATGCATCGTCAACTCGAGGAAATGTCCACGTCAGGACTCCACATTCCAACAATCTTCTCTAGCACACAGAAAACCCGTCAATAAAATTGTCCTCGTTAGGACTCATCCTTCCATTGGTCCGCAAATTTCTTATCACTGACGTTACAACAACTTTGAGGCTGGCTCTACTGGGGATATTTGAAAATCATACTTCCGGACGCCTGTTCTGATAACCGGCGGTAGCCCCTGAAATTCTGATTCATGAATCCTTTAATGACCAATAGCTCTACTTGGGGGATAAGGAGAAACTTATCCTGCTGCCCCTGGCGGGGAAAACACAAGAAATTCATAAATAACTCTGCTCGGAGACAAAGAGAACTTCATCTTGACAACTCTGTGGGGAGTAGTGCCAAAGCTGACACTTCGTGAAATATCTCACGTCGAGATCCTGAATATTTATTGATTCACCTGAGCAAGGGCTCTCTCTTCCTGCAAAAGAAACAATACTTGAAATAAACAGTTAACCAACCTGGTTTATATTTCAAAAATGCGTATGTTTGACGGCGATGCAATATTCCGTTCGACATGGAAATGCTACACTTTTATTTGGTGGATGCAAGTACGACCCTATATGCCAATGCAACTGCAGACTCGAACTGCTGGGTACAGAAGCTGCTTCAGCAAAGTGCATGCTGCAAATAATGTCAACTTCGCTGGGGATAGCCAGATGCTACAGAATTATTCCAGCAAAATACATGCCGGAAGAGTGAAGTCGACTCAGCTGGGAAATTGGGAACTTAACCAGGCACCTTGTTGAGGTAACACCCTGCTGGGGAATATAACTCTACTGGAGAATAGCAGATGCACCTGGTATGATTGAACTTCTGCTGGAGAGTGAACGGATATTACACAGTATCCCTGACAAAATAAATGCCAGGACCCACACCAACTCTTCCGGGGGGAGTCTTAATCTTCAAATTCCACTGGGAGGAATACTTGCTGAGAAGAGAATTCCGCTGGGGATAGGATGATTCTCTTGGGAAAAATCAATTGAGTCCGTTGGGGGAGAGTAAATGACCCTGCGAGGAAAGTAAACTGCCTGAATACTACTCACAAATGTTAATCTTTTGCGGCTAAACCACTCTGCTTGAGATACACTGCCTGAATACAACCTACAATCTTGGAACCGCCAATTCTGCTGAGGATAAACGACTCTGCAGGAACACGTCCTTTTGGATAGGCTACGACTAGCCGGGGAATTCGATCCTTCTTCAGTAAGGAACATGCATGACCTGCGTGGAGATCGAGTCTTTTATTATTGCAATCTTTTGATCATCTTCCTCGTACGGTTATGAAACCTGCAACAACACAAACAAGACAAGACAAGCCTATGCAACCAAATCAATTCAGGTTAGTGACGTTATTTTCAGTTAATTCAAAGCTTTAGCGATCGTTGGCAAGGGCCAGTGACGTTATACACATGCTAGTTTCATCAAACTTAGGCGTTAATCATGCACAAAACAGTAAAGAACAGTGTCAAGTTCTGAATAACGTATTTTATTGATTGGGCCCCTGAATGGGCGGAGTTTTTTTGTACACGGGATGTAACTCCTGAAAAGAGGAAGCTACACAAAGCAAATATACAAGTATGCACAAGAAGCATAAATATATTGACAAATGAAGTTTTGTACACATGTCGGCAACGGGATGCAGACGAACACCACGAACTGATCCTCCTATGACTCGTCCGACTCTAACGCTTTTCCCGGTATTCATACTCCTGAAAAGGTTGTACCGGATAACCGATCTTCCCCGTTATATTCTCCCGCATTGATGCTCAGTGCAATATCAAATTCGGACCGCAGTCATTTGCTTTTCAAATCCCTAACTTTTGCGTGAACCGCCCTTTACGGGTTTTCAATTCACCGGGATACCCTTTTTTGCCGAAGCCGCCCAGTGTAGGTTTTCAACTTCGCGGGTGTACATTTTTCAATTTTATCCCTAATTTTTGCCCGAACCTTTCATTCTGTTTTTGGTTCGCCAGGATGCCCCATTTTTGCCTGGACTCTCTTTTTTCTGTCCAACGGGTCTATTTTAAGCAAAGTATTTTTTAACTGCGTCCGAATTCACAGGCGACGTAAAGTCTTCTCCGTCCATGGTGGACAACAACAACGCTCCTCCTGAAAAGACCTTCCTGACAACGTATGGCCCTTCGTAGTTGGGGGTCCACTTGCCCCTGTGATCTGCTTGCGGCGGGAGAATCCTTTTCAGTACAAGGTCGCCCGTCTGAAAGCTTCGCGGATGTATCTTCTTGTCGTATGCTTTCTTCATTCGGCTCTGGTATAAACGACCATATGCTAGAGAAGCTAGCCTCTTCTCGTCCATCAAACTCAGTTGATTCAACCTGTCTTTCACCCATTCTGCCTCGTCTAGCTGAACGTCTCACAATACCCTCAGAGAAGGGATCTCGACTTCCAATGGTAATACCGCTTCCATTCCGTATACTAACGAGAACGGGGTTGCCCCGGTTGATGTACGTACCGTCGTACGATAACCGTGCAAAGCGAACGGTAGCATCTCGTGCCAATCCTTATAGGTCACCACCATTTTCTGAACGATCTTCTTGATATTCTTATTGGCCGCCTCGACAGCGCCATTCATCTTGGGTCGGTAAGGGGAGGAGTTGTGATGTTCGATCTTGAAATTCTGACAGAGCTCCTTCATCATTTTGTTGTTCAGGTTTGAACCGTTGTCCGTGATTATCCGCTCGGGGATCCCATATCTGCAAATGATATCCCTCTTGATGAATCTGGCCACCACTTGCTTCGTTACATTTGCATAAGACGCCGCTTCCACCCACTTGGTGAAATAATCGATTGCTACTAGGATGAACCGATGCCCGTTAGAAGCTGTCGGCTCGATCTTTCCAATCATATCGATCCCCCACATCGAGAATGGCCATGGCGATGACATCACATTCAGAGGACTTGGAGGCACATGGATCTTATCGGCATAGATCTGGCACTTGTGGCACTTCCTTGCGAACTTGAAACAATCAGTTTCCATAGTCAGCCAAAAGTAACCCGCCCGCAGCAATTTTCTCGTCATAGCATGCCCACCAGCATGCGTACCAAAGGTACCTTCGTGTATTTCCTCCACGAGCAACTTTGCCTCTTTTCATCTACACAACGCAACAGCACCAAATCGTGGTTCCTTCTGTATAAGACGCCATCCGGGTTCAAATAGAAATTGCCTGCTAATCTCCTGAGAGTCTTCTGATCTTGACTGGATGCCCCAGCCGGATACTCTTTATTCTTCAGGAAATTAAGGATATCGAAATACCATGGTTTGTCGTCGGATGCTTCATCAATAGCAAATACATAAGCTGGTCTGTCAAGCCGAGAGATAATGATTCGGGGAGCCTCGTTCCAAAAGTTGACTTTGTACATGGAAGACAAAGTGGCCAGGGCGTCAGCCATTTGATTCTCTGCCCGCGGTACGTGATGCAATTCAACCTTGTCGAAGAAAGGCAACAATCTCCTTGCATAATTCATGTAGTGTATCAAATTGGGCTGCCGTGTCTCCCATTCCCCTTTGATCTGATTCACCACCAGAGCTGAGTCTCCGTATACGTCCAGATTCTTGATTCGCAAATCGATGGCTTCTTCAAGCCCCATTATACAAGCTTCGTATTCGGCTTCATTATTGGTAACGGAAAAGGTCAATCGGGCAGTAAACGGGATGTGCGACCCGTGTGGCGTAGTGATGATTGCCCCTATTCCGCTACCGTAAGCATTCACAGCTCCGTCAAATATCATCTTCCATCTGGAACCCACCTCTGGTCCTTCGTCTGGCAACGGCTCTTCACAATCTTTCATCTTTAGGTACATGATATCCTCATCAGGAAAATCAAACCTCATCGATTGGTACTCTTCAATAGGCTGCTCCGCCAGATACTCAGACAGCACACTCCCCTTTATAGCCTTTTGCGAGACATATTGGATGTCATATTCAGTCAAGACCATCTGCCAACGGGCAATTCTTCCTGACAGCGCCTGCTTTTCAAATACATATTTGATAGGATCCATCTTCGAGATGAGCATGGTTGTATGATTCAGCATGTATTGCCTCAAACGCTTCGCGGCCCAAGCTAACGCGCAACAAGTCTTTTCAAGCATTGAATATCGAGATTCACAATCTGTAAATTTCTTACTCAAGTAATAAATCGCATGCTCTTTTCTCCCTGTCTCGTCGTGTTGACCGAGAACACAACCCATGCTTCCCTCAAGAACCGTCAAATACATTATCAAGGGTCTACCTGCCACTGGGGGTATCAAAATAGGAGGCTCCTGCAAATACTGCTTTATTTTATCGAACGCCTTTTGACAATTTTCGTTCCACATTACAGCTTGATCTTTCTTCAACAGCTTGAATAATGGTTCACACGTAGCAGTTAGGTGAGATATGAACCGGGCGATGTAGTTCAACCTCCCTAAAAACCCACGCACCTCTTTCTCTGTTTTAGGCGTCGGCATTTCTTGAATTGCTTTTATTTTAGCAGGATCGACCTCTAATCCTCTTTCGCTTACGATAAACCCCAGCAGTTTACCCGATCTCACCCCGAAGGTGCATTTGTTAGGGTTCAGCCTCAGCCTGAACTTCCTAAGCCTTTTAAATAACTTCAGCAGATTCACCAGATGCTCTTCCTCCGTCTGGGATTTGGCAATCATATCGTCAACATAAACTTCGATCTCTTTATGCATCATGTCATGGAAAAGAGTCGTCATCGCACGCTGATATGTTGCCCCAGCATTTTTCAAACCAAAGGGCATCACTTTGTAGCAAAATGTTCCCCAAGGCGTTATGAAAGTGGTCTTCTCCATATCCTTTGGCGCCATTTTAATCTGATTATAGCCTGAAAAGCCATCCATGAAGGAGAATACGGAGTATTGAGCAGTATTATCAACTAACACGTCAATATGAGGAAGTGGAAAATCGTCTTTTGGGCTTGCTTTATTTAAATCTCTATAATCCACACACATCCGAACCTTGCCATCTTTCTTTGGCACTGGTACGATGTTAGCAACCCATGAGGGATACTTTGTCACAGCCAGGAAACCAGCGTCCCACTGTTTTTGAACTTCCTCTTTGATCTTCACTGCCATATCTGGTCGAGTTCTGCGAAGCTTTTGCTTGACTGGCGGGCAATCTTCTTTCAGTGGCAGGCGGTGCACAACCATATCTGTATCGAGCCCTGGCATATCTTCATACGACCAAGCGAATACATCACTATACTCTCGGAGCATTTCAACCAGTCTTCGCTTGATATCACTCTGCAGTGCGGCTCCGATACGAATATTCTTCTCAACCCCTTCCGACCCCAAGTTGATAATTTCGATGACCTCATCGTGAGGCAGAATGGCTCTTTCCTCTTGCTTCACCAACCAAGACAGTTCTTCAGGAACGTCGCTATCTTCGACAACCTCTTCTTCGGCCTGAAATACCGGGTGCTCAAAGTTGGGACGAGTCATAGGTGGTTCAAGGATGTCATCTGAAAATGTTATCCTGCAAAAGGAACGATTAAGTGCTTCAAAATGCGTATAAAGCGAACAACCACGTTGCCATTTTATTGAAAAACATAAAACAAGAAAGACAGGGATTACAGTATTTGCACATGAAAAAACGCCATTTATTTAATGATTGACACGCAATGTTCATAACAACACAGCCCTAAGCAAATCCTGATGCCCCGGGCAAGACATCAGATTATTCAACAATTAATAAAGCAAAGCATTACTGTTTAAAAGTCACAGGAACAAGCTCCTGAATAGACCAGTTGCACAGTCCTTGTCCTGGCGTGCTTGGCTGAATCCAGGCATCCATATCACAGTCGCTGTCTCCTTCATCAGACTCCGAAGCAGCATTGACGGTCTCATGACATACTCCACTGGCAGAGATGGTGATTGGCCCTCTGAAACGGGGTGCCCCCACGGAAGGAGTTGATGACGACGGTTGGTATCCCAGCCCGAACCGGTCCATCTTCATAGGAATGTCCAGCACTTTACCCCAGCCCTTTGCTTCTCCTGCTTCCACTAGAGCTTGAGCTTCTTTATACGATGAGACGGCTATCTCTGGCACTTTGCTCGGCCCGGGACCTTTGTCCTTGATACGCAACCCTTCAAATGCCTGGCAGGGCGTTTCGTGGATCTCTCCGTCGACCTCCACATATTTGAATGACGATAAATGGCTGACCAGGATGTCTTCTTCTCCGCATACAGTGACTACGCTGTCTCCGACCATATATTTTAACTTCTGATGTAGGGTAGACGTGACGGCCCCCGCCCCGTGAATCCAGGGTCTTCCAAGCAAGCAGCTGTACGCAGGCTGTATATCCATGATATAAAACTCAGTTGCAAACACCTCCGGCCCCACCTGTAGAGGCAACGTTATTGATCCGAAAACGTTTCTTCGCGTACCATCAAACGCCCTAACCACCAAGTCACTGGGCGTGCACCGGATTCCGCTAACATCCAGCTTCATCATTGCCTTCTTAGGCAGCACATTCAGAGACGACCCGGTGTCAACCAATACGTGCGACATTACTGATCCTCTACACTCGACAGATACGTGCAGCGCCATATTATGATCTCTTCCTTTCGGGGTCAAGTCAAAGTCAGTAAAGCCCAAGCTGTGGCCTGCATTCAAATGTGCCAACACTCCTTCCAGTTGATTCACGGAGACGTCCTGGGGTACAAAAGAAGTATTCAGGACTTTCAGCAAAGCATTTCTGTGAGCTTCCGAACACAACAGCAATGACAGGATAGATATTTTGGACGGCGTCTGCTGCAGATGCTCTACAATCTTATAATCACTTTTTCGAATCAAGCGCATGAACTCTTCTACATCTTTCGACGCCGATTCTTTTTCACTTGCTTGCACTGGAACGTTCTCAACCACTTTCCCTTTTCCTTTTGCTAGTCTTTCGGCCTCCACTTCAGGGGATATAAAGATCCTACCACTCCTTGTCATACCTCCTGAACCCACAACATTATCCACAGTCTCGTCTGGCTGCTTATTAACATCAATTTTTATCCCGTCACAATACACTTCCAACCCATATGACCATGGGACTGCTTTCGTGTTCTCGTACGGGATCGGCTCGGCCTTAGTTATGGTGATCGGTGGTCGTTGGGCTGGTGCTGCAATAGTGATCGTCTTCCGAGGAATCGTTACCGTGGCCACATCACTCCGACTATCTGTTACTGCCCCTGCAGGCTCTTCAGTTGCTGCCCGGTCAAACTGCAATATGCCTTCATCAATTAAAGCCTGAATGCCTTTCTTCAAATCATCACACCCCCCAGCTAGGGTCCAACAGTCTAAGCAATACTCGTCACATCCTAGGTAAACACCCCCTTGTAACAGTCGGCTTTTTATCTCGCCCAGCGGCGTCTTTAAATCGTCGACATTCATAATCAGATTTAACCCTTCCTCGGCCAGAATGGCGTTTGCCCCGTGATTAGGCATGGGCTTCTGCACTATATTCGGACCTGCCGTTCCGAAATTGATAGTCTTATTGTCCAGAAGATCCTGCACAACGTGCTTAAAAGCATGGCAACCCTCTATATCGTGGCCTGGAGCCCCAGAATGAAACTCACAGTGCCTGCTTGCATCATAACCAAACGGGGGAGCTCCCGTTATTGGTGCCAGAGTTCTTTTCTCTACCAAGTTCAATCCCAACAATGTCTGCAACAAATCTGCATAGGTTGAGGGAGGCTTCTCGAACACTCTTCTTGGTTTGCCACCCTGGAATCTTCGCTGAGCCTGCTGTGCCCCCTGCTGAGGCTGCTGCTGCTGCATTGGCTGCTGCTGAGACGGTTGTTGTTGCTGAAGTGGTTGTTGCTGATACGGGATAGTGACACTCGCCACCTGCTGCGGCTGACGATATTGGTTTCGTCCCCTGCCTCGGCCTCCAAATACTGCGCTAGCCTCGCCCTGACGGCGCCCACCAAAAGCTTTCCTATTACTGCCAGATGCAGTCGATTCGTCAACCTGGAACTTTCCTTGCTTAATGTTACGCTCAATCTTTTCTCCCATCAGAATCAGGTCTGAGAAACTGGCCAGAGATGTGTGAAACAGCATATCATGAAACAAGCCTGTGAATGTGCCGACGAACATGTCATTCATTTCCTTATCTTCTACAGGAGGACGGACCCTGGCAGCCATATCGCGCCACCTTTGCGCGTACTCTTTAAAGCTCTCCCCCTTCTTCTGCGTCAGTCCCACCAATTGGACCCGATTGGGCGCCAAGTCGCTGTTATACTTGTAGTGAGCTACGAACGCCTCCGCCAATTGCTTCCATGTCTTGATATTGGTTGGCTCCAACCCCATATACCACTCTAGGGAAGGACCCGACAGACTATCTTGAAAGAAATGCATTAGCATTCTTTCATCAGTTGAGTATGCAGACATCTTTTTGTAATAAGCTCGTACATGCACTTTCGGACACGTGTCCCCTTTATACTTATCAAACGCAGGGGCTTTGAATTTGATTGGCACCCTCAAGCCAGGTACCAAGCCCATTGTTGCCATGTCCAAGCCCACAGCGCTTTGGTTCAGGACCCCCCTCATCTGCTCTTCTAGCATTCTGATCTTCTGGGAGTCATCCATCGGCCCTTCGAAACCTCCTCCGGAGAAAGCGTCCTCCTGCTGATCTGCTTGCCACATACCGTTTCCAGCCCCATACCCATCATATCCATTATTACGTCCAGCTCTGATCTGATTCATCCCCGGACCTCGGCCTCTGTTGCCGTACCCTTGAACACCCCCAGCAGGCCCAAAAGCCATAAATCCCGCGCCGTTTCTATTTCCAAAACCTCTGTAACCCTGATTGGTCACACCATAACCATCTTGCCCAAAGCCTTGAGCATTAAAGCCATATTTCCCCGCGTTATCGAATCCCTGATCATTGAACCCGAATCCAGCATTGACAAAGCCGTTGCCTCCCGTATTATCTCCCAAGTTGACGTCACCCAGCCCATGGACAGCAGTCTCATTTCCAACTCCGACGTTACCATTCGCAGCAGCGGTAGCGTTGTTGACATTAGCAGCCGGTATATTGACTACAGGTGGAGCCACTGGCGTGGGAGTACCGTCCCCATGAACAGTATCGACCCGTACAGACTGATGATCCTCGTTACCGTGACCAGCATTTCGGGCCAACAGAGGTTGGACCATGGCCTGCAAATTCTCCTGCCCTTTTGCAATAGCTTCCATGGTCTGCATAAAGAGAGCGAGCTTCTCGCGCACATCTTGCATCTCGTTATGCATTTGATCCATGATTCTTCGACAGTTGGTGCGGGTAGAATAGCGGTGCGGGTGTCGATCTGCAATCCTGGAAAGTACCTGGTACAGAGCAGGAAATAAGACACTATTCAAAGATTACCTGTAATGCAATATGAATATGAATGCAATGTAATGTGTCTGTGCATTAGGGAAGTTCATTCCCCCAGTTCTAGCGTGAAGTTTCCAGTGCGGTGACAGTGCTAATGACATAAAGACCGGAGCTGTATCACAGAAAGCCTCATATATTACTGAGAAAACCAGAATACAAAGTCGTTGAGAGTACAACAAGAAAGCATGACCTCAACCAACAATCCTGGTGATGGTCAGCAGTATGCAAATAAAGCATACAAGTTACTACATGAAATGATCAAATCCTCCCAAAAGTCTGATACTCTTCTATCAACTTCTTGGTATCTGGATGGCTTGGTCGATCAAGCAGCCCCTCAACAAGTTGGTTTCTCTTCTTAAGAACACGGCGCACGTCTTCAGCAGTTTCTTCCCATGTCGCTTCTCCGAAGCAATCTTCTAGCTTTCGTTTTTGAGACACAGCTTCATCTCTGCATTTGATTGCCTTGTTCAGTGCATGCTGGACACTATACCGGGTCATCACTTCTTCCTCACACTTCTTGATGCTAGACTTCAACTTCTCTTCGAGGTCGGAGATTTGCTGCTTCAATTTATCCTCCCTTTTCTTATTGTTGGTGAGTGTAGCATTCCAAGTCTTATTTCAAGAAGAGATTTCTCGGTGAGCGATGTCAAGCGCCTTCTTCTTGGATTCAAGCATGTCATGGGAGCTTCTGAACTCTTGCCCCAGACGTTCGCGCTTCTTCCTTTCCTCAGTCAACTCAGCCCCTAACCTGTTTAACAGCTCGATTTGTTGTTGGAAAGCATATACGGCCTTGTTTTTCTCACCGCGTACCTGAGCTAGCTCCTGCTCTAACCCTTCGTTGATCTTCAACAAGGCTTCCTTTTCCCTCACAACCTGCTCATAGGCTTCCTTAGAAACAGTGGTTGGCTCTTCTGCCGGAATAGGAACAATGACGGGTGCAGCTGGAAATGGCATTAATAACTGACTTGCTCTTTCCTGGATCCAAACCCTGTAAGGTGCATAGGCCTGGCAATCGTTCTTACCCAACAGTGGCTTCCCCTTGCGGTTAATACGTGTCCAGGCATGTTGCAACTCAGCTAGCAATTCTCCCTTCAAATCACCTGTGAAGTACAGAGATTCTTGTACTTCTTCCTCCTGAGGTGGATTCTTCAGTGCATATCCGAACTGGCGAATGAATAGAGAAGGGTTGTAATTGATACACCCTTTTCTTCCTATCAGCGGCACATTAGGGTACCCAGAACAACTGAAGATGAGCTTAGATCCCAACAGGTCTCGATCAAACCACTCCATATCTTCCGACGATAGCCTCATCAGGCGCTCTGGCCAACCAACTGGGACTGTAGTCTCTGCAACAGATCTTCTCTTAGGAAGGTGGCTCTCAAACCACATACTCACCAAGGGTACACAAAGATGAACATTCTTCCCTCTTCCCTTCTCATTCTTGTAATGCAGTGAGTGATAGAGATCTCCGAGTAAGGTAGGTACAGGATTACCAGCGGCAAACAAGTAGAAAGCATCGAAGTCCACAAAATCCGGTATATTGGGAAACAAGACTATGCCATAAATGCACAAGGCCAACACAGCATTGAAAGCAACCCAGCACCCGCTCTTGGCATACTCCTGGGCTTTACCAACTAAGAACTGAAGTGAGAAGCCTGGAACTCCACGGGAAACAGTAGTCAACAGTTCAGAAGCGTCAATATGCAAAGCTTTTGCCAAGTCCTCCGGCTTGGGCTTGGCGCCAGAATGGATGAATGGAACCTGGTTCTGCACGGGCAGCTCAACATACTCAGCGTATTCCTCCAGGGTTGGTCCCATAATAAAGTCAGAGAACGTAAAGCACCTCAAAGCAGGGTCGTAGAATTGCATCAAAGCATACAACCCATCTAACTCTACCTTTGTAGGTTTACACACCAATCTCAGTAGTCTACCATAGCTCATCCGGAAACTCCTACGAACACCCTCATCAGCAAGAGAGATCAACCCCAGTAAAGGAACAATATCAGGAGTAGGCAATTTGTAAGCAACTGTCCTCCTCAAGCTAGTCATGATCAAACACTCAGAAGTCTGGGCACTAGAACTAGAGAAATGCAAATGCACCTGCAGCACAGACACATGTTAGTGGAATGCGAATGGTAATGGGTATGCAATAATGCAATGCAAGTAACATGCAACAGGGACCAAAGTTGTAGCTGAATAGTCTGAACTCAATCAAGAAAGGTCTCAGATAGACCATCCAGAAGTCATCCAAATCTGGTCTCGGATAGACCTCAAACAAAGCTCCAATACTGGTCTCTGATAGACCCCATAATCATAACCTGAATGGTCTCTGGCAGACCTCAGATCATATCTCCCACTGGTCTCTGACAGACCTCAGAACGCATCTCCAAATAGTCTTTGACAGACCTCGGAACACACCAACTGGTCTCTGACATACCTTAAAACCCTCCATAAATATCCAGGATCCTGATCAAGAAACAAACCGGTGGTCTGAAGGCCTAGTTACCTGCATAACCCTGAATCCCCTCACAGGTGGGTGGCCCTATAACTGGCAAAAGGTACGGCATCCTATGCGGTCGTCGGCGTCACAGACTTTCAGGGTTGATGATACGATTCCCAGAAGGAGTGGCATCATCAATCCCTGAAGAGGCCTCACTTAGCCAACTTCCAAATGATCGGTCCCCAGAGTCGACAATCCAACTAACCAGCAACCCACGCCAACCAAAGGAAGGGGCAGGAGGCCAACCAGAGGAACCTCGTCTGAGTGTAGATTTCATGGGACACCAAAGCAAGCAAAGCAAGCGGGCGCCCACTAATTTCTACTCTAATTCTAGGTGCACTCAAGCCCAGGTCCGGCTTATCTCTCAATATCAGAACACCCGTCACACCCCAGATACAGCAATAATAATCAATATATAAAGCTGAAAATACAAGGTTAGAAATATAAAATAACTCCATACAAAATCCTCGACGGGAAAACAAGCGTTAGGATTGACTCTCTCAAGGGACGTTGGATCCCAAAAGCATAAGAACCATCGCAGTCCTTAGCAGCCAGGGGACGTTGGATCCCCAGCAGAGTCGCCAGCTGTCGCTACTGCGAAAATCGGCGCCGGCTGAACAGAAGAGTCGCCACCGTGCGTTATTTATCCCACGGGAGGGAAAGGAAACACCCAGAGTAAACCTCGCACAACATGGGAAAGGTATGGTCGTCGCAACCAAGACCTGGATTCGGGAGTCGGTTACGCAAGGGAAAGGTATTAGCACCCCTCACGTCCGTCGTACTCGACAGGATCCACGCTTGTTTTCGGGTACGGATTGTTATTCTATCTACTCTAAAGGTCAAGGGGTTAAAAAGAAAAGAGAATGAAAATAAAATGACTCGGCAAAGTATCGCACTTTATGCCTACGTATTCCCGTCTGGAACGAGAAATCAGAGTCAACGTAGTTCGCCTACCTACGGGAAAGGAGGGGAAGGTTGCTCGCTAGGATATCGCATCCTATGCCTACGTACTTTCATACAGCATGAAAGATCAGAGAAAACGTAGTTCGGGCCACGTACGACACAAGCTTGTCTTGGTTGATTTTATTCCTTCTGAAAAAGGTTTTCTGATCAACAGTCCCAGCGGACAAAAATGACGCTTTAATGAGTTCACATTCTTCTACGGAAGAAGTGTCTTTTATTGTGTTTGAAATCTTTATGTGTTTTTCTGTTTGTTTTGAGAAAGAAAGAGACAGAACTCTAACCTACGGTTGCAAAGGGAAACAAACTAACCTAATGTTATCATGCATGGGTTAAGACCTAGTGTCTATCATGCTCCTCTCTTGCACAAAGAGAAACAGAGATCCTACGGGATAGGAAGAAACAGAAACAATAACAGCTATAATAATAAAGCGGTAAAAATGCATGGATGCAACAATACAAGTGAGGCAAGGGAGTCCCACTCAACCTCGAACCTAGAAAACAATAGGCAAAAGTGAATGGGATTCACTTTCAACCCAACAGGGTAAACAGCAAACAATACAGTCCAGAAAACCAATCAATACATCAGCAATGAAATACAACAGCAAAAGAAACAGCATCAGCAGCTCTGAATCAACATCTGGCTCCAAGTAATCTCCAATCAGCTACAGGCTTCAACAAGCATCAGTCTCCATCTTCATGGCCTTCAGGTAAGGGCTTTGATCATCAGTCTTCTATCTGCAATGGATTTTCTTCAAGCTCAAACCTCCAGGATGAGGGATCAGTCACAAGAGTGGATTGGGTGTTAAGCAATCAGTTGACTACCAAAGGTGGTGAACAGACTGCTTCTAACACAAAAGACATTTTCTCTCAAGAGTTCTATCTCTTAGACACTATCACCAAGCCTTCCAAAGGAAGGGGGTGAGTGTCTTAGAGAGACTCTGAATCACAGAGAAGAATGGATGCAGACAAGGCAATCCATGTTTGAGAAACAAGCTTTCTAATCTAGAGCTCTACCTAGCTCCTAAACCCTAGTCTCTCAGCAGCTGCTAGCAAGAACCTCCTCTTCAACTCTGGAAGTTGATCTTCAATCTCTGGATCTTCAATGGCTTTCATCTCCTCAAGTCTTCAGGTCTCCCAAGTTCCCAGACAATCCCAATACCCACACAAACAAGCAATAAACCCCAGAGGGCATACCACACCAGTCAATCACATATATACAGTACAGTAATAGCAGTAGGGGAATCCTGACTTTTCTAGGGGATCTAATAACTACCCATAGCCCCTATAGTCCCATAGCTAAACTATTCAAACCCTAAGTCCTAAGGGAAATGAATTGATTCTCCTAAGTCATCACCTAAAACCCTAGTTTGTTCATGTTGTTCACACCTACACTAAGCACCTAAATTTAATTTCTAAAAATGGGAACTAAATTGTATCTACAAGTTGAATGCCTAACCTAATCAACCTAAAAAGAATGGGCAAAAAATATTGAAGCAATTAATAGAACAAAAAATAACAAAATCATGTATGAAATGAAATTATTTAAAATGTTATTTATTTAGAAAATATGGGAAAAATACCAAATAAAAAACAATATGCAATTTTTATTTTTTATAATTTTCTAGACATCCTAAAGAAAAATATGCAAAAAGAATGAATTAAAAATAATGTTTTTTCCATTTATTATGAATTTTCAAAAATGAATGAAAAATGAAAAGAAAATAAAAAGAAAATATAAAGAAATAAGGGAAGGGGGTGAGAAAAGTAAGGAAAACACGTTCAGCGCATTGGGCCCATCAAATTGGGGGGTGCGAATAGCTGTCTGAGCCCAATTCCCCCCAATAAATGAAACGGTGCGTTTCATCTTTTGAAAATTCCCTCCATTCTGAGATTAAATCGCATCCGTTGGATGAGTCCTCCAAGTCAAAGGTCAGACTTCCATCGTGTGGCTCCTGACCCTTCTTCAACCTCCAGCCACCTAGGGTTTCAAAAAACCCTAACCATGCATGATACTTCCCTCTCTTCGTGCTCTCTCCACACGCCATGAAAACACACGATTCCAAAAGCAAAATTCAACAACCTCTTTCCCTCTACAAGCCTATGTCCTTGGTTTACCTTAAAACTCAAACAATCAGCCAATTCGAAGAAGGTAACAGATGGAAACCACCATTGGTATCTGATATCAAACCTCTCCAATTCTCCACGAAGCTCATCCTAAACTGATCTACACTTCACCCTGATCATAGCATGCTACTCTACTAACATTTTCGTGCCTTAATCCAAGAGTTAAGAGCCTCAACAGAATTGACACATCATGCTCAAACTTCATGAAATCTCCTCAAATTCATCCAAAACAATCCTCTACCCTACCTTAACCGTTCTACACTATCAAAACCTATTAACCCTAACTAATTCATGCCATACGAAGAGAAAACAAACCTGGTGTAATTCCTTGATACAGGTGCTAAGATCTTCAAATCAACTGCTTGTGATGAAAGGAAAGTGATCAAGAGGCTTGGTGATTGCTTCTGTATGCAACAAGTGTGGTTCTAAGGCCTTGAATCACTCACTTCCAAAGTTCATGCTTCTTGAATGATAATGGTGAATGGTACAATTCCTTCCTCAATTTGACAAGTGAAGGTATGGATTCTGATCCTTGTATGATGATGGTGAAGACTCAATCAAGAATAGTGAAGATTGGTGAGAAATTGAGGGAGTTTGAGAAGCTTATGCAAGAATGGGAAAATGAATGAAAATTGAGGTTTTGAACAAATGGGAGCACCAACCCTTGCATGAACCAACTTGTATGAATATATAGATGGGATTAGAACTTCCTAGAAGCTTGGAGAAGTTTCCCTTGTACTTTTCCCTTTCAATTTGGTTTATGTAACTTTCAATTCAAGCAACCATGGATAACTATCAAATTATGAACTAAACTCAAAATTCCACTTTAACCAATGTCTTTAAAATGCCCTTTCCATTCAAAATGACCTATAATTTTGCTTCATTTGGCCAAGATATGAAAAATCTCATTTTTAAGGCCATTTTTCTTCATTAAATTCAACAATTTTGAAACCTTGTGCTATAGACATTTCCAATCTCTCATGGTCACTTTTCTAGACTCAAAATGTCATTTGGAGCAAGTTTGATGTTGTAAGTTTTTCCATTTGAGGCCTCCTTGTATGAGTTTTGGGCATAGGTTAAAATGACCTGTAATTCACAAAGGACCAAAATACCCTTTGCTTGCCAAGACCATAAGTAGAGTTCCACACATCATATGAAGGCATACCATACCATTATAGAAAGCTAAGACAATAAGGAACAATTCTTAGGTTGACCAGAAATCCATTTGAAATCTCCTTGAGGGGTAAAAATTGCTTATAAGTCAAGTTACTTTCACAGACAAAATTTTAGATACCTCAGATGACCTGTAACTTGCAAGGACCATAACTTGAGTTCTATAAATCTCCTTGATGTCTTCCACCACTAAAATTAAAGGTATTGAGATCCTCTACAAGTTCCATGTTGGCCAAGGATCCATTTGAAGCTTTCATTTTGACTTATCTTGCTTGGAAATTTGACCTAAACTAGGGGATTTTACATAGAAACCCTAATTTAGAAACTCCTCTTCTCCTTGATTTCTCTTGATTTCTTCTTAGCATAACAACATATCCTTACTCTCCATGTCAAATAATGAACCCCACATCTCTCCAATATCCCTTAATGCCTTTCAATCAGTCAATTGACCTAGGGTTGACCCAGATGAAACCCTAGTTGACTGTCTTCAACTGCAATTCTTGTGATTACCTCGACAACTTGTCTCCTTCTCCAAATGACTTTCTAAGTCCTCCAAGTTGTCTAGATACTCCCCATACTCAGCCCACAGCTCACACTTACTTGTTGATCCTCAAATACCCTCAGATAGGAGATAGATGAACTGCTTGATCCATTCACTTGATAGCTTCCCAATTCTTTCTGATGACTTGAATGAGATTGAATTTAAATAATAACCTTTTGATAGGCCTCTAGAGATGAGAATAATGATTGGTCCCCTGTTGAGTGACTTGCTATGCTTATGCTATGCAGATGATTAGTCTATGTACATGACTCTATATGCAAATGCTAATGATATTGAAACATAAACCAAGTGAATAAGGTTGAGAAAATTTTAGGGTGCAACACTCCCGGACATAATATTGACAATTGTAAAGCATTCAAGCATAAGGTGCAAGACCTTATAGACAACAAAGCCATCAATTTCTCTCACGATGTGCCCAATGTCGTGCAGAATCCCATGCCTAATCATGGGGCAGCTAGGATTAATGCCATTATTGAGGATGAGGGTTTGAACTTGGTAGCTGATGTTGAAGATTTGAAGACTCCGTTGAGTTTCGTAAAGGACAAATTGCTGAGTGGAGGGGTATTTCCTGGTTGTGATAGAGCTTGTGTAGAGTGTTTGATCCATCCTGAGGGATGCGAGAAGTTGAAGAGTCATGTTCAAAAGCTGATGAATGATGGTATTCTACAATTTGATAGAGTGTCAGAGAAGAAGTATGAGGAAATAGTCGGTGAAGAAAATAATGATGTTGTTACGATTTTGATTCCTTACAAGATAATCACTATTTATGTGCCTCCGAGGCCGCCCACTATCATAATTACTAAAGCTGGACCCATACCCTACGCGAGTACTAAGGCTATTCCGTGGAACTACGAAGCCGAGGTCTACTGTAATGGTCAGAAGTAGGAACTGAAAGGTTCCCCGTTGGATTCTGTTGACAATCTGGTAGGGACCGGGGGAATAACCCGAAGCAGAAGAGTATTTTCACCTCCCGAAGTGAATGTTGAGAAATATGATAAGGGTAAAGGAAAAGTGGTGGTCGAAGAGAGTTCTCAGGCTGGTGAGAAAGAGTCCTTGTTAAAGGAAGCAGAAGAGTTTATGTGGTTTGTCACAACTGCGAAAAACAACCGGCGGAAAAACAGAAGAGTTGCCACTTTCTTTATTTATCCCAAAGAGAGGGAAAGGAAACGAACGCAAAAACCTAAAGAAAAAGGGAAAAACAAAGTCATCACAACCATGTATGGATTCGGGAGTCGGTTACGCAAGGGGAAGGTATTAGCACCCCTCACGTCCATCGTACTCGACGGGATCCACGCATTGTTGTCTATCTAAAAAGGGTGTGTTGAAACTATCTAGCTAAAGGCTTAAGGACAAAAGAAAAAGAAAAGAGAAACTGACTCGGCAGAGCATCGCCGCTCTTTGCCTACGTACTCCCTCGTGCAATGGGAAAGTCAGAGTCAACGTAGTTCGCCTAAGTACGGCTAAAGAAGGGGGAAGGTTGCTCGCCGAGACATCACGTCTCATGCCTACGTACTTTCATCTAGTACGAAAGATCAGAGTAAACGTAGTTCGGGTGCAAAGGACCACAAGTTGGTTCAACAGTTTTTAAAGCCCGAGTAGGGTTAACAAAGAGTTCTAGTAGTTGGTGTATGCAGCTCGACCATTGGAGACTTAGGCGTTACCGTTTGCGGCAGAACTAAGAGTTAACGACACTCTTTTTGTGAAAATATTTTCCTTGATTAAGAACCCCAAAGGGTGAAAAAGAGTTTGAATTGTTTTTGTGTTTTTTAAGAACCCCAACTCATGTCGCACTAGAGACTATGACCTAAGAGCGAATGCATTGTATATCACCCAAAGGGTGTACACTAAACACTCTATGTCCTTGAGAGGAGGCCCCTCAATTACCATTTCTCAAGTAGCTTAAGGCTCATAGCATGCTACCTTTTTCATTCTTTATTAAGTATTTTATGAACATTTGAAGATGAGAAGAGAAGAAGGAACACTAATGGGAGACTAATCAATCCTAAGAGTTAGCATGCAAAGTGGCCCTAAAATTGAGATTCAAAAGGGAACTACCTAATGTTATCATGCATAGTTAGGCACCTAATGTCTATCATAACCTCAAGATGTTAGAGAACTTATGGGGAACATGGCAAAGAAAAGCAAAAGGAGAAGAAGAATAAGAAGAAGAAATGCATATGCAAATGAGAATGCAAACAAAATGCAACACAAAGAATGATAGTGGGAGGAAAATAGTGTGGGGTAGTAGCCACCACAAGCTCATCTCAACCAAGAATGCATATGGAAATGCAATCAAAGAGAAGAAGAAGAAGTGCACAAGAAGAACATTAAACAAACACAAGTAAACCACACAAAGATGCACCAAAAAAAATGGGATGAAATGACCTAAGTCAAGCAACATCAACCACACTAATAAAATCAAACCCAATGAAAGGTAAATCAAACAAAAAATCCAAGTGAGGATGGGAGACCAAATGAGGGCAGCAAGGACCCTATAATAGGTACTCAACCATAAACATCACTTATCAAACAAGAAGAAACACCAAAAGTGTCCTCAAGGATTCATCATTCTAGGTATGCTTCAAATACCTCCAAAGGAGGGACCAAGCCACCTTAAATGACACTCCAAGGTCATTGGACAGAAGGGAGATGAAGAGAAGAGAGCTCACAATCAATATCAAATCAAGATAAAAAGAAATGCAAGCAATAACATGAAGGAAGCAAGCATGTATTACATATGAGCTCAAGTTGGAAGCACAAAAAGAAAGGCATCAAGCAACAAGCTATGAACATAATTTTGACCTAAAAATGAACACACGGCAAGCTCAACATGTCTAGAATGTGAAACAAGAAGATTTGAGAGCTTATTGGATACATAAAAGTCATTTCCAATCCAAACTAGGTCAAGCACTTGTGTGAGCTATCCTATGAGATGACCTAACTTGTAAGTCACTTCAAAAATAGGAAAAGGGGTAAAAAAAATATCAAATAAATTGCACAAAGAAGCTACATAAGTTGGCAACCAGAGGCCAAAAAATCAAGACAAATGTCCTTTCAAAGGACCATAAAAAAGAATCAAATCATTTGGATGTACCACTTTGAAATGGAAGAAACAAGTGCAACAAGAAAGGCCCAAAAAGTCAACCCAAAAGTAAACAACCAGGGGCAAAATGGTCCTCTAAAATTGATCAACTCATCATTGAGATAAGGATCAATTTTCAATCATTGGATCAAAAAAGGATGAGAGAAATAAATGCAAACACAAAACATGTTTCAATTTAAATCAATTAGAACAACTCCAATACTCAACTCATTTTTTAATTGAAAATAAAATGGAAAAAATAAAATAAAAATATAAAAAAAAAGTAGGCAACTCAAAGTTGATTAAAAATATTTTTGGTGAATTTTTGGAGTATTGGAACTATTTTAATTAATTAAAATTGAAAACAGAAAAATAAAATAAAACACAAAAGAAATAATAAGAAAATGGGAAAATGGTTGTGGTAAATAGCAACAAAAAACAACTCAGAAAGATATTGGGCCCAACTAGGGGGTGTAGAAAGCAACGCGCCCCAAGGCCCAGCAAGAAAAATAAAAAAACCAAATAATTCTGATAAATCCAATGCAACAAGTCAAACCAGGAATACCATGGGGATTCAATCTGAAACATGTGATCAAACGGTAATCTCATCATGTGGCTTACACGCTTGTCGCTACTGCGAAAATCGGCGCTAGCTGACAGAAGAGTCGCCACCGTGCATTATTTATCCCAACGGAGGGAAAGGAAACGCTCGAAGTAAACCTCGCAAAAAACGGGAAAGGTATGGTCGTCGCAACCAAAACCTGGATTCGGGAGTCGGTTACGCAAGGGGAAGGTATTAGCACCCCTCACGTCCGTCGTACTCGACGGGATCCACGCTTGCTTGGGTTGTCTAAAGGATGCAAAAACAATCTATCTACGACTGCTAAATCTACACGGAAGGGAATTGACTTGATAGAGCGTCGCACTCTATGCCTACGTATTCTCAAGAGAGAAAGTCAGAGTCAACGTAGTTCGGGAAACTACAGGGAATTGGCTCGCCAAGACCTCGCGTCTTGTGCCTACGTACTTCCACACAGCATGGATGATCAGAGCTTTCGTAGTTCAGGCTAACTACGGCTAAGCAGGGTGTTCTCACACAGGAGTGAGAGATTAAACTGGTTTTACAGGTACGGGAACCTATGGGAAAAACTACGGTCTGGTCTCAAATGCACTTGGGCAAGAGAAAAGGATAACGATCAGTCGTCAGCGGGGAAGTCTCGATCGCACAACAGCGAGAGAACAGAAGGTTAGTTGTTAGTGTGCTCGCTAGGATATCGCATCCTATGCCTACATATTCTCGTCTGGTACGAGAAATCAAAGCAGCTGTAGTTCGGCTACTTTCGGGACCACAGCTCAAATCTCGTTTTATTAATATTCTGAAAAATGGTTACAATGATTGAATACTGGAAAATAAACTCCTAAAAACCCTATCCTATTCATCATGAAAAATCAAATGGAAAATAGTCCCCT
The DNA here is from genome assembly GCA_963859935.3 of Lathyrus sativus. Taxonomy (NCBI): domain Eukaryota; kingdom Viridiplantae; phylum Streptophyta; class Magnoliopsida; order Fabales; family Fabaceae; genus Lathyrus; species Lathyrus sativus. The sequence goes on from OZ012741.1 coordinate 258,461,063, forward strand.
AACAAGTGGACTTCTAAAACTACCTCTAAAAGGGTAAAATAAACTCTATGAAAAATTGTATCCTAAAAGAGAAATATTAAAATCCATATATTCTCTATTTTTTTTTATTTTCTTTTTTACTATTTTTTCTTTTATTATTTTCTCTTCTTTTCTATATTCTTTTCTTTTTTCAAATATATTCTTTTCTCTTTTCAAATATATTCTTTTCTCTTTTTTTTTCTTTTCCAATATTTTCTCTTCTTTTTCTTTTAACTAATAAAAGAAATAAAAGAGATACAAGGGGGAGGGGGTAAAAGTTACAAGGGGATTTGCAGTTAATAAAAAAACAAAAGAAAGTTGGGCCCAGCCCAACAACTAACAGCCAAAACGGGGAGGGGGAAGGTAAGGAAAACGGAGGTATGACCAAACAGAACTCGCTGGGCTTAGGAAGGCCCAAACGACCACATGATCCACCAGTCTCCTCGCATTCTGAAAGCAAAACACCAACCCTAATTTTCCACACGCCAAACACTGTTCACCCAAAAGAAAACGCCGTTCCCTCTCTTCTCTCAGACTTTCTCGTCTTCTCTGATTCTCTCTCCGTCTCCTTCAACCTTCCGCCTTCGTCTCCCTCAAACCCTTCGTCAACCTCACGAACACTCCCTCATCACCTCTCAAAAACTGTTCAAACGCGTGCATTTCAAAACCGTTGTAACCAATCAAACCTTCATCTGTTGACTCTTGAGATTCTTGGAGAAATTACTTGGTGAATATGCTTGATGACGCATGTGGATCTGGAGATTACGACTCTTGAAGCGGTGAAGATTACATGAGGAATGGTACAAAATCTGGACAGAGGAACTTAATCGCTAACCTCATGAAGCTCCAGGATACGGATTCGAGAAGATTGACGAAGATTCTTGATGTGAAGAACAATTCTTGATGACGAACTGAAGATTGAGTTCTTCGAGCTTGATGAAAAAATCCTGGAGAATGATTGTTGATAATGAATGTTGATCGGATTTGATGAAACGATGAAGGGGGATTTTCTGGAAACGAGGAACTTCAAAATCTTGATGAAGATCCTGATGTTGTTTGAAGAGCAGTTCGCGAGGGTGAATGGGGATGATGATCGAAGGAGTTTGATGAAGATCCTGAGTATTTTCTGGAGATTTGTTGAAGATTCGTATGAATCTTGATGATGATGATGAACGAATAACGATGAACACCAAGAACAACACGATGAAGCTGGAAGATCTTGATCAAATCTGGAGATCGGATGAAGAACCGGACGAACCTTGAAGATCTTGCTCGTAGTTTGGAGACGCGATGAACACATGGAGTTGGTCACCGATCATGGAATTGCTAAGATGTTCTGGAAATTGGATGAGTTTCGGCTGAGAATGATGAAGATTGGTTGCAGTTGATGAAGATTCTGGCAAATTTTGCAGTTTCCGGTAGTAGTTGCGGCGGCCGGAGGGAGTTAGAGTGGTCGGAAGAGGTTGGGGGCGGTGGTTGCATGGTCGCCGGCCATGCAACCGGTGAGGCTCAGGCGGGGCCACGTGGCATGATGGGAAGGTGCATGGAAGCCAAGTGGAGGGTTACGTGTGAGATGGGGGAGAGAGGGAAAGTGCGAGGTGGCCTCTTCTGGTGAATTCTGAAAATGATGTGGCCTCTCCAGAATTGCACGAGTGGCAGCTTAAATAGCTGACACATGATTTGGACAAAAATGGACTCTTGCTGAAGTGGGCCTCCAACACTTTCTGGGCCAAACGAAATGGATTGAATAAAATGCTAATTAACTGATTAGAAACTTGATTAAATGCAATTAAGACTAAAAACCACCATTAACTAATTAAAACTACAATTAGATGCTAAATGACAATTAAAACGGTAATTAAAACTACAATTAAATGCTAACTGAAAATTAGACTAATCTGAATCCTAATTAATTCTGATAAATCCTAATTAACACCTAAACAAAAGATTAAGACCTAATTAATCTAACTAAATCCTAATTAGATCTAAAAAGAGAATTAACCTAAAAAAACACTATTAATTCCAATTAATTTCTAAACTAATAAAACTCTAATAATTCCACTAATCTCTAAACTAAAAAACTCTAATAATTTCTATTTAAAAATCTATTAAAATTCTACTAATTCTTATTTAAATCTATTACAAACTATTCTATTTAATACAATAAAATCTATACTATTTATTTAAAAGAAATTCTATTATTCTATTAAAACTATTTAAAAAACTATTAAAACCTATTAAAAACTCTCTAAAATTCTAAAAATGATTTAAAGCTATTAAAAATATTAAAAAAAACTATTTAAATTCTGAAAAATCTATAAAGCCTATTTAAAATCCACAAAAGGCTATTAAATCCTAAAAAAAAGCAAACAAAGGCAAATATCCAACATAAAAGAGAGCGCGAGACCAGATCGAAGCAAACAGTAAACCCTGACACCAAGAATCTCAAAAATCACTGCGTACTGAAAACACCCAGGAAGCGCGTGACTTCCCAAAATAACCTCCGATTACCCGAACCGGTCTGAAATACCTGAAATGCGACAGCAGGGCTGTAATCCCGATAAAATCACCATGATTGAGAAAATGCACTATATGCAGTATGTAAATGCTAATGCGCAATGCGTCGAAACATCGATCCAGATACGAGACCCAGTTGGTCAAATTTTAGGGTGCAACAGCTGCCCCTATTCAAACGGCTTGGACCTGAATGGTTGAAGAGCGCCCAGCCTTTAATCATTCAAAGGTAGATGACGGTTGAATACCAATGAAACCCTGAAATTTGCCAACCGTGGGAATATACTGCAAAACTGCTTGAGGAATAGCCTCCAATGGACTGAAGTTTGGTTGTCACGGCAACAACTGGTCAATTATCTGATAAAAATTTCTCTCCTTTTCAACATCAATCACCTGCGTGACGCCACAAGTATTGAAATAATGCTTCAGACAGCAAACACCTTGATTCCCATCTCACTTATGGGATCAAATCCTGTCATCTCACAGTTCACGGCGAACTTGAGGACAATTCTCCTGGGGAACTTCTGAATCGACTGCCAGGCACCCATTCTGTCAACAGGAGGCAGCTTCAGAAATCTGATATATGTCAATCTTTTTTCAGTGCCGACGTAACAACCAAATGTGAAGAATCACTCCGCTGGGGGAGAAGAGAAGCTTAACCAAACAACTCTGCAAGGAAACATACACGAAAGCCATGAAGTAACCAACCTGGTCCATGTTTCGAAATGCGTATGTCTGAGAATGATGCAATGTCCCATACGGCATGGAAATGCTATGCGTTCGTATAAATGCTATGACGATATATGCAAATGTAAATGCAGGCTAGAGCTGCCAGAGAACACCAGGTCTGCAACCACTTGGCAAAATAGATGCCGAAGGCAACGTCAACTCCACTGAAGGTAGCCTGATATCACAAAATCAACTCAACAACATAAATGCTGGAAAAGGGAAACCAAATCCGCTGGGGATAACCATCCTGCTGGAGAAATGGAAAGGCAACCCTGCTTGGGGAGAAAGAAAAAAACAACCCTGCTTGGGGATGCTCTCTTCAAACCATTGGCAACTGATTGTGCTCTGTGGGGATTGACCCAAACTGGGGTTGATTGCACGCAGCACGCTGCTGGAAATGCCCCTACTATCAAGGATATCAATCTTAGTCTGCTGGGGGATACTCCTGATCCTACTTTGATACGGGGTAAAATGCAATCTCAACTCTTGCGGGGATAATACGCAACTTTCATCTGCTGAAGAGTAGCAATTCTGATTTAACAACATCCACAAGGAATTCAAACATTAATCGGAGCACTGGTATCCGTCGAGCTTCGTATCGGGGAACATGACAACATGCGAGTCATTGGGAATTACTGTGTCAGATACCTTTAGGTTTTTGTGCTTTTACTGGTTTAGTATGAACATGGATTATGTACATAGTGGAAGATATGGAAAATACTAGACGAGAACTAGCATTCAAGGATAGACTACCAGGCGAGAAGTGATAGCAAAATAGATTATCGGACGAGAATTGATTTGGTTTGGACATCAGACGGGGCTGACTGGATAACAGGCTGAGGCATAGACAACCAGACGAGAACTGGTTGAAAGCTGACGCACACCAGACGAGAACTGGTATAACACATAGGTTAAAACACACGATGACCAAACGAGAACTGGTTACGCAACGACATGTACCAGGCGAGAACTGATACAACACTTGAAGAAACGGTGACCAGACGAGAACTGGTTACAATAAACTACACCAGACGGGAACTGGTGCTTACAATAAACTACACCAGACGGGAACTGATGCTTACAATAAACTACACCAGACGGGAACTGATGCTTACAATAAACTACACCAGACGGGAACTGATGTTTACGGAAGGGTGGGCCAGACGAGAACTGGTTACCGGTTTGCCAGGCGAGAACTGGACTTTGGAAACGACTGGTTACTGACACGTAACAGGTTTAAACTGTAGGATAACGATCCAACGACAGCTAGGCCTTTCTTATTTAGAAGGTTCAGGTTTTTGATAAGGGTACTGACATGATTCCCCGATACTCAACTCTTGCTGGGGATAAACAAACTGGTTTGAATGACTTGCCCCAGTGCACTCAACTTGCCCCAATCTAACTCTTGGGAGTATTGCTCTAAACAGCTTGCTACGAGACGACCTCGAGATTACTTGCCCCGGTATCTGTACGACAAAAGGATTCAATCTCCATTAAACCCCTATCAACCCAGTTGGTTTCAACACTCTCTGCGGTGACTTGCCCCTGAATGAGCGTTCCAGCGACTTAATCCGATCTGATTATCCACCTGAAGTATCTGCTTTCAAATCTCCACGTTCTGTATAATTGCCCCTGATTGGCTCTCGAGAAGACTCACTTCTGATCAACTACTTCTCAAGCAAACTGCCCCTGATCAACTAAAGCTTCGGGACTTGTCCTCAGACTAACTGATTCCGAACTCTCTGGAAGTCAATGCCCCGGATTCACAGGGCTTCACCACATACACCATCCTGGTTCAGACTACTGAATTACTCAGTCCTGCTTGACGATTCCCTGTTGGAATTTCTTTCATGTCAACTACTAACCTGCAATTAAAATTGTCTATTCACGAATGGTAATCTTAATGCAGTGTTCATGCAGATTTTTTTGAAAAAAATTTGTGCTGTCACTCATTTATGTGCTATGATTGTGAGTGACGAATGAACCAAAGTTCAAACGTAGTGCTTACGTGGTCAGTGAAAAATACAACAAGGATATGATTAGCAAATCAAGAAGGAGTCAGGTTACTCAACCTTATCGTAATGCGCTTTCAGACTAAACCCTACCTCAATTAGGTCTTTTAAGGGTTGTATCGTGGTCGGGTTCACGATTCGTGAAACAAAGGATATTTGGCTCAAATTTTGATTTGTACCCACCCCTTCTACGTGATGATCTCTGATCCTAAGGTTCAGTTAACCTGGCACAAGCGCTCGCCTCTTCGAGAGGTATGTTGAATGGTAAGAACCATAACTAAGGAATCCAGAAGGTTTTTTCGGAGCGACAGTTACTCCTTTTTCGTTTTCGGTGTCTGTATACATGACTTTGTGACTTCACTGGATTTTTCTATTGGTATCCTTTCTTTTTCATTCTTTTTTATTCCCTAATTTTTGCCTGGACTGACTCCCTTTGAGTTCTTTTCGATTTTTTCTTTTGAAGTCCAGCGGGATGCCCTGATTTTTACCTAAGTATCAGCTTTCCAGCTTTTTCTTTCTTTTGGAACAAAGTCGTGTGACACTGGTTGTCTTGATTGCTCCGAAAGGATTGTAACTGTCTCACTCCTGATTGGTGAGGTTTACCCATTGTGGTTGACGAGGTACGACCTCTTGAGAGGCATAAACTATAATTGGTCCTCGAAAGACAACACTCCTCTGTAAGACTTGAATGCTCGATCAAGCTAACTGACAACTACCCTGCCCCGGGTTAAGATGTGAGGGTTTAAAAAAGTCCGAAAAAACTTCTACTTCCTGGCTCGAAGTGGTTAACAAGGGACTAACTCCTTATATCTCCAGTGTTTGGGGGATTTGAAACAATGCCTTGTACGTCATCGGCAAGGTTTTATCTGAAAGCATACGATCATCGGTTATGAGTTTAGTTTCGTCATCCTCCCTCCAATCTTTGCTAGTCACAGTGACAAAGTGGAGTGAATAAAATGCAAGTGTCAGTGCGATGCAGTAAATGAGCGACGACGACATGATTGATTCAGAAAAATGCATAGTCACCTTATTAATATCACCATTCGAAACATACAATGTTTAAAAACAAGTAGTAACTGACAGAAAAGAAACTACAACTGCAAATGATAAAAAGTCTGAGGACTGCCAATGCTGAGGGCGCCTGCCTGTCTGGACCACTGGCCTCTGCTAGGGAATAATTTCCGAGTCTACGAGCTTAGACAGCTGAGCGGTTGGTACGAACAAACAGAAATCCTTCTCGAAAGGAAATGCAATCCTGGTCGATCAACTGTTGTACCTTTGCCTGAAACGCTTTACAATCTTCCGTCGAATGTCCTGAAGAGCCACCATGGTAACCACACTGAACGTGGGGATTGTACCCAGGAGGGTAAGGTTCTGGCACGGGCTTGAGTGCTTTAGGTTCTACCAAAGAACTCTGGACCAACTGTGGCAAAAGCTGACTGTACGGCACAGGAACTGGATGAGAAGGAGCATTCCTTCGTTCCAAATTGCTACGAGGTCTGTTCTGATTCTGACGCTGAGTCTGATAACCTCGACCACGAATTCGCTGATTTGCAAGGGAAACGACATAAGACTCCTGATATGGTGCCCTAGGCACAACTGTCTGTCCAGCATAACAAGGCATAGGAGATATTGATCCAACAGATTTCACCGATTCATCTCGAGGATACCCAACATCTGGCATGACTGCATTGATCACAACCCCTTCTTCCTTCTGATAGTCGTAAAGGGATTCAGTTTCACTAGCCTGACCGCTTGAGACAACCTGAATTTTTCCAATCCTTATAGCATTCTCAATACGTTCTCCCACTCCCACTAATTCGGAGAAGTTCAACAAAACTCCAAGCAATCTCTCAAAGTACGGGCTTTGCAAGGAGTCTACGAACATGCCTGCTAACTCTCGTTCAGGGATCGGTGGTTCCACTCTGGAAGCAAAATCCCTCCATCTCCGAGCATACTTTTTGAAAGGTTCATTGATCCCCATAGACAAAGATTACAACTCCATGCGAATGGGAGCTATGTCCATATTGTAATCATACCGCTTCAGGAAAGCTCTGGCTAAATCCACCCATGATCGAATCTGATTTCTCTCTAACTGCATATACCACCTCAAAGATGCCCCAATCAAACTGTCCTGAAAACAGTAAATCATCAACTTGTCGTTTTGCACAAACGAAGTCATCTTTCTGCAGAACATCACCAAATGTAGCCTCGGGAAACTATCTCCTTTATACTTTTCAAACTTCGGCGCTCTGAATTTAGGAGGTAACACTAGGTCAGAAACCAAGCACATATCTGAAGCATTGAGACCAACATCGTTCTTAACTTCCAGGGCTTTGACTTGTTCCTCTAATGCGTGCAACCTCTTAGCTTGCACAAGAGCTAATGGATTATTAGTCCTCACTATCGGAACTTCTCTTCGGGAGATCAAACCAGCAGGAATAACATTCTGATAATTCGTGGCATCAGAAGAACGTTCACCTGGGATGACAAACTGTTGGTGCAGATTTTGGCCTCTAACAGAAGTCTGCACAAGTTGAGCTGCAGTAAGGTTATTCACTTGCGGAAATCCTTCGTCAGACGTGGAATCATACAAAGGATTGTTCGTCATAATAAAGCCTGACAAGGCATCAGCAATCTGGAAGTCGTTTCCTGACATGACTATCAGCAACTTTCAACTGACGGCACTGCTTGATTCTGCTTGATCCGTTTCAACCCCTTGGTCGTCTTCTAACAATCCACACTTGCCTCGAACAATCCCCCGAGAATCACCCTCTGAATCAAAACACAGGCTGGATAAGAGCTCTGGCCAGCTAGAGAAATGCTATGCAATATGATGCAAAGATGTTTATGCAAATGCAATGCAATGCAGCAAACACGGGATCACAGCCCCCACAACATGCTCTGAATACTACTGCACTGCTGACGGAGATAATCACTCTGAAGCGAAAACCAAAAAACCGGGTCGTCTGGAGGTTAAGTTTCCTGCAAAAACCCTCCCACTCACAGGTATGGACCTAAGGTACGGCATCCTATGCGGTCATCAGCGTCACAGACTTTCATAAGTGACGATACGATTCCCAGAAGGAGTGACACCATCATCTCATGAAGAGGCCTCACTTAGCTGACTTCCAATTGATCGGTCCCCAGAGTCGACAATCCTCACGTTTGGACTCCCCTCAGATCCTCCGGATCAGAAAGAAGCACCTCGGAGAGAACCTCGTCTGAGCGTGAATTTCGTGGGGAACTTGTGTCTGCTCAACAAACAGGTTCGTCCACTAATCTCCACAACTACGTCTAAATGCATACTCAAGCAGCCCAGGTCCGGCTATCACTCAAAGTATCACCCTCCCCAGCACAACAGCAACAGATAATAGCAATGAAAAAATAAACACCCAAAAGACAAGCAAACAAGCGCTAGGATTGACTCTCTTAGGGGACGTTGGATCACACATGCATGGGGAACTATCGCAGTCGCCAGCAGAGTCGCCAGCTGTCGCTATTGCGAAAATCGGCGCTGGCTGACAGAAGAGTCGCCACCGTGCGTTATTTATCCCAACGGAGGGAAAGGAAACGCTCGAAGTAAACCTCGCAAAAAACGGGAAAGGTATGGTCGTCGCAACCAAAACCTGGATTCGGGAGTCGGTTACGCAAGGGGAAGGTATTAGCACCCCTCACGTCCGTCGTACTCGACGGGATCCATGCTTGCTTGGGTTGTCTAAAGGATGCAAAAACAATCTATCTACGGCTGCTAAATCTACACGGAAGGGAATTGACTCGATAGAGCGTTGCACTCTATGCCTACGTATTCTCAAGAGAGAAAGTCAGAGTCAACGTAGTTCGGGAAACTACAGGGAATTGGCTCGCCAAGACCTCGCGTCTTGTGCCTACGTACTTCTACACAGCATGGAAGATTAGAGCTTTCATAGTTCAGGCTAACTACGGCTAAGCAGGGTGTTCTCACACAGGAGTAAGAGATTAAACTGGTTTTACAGGTACGGGAACCTATGGGAAAAACTACGGTCTGGTCTCAAATGCACTCGGGCAAGAGAAAAGGATAACGATCAGTCGTCAGCGGGGAAGTCTCGATCGCACAGCAGCGAGAGAACAGAAGGTTAGTTGTTAGTGTGCTCGCTAGGATATCGCATCCTATGCCTACATATTCTCGTCTGGTACGAGAAATCAGAGCAGCTGTAGTTCGGCTACTTTCGGGACCACAGCTCAAATCTCGTTTTATTAATATTCTGAAAATGGTTACAATGATTGAATACTGGAAAATAAACTCCTAAAAACCCTATCCTATTCATCATGAAAAATCAAATGGAAAATAGTCCCCTAACAAGTGGACTTCTAAAACTACCTCTAAAAGGGTAAAATAAACTCTATGAAAAATTGTATCCTAAAAGAGAAATATTAAAATCCATATATTCTCTATTTTTTTTATTTTCTTTTTTACTATTTTTTCTTTTATTATTTTCTCTTCTTTTCTATATTATTTTCTTTTTTCAAATATATTCTTTTCTCTTTTCAAATATATTCTTTTCTCTTTTTTTTCTTTTCCAATATTTTCTCTTCTTTTTCTTTGAACTAATAAAAGAAATAAAAGAGATACAAGGGGGAGGGGGTAAAAGTTACAAGGGGATTTGCAGTTAATAAAAAAACAAAAGAAAGTTGGGCCCAACCCAACAACTAACAGCCAAAACGGGGAGGGGGAAGGTAAGGAAAACGGAGGTATGACCAAACAGAACTCGCTGGGCTTAGGAAGGCCCAAACGACCACATGATCCACCAGTCTCCTTGCATTCTGAAAGCAAAACACCAACCCTAATTTTCCACACGCCAAACACTGTTCACCCAAAAGAAAACGCCGTTCCCTCTCTTCTCTCAGACTTTCTCGTCTTCTCTGATTCTCTCTCCGTCTCCTTCAACCTTCCGCCTTCGTCTCCCTTAAACCCTTCCTCAACCTCACGAACACTCCCTCATCACCTCTCAAAAACTGTTCAAACGCGTGCATTTCGAAACCGTTGTAACCAATCAAACCTTCATCTGTTGACTCTTGAGATTCTTGGAGAAATTACTTGGTGAATATGCTTGATGACGCATGTGGATCTGGAGATTACGACTCTTGAAGCGGTGAAGATTACATGAGGAATGGTACAAAATCTGGACAGAGGAACTTAATCGCTAACCTCATGAAGCTCCAGGATACGGATTCGAGAAGATTGACGAAGATTCTTGATGTGAAGAACAATTCTTGATGACGAACTGAAGATTGAGTTCTTCGAGCTTGATGAAAAAATCCTGGAGAATGATTGTTGATAATGAATGTTGATCGGATTTGATGAAACGATGAAGGGGGATTTTCTGGAAACGAGGAACTTCAAAATCTTGATGAAGATCCTGATGTTGTTTGAAGAGCAGTTCGCGAGGGTGAATGGGGGTGATGATCGAAGGAGTTTGATGAAGATCCTGAGTATTTTCTGGAGATTTGTTGAAGATTCGTATGAATCTTGATGATGATGATGAACGAATGACGATGAACACCAAGAACAACACGATGAAGCTGGAAGATCTTGATCAAATCTGGAGATCGGATGAAGAACCGGACGAACCTTGAAGATCTTGCTCGTAGTTTTGAGACACGATGAACACATGGAGTTGGTCACCGATGATGGAATTGCTAAGATTTTCTGGAAATTGGATGAGTTTCGGCTGAGAATGATGAAGATTGGTTGCAGTTGATGAAGATTCTGGCAAATCTTGCAGTTTCCGGTAGTAGTTGCGGCGGCCGGAGGGAGTTAGAAAGGTCGGAAGAGGTTGGGGGCGGTGGTTGCATGGCCGCCGTCCATGCAACCGGTGAGGCTCAGGCGGGGCCACGTGGCATGATGGGAAGGTGCATGGAAGCCAAGTGGAGGGTTACGTGTGAGATGGGGGAGAGAGGGAAAGTGCGAGGTGGCCTCTTCTGGTGAATTCTGAAAATGATGTGGCCTCTCCAGAATTGCACGCGTGGCAGCTTAAATAGCTGACACATGATTTGGACAAAAATGGACTCTTGCTGAAGTGGGCCTCCAACACTTTCTGGGCCCAACAAAATGGATTGAATAAAATGCTAATTAACTGATTAGAAACTTGATTAAATGCAATTAAGACTAAAAACCACCATTAACTAATTAAAACTACAATTAGATGCTAAATGACAATTAAAACGGTAATTAAAACTACAATTAAATGCTAACTAAAAATTAGACTAATCTGAATCCTAATTAATTCTGATAAATCCTAATTAACACCTAAACAAAAGATTAAGACCTAATTAATCTAACTAAATCCTAATTAGATCTAAAAAGAGAATTAACCTAAAAAAACTCTATTAACTCCAATTAATTTCTAAACTAATAAAACTCTAATAATTCCACTAATATCTAAACTAAAAAACTCTAATAATTTCTATTTAAAAATCTATTAAAATTCTACTAATTCTTATTTAAATCTATTACAAACTATTCTATTTAATACAATAAAATCTATACTATTTATTTAAAAGAAATTCTATTATTCTATTAAAACTATTAAAAAAAACTATTAAAACCTATTAAAAACTCTATAAAATTCTAAAAATGATTTACAGCTATTAAAAATATTAAAAAAAACTATTTAAATTCTGAAAAATCTATAAAGCCTATTTAAAATCCACAAAAGGCTATTAAATCCTAAAAAAAGCAAACAAAGGTAAATAGCCAACATAAAAGAGAGCGCGAGACCAGATCGAAGCAAACAGTAAATCCTGACACCAAGAATCTCAAAAATCACTGCGTAATGAAAACACCCAGGAAGCGCGTGACTTCCCAAAATAACCTCCGATTACCCGAACCGGTCTGAAATACCTGAAATGCGACAGCAGGGCTGTAATCCCGATAAAATCACCATGATTGAGAAAATGCACTATATGCAGTATGTAAATGCTAATGCGTAATGCGTCGAAACATCGAGCCAGATACGGGACCCGGTTGGTCAAATTTTAGGGTGCAACAACACTGACAACACATTAATGACAATTTAAAAGAAATCACATGCTCATGAGTCAAACACGGAACGCGGTAGCTCTTACTCCTAACCGTTGGGATGGAAAGTAATCACATCCAGCGCCACGTACTCAACTTCTTCCTCAAGACACACACCGGCCGAACTGAAACTTCTGGTCACCTCTACCAAAGCTCTGGCTGACGAGCATCAACAACAACAACATATAGAATTCAATACTCAACCGTTTCGCACGATTTTCATACCAAAATTGCACTAGAGATCACAAGGATCTCATTTCTAGCCTCAAAACTCACAAATCTTGCAACATACATCCAAACCAAAAACAACAAGGATGAGCATCCAAAATCAAAGTTCACCAAAACAACTTCAATTTAATCCAGAACTCATCTAGAGCTCACGTAGATCATAGATCAAGTGTCAAACAAGCAAAATCATGCACAAATAAGCCAAACCAGATCCAAACATAAATGAGCATCATCCAACAATCACAACCAATGCCATTTCGTTTTACATTTTAATGATCTACATTGATCCTATGTCACAATTATGCAAAAATGGCAGCGAATTGATGCTTAACAAGAGTGTAATGTTGAATTTCAATTACCTAGTGGAGAACTTCCACTGAGCCTTCAAATGGAGCTCAAGCTTGCAAGTAATTGCCCAGAATCGTTCACTGAACTTCAAGGAAGCTTTCTCAATTCACAATATCTCCTGAAACAACTTCAATCTTCAAATTCGAAATTTGAGTTTTCCACACTTTTTGAAAAATGAACTTGATGAAATTGGCTCCAATTTTCACCTCTGAGGGTTTGTTCATGTCCAAAACAATATATATGTTGGATCTTGATGATAATTAGGCCCAACCAAAGCCTCTAACAGTCCATACCAAAATCCAAGGAATTGAAAATTTCCAAGTTTCATGTACACGAAAATCCACTGATTTTGGCTCCAAAATGGTTGGAATCACTTGCTGGTATCACATGGAGCATGAATGGTCAGTATTGGAGCCTTGTTTGATCTCAATGGCTCATGTTGATTGTGTAACTTCATAATGAAGAAACCTTAAAAATGGCTTGTTTAAACACCTCAATTCCAAAATGTAAAATTGCCAAAGTCTTTGAAATGTTGTTTGCACTCAGAAAATGCATCAATTTGCACCAAAATGTTCAAAAGTGAATTACTTCACACTTTCCCCTTTTTAACCTTTTTCCATGAAAATTCAAATATCAAGACCTCAAACCAAGCCAATTCCATGACTTCTCAATGCTTGACTAAGCAAATAACACCATTTGGAGCAAGTTTGATGTTGGAAAAATGTTCATTTGAAGTGTGCAAGTTGGTGAAATGGACCTATAATTTTGTGACCTGTAATCTTACATTCCCAAAATACCCCTAACTTGTAAACCTCATAACTTGAGTTCTACAAATCAGATGAAAGACTTCTAGTACAATTTGGAAAACTAAGACCAAGATCTAAAACTTTCATGTTGGCCAAAAGTTGATGAGAAACATCCTTCTAGGTCAAAAATGGCTTGGAAGTTGGTTGACTTTTGTTGACCAAAATCACATCCCTCTGATGACCTGTAACTTGTCTGGATCATAACTTGAGTTTTATAAATCCAATAAAGGACTTCTAGTACTCAAATTAAAGCTAAGAACATTATCTACAAGTTCCATGTTGGTCAAAAGTTGAGATGAAACTTGTATCTTGAGATAGATGGTCTTGAAGTCAGGCACTAAATAGGGGATTTAACCCTGAGAACCCTAATTTAGTAACTTCTCACACACTTAACCCTTGATGAATTGAACTTGAAATGATTTCTCATACGTATTAACACAACATCCCATGACCATAGAGACTTTGAATTGAGTTTTAATCTCCTTCAATTGCACAATTGACTGGGAACCAGCCAGATGAAACCCTAATTGCAACATCTTCAACTGTAACCTTTCACACTTGGCACAATCACTTGGATGTGCTCTATAATGACCTTTAAGGAACTCCATGAGCTCTCTCAACATCTCATACCCATAATCATGCATTCACAAACCTCTGATAATCTTCAATTGGCCTCCAACTTAGGAGTTGATCCACATCCATCCATCTTCTCTTTCACAAGACCAATGTCCACTTCCTGATGACTGATATCCACCCAAACTTGAGTAACACCCCTTGCTTAGGCTCAACCCTCTGAATAGACTCCTCTTGCCATGCCCAAACTCTTGAACCCCTGTTCAATGCAACATGCTATGCAATGCAAATGCTAGAAAGAAATGAAATGAAACATAAACCAAGTTAAGAAAAGGTTGGGCAAAATTTGGGGTGCAACAGCTGCCCCTATTCAAACGACTTGAACCTGAAGGAGTGAAAAACGAACGGCTTTCACGCAATTAAGGTAGAAGACGGTTGAATACCAAAGAACCCTGAAATTTACCAACCGCGGGAAATAAATCCGCAAACCCTCCTGGGGTAACTGCTCTGATTACAAACACATTCCGCTGAGGAAAAGAGAAACTTAACCAAGTAACTCTGCTTGGGGAAAATTCAGAAATAGGGAAATACTTCAAATTGTCGGAATCTGAACATTCAACGAACAAAATGAATCAACGAGATTTACCGGAGCCTGAACGCTCGACGAAAAACCAAAGCCTGAGTGCCTAAAGAGAATAAAACCGGAGCCTGAATGCTCAATGAAATAGCTGGAGTCTGAATACTCAACGTAAAAACCGGAGCCTAAATACTCAACATATTAACTAGAGCCTGAATATTCAACGTATAAACTGGAGCCTGAATGCTCAACGTAAGATTGACCGGAGCCTGAACGCTCAACGGAACTGGAATCACGAAAAATCTGCCAGAGTCTAGACACTCAACGAACAATAGGATATATCATTTGCAAATTCACCGGAGCCTGGATACTCAACGAAAAGTAGACCGGAGCTTGAATACTCAATGGACTAAAAGGTTCACATAAACTGGAATGTTATCGGAGCCTGAATACTCGACGAAATGGGAATCACAAATCAAATGCCGGAGTCTGGATACTCAACACACAAGATAAATTATCACATATTGGAAATTGGTCGGAGTCTGGATACTCAACGTAATACATCGGAACCTGAACATTCAACGAAAATCGACCAGAGCCTGAGCGCTCGACGAAATAAACCGAAGCCTGAACGCTCAACGAGAGTGACCGGTGCCTGGACGCTCAACGAGAGTGACTAGAGCCTGGATACTCAACGGGAAAAAGAAATCATCATTATACGAAAACGACCGGAGTCTGGAAACTCAACGGAACATTGACCGGAGCCTGGATACTCAATAGACAAAACCCAAATACCACAAATTGACAATTCAATGGAACCTGGATATTCAACGGAGAACAAGTACTATCACAAAACTTACCAAAGTTTGGCTTTACCGGAGTCTGGATACTCAACAGGGAAAGCAATGCTTCACAAATGAACATTCACCGGAGTCTGAGCACTCAACGGAGATTGACCAGAGCCTGGATGCTCAACGGACGAGAGGAACTATCTCCAATATACTTATAAAAATTGAATAACCCCCACTGTCTTTACCGGAATCTGGCTACTCTACGGGGACAGAACAATAATATCAATCACCGTGGTCTGGATACCACACCATCTTTACCGGAGTCTGAATACTCGACGGAAAAGGAAAACTCCATCAACTGGGAGGGGACCAGAGTCTGGGCACTCAACGGAACACGAGTACCTATCCTGATCCTCTGAGATCCAAGGATATTGCTGGGTAACAACATGAGTCGGGGTCTGGATACCACACGGACTAGGAGATCACATGGTCTGGATACCAAGGAAAAGATCAAAACCTCCGAAGATATACCTGAAACAAAGAGATAACAACCTGGCTTATGTTTCATATGCATATGTTTGAAAATGGCGTAATGCTCCATACGAAATGGAAATGCTACGCATTTGGGTGGATGCTATGCACGCATGCAGATGCACCGGAACCGACTCAGCAAAACAAATGCTAGAGATACAAAAACCATCCTACCAGGGCAAGAGAAATAACCCTGCTGAAAGAAACAACGATTCTGTCGGGGGTAGAGCACAGACTTGCTCATGCCAATAACCACTAGACTTATGCCAAGAAACAGGTTCTTGCTGGCTTCCTACAAAGAGAATTACCGACGTGACAACATTCTTCTATCCTGCTGAGGAGGAAAGAAACAACACTGCTGAGGAAATCATCCCTTTCAACTCGCTGGGGATTCCTCTGTTAGGGAACGAACCTAACCAGGCTGCAAACTACTCTGCGGGGAGAAAAATCCAAACACGACTCGCTGGGGAGTACCTACAAGCATGCACCTTGCGGGGATTAAATGTGAAACAACTCTACTGGGGATAGAGATGTGAACTTCATTGATCGGGGAATCAAATCTCTGGCTGGGGATAGGACAAACTTCATCCAACTTCTTTGCCCCAAGGGTAACGACCCTGCAAAACTGAACAAACAGACGAGATATCCTACGCAACAGAATCATCTTAGTCATCATTCGTGACATTGTTCAACTAATTCGAAGTTTTAACAATTATTGGCCAAGGCCTGCAAGTTTATGTTAGCACAAGTTCATCAAAATATTGGGCGTTTTTACAAACAAAACAGTAAAAGTTAAAACAAAGCACACAGATCAAGTACGGAATAGTATATGTTTATTGATGAAGGGCCTGTAAATAGGCAAAGTTTTACAACAGATGCAACTCCTGAAAAGAGGAAGCTGCGCAAAACAATATACAAATATGTACAGAAATATACAAGAATGTACAAAAATGTCCGCAACGTGGCACAAACAAACACCATGAGCTGATCCCTCTATGACTCGCTTGACTCTGACGCTTTCCCGACGCTTCATCTTCGGAAGATATTGATTCGGATAAAAACATCCCTCAGGTTCTCCCAATCCACTAAGCAATGAAGTTCCCACGCAGGCCGCAATCATTTGCTTTTCAATCCCTAACTTTTGCCTGAATCGCCCTTTTCGGGTTTTCGATTCACCGGGATACCCTTTTTTGCCAAAGTCGCCTTTCCAGGTTTTCGAATTTGCAAGTTTACATCTTTTCATATTTATCCCTAATTTTTGCCTGAACCTCTTTTCCTTTTTTATGGTTCGCCGAGATGCCCCATTTTTACCTGGACTTTTCTTTTTGTGTCCAGCGGGTCTCTTTTAAGCAAAGTATTTTTAACTGCATCTGGGTTCATAGGGGATGCAAAATCTTCACCATCCATGGTGGCTAACAGCAAGGCTCCTCCGGAGAAGACCTTTCGAACAACATATGGACCTTCGTAGTTGGGAGTCCATTTGCCCCTGTGATCTGATTGTCGTGGGAGAATCTTTTTCAGCACAAGATCGCCCGTCTGAAAACTTCGAGGGTGCACCTTCTTATCATAAGCTTTCTTCACTCGGCTCTGGTACAAACGACCATATGCAATGGATGCAAGCCTCTTTTCATCCATCAGACTAAGCTGATTCAAACGATTCTTAATCCATTCTGCCTCATCAAGTTTCACGTCGACTAAAACTCTCAAAGAAGGAATCTCAACTTCTAGCGGTAGGACAGCTTCCATACCGTACACTAGTGAGAAAGGAGTTGCTCTGGTTGATATGCATACCGTCGTACGATAACCGTGCAAGGCGAAAGGCAACATTTCATGCCAATATTTGTATGTGACAACCATCTTTTGTACTATCTTCTTAATATTCTTATTGGCCGCTTCGACAGCGCCATTCATTCTCGGCCGATAGGGTGATGAGTTGTGATGTTCAATCTTGAAGTTCTGGCATAACTCCTTCATCATTTTGTTGTTAGATTCGAACTATTATCAGTAATGATTCGCTCGGGAATTCCATATCTACAAATGATGTCCTTCTTTATGAATCTTGCTACCACTTGTTTGGTCACATTGGCGTACGAAGCTGCCTCCACCCACTTGGTGAAGTAATCGATGGATTCCAAGATGAAACGGTGACCGTTGGATGCAGTAGGCTCAATCTTGCCAATCATATCAATGCCCCACATGGAGAAAGGCCACAGGGACGCCATAACATTCAGCGGGCACGACGGTACATGTATCTTATCAGCATAAATCTTGCATTTATGGCATTTCTTCGCAAATTTGAAACAATCCGACTCCATAGTTAGCCAATAATACCCTGCTCTTAATAGTTTTCGAGACATGGCATGTCCTCCGGCATGCGTACCAAAAGTACCCTCGTGGACTTCTTCCATAAGCAACGATGCTTCTTTCTCATCCACACATCTCAACAACACCAAATTGTGGTTCCTTCTGTATAGTACACCATCTGGGTTTAGGTAAAAGTTGCCAGACAACCTCCTCAGTGTCTTCTTATCCTGGGTCGAAGCCCCTGGTGGATACTCTTGCTTCTTGAGGAAGTTCTGTATATCATAAAACCATGGCTTGCCATCAGCAGCCTCTTCAATGGTAAATACGAAAGCGGGTCTGTCCAAGCGAGAAATGACAATTCTGGGAGCCTCATTCCAGAAATTCACTTTGTACATCGAAGATAGTGTTGCCAAAGCATGAGCCAGCTGATTCCCCGCTCTTGGTACAAGGTGGAAGTCTATCCGATCGAAAAATGGTAACAACCTCCTTGCATAATCTCTGTAAGGAATCAGATTTGGTTGACGAGTTTCCCATTCGCCTTCTATCTGGTTAACAACCAGCGCTGAATCTCCATATACATCGAGATTCTTGATCCTCATATCAATAGCTTCTTCCAAACCCATTGTTGCATCCCAAAATTTGCCTAACCTTTTTCTTTGCATAGCTTGTGTTTCATTGCATTCATTTTAGCACTATCATCTGCATTGCATTGACATGTGTGCAGGGGATCAAGAGGTATGACTACCAACCAAGGGCTACACAAGGTTATGAAGCTATCTAAGAGGTTTATTCAAGTATCCAAGGGTTGATATCCTCATCAAAGAAGCCAAAGATTCTCAGAGAGAGTGGTTGAAGCCAAGTGTCTATGCCTCCTAACTTGAAGGTTATGGGAAAGCTATTCAGATGATTCTGAACCCCTGGAGTTGGACTTGGAGCCTTGAGAGAGCTCATGAGAAGTATTGAAAGTCATTTTGAAGCCTAGACAGGTCATCATGCAAAGGATATGAAGCTACTACCAAGATTGGTGCAACTAGGGTTTCATCTGATCAACCTTAGGTTAACAGGTGATTTGAAGAAGGTCGAGACCTAATTTCAAGGCCATGTGATCATGGATTGATGTATTAAGATTCCCAAGGGATGATTCCAAGGTTAACGCATCATGAATCAAGAGTGTGAAGAGTTCCTAGGCTAGGGTTGCTATGCTTGACAGTGTAAAATCCCCTGGTTTGGTGCCTAAATTCAAGACCACTTAACTCAAGATGTGATTTTCATCTCACCTTAATCCCAACATTATTGTTTTATAGCATGATCATAGCTTTAATTTGAGTACTAGAAGTCCTTGATAGGGTTTATAGAACTCAAGTTATGAGTCATACAAGTTACAGGTCATCAGATGGATGTGAATTTGGAGCTTGAAAGTCAACCAACTTGCATGACATTTTTGACCTAGAAATATGATTCTCATGAACTTTTAGACAACATGAATGTTGTTCCTTATCTTCTTAGCTTTCTAAAAAGTACTAGAAGTCCATGATTGGATTTGTAGAACTCATGTTATGAGCTTTACAAGACAAGGGTATTTTGGGAATTTGGAATTAAAGGCCATTTTTGATTATGGGTCAATTTCACCAACTTAGACACCTCAAATGGTCTTTTGTTCAACTTGAAAGTTGTTCAAAATGGTGTTATTTGTCCAACCATGATCCAAGAATTCATTGATATGGATTAAATTGAGAAGTGACTGAAGAAATTTTCATGGAGGAATAATTAAAAGACATAAAAAGAGAAAATTCTAAAATAATTCTTTTTGGTGCAAAACATTAAAAGGTTGTGCATTTTTTGAAGGTAAAAGACATTTGGAGTGGATTGGCATTTGTAGAATTCCAAGTTTAAGTTGGGTTCATGGCAAAATGCAAGATTTCTTAAGAATGAAGTAACATCATCAATATACACCATAGGATTGAATTGAGGATTCAATCTGGTCCCTTCATGTTAATAAGGTGTTATGCAAGCAATTTGAGCCAAAGTGGAAGCTTCTACAAGCCTGAAACCGTGACTGTCATGAAAAAAAAGGGAAAAAATCATAAAATTGAATTGGATGAATTGGGCCATGAATGGGCCAAATAATGATCCAAAACTTCTCTATATAAGTTTCTGAACGAGTTCATAGCATGGTTGGTGATTGGAAGAGCTTGAACCAGGTAAGAAGCACTTGAAAAAGTTTGTTAGAAGTGAAAATCGAATTTCATCTTGGAGGCCATTTCTGTGGGAATTGAAGCTTCAAGATTCTTCAGCGAGCATCACTGATCGTTTTTGAGCAAGTTTGATCAAGGTTTGGAGGCTGTAGCATCTTCTGTTGAAGCTCAAACCAGGTTTCTTTCTTTTCATAATTATGCTCTGTTGAGAATGAATTAGAATAAATGTTGCATGTGGTTAGGTAGAATTTGAACCATAGATGGATTTAGGTTCGGTTTGGAAGCCATTGGTGAAGTTTCTTTATCATGGATGAAATCTTTAAGGATTCGGTTTAGGCTCATTCTTGATTGATATCAAGTATTAGTTAGGGATTCTTGATCAGTGATGAGTGTAGAAGAGATTGGTGGCTTTAGATTAAAGTTTGGTGATGATTTGCCTAAGTGTGATTTTTCTGTTCACGATCGTATCTGGTTATTCCTTGAGAAAATGGAAAAAAGAAGATTATAATATTGATCAGGGTGAAGAGACGAGTGAATCTGGATAATTTGGTGAAGTTTGGTGTTATCAGGTGATTTGGCCATCGTTGGCTCGCCGAAGAAGACGACCAGAGTCTTCTCCGGCCGCCC